>JALHLI010000013.1:5740121-6437621 GCA_023349425.1 Anthopleura sola
GGAGGAATTTGCATTTTTCATTAAAAATTCATAGTCGGAAAAAAGGTGTGAAAATGGACCATTTTTGATGAAAACCATGGGCTATAGTCCATGCTTTTTGTCCCAAAATGGCCAAAAATGGAGGAATTTGCATTTTTCATGAAAAATTCATAGTCGGAAAAAAGGTGTGAAAATGGACCATTTTTGATGAAAACCATGGGCTATAGTCCATGCTTTTTGTCCCAAAATGGCCAAAAATGGAGGAATTTGCATTTTTCATAAAAAATTCATAGTCGGAAAAAAGGTGTGAAAATGGACCATTTTTGATGAAAACCATGGGCTATAGTCCATGCTTTTTGTCCCAAAATGGCCAAAAATGGAGGAATTTGCATTTGTCATAAAAAATTCATAGTCTGAAAAAAGGTGTGAAAATGGACCATTTTTGATCAAAACCATGGGCTATAGTCCATGCTTTTTGTCCCAAAATGGCCAAAAATGGAGGAATTTGCATTTTTCATAAAAAATTCATAGTCGGAAAAAGGTGTGAAAATGGACCATTTTTGATCAAAACCATGGGCTATAGTCCATGCTTTTTGTCCAAAATGGCCAAAAATGGAGGAATTTGCATTTTTCATAAAAAATTCATAGTCGGAAAAAAGGTGTGAAAATGGACCATTTTTGATGAAAACCATGGGCTATAGTCCATGCTTTTTGTCCCAAAATGGCCAAAAATGGAGGAATTTGCATTTTTCATTAAAAATTCATAGTCGGAAAAAAGGTGTGAAAATGGACCATTTTTGATGAAAACCATGGGCTATAGTCCATGCTTTTTGTCCCAAAATGGCCAAAAATGGAGGAATTTGCATTTTGCATAAAAAATTCATAGTCGGAAAAAAGGTGTGAAAATGGACCATTTTTGATGAAAACCATGGGCTATAGTCCATGCTTTTTGTCCCAAAATGGCCAAAAAATGGAGGAATTTGCATTTTTCATAAAAAATTCATAGTCGGAAAAAAGGTGTGAAAATGGACCATTTTTGATGAAAACCATGGGCTATAGTCCATGCTTTTTGTCCCAAAATGGCCAAAAATGGAGGAATTTGCATTTTTCATAAAAAATTCATAGTCGGAAAAAAGGTGTGAAAATGGACCATTTTTGATCAAAACCATGGGCTATAGTCCATGCTTTTTGTCCCAAAATGGCCAAAAATGGAGGAATTTGCATTTTTCATAAAAAATTCATAGTCGGAAAAAAGGTGTGAAAATGGACCATTTTTGATCAAAACCATGGGCTATAGTCCATGCTTTTTGTCCCAAAATGGCCAAAAATGGAGGAATTTGCATTTTTCATAAAAAATTCATAGTCGGAAAAAAGGTGTGAAAATGGACCATTTTTGATGAAAACCATGGGCTATAGTCCATGCTTTTTGTCCCAAAATGGCCAAAAATGGAGGAATTTGCATTTTTCATTAAAAATTCATAGTCGGAAAAAAGGTGTGAAAATGGACCATTTTTGATGAAAACCATGGGCTATAGTCCATGCTTTTTGTCCCAAAATGGCCAAAAATGGAGGAATTTGCATTTTGCATAAAAAATTCATAGTCGGAAAAAAGGTGTGAAAATGGACCATTTTTGATGAAAACCATGGGCTATAGTCCATGCTTTTTGTCCCAAAATGGCCAAAAATGGAGGAATTTGCATTTTTCATAAAAAATTCATAGTCGGAAAAAAGGTGTGAAAATGGACCATTTTTGATGAAAACCATGGGCTATAGTCCATGCTTTTTGTCCCAAAATGGCCAAAAATGGAGGAATTTGCATTTTTCATAAAAATTCATAGTCGGAAAAAAGGTGTGAAAATGGACCATTTTTGATGAAAACCATGGGCTATAGTCCATGCTTTTTGTCCCAAAATGGCCAAAAATGGAGGAATTTGCATTTTTCATAAAAAATTCATAGTCGGAAAAAAGGTGTGAAATGGACCATTTTTGATGAAAACCATGGGCTATAGTCCATGCTTTTTGTCCCAAAATGGCCAAAAATGGAGGAATTTGCATTTTTCATAAAAAATTCATAGTCGGAAAAAAGGTGTGAAAATGGACCATTTTTGATCAAAACCATGGGCTATAGTCCATGCTTTTTGTCCCAAAATGGCCAAAAATGGAGGAATTTGCATTTTTCATGAAAAATTCATAGTCGGAAAAAAGGTGTGAAAATGGACCATTTTTGATGAAAACCATGGGCTATAGTCCATGCTTTTTGTCCCAAAATGGCCAAAAATGGAGGAATTTGCATTTTGCATAAAAAATTCATAGTTGGAAAAAAGGTGTGAAAATGGACCATTTTTGATGAAAACCATGGGCTATAGTCCATGCTTTTTGTCCCAAAATGGCCAAAAATTGAGGAATTTGCATTTTTCATAAAAAAATCATAGTCGGAAAAAAGGTGTGAAAATGGACCATTTTTGATGAAAACCATGGGCTATAGTCCATGCTTTTTGTCCCAAAATGGCCAAAAATGGAGGAATTTGCATTTTTCATAAAAATTCATAGTCGGAAAAAAGGTGTGAAAATGGACCATTTTTGATCAAAACCATGGGCTATAGTCCATGCTTTTTGTCCCAAAATGGCCAAAAATGGAGGAATTTGCATTTTTCATAAAAAATTCAGTCTGAAAAAAGGTGTGAATATGGACCATTTTTGATCAAAACCATGGGCTATAGTCCATGCTTTTTGTCCCAAAATGGCCAAAAATGGAGGAATTTGCATTTTTCATAAAAAATTCATAGTCGGAAAAAAGGTGTGAAAATGGACCATTTTTGATGAAAACCATGGGCTATAGTCCATGCTTTTTGTCCCAAAATGGCCAAAAATGGAGGAATTTGCATTTTTCATAAAAAATTCATAGTCTGAAAAAAGGTGTGAAAATGGACCATTTTTGATGAAAACCATGGGCTATAGTCCATGCTTTTTGTCCCAAAATGGCCAAAAATGGAGGAATTTGCATTTTTCATAAAAAATTCATAGTCGGAAAAAAGGTGTGAAAATGGACCATTTTTGATGAAAACCATGGGCTATAGTCCATGCTTTTTGTCCCAAAATGGCCAAAAATGGAGGAATTTGCATTTTTCATTAAAAATTCATAGTCGGAAAAAAGGTGTGAAAATGGACCATTTTTGATCAAAACCATGGGCTATAGTCCATGCTTTTTGTCCCAAAATGGCCAAAAATGGAGGAATTTGCATTTTTCATAAAAAATTCATAGTCGGAAAAAAGGTGTGAAAATGGACCATTTTTGATGAAAACCATGGGCTATAGTCCATGCTTTTTGTCCCAAAATGGCCAAAAATGGAGGAATTTGCATTTTTCATAAAAAATTCATAGTCGGAAAAAAGGTGTGAAAATGGACCATTTTTGATGAAAACCATGGGCTATAGTCCATGCTTTTTGTCCCAAAATGGCCAAAAATGGAGGAATTTGCATTTTTCATAAAAAATTCATAGTCGGAAAAAAGGTGTGAAAATGGACCATTTTTGATCAAAACCATGGGCTATAGTCCATGCTTTTTGTCCCAAAATGGCCAAAAATGGAGGAATTTGCATTTTTCATAAAAAATTCATAGTCGGAAAAAAGGTGTGAAAATGGACCATTTTTGATCAAAACCATGGGCTATAGTCCATGCTTTTTGTCCCAAAATGGCCAAAAATGGAGGAATTTGCATTTTTCATAAAAAATTCATAGTCGGAAAAAAGGTGTGAAAATGGACCATTTTTGATGAAAACCATGGGCTATAGTCCATGCTTTTTGTCCCAAAATGGCCAAAAATGGAGGAATTTGCATTTTTCATGAAAAATTCATAGTCGGAAAAAAGGTGTGAAAATGGACCATTTTTGATGAAAACCATGGGCTATAGTCCATGCTTTTTGTCCCAAAATGGCCAAAAATGGAGGAATTTGCATTTTTCATAAAAAATTCATAGTCGGAAAAAAGGTGTGAAAATGGACCATTTTTGATGAAAACCATGGGCTATAGTCCATGCTTTTTGTCCCAAAATGGCCAAAAATGGAGGAATTTGCATTTGTCATAAAAAATTCATAGTCTGAAAAAAGGTGTGAAAATGGACCATTTTTGATCAAAACCATGGGCTATAGTCCATGCTTTTTGTCCACAAATGGCCAAAAATGGAGGAATTTGCATTTTTCATAAAAAATTCATAGTCGGAAAAAAGGTGTGAAAATGGACCATTTTTGATGAAAACCATGGGCTATAGTCCATGCTTTTTGTCCCAAAATGGCCAAAAATGGAGGAATTTGCATTTTTCATAAAAAATTCATAGTCGGAAAAAAGGTGTGAAAATGGACCATTTTTGATGAAAACCATGGGCTATAGTCCATGCTTTTTGTCCCAAAATGGCCAAAAATGGAGGAATTTGCATTTTTCATGAAAAATTCATAGTCGGAAAAAAGGTGTGAAAATGGACCATTTTTGATCAAAACCATGGGCTATAGTCCATGCTTTTTGTCCCAAAATGGCCAAAAATGGAGGAATTTGCATTTTTCATAAAAAATTCATAGTCGGAAAAAAGGTGTGAAAATGGACCATTTTTGATGAAAACCATGGGCTATAGTCCATGCTTTTTGTCCCAAAATGGCCAAAAATGGAGGAATTTGCATTTTTCATGAAAAATTCATAGTCGGAAAAAAGGTGTGAAAATGGACCATTTTTGATGAAAACCATGGGCTATAGTCCATGCTTTTTGTCCCAAAATGGCCAAAAATGGAGGAATTTGCATTTTTCATAAAAAATTCATAGTCGGAAAAAAGGTGTGAAAATGGACCATTTTTGATGAAAACCATGGGCTATAGTCCATGCTTTTTGTCCCAAAATGGCCAAAAATGGAGGAATTTGCATTTTTCATAGAAAAATCATAGTCGGAAAAAAGGTGTGAAAATGGACCATTTTTGATGAATACCATGGGCTATAGTCCATGCTTTTTGTCCCAAAATGGCCAAAAATGGAGGAATTTGCATTTTTCATAAAAAATTCATAGTCGGAAAAAAGGTGTGAAAATGGACCATTTTTGATCAAAACCATGGGCTATAGTCCATGCTTTTTGTCCCAAAATGGCCAAAAATGGAGGAATTTGCATTTTTCATGAAAAATTCATAGTCGGAAAAAAGGTGTGAAAATGGACCATTTTTGATGAAAACCATGGGCTATAGTCCATGCTTTTTGTCCCAAAATGGCCAAAAATGGAGGAATTTGCATTTTTCATAAAAAATTCATAGTCTGAAAAAAGGTGTGAAAATGGACCATTTTTGATCAAAACCATGGGCTATAGTCCATGCTTTTTGTCCCAAAATGGCCAAAAATGGAGGAATTTGCATTTTTCATAAAAAATTCATAGTCGGAAAAAAGGTGTGAAAATGGACCATTTTTGATCAAAACCATGGGCTATAGTCCATGCTTTTTGTCCCAAAATGGCCAAAAATGGAGGAATTTGCATTTTTCATGAAAAATTCATAGTCGGAAAAAAGGTGTGAAAATGGACCATTTTTGATGAAAACCATGTGCTATAGTCCATGCTTTTTGTCCCAAAATGGCCAAAAATGGAGGAATTTGCATTTTGCATAAAAAATTCATAGTTGGAAAAAAGGTGTGAAAATGGACCATTTTTGATCAAAACCATGGGCTATAGTCCATGCTTTTTGTCCCAAAATGGCCAAAAATGGAGGAATTTGCATTTTTCATTAAAAATTCATAGTCGGAAAAAAGGTGTGAAAATGGACCATTTTTGATGAAAACCATGGGCTATAGTCCATGCTTTTTGTCCCAAAATGGCCAAAAATGGAGGAATTTGCATTTTTCATAAAAAATTCATAGTCGGAAAAAAGGTGTGAAAATGGACCATTTTTGATCAAAACCATTGGCTATAGTCCATGCTTTTTGTCCCAAAATGGCCAAAAATGGAGGAATTTGCATTTTTCATAAAAAATTCATAGTCGGAAAAAAGGTGTGAAAATGGACCATTTTTGATCAAAACCATGGGCTATAGTCCATGCTTTTTGTCCCAAAATGGCCAAAAATGGAGGAATTTGCATTTTTCATAAAAAATTCATAGTCGGAAAAAAGGTGTGAAAATGGACCATTTTTGATCAAAACCATTGGCTATAGTCCATGCTTTTTGTCCCAAAATGGCCAAAAATGGAGGAATTTGCATTTTTCATAAAAAATTCATAGTCTGAAAAAAGGTGTGAAAATGGACCATTTTTGATCAAAACCATGGGCTATAGTCCATGCTTTTTGTCCGAAAATGGCCAAAAATGGAGGAATTTGCATTTTTCATAAAAAATTCATAGTCGGAAAAAAGGTGTGAAAATGGACCATTTTTGATGAAAACCATGGGCTATAGTCCATGCTTTTTGTCCCAAAATGGCCAAAAATGGAGGAATTTGCATTTTTCATAAAAAAATCATAGTCGGAAAAAAGGTGTGAAAATGGACCATTTTTGATGAAAACCATGGGCTATAGTCCATGCTTTTTGTCCCAAAATGGCCAAAAATGGAGGAATTTGCATTTTTCATAAAAAATTCATAGTCGGAAAAAAGGTGTGAAAATGGACCATTTTTGATGAAAACCATGGGCTATAGTCCATGCTTTTTGTCCCAAAATGGCCAAAAATGGAGGAATTTGCATTTTTCATAAAAAATTCATAGTCGGAAAAAAGGTGTGAAAATGGACCATTTTTGATGAAAACCATGGGCTATAGTCCATGCTTTTTGTCCCAAAATGGCCAAAAATGGAGGAATTTGCATTTTTCATTAAAAATTCATAGTCGGAAAAAAGGTGTGAAAATGGACCATTTTTGATGAAAACCATGGGCTATAGTCCATGCTTTTTGTCCCAAAATGGCCAAAAATGGAGGAATTTGCATTTTTCATAAAAAATTCATAGTCGGAAAAAAGGTGTGAAAATGGACCATTTTTGATCAAAACCATGGGCTATAGTCCATGCTTTTTGTCCCAAAATGGCCAAAAATGGAGGAATTTGCATTTTTCATTAAAAATTCATAGTCGGAAAAAAGGTGTGAAAATGGACCATTTTTGATCAAAACCATGGGCTATAGTCCATGCTTTTTGTCCCAAAATGGCCAAAAATGGAGGAATTTGCATTTTTCATAAAAAATTCATAGTCGGAAAAAAGGTGTGAAAATGGACCATTTTTGATCAAAACCATGGGCTATAGTCCATGCTTTTTGTCCCAAAATGGCCAAAAATGGAGGAATTTGCATTTTTCATGAAAAATTCATAGTCGGAAAAAAGGTGTGAAAATGGACCATTTTTGATGAAAACCATGTGCTATAGTCCATGCTTTTTGTCCCAAAATGGCCAAAAATGGAGGAATTTGCATTTTGCATAAAAAATTCATAGTTGGAAAAAAGGTGTGAAAATGGACCATTTTTGATCAAAACCATGGGCTATAGTCCATGCTTTTTGTCCCAAAATGGCCAAAAATGGAGGAATTTGCATTTTTCATTAAAAATTCATAGTCGGAAAAAAGGTGTGAAAATGGACCATTTTTGATGAAAACCATGGGCTATAGTCCATGCTTTTTGTCCCAAAATGGCCAAAAATGGAGGAATTTGCATTTTTCATAAAAAATTCATAGTCGGAAAAAAGGTGTGAAAATGGACCATTTTTGATGAAAACCATGGGCTATAGTCCATGCTTTTTGTCCCAAAATGGCCAAAAATGGAGGAATTTGCATTTTTCATAAAAAATTCATAGTCTGAAAAAAGGTGTGAAAATGGACCATTTTTGATCAAAACCATGGGCTATAGTCCATGCTTTTTGTCCGAAAATGGCCAAAAATGGAGGAATTTGCATTTTTCATAAAAAATTCATAGTCGGAAAAAAGGTGTGAAAATGGACCATTTTTGATGAAAACCATGGGCTATAGTCCATGCTTTTTGTCCCAAAATGGCCAAAAATGGAGGAATTTGCATTTTTCATAAAAAAATCATAGTCGGAAAAAAGGTGTGAAAATGGACCATTTTTGATGAAAACCATGGGCTATAGTCCATGCTTTTTGTCCCAAAATGGCCAAAAATGGAGGAATTTGCATTTTTCATAAAAAATTCATAGTCGGAAAAAAGGTGTGAAAATGGACCATTTTTGATGAAAACCATGGGCTATAGTCCATGCTTTTTGTCCCAAAATGGCCAAAAATGGAGGAATTTGCATTTTTCATAAAAAATTCATAGTCGGAAAAAAGGTGTGAAAATGGACCATTTTTGATGAAAACCATGGGCTATAGTCCATGCTTTTTGTCCCAAAATGGCCAAAAATGGAGGAATTTGCATTTTTCATAAAAAATTCATAGTCGGAAAAAAGGTGTGAAAATGGACCATTTTTGATGAAAACCATGGGCTATAGTCCATGCTTTTTGTCCCAAAATGGCCAAAAATGGAGGAATTTGCATTTTTCATAAAAAATTCATAGTCGGAAAAAAGGTGTGAAAATGGACCATTTTTGATGAAAACCATGGGCTATAGTCCATGCTTTTTGTCCCAAAATGGCCAAAAATGGAGGAATTTGCATTTTTCATAAAAAAATCATAGTCGGAAAAAAGGTGTGAAAATGGACCATTTTTGATCAAAACCATTGGCTATAGTCCATGCTTTTTGTCCCAAAATGGCCAAAAATGGAGGAATTTGCATTTTTCATAAAAAATTCATAGTCGGAAAAAAGGTGTGAAAATGGACCATTTTTGACCAAAACCATGGGCTATAGTCCATGCTTTTTGTACCAAAATGGCCAAAAATGGAGGAATTTGCATTTTTCATAAAAAATTCATAGTCGGAAAAAAGGTGTGAAAATGGACCATTTTTGATCAAAACCATGGGCTATAGTCCATGCTTTTTGTCCAAAAATAGTCAAAAATGAAGGAATTTGCATTTTTCATAAAAAATTCATACTTGAAGAAAAGGTGTGAAAATGGACCATTTTTGATCAAAACCATGGGCTATAGTCCATGCTTTTTGTCCCAAAATGGCCAAAAATATATGAATTTGCATTTTTCATAAAATTTTAATGGACGAAAAAATAGTGTGAAAATGGCCCATTTTTGATCAAATCCATGGGCTATAGTCTATGCTTTTGGTCTGAAAATGGCCAAAAATAAAGGAATTTCCATTCTTGATGAATAATTCCTATTTTTCTAAAAATTGTGAAAATGGCCCATTTTTGATCAAAACCATGGGCTATAGTCCATGCTTTTTATATTATAATTCAAAAAATGACAATTTGTATAATTATGAGAAAGGTGTGTTAAAGGTCCAAAATTGATGAAAACTATATGGTATAATCTAAAATCATCTTTATTTTTGAATATGTTTCAATGATTATGCACAGTGCTGTATGAAGACTATGATGTATTCTTAAATGGGTTTGATAACCACATGGTCATCACCATGGTAACAAATTAATAATGGTAAGTGAATAAATTATGATTACTGAATCACATTCATTATTACTTACGAATAACGGTTTGTGTTTTAGAAATGAAGTGCTGTGTTTCCTTGGTGCGATATTTTGCTGAAAGGCAACTGATGTTAACCGAACATAATATGTGCGACTTATGCGCTATTGACTAGATTCTGAGTTTGAAGGAGAAATATACCCTGCTAGGGAGAAAGAAGCGACAAACATTGAAAAACCTTTTTTTTTTCTTTTCATTATAATCCCAAATGCCTTTTAAACCCTTAATATATCATACATATAGGTATGGAGAATCATGGTCCATAGAGGGGGAAAGATGGATCTGTTAAGCACCCATTCCCAAGAAAATCAAATGACTGGCGGCCATGTTGGTGGTATAAACAATAGATGCCAATGAGAAGTCTTTTGTTAAATGACCACCAACATGGCCGCGATGACGTAACGTGCAATCAAAGATTAGAGTGAATTGGAGCAGATGGATTGAAATACCATTAAGAATGCCTGGATTTAGAATATGCCAGTTATGTTTTTTTTTTTTTTTTTTTTTGCACTGGATAGAAGATTGATCCAGCTTTTTTCCCAGTTAATTGCCAATTGTTACATCACATTATTTCTGGTTTTTTTTCCTGGTTGGCACTTGACACTAGTGATATAATTTTAAGCAAAGTTATATGTACAAACGAGTCTGATTTCAAAGACATTCTTGCTAGTTACTCAAACTCTTCAAACATCTAGTGAAACCTATTTGAAGTCGAGGCTACAATAAAGGAACTTCGATCCTGAATGTTGGGCTACCCATTCTATAAAATAAGACAGGCAGCACTCTCATTCTTTTGCTGTCCTTGGACAAGTACTTTAGTCTTTCCTGTTGCTGTGTTACCATTGGCATCTCCTACTATTGCTCTGACATCAGTGATCTGTTGGGAATTTAGAAAGAGAATTGAGTTGTAGTTGCAGCTAAGATAGTAGTCCACAGGAGAAACGAATAAATTGAATTTAGCACAGAGCCTTGTACTGAAACCTTTGTGCGTAACAAGTGAAGCATACCTCGGAAGTGGGCGAATATAGGGTGCATTATTTGTAAGGTTAAGTAAGTTGCATATTTTGAAATAAAAATCTCATTGCAGTTATTATTATAAAGAGCACTACTTCAACATCAACATCTTTATCATCACTATCACTACCATCATCATCACCATCATCATCACCATCATCACCACCACCATCATCATCATCCCCACCATCATTATCATCGTCATCATCACCACCATCATCATCGTAATCATCACCATCATTGTCATCGTCATCGTAATCATCACCATCACCATGGTCATCATCATCAGAATCATCATTATCTTCACCGTCGTAATCATCACCATCATTGTCATCATTATCATCAGCATCACCATCGTCACCATCATCATTACCATCATTGTCATTATCATCACCATCATGGTCATCAGCATCATCATCATCATCATCACCACCATTGTCGTAATCATCACCCCCATCATCATAATCATCATCATCACCATCATAATCATCACCATGACAGGAATGCAAGTTGAACTGAACTAACCGCCACAGCGATGTGCCCTTCTTTCTCTCTCTTGTCACAAAGTTCACGAAGCTGTTGCTGCAAATAAAAATCAATTTGCAAAGAGTTAAAAGGATTTAGAAACTGAGGTCTTGTGAATGAATTGGTCATAAATGCCTTTTATAAAAGGCGGGTTTAATTTTTTTAAGAATGGCTGAGAGTATGGGCACAACGTGAGCCGGGAATGAGAGAGTTTGTTTGTTGCGCTTGTTCTCAACTGACCCTCGACTTTCTTTGCCTTGTGCAGAGGATCAATCATTTTTGTGTTTATAGTCTTTATGCAGATAAATACTAGTCAGTCATGTTTTTGCCTTGTCTCAATTCTTCGCCAAGCAAATTGGGGGCCTCATATATCACAGACCTAATGTCTTTCTTCAGCGAGTGATATTTTGCCATCATATGAAAATTCAATACATTAAAATATTAAACTCACTTTGATTAAAGGTCAAAGTTATAGTCCCTTTAGTATAATTCATTTTATTATTTAACAAACAACTTACCAGTTTGTGTTCCAGTCTCTCCTTACGTCTCTTCATGGTGGCCATGTCTGATATGTTCATTAATGCAGGAACATTACCCTATTTGGAAACAAAAACAACATTTATTTAGGTATTGTTATATGCACAGGCCTATTTAATTACATCTCATTCTACTGACCTTTGACCTGTCAACTGACCTTTCACTCCTTGTTCTACTGACCTTTGGCCTGTTCATTGACCTTTGAACCCTTATTCTACTGACTATTGATCTCGTTCTACTGACCTTTAACCTGCTGTCTACTAACGTTTGAATTCTACTGAACTTTGACCTTCATTCTACTGACCTTTGACCCTTTAGCCATGCCTTTCTTCATGTTCTCTGCTTTCATGATTGCCTTGGTGTCTTTTCCTCCCTTGGCGGCCTTGTTAACAGGATTTTTCTCTGCCACATGTTTACCCCACAGCTGAATAATCACTGACTTCTTCATCAGATAATCTATTAACTATGGACATCAAAAGTTATTAGTATTTATTGTCAGTTGTCACAAAAACTAGATCACGCCATGCCAATACCCATGCAAGGTTGTGTTCACACGGTGAGTTTCGTCGTGTGCAACATCACAATAGTAGAACTTGTTTCTACTTTTTGCAATATCGCATGCAAAGTCAAAAAGGGTAGTGCCTGGTTATATGTGGAGTATGTATGAAATTGAGGTTTTCCTCCACACGCACATAGATATAATTTGAAAAAAATCAATGCGTAATACCACTACTACCCAGAGCTTGAACATGTCACGCTGTCACAGCATAACATGACATGTAATATCCTGATTTTCATGTTTGACCAGAATTTCTTGTGCTTCACCGGAGTGTGTTCCAGAATTCACACGATATGTGCCAACTTTGCACGTTGTCTCACCTGTTGATTGACAGGATCAAAGTGGAATTTCCTTTCATAGTTGAAGTCAGGATTGATTGTTCCTGAGAGCGTTTCTGTCTTGGGATCCTCGTCAAGATACAGCTTGTAACTGCAATACACGTCCTGTGTTGTTGAGGTCAAAACAAATGGCATTGGAATTAGTGGACACAATTTAGAGGGGAGGGGTGGGTTCAGTGTAATCATGGATTTCCATGTATTATACACTTGGCCGTGAAAGCAGATTTTTGAACAGCAGAAAACCTCATTTATGAAAGCATAATTTCGAAGCCTTCGAGTTTAAAGTTCAGTGACATAACGATCTTCACTAACTGTGTGGATGGGCTACCTGTGGTCTGGTTGAATATATGAGCAATATATACAATGTCTAAGTTCTGTATAGACAGCAACTCCACAGACACCCGACAGACACCCATGGCCAGTATCAAGTGCTTTAAGGAGCACTTGAGAGGATAATCGTAATATTACCGTGTATTTCTTGGGTAATCCACGGGCGCTTGTGATTCTAACTACAAAATCCAGAGCGTTTCCAATCTGATAAGACAAAGAACAATTCTTTAAATGAAATAACACTAGATAACCTAAATATAATGATAAATTTGTTTACGTAGTAGGCATTTTCCCAGGAGGTCTTTGCGGTCCCTGCCACAGGGTTCCCACAAATTACTCAAACCAAAGTAGTGCAAAACGGAGTGTGACCACACTCACCAGGTCTTGTGGATTATCAATAAACAGATCAGTGTCTTCTGTGATTTCTTTTCCTTTGCTGTCAAGTGGAACCACTTCCACCTGCATAAACAAAGAATGTTTGAAGTCAAGAAAAACTGGAACATGGGCAGCGCTGGGGGTAAGATAGTCCAGAACTGGACCTAATTTTCTCACTAACGTTTTAATTCATATCCCAAATAAAAGAAAAACAGCGCGCGTGCACGAAATACGAAGAATACCGAGAAAATTTTTATCATTATTATTATCCGTCTATTTCCTCTACTTGGTTCACCTCCACCGCGCGCGCACCCAGCTCTGGATTAAACTACGGATAAACGATACAATATTGCGCGCAATGTTGGAGGTAATCGATGTTGCGAGCCTTGTCACCTGACGCAATTGTTTGCACTCAACTCAATGTTGGCAAATTCATCGAATATAGAAAACGATCCTACTTCAGCAGTATTGCCTGCAATATTGCACCGTTTGTCTGCACCTAGGGGAGAGAGTGCGGACAGAGTGCGAAATGGGAGCGATCCTCGAACTCGGTTTCATAAGTAAGTAGTGATCTAGCGCACTGTGATTGGTTCAAAGGATGTCATCTGTCTCGTACCGTGACCGTGCCGTGTAAGAGGGAAAAAGAGATTATGATTACTTACGTTTAGGTATCCAACTTCTTTTCCTTTGAAGTCTGTAATATTCAGTTGCTCTCTCATGTCCAGCTATACAGGAACAAACAATAATCAGTATACAGTTTGTAATGAAGGTTTTTCTATCACTTCCCAATCACAATTTGCTGTCGTGATAAAGTTGGTTTTGGTGTACGTCAATCAAGGCGTTTCCACAAAATTCCGCGTGGTACGTGCCTTTGAAAACTTTTTGTTTTCCGACAATGTCATGGAAACTCATTGATTGACGTCCACCAAAACCTTATTTTGTAGCGACGGCAATTCGTGTGTGTGATTGCGAAGCTATAACGCGCCATGTGAGACACTGTGACGCCATGTGACGAATTCAAATTTACACTCGTTTTTAGTAACATTTGACGTCACTCTTACCACATATCCCAGGCTCTCCATGGGAACCTCGACACAGCCAATTGGAACTTCTAAATCCGGGTTCTCGGTGAAGGGATCCTTTTCGTCTGGTAGTTTCCAGTCCTCACCTTCTTCGAAGTTGCTGTACATCTCCTGCATCAGGTATTTCCTGTTGATGAACTTGTTTTTGGGCCACAGCCATTCTAACCCGGTGTCCAAGTTCTTCATCAGGACGTATGGCTGCAATAAGATTGAAAAGATACCGTTATGGGAACAAGAAGATATCTACTGCTGTTGAAAATATATCACCATAGATACAAGATATCACCACAGAAACAAGATATCACCATAGAAACAAGATATTACCATAGAAACAAGATATCACCATAGATACAAGATATCACCATAGAAACAAGATATCACCATAGATACAAGATATCACCATAGAAACAATATATTATCATAGGAACAAGATATCACCATAGATACAAGATATCACTATAGAAACAAGATATCACCATAGATACAAGATATCACCATAGAAACAAGATATCACCATAGAAATAGGCATATAACCACGGAAAAAAGGAGAAAGAATAAAACTTTACCTCAGATTTTCCCTCACAGAGCCCACGTGCTTTTGCTGTCATGACGACGACCTCAAAGGAGACCTAAGTAATGGGAAAACATCAACACCATATTATGGAAAAAACCCATATGTAAGGATAACAGAAACGTTCTTTACGACTTTTAACAAATTGTTTTTTCCATGGCTAACACTGATGGAGTTCCTTTGGATTTGGCGGGAAACTTTCGCGCCAAAACGCGCGCGCGCCCCCAATTCTCGGAACTCGCAGGTCCACGGAGCCCCGAGTCATCTGCTTATCTATTCCGCTGGTGAGTGAGTCATCATGCATGGCTACATACCCTTCTATCTAGTTCCATACTGATAGCATTTGCTTCTTCAACCATTGGCACAAGGTCAACTAAGTCTTCTTGTAGTAGCATGGCATCTAGTCGATGAATTAGAAAAAAAATTATTACAATAAATAATCTCCATAGAAACCCTGGATACATTCATCGTCATTTCCCCGGGGTGCACTTCAAAATTTTTGGGCCCTTTTCTAGTGTCCAGTTTGCTGGGTGAAAATTTCATTCGCATAAAAATGTTATAAGGAAACACAAAAGACAAAATATAGCTACTGCCATCCTTTTTGCTCGTAGTATAAAAGAAAAATATTGCCGTGACCAGGATTCGAACCTGGGTTATTGCGGCCACAACGCAATGTCCTAACCTCTAGACGATCACGGCTCAACACCACAACAACAAGTGATGATAATTGGGAGTAGTATTAATGGTTTTAATCAGTATCAAAGAAATTGCATCAGTAATAGCATGCAGCAAAAATTATTGCCATGAAAAGGATTCGCATATCATTCGCAACATCCATTTTCACTTTTGCCTTAAATAGACTTCTTTACCTTGGGCGTAATGTTTTCCCATTTCAGACCATGTATCATTCCCTAAAGTATTATTTCTTTGTTTAAGGTTGCGCATGAGAAGACACATGAATATGGATACAACTCAAACAAAGAATCTTAATATTCTCAAGCGAAGGACACGTGGTCTGAGATGGAAAACATTACCCCCAAGGTAAATAGGCATATTTTAACAACTTTGATTAGTTTCATAAAATTGAAAATAATGTCTATTATAACCGATTCCGTTCGAAGATCGCTTGCCAATTCCCATATGGTCTAGCGGTTAGGATTCCTTGCTTTCACCCAGGCGGCCCGGGTTCGACTCCCGGTATGGGAAAGTTTTAATTTTGCATCTAGAAAATCAATGATTATTACTATGTCTTTAATTTGAGTATAATATTCATTTTGACAAACATTTTTTGTATTTAACTCTAATCCACAAAAACACTGTTATTTTAAAACATCTTCATCTGCGTCTAGTTCCCTTCAACTTCAAAGTTTTTTGGGTCTTGACTGATTTTAGTCCACGTTTGAGGGCCGAAAAACTCCGAGTTTCATCACATAAAAGTTTATAAATAAGAACTTTTTTTCTGTGAAAAAGACATTAGGTAAAAAAATATTGCCGTGACCAGGATTCGAACCTGGGTTATTGCGGCCACAACGCAATGTCCTAACCTCTAGACGATCACGGCACGACACCACGAAGACAGGTGATGATAGCAATTTGTGATAATTTTGTTTGAAGCCAGTGTAAACTTTACACTCTATCACCCTACATTGTTTTCTGAGTGCATCCTGGTCTAGCTTGGGTTCAAACGACAGTATGAGACATGGTGAACAAAAGATGTTTAATCCGTACCCAAGCTAGACCACAATGCACCATGTTCACTATCTCACAACACCATATAATGCACGGGACCACGTACTTACCTCTGTTATCGTTCTCTTCTAATTCAAAGCCAGAGTTCTGTGCTATCTCCTCTTGTGCCATCTCGTAGGTTATGGATTCTGGTTTAATTTTAGACTTTTCTGCTTGTTTTGGGTGGTGGAACACGTACAGATGACTGGAACCAAACATTACCCTGGAGGGAGGGGTGAGAAATGGATGGAATATGGATGTTCAATAGAATATTCGCAAGTTATTTTTTCTTTCTTTCTTTTTCCTCTTAGTTTGCTGTTGATTCCGTCATTTTACCTTCCCTTTTGGTTCATTTTCCCCCTTCTTTCAATCCATTATTCATTCTTTCTTTTTCTTTCTTCCTGCTTTCTCCCTTTATTTTTTTACTTCGTTGATTTATTTTTCCTTTCTTATTTCTTTTTCTCAAGTCGTTTTTTCTCCTCTTTTTTCCGGTCCTCTCTTCCTTTCTTTTTTCCATTCATTCATTCACGTTTTATTTTCATCTTCATTTGTTGCCTGATGAAGCTATCTTTTTCACCCACTTGGAGTCTAATAATGGACTACTTCGACGAAACGGCGTCCATTTTGAATCGCAAGGCATTATGGGGCGTCCAAGTGGCAAAACAAAACAAAGATGGCGGATAATTCATTTCTCATTCTTTGTCCGTTTTCTTATTTCATCTCTTGTCAAATCGTCTTGTGGTGAATTGTTAATGTTAATCGACGACATTACTGTAACAAAGCTTTGTATATTTGCCCCCAACCAAGATGGCCGCCGTACTGTTAAAGCAGTCCATTCCCACCGTTATTCACACAGATTACGTTACATCACTGAAAATATTGCGTGACATTACCTGTCAAGATGCTCCAGTTCTTCTTCCTCAGTGATTGGTTCCCCGTTGACCAAGACTTTAGCATCACCAATAGGATTGATAATCGTACGACCATCTTTTGTGGTGACTTCGCAGTGTTCTTTCTGAATACTGAAAAGTCCATTACACCAAGTAAATTAAAAATCGTACAAAAGAGTCCGTGGTCAATGTAAAATAAATCATCTGATTGGTCCATTAAATACTTCTTCCTCCAACCAATCAAGAAGGATGACAATGATTGCATTCTATAACATTATTTTAGTTGATGCATTCTAATGCCTGTTTCTGATTGGTCCAATACATTTTCGACCAATCAAGAAGAATTGTTTGTTGGTATAAATAATATTGAAATATTTAACGTCTTTTTGTAAGACAAACAATATTTCTGGCATGACTTACTTCAACCCAGCTAGTTGGATATCTGCTGGTGGATCGGCTTTCTTGTTGCCAATCTTGACATTACCTGGAAAAAATACCCACATCCACAGGAAGACGGTCAGCAGTAGCAATAATGTAAGATCCACCCCTCCCCTGTGCGTCACTTATTGATCCCCTCCCCCATTCCTAATGAAGGTGGCGTGCAAGCAGGAAGAATGGTAATGACCTAGTATTGTGGCGCATAGGATTATGGGATTGACTGGGACTGAGGTCGTTACCACTCTCCCTCGAACTATGAATAAGCTTTGTTAAAGTAGAATGCAATGACACCGGCTGTGATGGTTCTGATGAGAAAATTGTTACCTTCTTTCAAGAGGTGTACAATCATCCCAGTGAGCTGAGAGTCTGGGTTCAAGTTCCAGAAGTGAGGCGT
Source organism: Anthopleura sola (assembly GCA_023349425.1). Classification (NCBI taxonomy): domain Eukaryota; kingdom Metazoa; phylum Cnidaria; class Anthozoa; order Actiniaria; family Actiniidae; genus Anthopleura; species Anthopleura sola. Next base: position 5,758,419 of record JALHLI010000013.1, read on the forward strand.
GGCCATGCGTTCTTTCCTCTTGGCCTCTTTGTCCTGGAGCAACGGAAATAAAATAATTAGTTAATATAAATAATAACAAATGATAATCACAGCACAAGGCAAGGCAAGGTTCGATTAGCTTGATGTGTATAGGTCATGTGATCATTTTTCGACATGTTAGGATGACTGACTCGCACAATAATTTGTCTAAATAAGAAATGTAAAAATGTTGATTACGTGGACTCCACTGAATGTGACTTGTTATACTGGACTCAGCATTCAGCCAATCAGAATCCATGTGTTTATTCGTCAACTGGAATTCAGCCAATCAGAGTCCGTGTATTGTATTTTCCATATTTGATAATGATAATGCTAAAAGCGAAGAATCTACGGTACTGACATACCTTGGTTGTCTGCTGTGTCTCGGCCAGTTTATCATCCCAGCTTTTATTCATTTCTGCAACATCTTTCTCTGTGTCCGCCATCTTGGAAAGAAAAACACAAATTTGAACCAATTTTTCACTGTAAATCCTTAAATACTAAATACTGAACACTGCATACTGTAACACACAGGACAAAATTGAAGGCAGGAGTATAAGTATTATAGATTTATAAATTATTTTTACTAAAAGACAAAATACTTTCACGAACTTCTTTACGAGGCTAAAAAATGGCAACACCTAAGTTTTCTTTTTTTCAAAAACCTTATTACTTTAAGTAAAGCGTTTTTATTTGATGAAACTTGGAGTTTTCGGCCACTAAACGGGGACTAAAAACGGGACCCAAAAAGTTTAAAGTTTAAGGAAACTAGACGCAGATGAAGATTTAAAGTTAACAAATCGAAGTGACTTTTCCATGGTCTGTACTCCTATCGAACATAGAAATGACGTCAGATATGATCCAAACTCAAGTGGAACCACGAGCGCAGCGAGTGGTTTCACTGCAAAGTTTGGATCATTTCTGGCGTCATTTCTATGTTCGATAGGAGTACAGACCATGGAAAAGTCACTTCGATTTGTTTTTTACCATAACAGGCAAAGAAAAGATCCAAAAACGAAGAAAAAGTTTGAAAGAAAAAACCGTTTCAAGCGCGCGCTAGCTACGTGCGCGAGCGATTCGTCATCTTATGTGTCTGTCCTCTTATTGAACATGGCTCTCAGCCAATCAGCGCGCGAGAAATTTACAAGTTATGGTAAAAAAACAGAGTGAAATACAAAAATGTTTATCAAAATGAACATTATTGTCAAATTCAAATAATAGTAAAAAAATTTGATTTCCTGGATTCAAAATATTCCCATACCGGGAGTCGAACCCGGGCCGCCTGGGTGAAAGCCAGGAATCCTAACCGCTAGACCATATGGGAATTGACAAAATATGCTAAAACATTATTGGTTAAACCGAGAAAAAAGTTTTGAAATTACGTAAAACATGTTTTGACTAAATTTCAAAGTTTTCAGTTTTAGCAGAAAAAAATGATGAGACAATCGCTGTTGTGTTGATTCGATGATACTGTAAATATCTCACCGTATGATTAAAATTGATTATTAATTAGCTTAATATTCTATATATAGTAAAAAATTACCACGAATTCTAAGATAAACGTAATTAGTTATGGTAATGATTTAATTGACACAGGCTATAGAACAAAAAGATTAAAAATACCTTCCGAACTCATCACCTGTCTTCGTGGTGTTGAGCCGTGATCGTCTAGAGGTTAGGACATTGCGTTGTGGCCGCAATAACCCAGGTTCGAATCCTGGTCACGGCAATACTTTTTTTCTCCAAGCAAATCGGTTTTTCAAAATATTTTTGGTAGCTTTTACGTTTTTTTTTTCACAATAATTCCTCCAAATAAATTTTATTTTAATAAAATAAATGAAATATAATAAACTCAAATTTTTAATTTAGGGTAATATTTTTATGCATTTTATTTCCCAAATCATTCTCAATCAGTAAAAATATTTTAAATTTTAGATTATAACTATTATTTTAAGGGAGTATGGAGTCTCCAAGCAAGAAAATAGAATTTTCGTAACAGTATTAAAAACGAAATATTTGAAAAGATGATTTTGTAGGATTTCAGAGCGAAAACAACTAGAAAAAGTTTGGAAAATATTTATTGAAGTCATGTTCTTTTTATTCTTTTTCAACTAGAACAAAGTATTATTGCAAGGTTTGATTTAAATAAAGTTGTTATTATTGTTATAACGTGACTGGGTTCAGTGCAAAATAAGAGAAAATTTATAGAAAAATCTGGACCTGGAATAGCTTAATAAGTGAAGCTTTTAGCAACCTTAAAATTTGCAGAAATGAAGACGGTCTTGTGTTCACTTCAAATATTAAAGATTTCAGAAACTTGTCGAACTTTAAATACATAAAATGTGCATAAATCAGATCTAAAATTCTTAAGTTGTTAATAATCTGTAAAATAATATCTTACCGAAGCTCGGATATCTTCCTCGATTTGTTTTCGAAGTGCGTCCATCTCTATGATAAAATTCATTATTATTAACAATTATTTACGATAACTGATACTTATTAAAAGTATATGTCAATATAGATCCCTTTCACGTGATGTCAGTGCAGCTAAATTTGGAGGACAAAACAAAAGAATTTCAATCGCCTGAGAATTGGAAGCCTTTTGTTTTGTCCTCCAAATTGAGCTGCATTCCGACGTGCTGCAAGGGGCCGGTCTATACAAAATATTGATAAAGAAACATTGTACCTTCTTTGGAGAGTTCAGGCTTATCATCGTCATCATCATCATCATCATCATCCAGGCTAATCTTCCCGCCAGACTCAGCCGATTTCAGCATTTCAAGTAGTTTTTCATTCTGTTCTTTCAGTTCTCGTATCAGTTTTTCTGTTGGGTCTTCGTTGACAGTAGCAGTCGTTTTGATCTGCTTTGCGCGATCAGCTATTGAAAAATAAGGTGGCTTGTATGAGGAGCGCAGAAACAGTGCAACATAAATCTTAGCATATCTTAATGCTAAATTTCATGGAAGATCCCGGAAAATACGTAAAAAAGTTGTCGTAATTGAATCCGAAATGTCAGTAATTTTCACATTCTTAAACACTGTACTAAGCTTTGTTTCTTTTAAAAAGCTCTAAAAATGTGATGATTCAAACGGGGCATTAAACAAAAGGCACAAAATTGTTCATACTTTTTCCAATTATCATCACCTTTGGCGATGGTGTTGAGCCGTGATCGTCTAGAGGTTAGGACATTGCGTTGTGGCCGCAATAACCCAGGTTCGAATCCTGGTCACGGCAATAGAATTTTTGTATCATGCATTATAAATAATCTTTTATTAAGCCGTAGCTTCCAATCAAACTCGTTGAATACAATCGACAAATTTGAGCTTCGCGGTGTCGTATTACAAATTAAGCTGATTGGATGATTGTATCCGCCATGTTTGAGGCGTAGGCATTTTGACTCCCTTCAAAGTTGCGCCTTAATGATAACATCAGATTATAACGCTGGAAGATCTTTTTTATAAAGTCTAATCAAGTTTGTTGACTTACCATATCTGAGAGTGGAAAGAGTCTCGTCATAGTTGATGTCAGCTGGACTAATGGCGGCAATCTGTGACAATTACAAAGACACATAATGTAAGCAACTGTGCACACCAACATGGCGGCAATCGTGTAGAAGAACAAAGACATGACGGCCATGTTGGTAACAAAAGACGCTAATACGAAAACCCCAACATGGCCGTCATGACATCACATGTATACGACTAAGAAAACAGGTAATGGATGGCATGTTAATATTTAACAAAAGTAGCCAACGAGAAATCTTTTGAGCTATACTAGCTACACCAATAAGGCGGCAATGAAGTCGGCCACATAAGAATACGAAGAGACGACCGCCATATTTCTAGTAATTAACAACAGAAGCTTACAAGAAAGCTTTTGTTAACACTGATAACACCAACATGGCGGCCATTACGTCACATCTTTACATCACTAACAAGAAATATTTCATTAGAGGTAGACCGACATGGTGGTTTGGATGTCCGACTAAACTGAGATTTCAACATGGCGGCCATGTTGGTGAAAAAAGACGCTAACGGGAAATCTTTAATTTGTTAACAAAACAGCGGCAAGGCGGCCATGATAATTATGTATACGGCTAAAAACTCAAAGACATGGCGGCCACGTCAAAGCAAAATTCAAAATTCTTTGACATCATGCCAACATGGCGGCGTCAACCTACCGAACATTAATTCCTACCATGGCGAATAAAAGGCATGCAGGTCCACCAACAACTCTGCATGTCTTATTACACGACTTACCATGGTTGTCTTACTGTTCCCTGCCAGAGCATTTTTCAAAAGCCTCGTCAGAACGGAGTCTCTGTAAGGAACTGAAAATACCAAACATTAGTTTGACATTGAATGATCGCCAACTTAGCTACAAAATAATATATTTCCCTTTGTTTTATTTTTTAAGGAATTGTGCCATCTTTGATAGAATATCGGTAAATATTTTTTGATTTCCCAGTAAATCATGGTTCGCTTTCTTAAGTTGTATGCCCCGCCACTAAGGCAGGGCGGTGGAAAAATTAGTCTATAGACTCATTTAGTTGTTCCCCTCCACGGAAATCTTTAGTAAAAGGCGAAAGATTTATGCGATCTGAAGGGAAACCAGAGTGAGGAACAGTTATGTTCAGAGAGAAACTATTCAGGTACAAGTTTCTATTACGTATGGGATGCTTTGTGCTCTCTCGTGCATTACATCAACGCAACACTGGGTAAACACTTTCGCGCATGCGTGCGTTTCTTTTTACAAACATTACAAGGGATGGAAAGAATTTCTACTGAGATAACTAAAATGCTAAGGTGTAAACGACAACACTTTTATAACCGCTATCGGTAAAATGCGACATTAGGAAAGCCGCGTCAATCACAACACTTTTTTACAAACATGGCATTCATGTCTACATTTTGGCAGATTTATTTTACCTTTGAGCCCTTAATAGTATATCTTATTGAGAGTGCTCGCCTCTCATCAATGCGACCCGAGTTCGAGTTCTGCCAGGCTTGGTGTTGTATGTGAGTAGAGCTGTTTGTTGGTTCTCTCCTGTGCTTCGAGGGTTTTTATCCGGGTTCTCCGGTTTTCCTCCCTCCACAAAAATCAACTTCTAAATTCCAATTCGATCATGGAACGAGGGCCGCAGGTTTGTTAGCCACTGGCTATTTAGTGCTACCCTCGTTAAAAACAAGGAGAGTGTTATTTATTATCCTCCATCGCAAACTTTGGTCATAAATACGAAGCATGCATGCATTTCAAAACAAATAAACTCGTTCCCAGTATCTTGATTGACGGCCGTCAAAATGCTAGTTTGCAAACGAGACATCAAGCTTCGCGGATTGCATTTCAACGATATCAGTTAAAAAAATCAAAGATAACTGCCATTCATCTTTCTTAGTTGGAAGGTTTTTCAACGTGTGGACACTTTGATGTCCTCTCTACTATACCTAATACGCACTCACCGCAGAGCTTTTCCATTAACTACATTTTCGATAGAAGCCCCGCCATTAAGGCAGGGCAACAAAAAATTAGTCTATAGACTCATTTAGTTGTTCCCCTCCACGGAAATCTTTAGTAAAAGGCGAAAGATTTATGCGATTTGAAGGGAAACCAGAATGATGAAAACGAGCGTCCAGAAACCAAGGATATCGCAGACTGATTTTAGTACATGTGGGATGGTTTGTGTTATCTCATGCATAACTTTGATCTAGTGCGCATGACTTGAAGTGCATGCGCATCAGGTAAAAAGGATGCGCAAATACACGATGATGGTTGGTTTATCAAAAATTTGTTACGTACGATTCAAAAGGCAAGTATCTAGATGCAGAACGACTATTCAAATATCTTTGAGAAAATAGAATTGAGTTCTGCTCAACTGAGTGTTACGAATTTCCAACAACTTGTGGTTATTTTCAGCTTTAATTTTTGTTATAAAGAATAAGTTATAAGATTGCTTTATATATTCCTATGTTTAAATCTTTGTCACTGACCAGTTTTAAAGTGAAACAATTTTGATATTCTTAGTTATGGGCCCCGCCACTAAGGCAGGGCGATAAAAAATTAGTCTATAGACTCATTGAAGTGTTCCCCTCCACGGAAATCTTTAGTAAAAGGCGAAAGATTTATGCGATTTGAAGGGAAACCAGAGTAACGAAACCGAGTATCCAAAAACGAAAGATATGACATAGCGGTTTTACCACATGTGGGATGGTTTGTGTTATCTCATGCATAATATTTAACTAGTGCGCATGACGGGAGGTGCATGCGCATCAGGTAAAAAAGACTTTTCTTAGTCAAACTGAAACTTCTCAATCTACAAATATCGTAAAACAATCCACATTTGAATGTCCTTATAACGAATTCAATCTCTGTAAGAATTCCTATCTTTCAAATTCTAGTGAAACAAATTTAACTTCTTTAGTTGTAGGCCCCGCCACTAAGGCAGGACGACAAAAAATTGGTCTACAGACTCATTGAACTGTTCCCCTCCACGGAAATCTTTAGTAAAAGGCGAAAGATTTATGCGATTTGAAGGGAAACCAGAGTGACGAAAACGAGCGTCCAGAAACCAAGGATATCGCAGACTGATTTTAGTACATGTGGGATGGTTTGTGTTATCTCATGCATAACTTTGATCTAGTGCGCATGACTTGAAGTGCATGCGCATCAGATAAAAAGGATGCGCAATTACGCGATGATGGTTGGTTTATCAAAAAATTGTTACGTACGATTCAAAAGGCAAGTGTCTAGATGCAGAACGACTATGCAAAGATCTTTGAGAAAACAGAATTGAGTTCTGCTCAACTGAGTGTTACGAATTTCTAACAACGTGTGGTTATTTTCAGCTTTAATTTTTGTTGTAGAATAAGTTAAAAGATTGCTTTATATATTCCTATGTTTAAATCTTTGTCACTGACCAGTTTTAAAGTGAATCAATTTTGATTTTCTTAGTTATGGGCCCCGCCACTAAGGCAGGGCGATAAAAAAATTAGTCTATAGACTCATTGAAGTGTTCCCCTCCACGGAAATCTTTAGTAAAAGGCGAAAGATTTATGCGATTTGAAGGGAAACCAGAGTAACGAAACCGAGTATCAAAAAACGAAAGATATGACATAGCGGTTTTACCACATGTGGGATGGTTTGTGTTATCTCATGCATTATATTTAACTAGTGCGCATGACGACAAGTGCATACGCATCAGGTAAAAAGGATGCGCAAATATGCGATGATGGTTGGTTTATTAAAACATGTTTACGATGCAAAAAATTCAAGTGTCTAGATGCGCAAGACAATACAAAGCTTAAAGATCCTTAAGAAAATAAAAAAGATTCCTGCTCAACTGAGAGTTACGAGTTTTTGGTACGATTTGTGCTTATTCAAAAACTCCGGTTTTTTTTTTACTTTTCTTAGTCAAACTGAAACTTCTCAATCTACAAATATCGTAAAACAATCCACATTTGAATGTCCTTAAAACGAATTCAATCTCTGTAAGAATTCCTATCTGTCAATTTCTAGTGAAACAAATTTAACTTCTTTAGTTGTAGGCCCCGCCACTAAGGCAGGACGACAAAAAATTAGTCTATAGACTCATTGAACTGTTCCCCTCCACGGAAATCTTTAGTAAAAGGCGAAAGATTTATACGAACTGAAGGGAAACCAGAGTAACAAAAAAAATAAGTTTACAAGCGACCGGTATAGCTAATTGTTTCTACAACGTGTGGGAAGTATTTTGTTAAATAATGCGCACATTTTCATGACTGCGTTAGCATTCCACGCATGCGTAAGACAACTATTGAATTCTTTTATCGGTAAACTGAGCATGCGCAAACAATGTTTTTTGCTTAAAACTCCTTTTTGTCATTTAACTCATACCGTTTACAATTCATTTATACAGGTTTGGCCTAGTTATAAGTTTGCTACTAATAGATACCATTAAAAGTCTGTGAGATTTCAAAACATTGGTATTTTTTCAACTCGAACTTTCTTAACACTATAGTTGATTTTGATCGTAAACGGGCTAAACCCGTTCAAATATTCCTGTAGTCAAGGATTACAACGGTATCTAGAAGAAGGACCAAGCTTAAGCCATCGAAAAAAATCACAAAAAATATATTTTAGACAATACGTCATTACCCTAATTCCTTCTAATTGTAGCCTGCGTAGCGGCCCTCCATCTCCGAACAAAAACCGAGTGCCGCTACGCAGAATTTTTATAAGTAATAGCATGACTTGAGGGTGATTAGTGATTAAATGTCCCCGAAAGCCGAGGGAGGTTTTGTTGAAGTCCCGACGCCGAAGGCGGAGGGACTTTAACTAAACCTCCCGAGGCTTGAGGGGACATTTAATCACTAATCACCCGAAATTTCATGCTATTAGTTTGTAATATTATGATTACCAAGGAATAAAACTGGTCTTAGGAAATATGTTAGCTTTCGTACGATGCATAAATTACAAAGTTTTACAAAGCTGTTGATTTGCGGCATACTTAAGGGAATTCGCCTTTGTTAAATGCGACAATGGCGAATTGAACCAGCATTCATTCATTCGTGGTGCTTTATTCTAATTCACTTTGGTTGGCCTAGAGCAGTATTAATGAAGTGTTTTGAAACCGTCTTGATTACGTCACAAATAGTAAGAAAAATTCTCGGCTAGTCAACGTATGCGCAAAGATTATTCAATGAATCCCACAAGTGCTGGGGTGTTCAATAGTGTGTAGTCCAGAGTCATTGCGCAAAATTTTCGATTGGCCAACGCTACCCAGTCATGTTCCCGGTGATTGTCATATGAGGGACCATGCCTCATGGATAGTGATAAGGGATATTTAGACTAAGCATCCCTCATGATTATATTCATGAGGGATGTTTACACTAAATATCCCTCATCACTATTCATCCAGGGGGATGTTAGACCTTAAACATCCCTCTGGAAACAATGGATCCCGAGGTAATCATGATATTACTATATATATTACGTAAAAGATACCATAGCTTTTTTAAAGAATTTCATATTTTCCTTAGTACGCCCCGCCACTAAGGCAGGGCAACAAAAAATTAGTCTACAGACTCGTTGAAGTGTTCCCCTCCACGGAAATCTTTAGTAAAAGGCGAAAGATTTATGCGATTTGAAGGGAAACCAGAGTAACGAAACCGAGTATCCAAAAACGAAAGATATGACATGGCGGTTTTACCACATGTGGGATGGTTTGTGTTATCTCATGCATAACATTTAACTAGTGCGCATGACGACAAGTGCATACGCATCAGGTAAAAAGGATGCGAAATTATGCGACGATGGTTGGTTTATTAAAACATGTTTACGATGCAAAAAATTCAAGTGTCTAGATGCGCAAGACAATACAAAGCTTAAAGATCCTTAAGAAAATAAAAAAGATTCCTGCTCAACTGAGAGTTACGAGTTTTTGGTACGATTTGTGCTTATTCAAAAACTCCGGTTTTTTTTTTACTTTTCTTAGTCAAACTGAAACTTCTCAATCTACAAATATCGTAAAACAATCCACATTTGAATGTTCTTAAAACGAATTCAATCTCTGTAAGAATTCCTATCTGTCAATTTCTAGTGAAACAAATTTAACTTCTTTAGTTGTAGGCCCCGCCACTAAGGCAGGGCGACAAAAAAATTAGTCTACAGACTCATTGAATTGTTCCCCTCCACGGAAATCTTTAGTAAAAGGCGAAAGATTTATGCGATTTGAAGGGAAACCAGAGTAACAAAACCGAGTATCCAAAAACGAAAGATATGACATAGCGGTTTTACCACATGTGGGATGGTTTGTGTTATCTCATGCATAACATTTAACTAGTGCGCATGACGACAAGTGCATACGCATCAGGTAAAAAGGATGCGAAAATATGCGACGATGGTTGGTTTATTAAAACATGTTTACGATGCAAAAGGCAAGTGTCTAGATGCGCAAGACAATACAAAGCTAAAAGATCCTTAAGAAACTAGAAAAGGTTCCTGCTCAACCGAGAGTTCAAGTTTTGTGCAATTTGTGGTTAATTAGAAAATCAGTCTTTCTTAGTCAAACCGAAACTTCTCCAGCTACAAATGTCGTAAAACAATCCACATTTTAATTTCCTATAAATGAATGCCATCTTTGTAAGAATGTCTATCGGTGAATCTGCCAATTTCAAGTAAAATTTTGATTCTTTTAGTTGTAGGCCCCGCCACTAAGGCAGGGCAACAAAAAATTAGTCTACAGACTCGTTGAACTGTTCCCCTCCACGGAAATCTTTAGTAAAAGGCGAAAGATTTATGCGATCTGAAGGGAAACCAGAGTGATGAAAGGTTTATTCACGAGACGACCCGTATCAGAAATAAATTCTACTACGTGTGGGATGTGTATTGTGAACTCATGCATGACTTCTTGATTTTGCGCATGAAACATTCTAGTACGTTATGTCATTATAATCCCTTACGTTATAATATACTAATATGTGTAAGTGGAATGCCTGTGCCCTTCCCAACTTTGACTTTTAAAAGTTAGCAAGCAACTTTATTCTACGTACGATATTTAACTAGATTAAAGAATGCTTACCTCGCACTCTTTTCCCATTCGCTTTGTCAACGAGAGCTGAAAATGTAAGCAAATAAAAGTTTTATTTGATGTCGGTATTAAGTTATCGTCTTTCATTTGCTCGATGTAGTAGGTATATTATGACATAGAATATTGATTAGCACAAGAAATCATCACCGTCATGAATAATCATCATCTTTCATAATCGTCGTTTATCATCATCACGAACACGTATCATCATAATCATCGTGTATCATCATCATCATCTTTCATAATCGTCGCTCGTCATGAATAATCATCACGAACATGTATCATCATAATCATCGTGTATAATCATCATCATCTTTTATAATCGTCGTTCATCACGCATCATCCAGTAATAATATTGTTTCAGCATAAAATGCTGCGTGCAACATGTAGCTAGCAAATCAGTTATACCACAGGAAGCCCGCCTTTACCTGATATAACATTGCCAAGGGCCGAGAGAGACTGGTTAATAGCAGCTCCTTCCTTTAGGCGGTCCCCAGTTGCTCCAGTTGATTCTGCTCTCTCGCTACGACACAATAACGTAAAGACATTTAGAAGGAAAGGTAGTAAGAGAGGGGGTGTCTCCAATAACAGAAGCAAACGGCATTATTTTTTATCAAACCCTGAAACAATCTCTGGGCTGATCTAAGTCAGAGCATGGTTTACTCATACATTGAACCCTGAAACAACCTCTGGGCTGATCTAAGTCAGGGCATGGCTAACTAACAGATCGAACCCTGAAACAACCACGCGCTGGGCTCATCGAAAAATCGAAAAAAGGGATTGAGACCAGGAGTCATGCAACCTCCGTTTTAAGTAAGCACAGCAAGGAGCGCATGCCCTTTAAAGCACAGAGGACGTTTTGTAACGAAAGTACAAGAAGAAAACCCGATCCATACCTGCCTGCCAGATCCACAAGGTTAATGAGAGATATTTTGGCGCTTTCCTCACCAGCAGGATTTTTACTCTTCTGGACAAAAGTGACTCCAACGATGGTGTGCGCACGACTGAAAATACAATGAATCAATCAGTAACTATCACAAGTTCACACACATACGACATTCTGATTGATTATAGTGCATTATAAATCTCGCTTTCTGATTGGCTGAAGGCGTGTGGTTTATGCGTCTTTTTTAAATATTAGTAATAGCACCCAACGAAAATGTTAAGAAAAAGAAAATGTTTTTCCTAGCAGCCGTTGAAACCGAGGTAAGTAAAAACTCAAATATTTACACCGTACATAACTTGAAATGACGTCATCATTACATTTGTGATAAAAAGTTAAATTTTACACGGTAAAAAATAAGAGAGATCACTTACTATTATTACTTACTTATTTTTTACGGTGTAAAATTTAACTTTTTATCACAACTGTTTCATTAGAAACACCGACGCAGCCCACACTAGCTTACCGCTAGTTATCATCTCATCATTACATTGCAACCTAATCAACAAAACTTCGTTACTCGAAATGACTTCCTCGATACATCGAAACTTGACGTGACGTCATTAATACTTTCGAAACTTAACGTCAACAACACATCATTACTCGAAATGAGACTTTTCAATATCTTAAATGACGCCATCGCTACATCTAAACTTGAAAAATGACGTCATCAAGACAGAAAACAACGTCAACAACTAATCGTTACATGAAAGCCATTTTGCAATATTTCATACATGAAATGGCTTCATATATTGAAATGACGTCATATATTGAAATGACGTCATCTACTGATGTATCTCTGAGTTCTATTCCTACCTGCTAGTGGCGTTCATGTTGGTAGCAGCAACTGTTCTGTTCTCTGTTCCTTCCTCCATTCTGTCCTCGATTTGTTGATAGGAATTGACAGCTATAGTCTTGAGTCCTTCAGCGTAGAAGCCTTTCTTTGGGTGCTGACGTACCTTCAAGCCACCTTTCTTGTTGGAAGCCGGATTTAAAAGATCTCGGACCTGCTCATTGTAGATCTCTAGCATGCTGAACATTACCTGAGACAAAGATCACCTTGCGTAAGGGAATCTGCATGCTAACACTGGTGGAAAATCCCCCTACATCTCCCCCACAGTTCATTAGTGAATATGGTCCTGCTCAATGCTGAACATTACCTGAGACAGAGATCACCTTACGTAAGGGAATCTGCATGCTAACACTGGTTGAAAATCCCCCTACTCCTCCCCCACAGTTGATTATTTAATATGGTCCTGCTCAATGCTCAACATTACCTGATACATAGATCTCCTATATCTTAAGGGAATCTTCATGAAATAGTGGAGGGATTGGAAGGGATGTTTGTAACGATTGACAATCCCCCTACTCCTCCTCCCCTCCCCTCCCCTCCCCTCCCCCCAAGGAACATTACCTCATACTGTGCTTTGTCTCCCTCATCTTTCTTTTTATGAATTCCCTTGAATAATTCATCACAAAATATCGGCACGACTCCTAAAGAAAAAAATAGCAGATTCAAAATAACTTTATTATAATATAAAATGTATTTTTTTGGGGCAGAAACATGATTAATGGACAACTTCGACGATATGGCGGCCATCTTGGTGGGGGGCAAAAATACAAAGCTTTGTTACAGTAATGGCGTCGATCGACATTAACAGTTCACCACAAGACAATTTGACAAGAGACGGATTAAGAAGATATTATCCGCTATCTTTGTCCCCCCCCCCCCCCGTGCCCATACCCCCCACTCGTGTTAGTCAAGGTAATTTCATACGTTGTCAAGCAATATCGTAAAAGAACAGCGCGCAAGTCAACGCGTATTGAAACAAAATAAAGTGAAACAGGAAGGCATTATGCCCAAGGTTAATGGTCTTTTAAGATATAAAGTAATCAATTTGTTTGGATCGACTCACCGACGCCTATTTATGGGATATATTTTCTTTGTCGAAGCCCGCAAGGAAGGGAATGATAGCTGTTTGTAATCACGTACAGGTGCTCAAAGATGCCGCTGGTCAAATGAGATGTAAGCACTCACTTATATGGCAATCTTGTAATTAGGAATCGATCTAAAAATATCGGGGATTGATCGCGAGCACGTACCCTTGTAGTAGGCATGCAACTTTATGTTAATAGATAGATATTTTTATTTCTTTCTTTTGTTCCATCCATTATTTTTTTCATTCTTTCCTTTTCAGTTTAGATTGACTCGTCTTTTTAGTTTTTCTATATCAGTTCGACTACTCGAACCAAGGTCACTCAAACACATTTTAAATCAAATATATAAATCACGTTTTGAACGCTGAATAATAAGACGGTGATGACTAGTGGAGTTTAAACTGTTTCTTGTTCACTTCTGATCATAAATACACAAGTATGAAGTAAAATATTTGCTTTTAAAGGAAAAATTGTGAAAATTTGTGACGATTGTTGAAATACTCAATCGTGATTGGCTAATTTGCATGAAAATTTGCTTGGGTGCCTTGGTTGGAGTAGTCGCACTGTAAATATTTTCTTCTTCGTTTCTTTATTTTCTTCATTCTTCCATATATTTTTCCTTCTCTTCTTCCTTATTTCTTTATTTTCGTCTGCGCGTACATCTTTCATTCATTCATTCATTCATTCATTCATTCATTCATTCATTCATTCATTCATTCATTCATTCATTCATTCATTCATTCATTCATTCATTCATTCATTCATTCATTCATTCATTCATTCATTCATTCATTCATTCATTCATTCATTCATTCATTCATTTCCGCTCACTCACTCGCTCATATATTTTTTCTTTCTACCTATCATTAATCAACAGACTTTAAATTTCCAAAATAAGAATTTGAAGGGTGCAAAATTTCGACGTTTTCCCTTCCTATCCTTTTTTCATTGTCACAGGCATCGATAACAGTGCGCCAAGTTCCGGACTAGCAGTAATGTCTAGACGTGTCCTAGCATTCTGATTGGACGAGTGCTATGATTTCATGCATTTTAATTGGTCCAAATCATGCAACGACAACTGTCAGGTGTCTCAGTTTTTCGTACTCAAACAAAGGGTGTTCAAAGTAAAGTATAAACATAACGGTATTACTAGTACCTCTGTTGACTCCATACCCAACGATAGACCAGGATTTGCCGGAACCAGTCTGCCCATAAGCAAACAAGGTACTGTTGTATCCATCCCATGCATTCTGCAGAACTGACTGTCCAACATCGTCATAAACGCGTCTCTGGAAAATGAACCAAAGAATCAAGAGGTGAGAGACGAGTGGACTACCAATTACATCACCTTTGATTTCCGTAGCTTCATTGCTTTCCACTCATGGTTCTATATAGACTCTTCGCAGCACGTCGGAATGCTGCTCAATTTAGAGGACATAACAATAGGTTCCATTCTCAGGTGATTAAAATTCTTTTGTTTTGTCCTCTAAATTAAGCTGCTCTGACATCACGCGCAGGGGTCTATATGAAGGCATTATGTAACATTTATTGTATCAGCCATTCTGAGGTTGAGGAAAAAACTGGGTTGAGTTGGCATAACAGTGCATCGTACGACTGTTTTAGGGAACATACTTCCAAGATGGCATCTATTTCATCCCCTAAAACAGTCCCACAATCCACTCAATGCCAACCAGCTGAGTTGGCCTTCAGAACAAACTCAAGGTTAACCAATCAGAATTAAAGATTCGACATCGTATTTTGATTAGCATTTCCCATTATTCTGCCAAGAGAATTAATGAAATACGAGTTCTTCCTTCTTTAAATTATTCGTAAACGCTTGTCGAACTCATTGCGGAATTATATTCCAATCAACAAGGAAAGTCTACATTGTATACTCGGAAAATGCCCGAAAAATGCTAACTAAAAATAGTGACCCATAACTCCTTTTGGGGAAGGCGATCAACTCAGCTGGAACTCGAACCAGTTTCTTCCTCAATCTCGGAATGGCTAATATTCTAACAGGGGAGGGGAGGGTCAGACAAAATTGTTTCTGATGTGCAGTGTATTGCAATACCCCTCCTGCCATGGCCAGTCCCTGAGACTTTGAAGTAACTGACCTGGTCTGCATAGTGAGGCACAACTCCTCCAAGATACCCAGTGTCATCTTCTTTAAACCCATCATGTGACCAATAGCTATAATCAAAAGAAAAGCTCTTTGGTTCTGCATTTGGATCTTCAGGGTTGATTAGCTTGGTAGTGTTGCCAGCCATCTCAACGATGAGGGTCGCATTCCTTGCTCTCTCTCTTTTATTGTGTGAAGGGTTAAGGGAAACAGTAATAGTGAAGAGAAGTGACAGTGATGATGATGCTGATACATGATGTGAGATACATGATGATGATGATGATGGTGGTGGTACATGATGATGATGGTTGTGCATGATGATGATGATGATGATGATACATGATGATGATGTTTGTGCATGATGATGATGGTTGTACATGATGATGATGATGATTATACTTGATATGAGATACATGATAATGATGATGATGGTTGTGGTACATGATGATGATGGTTATGCACAGTGATGACGATGATGCATGATGATGATGGTGGTGCATGATGATAATGGTGGTGCATGGTGATGATACATGATGATGATGGTGGAGCAGGATGATGATGATGATGATACATGGTCATGATGCATGATGATGATGGTGGTGCATGATGATGATGCATGATGATACATGATAATGATGGTGGTGCATGATGATGATGCATAATGATGACACGTGTTGATGAGTCAGGTGATAGGGTGATTGATGATGATAATAATAATAGCTGATGATTTTTTTAATATGGGATTCCCAATCATAATAAGTCTTTCAAATTAAAAATAAATGATGATTAATTAATGATTATAATAATTTAAAAAATACTAATGAACAGGAGGTAATTATAAATATGTATTATAAATAATAATTCAATCCATCTAAAGATTCAAATTTACCCTTAACAGCTCTCCCTCACTCCGATATAGAAACATACCTTTTACAGTTCTGTTCAGTGACCACAAAATAATAGTTCCATATTGAGGCTAGAGTTGCCACAAATGATAAATTATAGTTTTTCTATGAACAGCAACTCGACTTGGAACTATTATTCATGGTCACTGAAATGGAACTATAAATAATGGTAATTGAACTGAGTGGAGTGCAATTTGGTTTGAAATCAAACAAGTGATTACAAAATTGCACGACTGCATAGCGGGAGTGCAATTTGTTAATTACGAGTTTGATTTCAGACCAAAATTGCTCGACACGAAGTTCAATTACCACTTAATTATATCCATTTTGAAATCACTACTGTAGGAATTTCAAATTTAAATCCAATTTTTCAATATCACCCATTTTCACCTAGAAAACCTCCTTCAAAAATTGATCTCATGCTTTGAATTGGCTTTTGTTTTCTGTGATCTGATTGGTCAAATTTAAGGTTTTCTGCAATTTTATTGGCTCTTCAAAAACAGTGCGATTTAAAACTCAAAATGGTGCGATTTGTGAATAAATCGCACTGCTGAGAACCAATCAGATTGAAGGATTTGCTAGTGATTTCAAAATGGATATAATTAATATTATAAATAATACTATGATATTTTAGAAGCAAAGCTATTTTGCTGAAATTTTCTTTGAAATCAAAAATTTAGGGCAGAAAAAATATCTTGAACTTGAAAATCTCTAATCTAAAAATATACAGATTATGGCTATTCAAAAACTCCAAGATATGTCATATTCCACAGGAAGTTGATATTTTTCATATCGATGTTTATTTGCCCTGTAGGCACTAATTGACTTTAAAGTAGTAGTCCTTTCCTGTAAATTTAATGAATTTACCATAAAATATAAGATCGAATTGCAATATAGTCTTGATATTGGAACTATTACCAGAAATTTGATAATATAGACATGCAAAGCTCTGATTTTTTTCATATTCATTTAAAATAACACAAAAATAAGAATAGAAATATAGATTTAAAGAAATGAACTGGAAGCTTAGAAAGATGAGAGACAAATGAGTCAATTTTTTTCTATGCATTACTGTCCACAGGAATAACAACATTTTAATAGAATAAAAATATATAAGCTTTAGTAGAATTCCATAATATAGTATCATAATTCTAAGATGATTATTCAAATAATCAAATTTATAATATTCAAATAAATTGAAAAAACTCTTGATATTAATTGATTCAATTAAGTCAACTCCATTGATTGCGTTTGAGTATTTTTTTCCAAATTTTTAGCGATACTTGAACTTTAGGTCGAGCAAACTTCAGTGAGTCTCTAAGACAATTACAACGACCCCGAGTTAAGCTTTAAATTACTAAAAACTAAGTTACATATTGGGAAATATATGACATATACACACTCCAAAGAAACAATGAGTAACAATAAGACTTATATATGTGGAATGATCTGAATTATTACTACGTTATGCTGTTAAACAAAAGTCTAGAAGACATATAGCTTTAAAGGATATGAATGGTCGAACACGTACAGCAACCTTGACGTTCTCTGCCATCGTTTAACTCGTTATAAATTAACGATGATTTATAACGTCTTGTATATGTGTCAGCCAGGGAAAGTATAAAACTCCAGTAAATCTGAATCACTTGACTATCAGGAAGATTCTTTCTCTCCAAACGTCAATTTTTTCTTTGAGATCTCTAAGATTCAAGTTGAATATTAACCCTACGTTGTTTTTTGACGAAGATTAAGGGAAATAATAGGCCTGGAGGAATAATGGCCTTGTTGCCATGACTGATTCAACAAACTGCTGCACTAATAAACATACCGCGTAAACCACAGGAATCCCACAAAGGAAAAGTTTCGATCCAAAATGCTTGGGGTGGGGAGGGTTAATGCTACTATCTTTAGTAAGAGCTACATCTTTGCCTAAAAATATTTAAAACCCTTTTTCGGTTATTCTGTCTTCCAAAACTCTACTTCTTTTAATTCTTTTGGAACATTAAATTCTCTTTTTTAATCTTCTGAGACATCAATTTAATTGCCTAGACAAAACATTTTAGTTGCTATGACAACTGCCACAATATTTTTTTGGGAGCTCAGTAAAACCATTTTCATATCTAAACCTTTTGTTCTTTTTTTGAAGTTTAAAGTAACATTCTTTCTTTATTAAATTATTTTTTAAGCATTAGTAAAATGGTTTCATATGACATATATATTTCGAAAATAGCAAGAAAGCAAACCCTAGACCATTTCAAATTAAATGAATAATTTTTTTCATAGGTCAGTGTTGGTGTTTAAGTTTATCAAATAAGTAGCTAGAGCAATTTCATTAAAAACTAGAAAGCATGATTATCTGAAAGGGGGAAAAGCTAACTCTAAATATCTGAAGATGATGACTATATAATTATATTCCTAAAAATTGTTCGATTAAGAAAAAAATGATTAATGAATGTTCTTTGGAGAGTAAATCCTTAAAAATAACTTGTTTTCAAAACAGTTCCAACTGGTAAGAGCTGCTGTCAACAAATAAATGATGAAAACTAATATGCCATTTAAAAAAAACTGTGCTGGACAGTTCACACCTGAGTTCACAACAATGAGCGTGTATCAGGTCTTCCATGACATCTTAAATTTTAATCCAACAAAGGTGAAAATATGGTATTTGAAAAAAAATACCAAAATTAGTTAAAATGGAAAGTTTGAAGTGGTTTTATTGATTAGCGTTAAAGATATGGGCGACCAAAGTTGGCTGCCTTTACAAAAATATGTTGGTTGGCAAGCTGTTCATGGTTTACAAACACTGAGTGATGTCAGGAATCTTTTCATCTTAATTTGCCAACCATTAAACAAAAAATCTATTTAATTCAAGAGCCAAAAGATCTCTGGTTGATGCATTAAATTCAATAGGTGATGTCAGTGGGAACAGCACTACACCTGTAATCTATAAGAGTGAAAATAATTGTTACTAAGTGGGGTGGGTGGGTGGGATAGTGATAGGGGAAATGTCAAAAGTGACCAGAGTGCTTAGCACAAGATCTAGACAAGACAAAGCATTTTTTATTTTGATAGAAACAAAGATATATTCATGTTCTCCTCTTGTGAGAGTGGTTGGCCTGTGGCACCCTAGTTATCATTCTGTTGAAATTCTCATCTATCTACTTGGGGGGGGGGGGGGGGGGAAGTATAGATATTTTCTGGAATTATGCATTCTTCAATGACAATGACAATAGACCCCTAAGCTACCTAACTACCACAATCCTTTTCAAGATCTCATTTCATATTCAAATGAAAAATTTCCTTTGAGAATACCAAGAAAATTGTGAAAATAAGCACAACAAAAAATGCTACCGAAAGGGATTCTGGAAGTGTAGGTATGAAACGTCATCATGCTTGAGGCCTAAGAGTTGTGAGTAAAAAACAAAAGAAACAGGCTATGTTTAAGCATGTTTACTCAGTAAAGAAAAATAAAAACAAAGAAACCAATATCGTACAATATCACACTGTCAGCACTCATGGCAAAGAAATAATTTAAGCTTGTTTTTATGTGCTTGTAGCAACTCCTTGACTTTGAATTTGAGCTTGTATCTTCATATTCATCGTTTCAATGATAGCTGAGGAAAACAAAGAGATAGAAACCAAATTATAATAAAGTCATTATCTAGACACTCACTACATCTATCCATCCAACTACCCACCTATTCATTCATCCATCTATTCATCCATCCATGCATCCACCCACCCATCTATCCATCCATCCACCCATCCATCTTTCAATCAATGGATCCACTCACCCACCCATCCACCTATCCAACCATGCATCACCCACCCACCTACCTATCCATCCATCCACCCATCCATCCATGCATCCACTCACCCACCCATCCACCTATCCAACCATGCATCACCCACCCATCCACCTATCCAACCATGCATCACCACCCATCCACCTATCCAACCATGCATCACCCACCCCACTATCCAACCATGCATCACCTACCCATCCACCTATCCATCCATCCATCCATCCACACACCCACCCACCTATCCATCCATCCATCTATCCACCCACCCACCTATCCACATTTCAGTATGATGCACAGCATGAACATTTCAAAGCCATGTAATCTGCTATCATCTAACTAAATATATCAACAAACCTTGTCTCATCTTGTGTTTTTCTATCAAAACTGGCTGAAGTTTTTCAATCTGATTTGTAACAAAATCCATCTTTCTTTGAAAATAAACCTCTGCTTCTTTAAGATCCTAAGACAAAAGGGTAGTGCAGTATAAGCATAACCAACCTTTATCAAACTAGTTTGGATTGCATCAGTTTATCAAATCAAGCAAGTGAATAACAAGGGAAAAAAAGAAAAGAAAGAATAGAGCAAAAATTTACATGGTACTGGCCGAATTTTCAACCGAAATTATTTTTGACCAGTATATACCATTTACAGGAAACCAGCTCAGAAATTTGCAGGGTTTGGTGTTTGAGCTTATGTCTAAATAGCACAGTTCCCTGTAAACAGAACACCTAAATGTACAACTTTTTGAATGGTTAAAAATTTTTTTGGTACCGTGTAAATCCAGCCTGATATGCAATTTACTGTCCTTAGTCTCTTACTCAAGTGTCATTCATTTATTTCATAATCATGGGTATTTTTATCTCACCTTTTCAGCAAAGTAACCAGTACCTATATCAACAATCACTGATTTGATGTTTTCTAGAGTACCAGGAACATACATCTACAATTACTCATCAAGGAATCTTATCATCTTACTAATTTCTCAAAAAGTGCAATATTTCTCAAAAGAAGGAATCTCAAGAGTTGATTATTATTATCACAGGCCTGCCCTCATAGAAAACTATATTCTTAGTTCCTATCCTCTGAGGTCTCAGGTTTGGTAACTGCGTTCTCAGGTTTTCCATTCTTCACAAAACCTGGACTTTTTCAAGGTTCTCTGATTTTCCTCCCTTAGAAAAACACAGCACACTCAATATCAATTGTTTGATCTATAAGTTAGTCATGCCCTGACTTAAATAAGCACAGAGGTTGTTTCAGGGTTCGCTCTGTGAGTTAGCCATGCCCTGACTTAGATCAGCCTAGAGGATGTTTCAGGGTTATAAAATTGAAAATTCTAAATAATATAGTTTCTCAAATGTTTTTCACAATTATATTATTATTTATCATTTATGTTGTTAAAAGGATACAGAACTACTAAGTGGAACCAAAATCTGTTTCCCTGAAAAGAAAGCAAAATATCTCTACATAGTGAAAATAAATATCTATGAATTCAAATAGTTCCCCTTATTACACATGCACTACCATCCCCCACCCCCACAGGACCCCTCCCTAGACCTAGAGCATGTCATTTATATAGTGTCCAAAACGGACTGTAATTTTGACATTTTTGAGCATTAAATAAAGACAAACTCCTATAAAACATAACTATGACTGAAAGATATATAAAGTTACATGCAAAGGGAAACGCTTTTCCCTCCAAATATCCTGCAATATTGAAGTCAAGTTTATAGGTATTTAAGATAAAGCTTATCCCGCACATAACTTGAATTCAAAACAACAGAGTTCAGATTCCAATATTCTTAATACTAAAATAATGCAAAAGTACCGTTTATGTTTAAGTATTTTGTGTTTTACCTGTGTTTTGGGAGGACAATTTAACAACATTTTCCTTCGAATCTTTGAATTTTTGCTGAGCTATCTTCAACTGCTCCATCGAACTACTCAGCATTTTGATCTCCTAAACGCAAACGAAACGAACTAGAATTAAGAAAAGTAAGAAAACGAATGATATACTTTGTATTTTAGACTATTTACCTCTTCTAGCTGGGCTCGAAGAGCTTCTAAATGAGGAATTGCTAGTTGACTTATTTCTACAGTCTGCGCCATTTTGATTGTCATGTAGTAAAGGCTAACACAGGAAGCCCACTAAGTATATTTCTTTATCCGAATGAAGGAATATACGGTAGGTATACTAGTTTCAGTACATTGCCAGCTCCAAACGTTTTTTTACACATTTTAAAATTTCCTTTTTATTTAGTGGTTTTATTCAATATACCAACGCAGTTCCAACCATCAACTATAGTGATTTAGTCATTTATAAGTATTTTGAAGATTTTTAGATTGGGGTCCCTGTGGTGGATGGCAGGTGTATGATAAAAGGCTGAAATAACGGAAGTCTAGGGGAAAAAATCTTTAAAAATGACAGATATTTATTCATTTTTATTCCTTGAATATGCTTTAAAAAATTTCATGTATATTACCTTTTTATGAAATAACATAGAACTCTCTTGGGACTTTTTGTTATCTCCCCTTACCCTCCAAACGTAATACAGAAAAGAATCTTTCAACTTTGATTGTACACTTTAATGTTTTATGGAAATATTTTGTATTAGAAGGAAAATTAATAAACAAGAGAAGAGAAGAGAAGAGAAGAGAAGAGAACAAAACAGAACAGAACAGAACCGAATAGAATAAAACTGAGAATAGAAGAGCAGAACTGAACAGAACAGAACAGAAAAGAAGAGAAAAGAACAGAAGAGAACACAATCACAGAAACCCAGTGAACAGAATAGAATAATACAGGTACAGGATAAAATCACTGAACAGGATAAAATAAAGGAGAGAATGAAATAAAACAAAAAAACAAAATGAAATAAATCATAAGTCAAACATTTGTCACCCTTTCTTCCAATAATCCAACAATGCCAAAAGGGAGTCAATAGATCATCACGTGGGCGGCTGATTGGCGCGCAGTTCTGTCTGCGCATAATCTCTCGTTGTTTATGTTCGATTGTCTTTATTCCAACCCATGTCTTTATTTTCGCTCGTTTTTAGCCATTTAAACGACTGAATCCTAAACTTTAGACCAACGGTAAGTACCATTATGAACCATACTACCCATTTTAACTTCAAATTTAATGTTTTTAATGGAATTTCCCTCAATTTTTATTCAAACCTCCACAAAAAACATACCCAACTACTAACTGTCATACATCGATATTTGACTTATTATTCTAATTCTTTTTGACGCTGTTTTTCATTTGTAACGCCGATTTTCTTTTGATTTGAACTTGTAACACGAAAATATATACCAAGAACAATGTTTTTCGTAAGAAAACCAAACCAAAAGTCTTATATTTTTATTGTGTGGCTTTGTTTTCACCAACACGTGTGTACAATATTCGGTTCTTGGTTCTTGTTGATTAGAAGTCTTGTACAATACAAAGCTTCACAAATGGCATAAATTTGAATTGCAAATCTTTTCGTATATTTATTTCATGAAAAGGAGAAATCCTCCTTCAATATGCTAACGACATGCAGCTTTTTAATATTCCTTTTGATGACTTTTTTCCCCGCTTTTTCCTCCCTTGAGTTCATAATCCTAAGAAATTTTTACAAGGTTCTTTTTGACGGTATTTCAAATTTCGTTTACTTTCTGAATAATTGAATAATTGGGAATTTTACTTTTAAGAAGCAAGTTCTCATTCAAATTCATTAGCTTTTCCCCTACACTTTTGATTATCTTTCAATTAATTTTAAACTTTTTTTATATTTTCTACCCTTCAATACTGAAGTTATATTTTAGTTTTTTTCTTTTTTTGCTATTTTCCCCCCTTTCAGTTTACAATATGTCTTTCCAGTGCCCCTAAAAATGCCAGTTCTTGGTAATAATATTACAGCAAAAGCTAGTTGTTCTAAAGCTAGTAGATAATAAATCATCCCTGTAGTTTTGAGTAAATACAACCCACACAAGGGAAAAAAAGAAAGAAAGAAAGAAAGTCAAATGACTGTGAACGGCAGGTGATACTGCGTCAAGGCACTTATTGTCTTGTCTGTCAAAGTCAAAATGTCATATCTGTTTTATCTCTTCAAAATATTTTATGCTATTAATGATCTTCAAAATACAGACTATGATTTACAGTAGTTTGGGTGTGATGTTTTCCCATTTCAGACCATGTGTCATTTCCTTGAAAATAGGATTCTATATTAATTTGAGCCGCATACTGTCATACATATTAATAGATGAAATTAAATCGGCTAACATGTTGCTATTTACATTTCCACTCAATTGAAATTTTTTAGGGATTAAATTCTTTGTCTTTTGTATTTTGACATCACTTGAAAATTAAAAGATATGGATTTTTTTGGATCAAAAGTTCTTATACTTAGAGCTTTTGAATTTGGTATAAATGTACGTAGGCGTTTGCCAATTTGGTCTGTTCTAAAGGCTGCATGTACTGTCAAACAATTTTGAGTCCTGAAATCAATTTAAACAGCCCTAAATTTTTTATCCCATCTTTTACTCAGATTTAATGAAAATTTGTTTTTTTCCCCAGGAAATATTCATTGTAACAATTGGTAAGACTCAGAATAAACTAATGAAAGCTCTCATACTGATGACAGTGACAATGAAGATGTATTTTCTTAGCAGAATCAGATGATGTTATTTAAAACAGCAAGAAGCAAGAAAAAGATTATTCAACTCATATTTCAACTACAAGAGATACTAACAGTTGTTCCAGATGCTTGCAAACACATCAAGCACTCAAGAGACAAAACCAGATATCAACTCACTGAAGAATGTTAATATTAAAGTTAGTGGCATAGACAATGCCGCTTCACAAAATGCAACAGATGATCTAAACCAAAATGGAGATAACCTTTCGTTAGATACAATATTGAAACAGGTTATCAAAACAGAACCGGGCGAAGAACAACAAGAAAGCAAGAAGAGTTACAAAATTTCTGTTAGTGATTATTTACAGACTACATTAGGTCAGCAAAGCACAGTCCAAGCTACTGGAAGTGTTTTAGATGGAAAGGGAAGCATAGAAAAACCAGTAGAAAATGATAGCAAGACAAATATTCCTATACCTGGTGTTCTTCAGCAGCAACAACAGTTTCTTCAACCGACGCAGCAAATTTCAGTGCCATATGTCCAGTTACAACAGGGTTTAACCACTTATATACCTGTCGATGGGTCACAAGGTATTTTACCTGGGGTTATCCCATTTACTGGACCAGTTGTCGTCGTCAGAAATCCTGGCTCTTTGCAAACTTACCAAACAGTGTTACCACAGGGAACCCAACTGATTACTTCAACTACGGCTGGAACAACAAGAATTGTTCCAGCTAACCCAGGATCTACACACGTGGGAAATGTCTCAGACTTCCATGGAAAGACGGCAGTTGATAATGTGGTCATGACTCTACCAAGCTCTTCTGCTGCCCCGACAACTCTAAGTCAAAATGCTTCTAGGGTTGTAACTGTGGTTGTTCATAATAACAAAGATGTGCCTTCTATTGACGCAGGACAGGGAAAAGACCCACAAGGTTTAAGTAAAGAAATGCCAATCACCACCGATCATTATATTATTTCATTGGATGAGAACACACCAGATGAATTGTCAAACTTTGCAAAACAATTTCGCCAGCGACGTGTTGCATTGGGCTTTACGCAAGCAGATGTTGGTGTTGCTCTGGGAGATTTCGCACATAATAATCTCAGTCAGACTACTATATGTAGGTTTGAAGCTTTACAATTAAGCTTGAGAAACATGTTAAAACTGAAGCCTTTACTCGAAAAGTGGCTCTGGTCAATTGACAAGGAATCAAATCCCTCAAAAAATGAAGAAAAAGATGAGACAATGGATAATGAAACATTACCAAATCAAAATGGATCTTACAAGAAGCGTAAACGAAGAACCATCATAGAAAAAACTGTTAAGAGTGTTTTAGAATATCACTTTGAAAGGCAACCTCGTCCCTCTTCAAAGGATATAAGCTCAATTTCTGAGAGCCTTAATCTTGAGAGAGAAGTGGTGCGGGTGTGGTTTTGCAACAGACGCCAGAAAGAGCGCCGTGTAAGCTCCTCTTCAGTACCACTAGTATCCAATGAAGAGGAGGAGGGGGAGGATAATAGTTTTGTTGAGGTCAAAATAGAAGAACAGGCGTCATCTAGCTAGCCTTCATGTGGTATGAGTGCACTGTAGAGAACCAATCAGATTGCCCCATTTTCACCCAGATGGGCTTGCATATTATATAGCAAAACTATATTATACTAGATCTCCTTTAGGATAACATGTATTATTTTGAGGCTAATAACACATCTACAAAAATACTTGTTTTTGAATTTGGTTGGGTCACCACAAAATAATGGGTCCAAGTTTAGGGCGGAGCCATTGTTTTGTTGTCACTCAAGTGAATTTGGGAAAGGCCTCATTCTGGATTCAATCAGCTGATAGAAGTCTTTGAATCTCATTATCTGCTCCAAATGGTGGTCGAACACTAACCACCATATGCTGTCTGCAGCCAGAGAGAATGCTATAAAAACTTGAAATTCAGCTGATAAACATTCTGTACGAGAAATCAGGAAAATTATGATGGCCAGTAAAAATCAAGCACGTTCTCCTTAGTTCAAGTTAGTTTTCTTTCGTGTTGGCATCCCTTTCAAAACAATTTTGAGTAGTCTGTGAAACAGTAATCATGATCTTTGGAGCCCTTACAGGGTGTTGTCTTGTGACCTCATTATAATATCCAGACTGCAAACTGCATTTCCAAGTTTACATTCATTTTCATTAGCATAATAGTGCTTCCATGGATGATGTCAAGATGATGCATTATGGGGTTAACATGCGGACAAGTCAAGCCAAAAACACATGCTAATAATTATACTGCAACAATGTTTTGTTGTCTTGTTGTTTCTAATTAATGGAAAAAACTGGGTTTTTTTGACTGATATTGATCTTTTCCTTGTAACTGAAAGCCCCTTTTTTACAAAGTTTGTCTGCATTTTGATCCCACAAGGCTTTGTGGTATCTATTTTTAGTAACCATGACAAAGACCTGTACCTGTAGGTCTTGTCTGGACCATATTTCATATTAATAATAATAATGATAATAATGATAATGATAATAATAATAATAATGACAGTAATAATAATTATAGTAAATAATAAAAATAATGAATCATGAACTCTCACTTATGAGCTTATTGTGAGAGTTGATCATTCATTATATCTATCATCTATCTATTTCACCTCATGACTAAGTCATTCCACCATTACTTTAAAATAAATAAATTCTATAGTGATAATAATAATATAATAAATTATGTATATAGTAATAATAATAATATAAAAATGATTTAATAATATTCTTGAAAACTTTGTTTTTGCTGACAAATTCATGATTGAAAATGAGTGTAAATTTGCTGATACTTTGTAACTTAGTAGCCGCCAGTTCTGAACAAATTTATGACATAAATTAAATCAAAGTTAAAGATTCTAACAAGCTGTATTATTTGTTTCACCTCTGGCTACTAAATTTATAAATTAATATATTATTACTAAACATGAAGGCAAATTACCAAATATAATCGTATTTACACCCAAAGCTTTTAAGCATAATAATAAAGATTGCTTTGAGCACTGAGACTGTTTTTTTCAGATCAGACATAGACATTATCATTAACCTGCAGTTGTCTGGCAGGAAACCCTTGGGAAAAACACCTACAACGATGATGCTTTAGTCATGCAAGGATAGGTTTTATATAAATTATGTTTATATTTTTCATGTTTTGATCAACCAAACAAAAATTCCTTCAAATTCTATTTGATTCAATGAAACCTGAAACAACCCTGAAATAACCCCTGAAACAACCTTTGGGCTGACAAAAGTCAAGGTAAAGCTAATTCTCCACGGATTCTCAGTCCACGTGATGCCACTCTTGGGAGTTGATTCTTTCATGTGTAAATATTTTAACAAAAGAACATTTCTCAAGGGAATGTCATGTGATCTGAAATGGGCAATTTGCATACAAAGGTAAAGAGGTCTATTAGATTTGACGCAGCAAAAGTTTGACACCTGAACTGGGCCTTATATAGATTCTACCTACCCCTACCCCTTTGAGAAGTTAAATACTCCATCAGTATGGACAAGGCAACATCAATGATATCATTGCCATATTTTCATAATCTTTAATTCATTCTCAATAAACAAAACGTGAAGCAGATAAGAAATGCTTTCTTTATTGGCATCTTAACGTAAAAATTCCTATTCCATGCTAATGTACATGTGCAAGATATATCAAGTAATAAAGGAAATTTTCCCATTTTAAAAATGTTTAAAACTAAACTGAATGAGATAATAAAAAATTGCCATTAAGAATACTCAATTATTTTAAGTTCTCTATTCTCAGCATAACTGTCATCAGAACCCTGCTTGGCTTTCCTTATTTCTCTCCTCTGAAACCTCTGCCAAGCAGGGTAAACTGTTACTAACAGTGGACTGTCCTTGAAATACTTGGAAACATTAGTTAAGTATAAGCCTTGTAGAATTCTCATTTTTTTGGGCTTGGTTATTGTAAATCAGTAATGAATATTATACGTTATAACTAGGAATTCCTAGTGTAGTATGTAGCGGTAACAAAACAATTGCAAATAGAGTTTCAATTCTGAAGGCAGGATCAAATTTGTTAATTCTTCTTAATTCTTAAATTTTTTAATTTATCCAAAGTGAGTTGCTTTAGGAATTATTGTAAGGAGTCCATTAAAGCCAATAATGCATGACTGCCACTGAGAAAATTAGAGAACTCAAAACAGAAGCATCAGAAAAAGAAGAAAACAAAAATTAATGTTGATTCCCCCATGTATATATTCCCTGTCGTAATGGCCATTCTTCAACATTATTAAAATGCACACATGCTATCAAAAGTTGAAGCATAATGTTTTCCCATCCAGAGCTTATTTGGGTTGGAGAAAGACAAAAATTGCAAGCCATTGCGGTGCATCAAATGTGTCTAAAAATCTGTATTCTACTCCATTAAACTTACCAATTTGTACATCTTATAATTTTACATATTAAATAAGGCTGCTGGTAAATACCCCATGCTTAGCAACCTAATTAGCTGTACCAGTTGCATAGCAACCTAATCAGCTTCCTAGCAACCTACCTGTCTACACCAAACCCAAATTGAATATTCATGAAAATCCCTTGCAGTGACGTAGAATGCATTTATTAACTGGCCAAAAATTAACACTTCAATAATGATTTCTCTCTTTTTGAAAAAGAACAAATGAAATAAGGCATTGTTTTCAACAATATTTTGTTAAATAGTGCAATCTGAATCTTTATCACTGCAAGAGTACTCAATAAACTTCAAATTCACTACTATATACATTAATTTTTGCTTTAAAAAGACACATTTGAACCAGTAAAATAAACAATAATAAAGCTAATCAATCTGAGCATAATGATTTCATTCTCTTGAGTATTATTGTTTTGTTTACATCCAGTTTTCTGCATTTCATTACCTACCAGTTCTAGCTGGCTAAGGTATATGAGGACACTTCACTTCAGTCAACCCAAGATGGAATTTTTACCGATTCAAATGTAATTTTTAGAGCATCCTAAAAACTTTAAAGATATCATAACAATAATAGTAATAATAAATAAACTGAATAACAAGAACTTATATTATGCTAATATCCAACTACTAAATCATAATAATTGACCAATGCAGTACATCATTGCTGATATCTATACCTGCAATATAGACTACTTTGAATTGATATTAGGTAGCATGGCCTCGCAATACACTGCTTTTGCCATATTTTACCATTATTCATTTGTATAGATTCATATGTATATATATATTACCTAAATGAGAAGGTGTATTATATCTGGGTCATCTGTCAGGATGCCAATGTATAATCTAGCTAACGACATACTCCTTAAGTTTCTTACATCTACTGTAGATGTTAGAGAAGTGGCTTTGGAAGTCAGGGTTGAATGAAGACCTGATCACTGCTTTCTACTATACTGTATATCCTTAATTCCCTTGAGTATTGTTTTCTTTTCTTTTATCAGTAGAATCTCATACTCAAATAGGAAATAGTTGGGAAAACTGCAATAGCTATTGAAAAAATTCTGCTCATTATCTAGTAGACAATTTTGTAGTTCCTAAAATCTGGAATTATATTCCTATAATATGCAAATAAACTTACCCTATGCTCTAAATCAGAGGTTTAATCAATAGTAATATGAATATCATTGATAAATATGTTAGGCATAGCATTTTGCTATTATTTCATAGTTATCCTTCCACCAGGGAAAAGTTATAATTTATTTATAAGTGCACTGCATAATGAACCAAGACCATAACCAAATAATTTTTGCAACATAAACAGCTAAAACCAAAATTCTGGATAACAACTTGAGTTTGTTGTCTGAAGGTTACAATTAACAATATCAAAATGACACCTCCCAAAACCCTACTTCACATGTACATGACAAACAATGTATTGATACCTACCAACACCATGACACTCATACTAGAGGTATAAATTAGTGCAAAAACCATCTTGGGGCTTTGACAACTGGCTGCCTGCTAATCAAATAGGGGTTTGTTGGTAGAGATTTGACTGTACTTCTATTCATCCCATTAGTTTTGACATTGTTCTGACTTGGCTCAAAAGGGCTTAAATTGTACCACATTTTTCAGAGGCATATAAAATAGGTTATAACCCAATGAAAAACCCCTTTTTCCATTATTTACATAGCAATTGTTGCTTTTCCTTCCATTTGCATTATCAAAAGAATATAAAATAATGTAATTAATGTGTTTTAAGGATAGAACAGGTGAGAGACTTCTAGCTCCTTGTCGGAGTCCTCTGTTTTTAGTAAAAATACAAAAATTAGCAAGAAGTAAAAACAAATGTGACTGTAATAAATTTAAAAAAAACTTAACTCAAAGACATTAAATCTGACCATGCATCTTGGACTATGAAACAATATAAAGCATATCCTTTCTTTCCAAGATCAAAGTTATCAACCTGATTTGTTTCCCCTTATTCTATTCCAGTCTGTTTAACATAATTTTAAGACAAGAAAATTATTTCTGTAGCTGAGGAAACATGGTATACAACTCAAACTTATTTTATACTCAAGTCATGTGCAGTAATACATTAGTTGTTAAAGTCCTAATATCTTAGTTTTGTGAGTCTTATGTTAAATCCAGAAGTCTATGAACTGTATGTCTAGGAGATGAATAAAAATTTAAAAAAAGCTGACCTACTGCACATAAATTCAATAATTATAGTAAAATCATGGGAGTAATGTCACTAATCTAAAAATTATGGCACTGTTGCCTAGCAACAACATGGTTTCATAGCAACACTTGTGTATAACATACTATTACCTAGCAACAATACTGTTGCATAGCAATTCTGTCACCTAGCAACAACAATGATGCATAGCAATACTGTCACCTACTAACAACACCGTTGACTAGCAATGATACTGTTACCTAGCAATAATTTTCTTTAACCTTAAACCATTGTTTCCAAATAGTAATTGTTTCTAGCAATAATTACCCAATACAATATATATTAATTGATCTTGGTTTGCTTAGCAACAACATAGTTACCTAGCAACACTATTTTAAGAATGCTGTCTAACTACAATCATTAGGGCATTGCTGTAATGATCCTATTGATTTATATGAACTGCAATAGCTACTATTTTTATATTATTTTTTTTCTGTCAGTGTGTTGGAGCATTTGTACATTTGTCTAATAATGAAAAGCCATCTTTGAATGCATAGATTTCTTAGATGATTCGTAACATTTCTATTTAAATAAGAATTTGGAATAATTTTGCAAAATCTAGCCATAAATATCTCAATATTGATATTGATCAAATAATTTATTTCTACAGACTTGTAATCTTGTCCTCAGCAAACAGATTTGCATGAATTGATTCTAAGTTGCAACTTGGAACTGACTGGTATTTGTTGTCGAATAGGGTTTGCAGCTCCTTTACTGTCTATGAAGCAAACAATATTACATATTAAACTGTGAGAGTTACTTGGAAAAGTCTGATAAACTGACAGAATGGAAGAAAAAAAAGAGAGATGGAGGACAAGGGAGAAAAGGAGGAAGGAAATATTTAGAGGTGGAAAGGAATGAAAATAAAAGCATTTAAGGTAAAGAATGTAAAAATTTAAAGAAGGCTGTGAGGAAGCTGAGAACCTTTGAAGACCCTTACAGGAAGAAGAAGTAGTGGGAAGAAAGGAATGAAGTAGATAGGGAGGGAAGAGGCGGCACTTACTTTTTCTTTGTCTGATTTCATGAGTTCTGAAATCTTTTGCTGTTCAGCAATCAATTCTTCCTTTTCTTTTTCATGAAAGTCTTTCATCTGTTAAACACAAAATAATAACAAAAAATACAACAGTTTGTTTGTAGCATCCTTTACAATACAGGATGAAACTTCAAAATTTTAAATCAGAGACTGTAATAATTACTGAATTAAAATTGATTATAAATCATGCTCGTTTCTACCTTAATGTTGGTAAATCCAGTATATATATACTATACCAGGTAGTTGTTTACCTTATGTCGTTCCTTGACTGATTGCTCAATGTGTTTCTTGTTTTGTTCTCTTTTTCTCCTACAAAAAAGGGAAGAAAGGTAAAATAATCAAATCTCTTAATTACGACCTAACAAAACAAAAACACTAACCAACCACCCAATGTGCAAACTATACAACCAAACAAGTATTTGCAAGCATAAAGCCAGGTAGCATACATATGGACAAACAGACCTTTGTAATTCATTTTTTTCTTTCACATGTCTTGATAAAAATTTAAGTTCTTCTCTGTTCATCTTGTCTTGGTCTTTCTTCAAGTCATTCATTTGTCTGATGGAATAGATTATGATGTTAAAATAATAACTTCACTACAGGAAAAACCAAAACATTAAGTAGTTACTTTAGGTCCCAAATACAAACTTTCTTAAATGGGAATGGGATGAAAAAAAGAGAATTGTTCGTGCCTGGGAATGGGAAATGGAATAATGGGATATTTATATTTTACACTTTAGTGCTGTAAAAGGGAGCTGGCTAAGGGCTAATCTGCTTTCGTCACTCTTACAACAAGAATTGCTTCATGTAAATCAACCCTATAACTTGCTCACCACTATATTGTATGACAAGAAGAAAGTTGTAGCAAGTTGTAGGGCTGATTCACATGACACAATTTATGTTGTAAGCATGGTGTAAGCAGATTGCATATGACAGTTGTAAACAAAAGTTGTACCATGTAAATCAGCTTTAAGAATTTTGATCCTATTTTGGAGCTTTGAAGTGAGCAAAATGAGTAGGGTCGTGGAAAAGCGTGAGAAAGGAAAAAAAAACAAATTATACTTTATTTACCTGGCATGAACATCATCTAATAACTTTAACTGGTCTTCATGAGACTGCTGCATGACTCTGTCTAGTTCTTCATATTGCTGGAATTATTATATTAAATAGATAACTCATACAATTGAACTACAGTAAATATAAAACAAAGTACTGAAAATGGAAGATCTTGGCTTCTTGCTTAATGATGATATATTATACCAGCACCAATAATTATTTGGGGGTCGTATTCTTAAATATTACCTACCCATTCCTAATATATGATTGGTTAATTTTAATCGAAGGAGTTGTCTTGGATGGAATGTGACCTCACATACTACCCCTTGGCTTAATATAGCTTATTTTAGTATATAGTAGCATATGAAATGATTTTAATAAGCCCAGCAATACTTACTGGATCAATTTGCTTTTTGGCATATTCCAACTGCTCAGACATTTGACGCTGTAACAACTCAATCATGTGATCTCTATGTACCCTTTTAAGGCTGTCAACCTGAAAAAAATTCATAATTCCATGAGTACCATTAGACCTTGGTCAAGCGACAGCTGTCAATCATGAATGACAGACTAGTACTAATAGACCAAATGATCAACCAACTAATCAATGATGATCAACCATGGATCTCTGCCAACAGCTGCTACAAAGTCTTGCTCTTGAACCCAGAGAAGTGAGATGTGAGTGACAGTAAAATAAAGTGCTCTACACCATTAAAAACATCTGGCCTGTATGCCTCACATAACCCTTTGTACAAAAGAAGGTGTTTCAAGATACAGACCTTGCTGTCATGTGCCTTGGACAGGGAATTAATTTCATCCATCCCCTTTTTGTATGTCTCTTCGTAACTTCTGCAAAAAAAAATTAATAATAAAAAAAATAAAAATCAAGATTTTCTTGTAAATTATACAAATGAATAAAATAAGAATCATATTATTAAAACCTAACGGCTAAAAATAACATAACTTTTTACATGGTAATATCAGCTGAAATGTCAATGATAAAAAAAATCTACCCTTTCTTTTCAGCTTTTCTCAGTTCTTTTTCAATCCGTCTTTTTAAGGAACTCTTTTCTTTTTCAAGGTCTTTGAACATCTTGTCCTGCTCAAGGAAATGTCCCTTCTGAAGCTTATCTTTTTCCTGGATAAAAAATGTATGACAGTTAGGCTACCAAATGAGAATGAATGAATGAATAAATGAATGAATGAATGAATAAATGAATGAATGAATGAATGAATGAATAACTGAATGAATGATGAATGAATAAAATGAATAATCATAAATAATATTTAGTGAACGAGAATGAATGAATGATTTATTTATTTTTAATACAACGTTTTACCTTTTCATGTTTCTTTACCAAGAGGTCATGTTCCTTTTTGTTCTTCTGTAGCAACTTCACATAGCTCTAATGACCAAAATATACAAAAATGTTACTAACACCACAAACTTTTTGACAATAAATAGCTTACCAAGTTAAATTAACCCATACCTTTTGTTCCTTTATCTGCTCTATATTCATGGCTTCAACCTTCACATCTACATCAATTAAAATAGAGAATATTTGTAAATGCAATGCAATAAGAACTTTCAAAACATTATGCATTATTACCTATCAATTACAACTTGTATGAGAAGCAATTTTTTATTTATTATATTATAGCACACTCAACAAATTCGTAAAAAAAGTTATGATATTGAAGTTAAGGCAGTTAACTGTCTCTTTGGCCAATTAGCTCTAAAATATTCTAATTTGGCACAGTTAAAACACACAAATGTTTTCATATATTTATTTTTCTTTGAAATATTGTAATGTTATTTTCATCAAGAATGACGACACAACTGTCAGCTGCTGGCTGTGTGTATGCGTTTCGGTACTGCTCTCCACCAATCAGAATTGAGTTATTGAGTGAACTATATAATTTTCACCATTTTCCATACTGGTTCACTGATCGCAGACAATGCATTCAATTGAGGCTTCTAGACTAATGAACCAATGTAAGGAAATTAATGAATAAATCAATTAATGATAACAATATTTCATTATTTATTTATTTAGCATATAATAGAAGTGTTAGCTTTATGCATCACAGATTGAGGACACATTTGTAAACGTTGGTCCATGGAACATGGAACCAAACACTAATTACCATGGTAACCAACTGAATCACCATGGCAACCATATTAAGGTTTAGGTGTATGTTAAATTAACACTAACATATGTGGTTCCATGACATGTCTTCCTCTGTTTTTGGTCGACCTGAAAAAGTGGAGTAGAAATACTAAGACAAAGAGAAAAGTGAAAGAGAAAAAAAGTGGAAGAATACAATGAAGAATGTTGAGATGACTTATCATTAATTTAATGATTTTCATTTATAACATCTTTACTGAAAACCTGTGATGCATAAACTCAGATTATCTCATTTAGCAGCACAATTATTTTAATCTTTGATTTATTAATAAAATATTAATAAAATTAATATTGAATACTCACAGACCTCAGGTGAATAGGTGATGACAAAAGCCACCATACTGGAATGTCAATTTTATAGTTTTAAAACTCAATAATTAGTTGTTAATTTTTTACTTCTTCAGGAACAGAATTCTTCATACTGGTTAGTTTAGTTTCAGTCAGCCGAATGTCTTAATCGATTCCTTCATCAGTTTAAATTTACATTCACTTGAGATTTTCATTGCTTTACAAATTTTATCAATGATGCTATTTTTAAGATGATGTTACACAAGACGATTTGCAATGACGATTTTTCGCACAACACTATTCCACAAAAGTTTTATACCATATGACATGCCAGATGGAACAAATTTTAGTGTAATTTCAACTTCAGGCAACCTCGCAACTCAAAATCATGAATTTTCTGCAGCTTTGTGTACAAAATTGTTGTTGCAAATTGTCTCATGTAACAACGCCTTTAAGTATTCAAAATTTCTTTATTTTCTTCTTGGGTTGATTGAACAACTGCATGCTATGGTAATTAATACCTAAGTAACATCTTAGTTAGAAAATAATAAAATTAATTTATATGTAAGATCATATTTGAATTGAGATTTTGTGTAACTTTGTTCTGTACAAAAGCATATAGGTCCGAAACAAAAACAGTTCTTTGCTGAAAGTTTTGTTGCACCTTTTTTCAAATTGTTATAATGTTAAAGTTCCTAATTATTGAGAAGTAATTTTAAATTTTCTTTTAGCAGTTTTTATGATCATTTCCTGAACCCAGAAACAATTGCTGCACCTCAATTTAGGCGTTTTTAGGCTATTTTATCTTGTGTATTTCAAGGTTAAATAAATGTCAAAATTCTTATGATTGTAGTTTAAAATATCTGAGATTGTCTGCCAAGGGCAAAATAACACTTTTTTTAGTATCGGAATTATTAAGAACCGTTAAAGAAATTTATAATTCAAAATTGAATAAATAAGTTTCAAAATAGATTCAGAAAATACGATAACAGTTGAATAGATTCAGTACCAGGCATTGATAATAGACCCCTTGCACGTGACATCAAAGCAGCTCAATTTGGAGGACAAAACAAAAGAATTTCAATCTCCCGAGAATTGGAACCTATTGTTTTGTCCTCTAAATTGAGATGCATTCCGATGTACTACAAGGGGTCTATAGGGCAATAACCACAGAAATGAAGTATGATCTGAATGACCTTCAAAAGGTCAGAGGTCAGGGGCCTGTCATAGATTAGCAGTAGAAGGAGCGAAGAGATTTGAATCAAAAATTTGAAAATCATGAACTTTAAATTTCATTTTTAACTATAATTAGTATTTACTAAAAATAGGATCAAAATCAAATGGGATTCAGCATTGTGGCATTTTCAATTGGCTCTCCATCCATAGATTTCTGTAAAGGGAAGTCTTTAAACCCATAGAATAATCAACTATCAATTCACAAGGCACCAAGTTTATGCTGAGCCATATGGTAGTGAGATCTAGTCAGGTGTATGCGCACTCTTAACTGTGCTTCAGTGTTGAACAGGTGAATGTTTTCTAACCTACCATGCAATTGCATGACCAAGAGGAACTTTTGGGGCAATCAGAAGTTTTTCATACTCATACCTAAACAATGCCTGCACATATGCATACAGAGAAACCTTAGGTGGTGCCAGTAGTATGGCACATTCATCTTGTGAACTTTTAATTGAAAAGGTCTTATATACTTGGTTATTTTACCTCATCACCAATCACCAATTACTGATCACCGTTCATTCCTTCCACTATTTTTGAAACCGCTGTATATAAATGAGTGCAGTTAGCTGGCTAAAGGTGCCCCTCTTTTTAGTGTTCATGTTTTCCTATCCTTCCATGCATTCAGAGTAGCATGGAACCTTCCCTTCTCCGTTCCCCATCTCTGCTAATTTCTGACAGGTCCCGTAAGTAAAGACAAATGTAATGATAAGTATATAGTATGGTACATACGCGAAGGCACCAATGTGGATGACCGTGACCAGTGGTAGACTGCAATATTGTAAAGAAAGATTACAATTTACCCTAGGCTACTTATAGCGAGAGACAATGTAACACACAAATGGAGCACTAAAGAATTGCTGTTATAAGCTTGATTCTTCAATGGACAAACTGAAATTAAAACATAAAATCCTTCCATACAATTAAATTACCTACAATAAACGTACAAATAAAGCACCTTTGATGCTATAGCATTTACACTAGACACCAGATAAAATAATAACTTGTACATTAAAAAAAATATTAAAGAAATCAAAATACAGTCAAACTACAGTCGAACACTTGACATATACGTACAGCGTCTATTAAGTAAAATAACATTCCCTTGTCACTACCATTCAAAACCATGACAAATAATGTATTATTTATGACTGGCCAATTTGTGCTTCTATAACAAAGACAACTCCATTAATGCTGATGGTCTCTCAAGTTAAATGGTTTTTCTGATTCATGGAACTAGGCACAAACTCCAGAAGTCTGAAAGTTGTCTGGTCATAGAAACATTGAAAAGGTTAAGCTCTAAAATCCATAATACCTCTCTAAATAAGAAAAGTAATTCAATAGTCCAAAACGTTTTTCAATGAAAATAAAGCACAGAATACAAAAATATTAAAAGACTTCAAAAAAAAAAAAAAAAATCTTCACTACTTGGCTGACCAACTGGCAGTCAACGTTTTAATTTCAATGATGACCGAAAATAAACTGGTGAAAAAAGAAGACATGAAAATAAATTTTCTATAAATAATTTTAAAAAATGATGGCTTTCTACCATCGGGGAACAAAATCAAAAGATAAAGTTATGGCAGCCATGTTGGAAGTATCTAGTCCATAGGACTAGAAGTACTACCAACATGGCAGTTGTAATAGGACAACCACTAGTACACAAATTGACAGTTCCTGATGGTGACGACATCATAACCTTCTCACCTGGCTCTGAGGTGATAATAAGAGATGTGGTCTTGCCTTCTCTTCTCTTAGCACTGAATGTTCTCTTGCAAAGGGCAGTTGTTTCTGGTGGTGGGGGTGTCTGTAGGGACTGCGTTCTTCCCGATATTGGATAAGGACTGGAAACTTGATGCTGGAGTTGTGGTTTCATCCCAGCTCCAAAGGTGTCGCGAAGACTTTCACGATGGACAAATTGGGAGATTGATGAACCACGGCGCTGGCTTAAGATTACTTCTGTTGCTGTAAGGGAATCTATAAAACAATAAGTGCATGACAGTCAATACAGACGCTTAAACAATTTTCCACCTTCAAGTAGAAATATATGGCACAAGATGTGTGCAAGTCATAATACGCTCTCATCCTCTGATGACCTGATTGCAAGATTCTGGTTTCCAGTCAGTTAGGGTTTCACAGAGTCTAAGATTTGGCTAATGAGTAGTACTAAAGGTACAATAAGAAAAATTAATTTAAAAAAACATTCTGAATTGCAGTTTGTTTGTCCAGGATCAGTGTATTCAGTCATATTCACCCGACCAGCCATGCAACTGCCATCCAGCAGTCCAGTCAAGTCAGTTGTTAGACAGCTAATCTATCACAGTCAGTATAATCAATAATGGTTGAGTTTTGTACTGACCTCTTGGTTCTGATCTTTTGAATGACATACTTTTAAATTTAGATTCTTTCTCAGGTGGTTGGTTTTGATTCTTGGGTGTGCTGGTTCCTTTGATGGTATCCTCTGGTGGGCATTCTTCAAATACCTCCTGAAATATATAGTCATCATCAAGATGGGATAAAAGATATCATCATATTTAGCATGCATCATCATTACCATGCATTATCATCATCATGTATCATCAACTTGTATCATCATCATATATAATCATCATCAATTACCATGCATCATCTATTATAGTCATCATCATGTATCATCATCATCATCATAATTATGTGTTTTCATTCCCATCTTCATCACCATGATCAGTTTTCATCATCATCATCATTTATTTATATTATTACTATCAGGTCTCATCAAATCTAATTGAATGACAATTATAATCATCACCAACACCTTCATCATCATCTTCTCAAATGTCTTCTTCTTACAAGTTTCACTGGGAGCCCTACTTACATCTCCATCAACCTCCTCCTCCTCATCCAAAAGAGCAGCAAGCTGTTGCTGTCTCTTTTCTTCCTGAGACTGGTAGGCAATAGGATCACACAGTGCTGCAGCAAAATCTAAAACAATGAAGACTTATTGTGAGTTGAAAATATCCACCATAGATTGGAAAATATTAATTAATGATTGAAGAAGTTCATGATCGTTTTATACACCCATTGCAGCGCGTCAGAATGCAGCTCAATTTGGAGGACAAAACAATAGCCTCCAATTCTCAGGAGAATGAAATTCTTTTGTTTTGTCCTCCAAATTGCATTACACTTGCTACTAAGGGGCTAAGGAAATCCAGGCTAACTTGGCAGTAAATTCTTTTTATTTGATATATATATATATTTTGTTCCCTAACCTTCAAATCCTGATGGCACATAGTCTTTGGTAACAATGTTGACAAAAATTGTAGGAAAACATAAAGGTTGATTGCATTCATTTCTTAGCTTTATGTGCCGATAACCTGATAAGAAAATCATCAAAGAAAAGATCAATTCAAAACATTGCATGTTGATAACCATGAATATGGTACATGTTTTCTCATTCAGCATCTAATCAAATGACATTATTTATATATTCTTTTAGTGTCATACCTGGATGGAGTCCATCAACTGGTAATACTCTCTGACCAATGAGCTTACCACTTTCTTCATACACAGCTATTCTGAGGACAGCAAGGCTTGGCAATACCACCTGAATAACATAGTTAAATTATATAAACCAAGATTAATTCTAAAGATTATAAAACTCAAGTGCTCAAAGGACTATGAAAACACAGATAAGTGTTTCTTCGTGTCATTACTAAGATAAATCTGAAATTCAATAACATAATCCATAGATGACCAAATTAAAAGATGATGTGAGCATGCTTAAAAAGCATCGTCCAACAAACCCCTCCTTGAGGGGTCATTTTATCTTTTATTTTTTTGGAAGTAATGAAAAACAATGATGGAACCAACATGTCTTGTCCCATTTACTAGAGGAAAGTATGAGGACAAACCTTCTTAAATTCAAATGGTTCTTCATCATAGACAGGATTAATGCCATTGTTTGGGACAACTTTAGTTCTGTACTTTTTCCTGACAGTGTCTGCAGGGAGGCCATACATGTCTACTTCTACATATGTACCAACTTTCTTGTCTGTCAGCATCTGACCACTTATGACCTGATCAGAGTGAATGAAAAAAATGATAAGGATCATTTTTGGTGGATGGATGGATGGATGGGATGTGAATGGATGGATGGGATGTGAATGGATGGATGGGATGTGAATAGATGGATGGGATGTGAATGGATGGATGGATGGATGGGATGTGAATGGATGGATGGATGGATGGATGGATGGATGGGATGTGAATGGATGGATGTTTGGGTTATAAATCAATAGATGAATGGTTGGAATAATTATAAGTGAACAGAGTTATGAAAGAATGAAAGAATGAGTAAATGAATTTTTAAGCAAGTGTAAGGTAATCTCCTTTGTTCGTACTTTGACTGTTACTGCCCCAGCAATGATACCATCAACAGTAGACTCTGCAAAAGGATCAAATGTTCTATCTGGTCTTCTCATGAAGCTGGGCTTCAGTAAATACCTGTTTGGGTAATAAATAAGAATAAGATTCTTTGTTCTAGTTGTATCCATATCCATTTGTTTTCTCATGTACGATCGTTAAACAAAGAAATTATACACTAGGGAATGACACATGGTCTGATCTGAAATGGGAAAATATTACACTCAAGCTAAAGAAGTATATTGATTCGTTCACTGTGAAATTATTCAGGCTTTTTCAGCCCATGAAATGTCAGTCATTGACCTGTAGTGTCCCCTTCCTAAACAAGGATATTCAAAACACATTAACCCCCCCCCCCCCCCCCCAATAATTATTTTTTGGAATTAACTACTTACCCACATCTCCCGTTGTATTCAAATATTCCTAAGTTCAACATCATTGGTAAATCTAAAGGAGATAAAATGTAAAAAAATTGAGGACTGAATTATATAAATTCAGCAGCAAATGCACAACAACATCAACAGCACTATAACAACAATAACACCAGCAGCAACAACACCAGCAGCAGCAACAGCAACAACACTAGCAGCAGCAGCAACACCAGCAGCAGCAACACCAGCAGCAGCAACAGCAACAACACTAGCAGCAGCAGCAACACCAGCAGCAGCAACACCAGCAGCAGCAACAGCAACACCAGCAGCAGCAACACCAGCGGCGGCAGCAGCAGCAACACCAGCAGCAGCAACACCAGCAGCAGCAACAGCAACACCAGCAGCAGCAACACCAGCGGCGGCAGCAGCAACAACACTAGCAGCAGCAGCAACACCAGCAGCAGCAACACCAGCAGCAGCAACACCAGCAGCAGCAACACCAGCAGCAACAGCAACACCAGCAACACCACCAGCAGCAATAGCAACACCAGCAGCAGCAACACCAGCAGCAGCAACAACAGCAGCAGCAACAACAGCAACAACAGCAGCAGCAGCAACAACAGCAATAAGAACATTACCATCAGCAACAAAAATATGGTATAGCACCAGCCATAATGTAATGACAACAACAGCAATGGGTCCAATGTTCAATAAAAAAAAAGAAACAACTTAAATAAAAACAGCAAAATCTCAAGAACACAATGACTTACCTAAAGTCTGGAAATTCAATGCTACCAATTGACAACCAGCATTCCAGAAAATCTAAAACAGACAAGAAAACCATGAGAGTTTTATCACAACAAGGCATTTGGTACTTTGGGAGTAGTGAACCAGGAAGTGTAGATTGAAGCAGGCTAGGATATCAGGGGGTTGGGGTGGGGGGATGTCATATGAGTAGTACTAACCTGAGGCATGAAGTTTTCAGATCCAACTCTTGTTCCCTTTGGGTATATACGACTAAGTTGTCTCTTATTATAACTAACGCAAGTGTTAAGAA
Source organism: Anthopleura sola (assembly GCA_023349425.1). Taxonomy (NCBI): domain Eukaryota; kingdom Metazoa; phylum Cnidaria; class Anthozoa; order Actiniaria; family Actiniidae; genus Anthopleura; species Anthopleura sola. The sequence goes on from JALHLI010000013.1 coordinate 5,801,669, forward strand.
AATTATGTACAGACTATGAGCTGTTATAATTTAACATTGCTATCAACTGGAGGCTTTTGAAAATGCTGGCATCATTCACACCACCACAGAACATGCACAGATGATGATATGTATTGCATCATTTGGGCTCGTATCTGCATTTTCGAAAATGCTATGAAAATGCTAGTGTGGATGTGAAGCTTTCAATGTGCTTTTGGTGAGAAGAAAAAGTAGTGTTTCAAAAATGCATTAGTGCAGACAGGGGCATAATGTAACCATATGTATACTAACTGTCATGTACTCTGCCTTTTGATAACAATACTGGTATTCCTCATTGTATTTTATTAAATTAGGTACTAAATCATTGAATTTATTCAGCGAAAATAGCTTCAAGGATACTTGACAAATTCTACAGGCTTTTCCTTTAGTTGTGCAGTTGCAACAGTCTCCACGAATGATGACATTTCAAATGATCTATTTTTTTCTGTAAACAAATCAAATGTAAGGATTATGCTATTGGCCTCAGAAAATAGAAATTAATGAGAGTTAGATCCCATGCAGCATGTCGGAATGCAGTTCAATTTGGAGGACAAAACAATAGTCCAACTCTCAGGAGATTAAAGTTCTTTTGTTTTGTCCTCCAAATTGAGCTGCTTTGACATCATGTGAAAGGGGTTTTGAGACAAGGCTTGCTCATCAATGGTTTCAATGATATTTTGTAACTAGGCAACTAGAATTGCCTAGTTTCTGGTGAACATGCTATCTGACTAGTGATGATAACAAGAGCAACAAAAGCACTCACTTGCAGAGTTGTCAAAGCTTTTGAAGTGAACTGGTTGAATGTAGTTGACCAGTTCTGATAAAGCTGTATCTGGTGCAGCCTCCTCTTCCACTTGGTCTCGATCTTTCTGTAAGAAATCATATGGAATTGGAAAAAAATGGAAGAAAAAAAAAGAATGGCAAATGGAACGTTTTGGATCAGATTATTAAGTTTATTCATTTGGAATTATTCACCAAAAACACTTACTGCACTTTCATTGTTCTCTACTTCACCATTCATTTCTGGTTTATTTTCACCATTTTCTGTCGTAGGCTCAACAGTGGTCTGAGCAGATGTGTCATTTTCATTGCCTGCAAAACAATGACAAGTTGTCAATTTTTTTTTCTTATTCAAATGTCTGAACTCCTTTGGGAGTTGCAAGATAATAATGTATGTTAGGCAAATTAAAGGAACTACGAAAAGGATCCTGGTAGTAGAATAAGGGGAATCGAGAATTCACTAGATTCAGAATAGGTTCTTCAGGCTAATTTGTCAACTTACTCACCTTCATCTCGTTTAGACGTTCGTTTCTTATTCTTGATTATGATTTTTCCTAATACTGACTTGAGTGAGGGTAGAGGTTTGCCTTCTTCAAGCTTAAAGAAAAACACAAAATAAGTTTTTATGCCCTTAGATTTTAGACTCTAACTTGAGGAACCCTTTCTTGATGGTAAGTGCATTATACTCTTCCTGATGAAATAAAGGTTTTTTATAAGTTCGCCCAAGTCATTTTTCTCACATCCTTAACCCCTCTCCCCCCCCCCCCCCCACCTATACCCTGCTTGCATAAACTTGAAATTCAAACTCTTCCCAGCCTTTGCACATCCATTATTATGAAGGGATCAATATCAAATTAAAAGACAATGCTTTATATCTAACTTCTTTACTTCATACTCAAATCCTCTTCCATTCTCCAAAGCTCAACCCTCCCTTCCACAGATGCCCCCTGAGGAGGCAACAAATCTTACTTACTGGATACTCATCTAGTGCTTTATCAAGCAGCATGTCTCCAAAGATGTTCACACAGTAGGCTGCCATCTTGGACTGTTGTTTGGGGCTAGGCAACAAACATACGACATGTGAAATGTTGATTGGAAAAAATAACTAAAACAGTGGATTCAGGTTGAGCTTTTAATGGCACTGTTTGTCACAAGAAAGTTAAATTTACACATTGCCATGCATTGTGCAAGACGTTTCTTAAGATGGCTTGCAACACTTTGTACTGACAAGATTGAACATGTTCCTAGCCACTGAGAAACATCTTGCATTCTGCATGGCAAACATGCAAATTTAACTGTAGCAACGATAGTGACAAATGGTCCCATCAGGCGCTTAACCTGAATCCACTGTTAGTAATGAGTATTAATGAAATTGAAGATTTCAGTGAACAATAAATAAAATAGACAACACACTCAGGATGAGTTTTGAATTGAGAATCTTAATATACTTAATGGTCTGAAATGGGACAACACTGTGCTCAGGTCTATTTGGGTAAGTAAATTACCCAGGCATAATGATACTCACGTGCAGTGGTTTTCAAAGGATAAGATCACTGGATATTCAGTTGTCTTGAAGGCACATTCTGCAATGGCTTCTATCACATCCTAAAAACAGATAACTGGTCAAATCACTCACACCATTCAATATTAACTAAAGTTGAAACAAATTTTGGTAATCATGTACTTCATGACCAGCCCACATGAGCCAGATAGCCAACAGTCGGCCAATAATTGGCCTGAGCCAGTTGGCCAACAGTCAGTGCATAATTGGCCAACAACTAGCCAACTGTCAACCAATGATAGACCATGGCCAATTGCAATGCACAGCCATGCAGTGGCCAACTATTCAGTTGATGGCCGTCTGTGTGTTAGTCTATTGGTTGCATAATGCACATTTCAACAATATGGTGCTTATAGGTTAACAAACCTTGAAGGCAATTTCAGTACAAAATGTCATTCCATGTGTAATCATTGGTTCTTGTTCTTCTGTTCTGCCGTCCCAGCAGTCAAGCTCTATACAACGACAGCCTATCAACAGTACTTGTCTGTAAATCTCTACAGATGATTTTCCTGTTAATTGATGACCTAAAAAATAAACGTTAAAAATAATATTATTAAACTCATCCCTTTTATCCCTATAATAATAATAATAATAATAATAATAATAATAATAATAATAATGATGATGATGATAATAATAATAATAAATATCTTTATTGGGTCGCTAATAAAGTTTATACTTTTTTCCAATTAGGCCCATTCATCTGTGTGCCCAATTATGCTTTCAGGAAAGCATGGTGTTGTGCACTGCTAATGCATCACCTCTCAACAATGCGACCAGGGTTCGAGTCCTGGACTCAATGTCATGTGAGTAGAGTTTCAAGTTGGTTCAATCAGTGAGTAAGCCCTGCCCTGACTTTAATCAGCCCAGAGACTGTTTCAGGGATCAATCTGTGAGTTAGCCATGCCCTGACTTAGGTCAGCCCAGAGGTTGTAACATTCTAAGGTCTCTATAAAATTTAAAGATTATTTCCAAGCCATACCTGTTAGGTATGTATTATGTGAAGAATTAATAAAGTAATGCGCTAGACTCTGCGTCAAGTCCTGATGAATGGACAGTCGGTCAGGATTGATGATTGTGTTATCATAGCTCATAAGGTATCTTGTTAAGCCTTCGACTGAGAAATGACCTGAAATACAATGGGAAGAAAGATAAGAAAATATTATTTATCTATTATTTTTATTTATTTATTTATTTCACAGATATTGACCCTAAATGTGTGATAAACTCGACTTTACATATTAAATCGTATTAGGAGAACAATAAGTGGAGAATGAGAATGTTTATAAACATTATCATTGTGATGTTAATGTGCCAACCATTTTAACAATACAAAACAAATTTTGTCATCGTACACCCACCAATACATGTTACAGCTAAGTGCTTTAAGATACAATAGGCCTGGCTTAAATGTTGAATTACACATGACGTGCTAAATCTAAATTAAATGCAAATTAACAATTTAACTTATTGTTTGAATTCATTTCCTTTACTTAGATTTTGTATAATTATGTGAAGTTCAACATAGATAAACCTGGACTAAGAAATAGTGATATTATTCTTACCTTTTTTCACAAAGTCCTTACTAGGCTCATATTTGTTAATAATTTCTTGTGCTTTCTCAGGATCACAGTAAGGAAACAGAATTTCATTCAACCGAGGGTCTCGTTGGTTGTTGTTAATAAAATCCACTACTTGTTCTGTTGTTAAATAAGGCTTTTTCTTTGCTCTGCATAAAAATAAAGAACTCATTTTACTACGGATCTCACCAAAGTGTGGCACAACCTAAAAAAAATCTTCTGCATATTTGTGTGCCAGTCATCTATGAATACACCCACAAACATCAATGTTTTAGTCTTCATCCTTTGTCCACGGGTTGGCATCCTTTTGATGAGTTGTAGAGAAGAAAATTATCAAAAAGATGCTGATCCGTGGAGAAAGGAACGCAGACTAAAATGTGATGTTTGTCAGACATTCTTAGATGTCTGAAAATGCAGACAATTTTTTTAGCGTGTGCCATGCTTCTGTAAAATCGGTAGTACTGCAATTCTCAATATTCTGTAAACTTGATAGTTGTGAGTTGCCCAAACCAATTTTGTGACACACGTCCCTTCCCCTGGTTCAACACTTGCTTGTTAAACAAAGGTTTGCAAAGATGCACTTACATTTCGGAGAAAATTTTATCAATATCTTGTCTATTGCAAAGTCGATTGTAGAACTCGAGAAAAATTTCAAAAGTGAAATCATCTGGACTTATGAGGTCATTCTGAAAATATAAAACATTTCATTAACTGTTACAATAAGACTTGAATAAGACTTGTTAATTACTAAAATAATAACCTCTCTAAGAGGCTGCTAGAAAAAATTAAAAAACAACTTTATTTAGAGTGACAGTCACAAGTGATAAACTTGTGGCCCTATATCATATGTCTAATGTCTCCAAAAGAGATAAGACTGCCATTTTAGAGGGTCTTCTAAGCCACAGTAAAGGTCTAACCATTTGCAGATATTTTTAGAGCAAAGGTATAGTACCTTCTACTCAGATATTTTAAGACCATTAATGTGGATATGGCTGCAGGATTTAAACCCACTTTCTCCCACACAACAACCTGGGGCCCAACTAACTCAGCCAACCAGGTGATTTGTCTTACTTTTCCATGTGGTAAACCAACAGACTGCAAGGCTTCTTGCACTCGTTTCCTGTCTTCTTTACTAGAGCTAGTGATAAATTTGATAATACTGGAAAAAGAAAGTAACATAAATTATACACATATCCATCATCCCTTCAATGCTAGGCAAGGGCATCACTAGGGTTCCTATTCCATTTTTGGCACCTATCCCTCATAAGAAAATGTTGGTTGTATTGAGTTGAGCACTAGAGAGGTGGGAATTCCACAAGGGAATCCAATAAAGAAAGATGTAAAACCGTATCTATTTCCAGGGCTTGAGATAACAGCCTTGAGATAACAGCTGGGTCATCAAAAAATTATGTCCGGCCAAAATTTGAACTTGTACAGTCAAACCTTTGCCTTAACAAGGCATGACTGAGCTAAAACAGACTTGGCCAGTCATCATGACCTGCGACTGACTGGCTGTTATTTCAAGCCATGTGTTTCATAAAGCAATGGATGCTCAGCCATGATCCTCGATACCAGGCTGTTTGCATTGGCTTCTGTCAATCAAAGGCTACAGTCTGAGCTATCATCTGCTTGATAGACAGATACCTGCATAAATGCAGCTCTTTCTCCAAGCTGTGTATAATACACTGTTCACAAATTTATGTAAAAATGGTGTAAAACTTACTTTTTGACTAGAATTTTTCCATCTGGGCTAGTTGTGACACAGAGCTTTGTATAACTATTGGAAATAAACAATACAAAATTACAATAACCCCTCTGACTACTTCAAGACCCAAAATAATTTTTTCTACTGTATTCTTGCTCTAGTAACCCCTCCCCTGTCCAGTGTATGTTATATGCAAAGAGCAGGCCATATTATAACCAAAATCAATCATGCACCTGTTCTGATAATATCCATACCTCCCATGAGAGGAATGTTATTTGCACCCCCTTCCCTAACCACACCCTATACCCTAGAAATTCCAATCGCATTCCGTTGCCAAAGGAACAGAAATACCTCATTCCTCCCCCATAGAACAAGGGCAACAGATTTGTTAGCCATTTCACTAATTAGTGCTACCCTCGCAAAACAAGAAATATTTCTTTCATACAAATCTCCCAATAGACCTCATCGGCTTGGGTGTAATGTTGTCCCATTTCAGACCATGTGTCATTCCCCAGAGTATCATTTCATTGTTTAATGGTTGCGCATGAGAAGAATCTTATTCTCAAGAGAATGACACATGGTCTGAAATGGGACAACATTACCCCAAGCCGATGAGGTCTATTATAGAATAAAATACTAATATTAATAAAAAATGTAAGATATTTTCCATACTGTTTTTGAAGAAATGTCGACGGACATGCATTTATTGCCAGAATATTGTGTATCAGTTTGTTTAATGCTTCAGTCCATTGTTTGGCAATGTTCGCTGAACCAGAAACTAGGTTTATAAAAATCACGTCAACCATATTCGTCCCATGTACTATCGTTATCGTCTTGTTTTGTAATTCTTCGTCTGTTCCACCTGTTCTTACAGAGTCTCTTAGTTTGGGATCCTGAAAGTAAAACCAAATCAATGATTATTTTTAAAAGAAAGTGATTTGTGCTTGGCTTCCTGTGTTAAACCACAGGCAGCCCAATTTCAATGTTCAAATGTAGTAGAAAGATTTGGATCACATCCCAGTCTTTTGCTTTTCTCTTTGGGCTCTGATGCTAACATACTGCCAGGGTTCTTATTAAAATTTCAAGTAGACCAATTGTTTTTACTTAATTTAATCAATGTAAGGGTCATACAATTTGGATGTGGAATGGTAAAAGTAGGCAGTTAATGCCAGAGTTAGCCACTTGGCAGCTTCTAATGCACTGGATTGGGATGTATAGACCTTTTCAGCTTCGTTGTTTGTTGTGCCCATTTCAGACCATGTGATGCCACTCTTGGGAGTTGATTCTTTCATGTGTAAATATTTTAACGAAAGAACATTTCTCAAGAGAATGACATGTGGTCTGAAATGGGCAATTTGCATACGAAGCTAAAAAGGTCTATTGGCAGGCCCCCACAAATCTACCCTGAAGTACCCCCTCTTCATCCCCTCCCTACCCCTGAAGAATTCCAGTACCCCTCTGTTAGAGATATACCAGGGGCTAATCAAGGAGGGTTCAAATTCTATTCCTCTTTAATGTGATAAAGGCTTGACATTTTTAGGACCGAAGGAAACTTCCAGTCAGATTTTTTGATGTAAATTAATACTGAAGCTTATCCACACATTCAATCCTTTCTCTTGTCAGTGAGAAAAGATTAAATTTTGTAGAGCAGAAATCAAGTGCATATCTTGCAGGTTTTTATTCATTTGAACTTCATTCAATCATGCTTTTCAGCTCGCTTAGTTCTTCATTTCCGAGTAGCTATTAAAGTATATTTTTGTTAAAAAAAGAAAAAAAAATTCAAATTGATACTCTAAATCATTCATTTTTTGAAAAAAAGTTAATTACCCTTGGGATATATGCTGTCTTGCTAGTACTAATTAGCATGGATAAAAACAGATTGGAATGGTTTATCAGACAACTAAATGTAAACAACTCGATTCAGTCAGACAGGAATGAAAGAGATTGTACAATAAGAATGAAATTATATAGCCAAGATGGAACCAAGGCATCTAATGGTCTGTCAACATTAGATTCACTGGCATGAAATACAGACATGTGCTATATGTCATTGAGATAAAAACAGAATTATAGAACATTTGATCACCACACCCAAACTCGACAGGCCATGGAAAAACAGATTCAATATTTTATGGAGAATTTATTCTGCTTTCATTGAGAGAATTTTTTGAATGCGAAATTATGAAATTTTGCTTGCTGATTCCCATTCCCATTCCAGGTCCTCCATCCATCCCACTTGGAGAACTAGAAATAGTCTGTGCTATGAAATTCTTTGTGTATTTTTTGTTGAACACATGCAGTTACACTTTCTTTTAGGAATCCTTTACAATATAATTACAGTCCATAACTATATTCTTAAAAAATATTTTTTTTAATGGTATTTAATATTTCATGCATAGTCTAAGTGTATAATACAGGAGTGCCTTCTGAAAAGAGTCACTTCCCTGAGAAACTAATGTTAGTACATGTCATAGGTATAAACAAACGTGCCCCTTTTTATCCCTAAGCAAACTCACATTTATTTAGAATTTTAGAGAACAACTAAATAGTGGACAGTCTAATCTTGGTATGCGTAAGCATCTTCCACTTAAAGTGATGTCTTGGGTAAATTAATGTATTGCACATCTCAATGGTGTTTACAAACCTGAGCTATTTATCTCTAGGTAAACTTGTATTGATGCTTTAGAAGAGAGCTAAATTGCATGATCTCATTATATGGCTAAGCAGTCAGACAAAGAGTAAATAAACTAAGCTTGCACTTAAATGTGCTGTCAACAATAAACCATTTGCTTGAAAACATGCTTGACAACTAGATCAGTTATGGACAGCATCACAAAGAAGCCGCATCCATGCATGCGCAGGTATATCATTCAATAAAGTATGAAATCCTTTTTAGAGAAATGCTGGATTACATACGACAACACCTGGGATCATTAGCTAATGACATAAAATATTTCTTGAAATATTTCCAACTTCAAAACATGAAGCCAAAACCTGCTAAGAGGGCTTATTTGGAAGCATGCGGCTTATGCTCAAAAGTAGTAGTCGTGAATAACATCTGGCTAAAGTAACAGGCAGAGCAGAATAATGACAAGACCGCTGACTTTCATGATCTTTTTATTTAACCGACAGAGATATGACAAAACTATGAGTCAGCTAGAACAGGGGTTTACCAAGCTAAAACTAATTTGGCCGGTCATCATGGCCAGTAACTGACCAATTGATATTTCAAGCCCCGTTGACAGTTTTGCTGGATGTCATTCCTCAGTTAATAATAAAAATTCTGGTCTATTAAATATTTAGTGTCATTCAATATCCATTCAGATGTCTTCCCAGCTGTCAACATAAGCTGTACTGTATTCATTCACCATTTTCCACACATCGGTTTACTGGCCACAGACAAAGCATTCAATTAAGGTTACAAGGAAGTTTCAATATATTATACAAACTTGAACCTTGTAGCCTCGAGCGAATGCTTTGTGTTTGACCAGTGAAAGTGTGTATTGGAGTTAAAGAGGTGAATGTTGAGATGAAAAGTAATATGATTTTTATGTATATTGGAAGAAATATTAAAACATTATTTGATGAAAAATTTGCAAAACAAAGTACACAAAATGAAAGTCTCGATCCATGGTTAATATATTAAAGCTTATTACTAATTTTTACCACTCATCTGCCAATCCATGATGGGAGAAACTACCAATTTTTCATTGATTTGAATATACGGACCCCTTGTAGCACTTCGGAATTCAGCTCAATTTGGAGGACAAAACAATAGGTTTCAAATTGTCAGGAGGTTGGAATTATTTTGTTTTGTCCTCCAAATTGAGCTTCTTTGATGTCACATGCAAGGGGTCTATAGAGTTTGATTAATGACCTTTCTAGGAAATGATCAGAGCCTAGCTATTAAATAAATGTGTTATTCAAGGTATCACCAAATGGATTTCATCAACACCTACATGCCTACCACAAGAATTTAACATCTTTGTGTCTCTGCCGAGACAGTATGGCTTCGGCAAAGAGGGAAGTTGAACTGGTAATACCTATATATCATTGACACCTGGGTTAAATAATTCATTATGAAAGAATGCTGACTCTACGAAATGAGGAAAAGTAGGGATATAGAAGCCAATCTGTCTATTTCTTTATCAAGAAGATTTTCGTTGGTCTTCTTAAACACCAACGCTATGTTATAAGCCTTTAAAATCTTATGCCATATATTAGTTGATATGTGCTTGTTATATTTTGACTGTTACAAATAAATATTTCATTCACTCATTCATTTATTTATTATTTTTTATTCATCCATTCAATATTATATTTAATATATTTATTCATTCATTCAATTATTCATCCACCCACCCATCCTTCCATTCATTCATTTCCTCATTCATTTATATATTAATTTATTCATTCAAAAAATTGTTCATCCTTCCATTCATTCATTTACTCATTCATTTATATATCAATTTATTCATGCGAATATTCATTTATGCACCCATCCATCGATCCTTCCATTCATTTACTCATTCACTTATACATCAATTTATTCATGTGAATATTCGTTTATGCACCCATCCATCCATCCTTCCATTCATTTACTCATTCATTCATATAACTATTTATTCATGCAAATATTCATTTATGTACCCATCCATCCATCCATCCATCCATTCATTCACTCATTCATTAATATATTTATTTATTCACTAAATTTTGCTCCATCCATCCATCCATTCACTCATTCATCTAATGTTCATTTATCCAATCATCCATTTATTCATCCATCCATTCATTCAAATTACAACCAAAGCCAACTTGACTTCCACACATAATACCACATTAAAGATCAATTGGATTTCGATTCAACTAAACTTAAAAATACAGAAGCATCAAAAACAACTAAGAAACTAAGGTCCATTATCCCTCTTAGTCTAAGGCACTAGCTTCTACATCCAATAGACTGACATTTCTTTAGATAATTTAATCACAAGATAAGAGACGTAAAGATAAAATGCATCTTCTATTTACATATCAATTGAATATTTAATTCTTTAAGCCTTAAAGTGCATTTTAGAATACAAACTATAAGGATAAAGAACTTTATATTGGTTTTAAGGTAAAAGTAGCCATTTTAATGAATTAAGTGTTTGAACAGGAGTAGATATCCATAGATAAAATATAAAATTGAGATACCAACCGAAAATTAACTGATCAACGGATAAAAATTTAACAAGATAAAATTATACTCTGGTAATAAGGAATGACTAAAATATTACAATATGTTTGGCCAATCCTCTAAATATGTTTGGTCATAATCAATCCTCTAAATGAAAACAAAAAATTCCAATCAGAAATGAGATCTGGCTGTAATCCACCCTTGTCCGTATATAATTAAGACTTAAACATCTGCAATTTGCAAAATCAAAATGCCAGCATATTATCAAGAATACACTGGAATGACGAAATTCTTAATTCAAGGGTTTGAAAGAAGTTGGAAATACTGTATGTAGTGTTCTTACCAAGATATCAAATTACTACAAATTAAAATTATGCATAACTTTCTATTATATATAAAGCATTGGTTCATATAATATTCACAGTAAAAATTACACGTTCTTTGATCTCTGATAATAATCAATTTCCCAGCACTACCATTTTTAATTATTGCAATCCACTTTAAATAGAATATACATTGAATGTTAAAGGCCGATAAAGAGTTAAGGTATCATATACAATCATTTTAAAAATTAATATGTTTACAACATTTCCCTTACATTAATTAAGCTTCATCAAGCCAATAATTTGTCCTTTTTATTCCATTCAAAAACAGACAAAAAATTAATTCAAAAAATTGTTATTCTTGCGCAATTTTTTTGAGTTAGACCACAAAGAAATTTGTTTTCCAAAAACAAGAGTCTTCATCACTTTAATCTTAGTAAAAACAAAGTCATACTAAAGGGAATGACATCTGATCTGGCATGAACAATATATATGCCTCATAAAAAATTCTTCGCTTAGGGGTAAAAAAATTTTCAACCCTGACCTTAATGATGAGTTATGACCAGCTGCCGCAGATAAAAATTTATGGATTAGCATTGCATATTACTAAACCTTCACTGAAAAAGCTAATTAAGCATGGAATTGAAATAAGAATCACTTAAAAAAGTAACAACAAATGTAAATATTTTATGTTTTCCAGGTTAGATTAAAACTAGGAAAGCTTAATAATCAGGAGAGGTACAAAATAAGAATTAATCATTCATATAGTTTCCCATTTTTTCTATTTTTTCCCCCGGCCATCTTTGTCACATTTAACAGCTTTGGGGACACCTTCAATTACGTATACATTCTTATAATATGAAAATTACAAACATTTCTTTTGAGTAACATCTGTTCTCATTCACAAGTAACCACTAAAACATCAAGATCAAACCCAGGGCTTGAAATAAGAGCCGATCAAATTGCCAGAATTGGAACTTGTCCGGTCAAATCTTTGCTTTGCTGATCATTTTGACCAGTAACGTTGAGCCATGTATGACGGAGCTAGAACTAATTTGGCCGAGCATCATGACTGGCGACTGACAGGCTGTTGTTTCAAGCCCTGAAACCATACATGTGAAACAAATTTTTGGGTAGATGTTGAGTGAAATAGTATGCAACTATAAAAATGAAATAGTCTTTTGAATTGACAGTAATTTACCAAAAACTGGAGGTGTTGTTGGGAAATTAAGCGTCACTAGTTATAAGCAGAAGTTCACTTGCTTTTCTCTCCTGGGTTGACAATTCAATTCCTAAACTCAATATATTTTGGGTACCTCACTATCTCAAAGCTTTTACTCTGGGTTCTCTTCATCCCCAAAACTGAACCTTAAATTCCAATTAAATCTGTTAGTTTTCTGAGGCCTGACTTAGATCAGCACAGAATCAAGGTTGCTCATGGTTAAGTATATTGAGAATTTTTCTTGTCATGTTATAAACAGACTTTGACACTTCAACTTAGACAGTTTTTAGCAAGTACATTAGCAGAAAATGATATCAGAGAAAAAATGTCAAAAAAATAAAAATTCTTAATTCCAAGTTTCCAAACAATACTTATTGACACATTGTTTTTATTTAATATTCTAAACATTTCAAGGTGTTTCTAATGTCTTCCCTTTTGGTATTTTCCTCACGATTGGCATTTTAGGACCTTCATTAAACATTTAAAGATATTTAAAAACTTAATAAGCTTTCATTGTGATAGAGAAATATTTTTCATTAAATTTTATTTTCCACAATAATTCATTGCAGCTAATTGAGAATACAAATGGATGAGATAGAGATAGAGATAATAATATTATCCAAGATTGTGACCAAAGTTTTTAACAAACCCTGAAACATCAGGCTAACAGTGCATGGCTAACCCACTGACTGAACTGGAATTTAACATGCTAGGTTTTGATGGACTTGCTAATCATGAAGACCACTATCCACCTGTTTACCTACTCAATGTCAAAAGTTGTTGGCAAGTCTAAACAATTATTCAAATTTGGTATACCAGTTTCAAGTGTTATCTGTAGTATACATTATAAACAGATGTAGGAATAGAGTCAAAATCATGCAGATATAATTACTTATATATTTTACTTTCTTATCATATGTCAAACCCTCAAACACAACAAAAAACACTGACTCGACATATCAGGAACATTGTGGCTTATCTGAAAATTTGAGAGGGTTTTTAAATTGAATAGTTTTAAAACCAAAAATTATTTAAAAAATTATGTGTGCAATATTTTTATATTGAACACATATTGTTCATTATAACCCAACAATAAATTTTCAGGTGCTATCATTGGTTCAAAAGGGTCACATGCAGGACCGGTATCAGGGGATATCCCCTGTTCGAAGTGATATTCGTCCAGCCAAAGGGAAAAACGTAAAACAAGAAAAGAAAAAACATGGGAAACAAAGCAACTCAGTTTTTACAAACAAGTGAGAGTAAAATACAAAGACTGGTTGAGATAACTACGCCAGCAAACATGAAAAAGATCAACAAAATATGCTAAAAATGTCTTAAAATGTTGTTTCATGAATGAAGTTTTTGGTTTGTTTCGAAATTTTTTTCATAAACTACTAAAAACCAACAAACAAACAACTAATGTCAAACAATAGAATATTCAATGTCAAACAGCTTTCAAATACAAAATAAGTGCTTTTATATCCAGCTTGTAGACGAGAATTATTATTTTTAAACTCTGGAGATGATGAGTCAGTGCAGTTTGCTGAATCCATTCTAGTGAATTCGTTGGGTTATAAAATAAATAAACCCCTTCTGGCTCACTGGAATATCCCAGCCGCCAGAAGGGGTTTATTTACTAAATATTTGATCTTTGCTAATATCACTATTTCAAAGTAATTCATAACTTGGAAACTCAATCCAATGTTTTTGCTTTAAATTTTTTCACGGAATATACAATATATATATATAATATGTCTTGTTTTGATACTGATAAAAATAATTCGAATTTGTTGTTAGGAGAAGAGTGTCTGTTATTTAATATATCAACTCATTAATAAGTGAAACATATTACTATGACCAGCAACTGCCCTAAACTTTTCACAGAATGCGCAATACACGTGTTATCTTATATTCACTGTACTGTAATAATTCTAAGTTCAAACTTCCAGTTTGTTATTTAATATCGACTCAGTCATAAGGAAAAATGTGACCAGTAACAGCTCCTGGCACCAGTATAGACCCCTTGCAGCACGTCGGAATGCAGCTTAATTTGAAGGACAAAAAAATAAGTTCCAATTCTCTGGAGATTGAAATCCTTTTGTTTTGTCCTCCAAATTGAGCTGCTTCGACATCACGTGAAGGGGTCTATTCTTTAGAAACAGGTGTGTGTATAGCAAAGTAGTGAAGGCTGTTATCTATTTTTTTTATAAACAAAATATGAGTAGGGTAACAGATGATAAGAAGGACATATCACTGAAATAGCAAAAAAAAAGCAAATCCCTTTGCTGCATTCAGTATTTACGAGATAAACTTTGGATAGTACTGTTGCAACCGTAGGTAAATATTTAGCATCATAAATTATGTTCTTTACAGTTAGTTTTTCTAGATGAGGATAAGACTACATGAGAAACAATCTTTGAATATGATATTCCAGACAATGTACAAAATAATAGAAACAAATCCACATAACAAGAACTGTTTTTAAAGTCAAAACAAAAGGTACAAGCCAAATTAAGATTAAAAATATGAAAAGTAAAAATGTAAATAAAAGTTCTTCTGGATTTGAAAAAAAATATTTTGAAAAAAAAGCATGAAATGTTTTGATTGTCAGTTTGGAATATAGAAAATAAGACTATCAATAGTATTCAAACTAAACTGGTTTTTCTTGAAAATAACAATAATTTTTTAAGGCCTTATTTAAGTTTTCATTCACAATAAAAATGTCAAGAGTCACTCGTCAGTACAACAGCACATTCTATCAGATAAAACATATTTCCATAGCGATTTCACACCAAAAAAATAAACAAAATAAGATGTCTTAAAGACTGATGATTGCTTAACAGTGTCAGCTAGTATCCTTAACTTCTTTAATTACCAGCAGTATTGCTAATCACGGCAAAGCTATAGATTACAAATACGGAACACCATTATGATAATATCATGAGCAATATTACCTGGATATGTCATAAAAATCATTCTGACATTGTAAACTATATTGTAGATAACAAAAAAATGCAAATATACAAAAGTCAGTAAAGGTCATTTTTTTCTTCGGACCAATGTCATTGTCATCAATTTAAACAACATTTTGATATTTTTTTTGTGAAAGATAAAAGAATTTCAAAAACAATATCTTCATTTATTTTTAGTGTAAAGAGCATAATTTATGGGTAATTTATTCAATGTTAAGAACGATGTTGACATTCTAGAAACTCCTGATAATAATTCAATCTTAATAACGTTTGGGTTAGTGCTGTACACGTGTCACAAAGTATAATTTTTTTACTGATTGCTGATAAATTTGTTTTTTCAGACTGATGTACAAACTGCACTTCTATGCAAAACAGTTGCCAAAAGACAAGATTTTTACAAAATAAACAACCATGCCCTAACTATGCTAAGTGACTGAATTGTCGGTTTACAGATATAGGTGTGTATATAGTAATATGGCATAAATTTATTGCTAAATATTTTTTTTCAGACGGACATAAAAGCAATACTTCAATGCAAAACAATTGATAAAAGGCTAGTTTTTACGAAATAATTTACTATGTGACTGATTTGTCTATATATATATATATAGGTGTGCATTCATGTTCTACACCTTGCCTATTAATGATCAATACATATCTAAATACTAAGATAACAAATTTCAATACTAATAGACCTTTTAACACTTGGGCATACTGTTTTGCTCATTTCAGACCACATGTCATTCAATTGAGTATCATTTCTTTGTTTGAATACAAATGAAACAAAGAATCTTATTCTCAAAGGAATGACGCGTGGTCTGAAATGGGCAGAACAAATGCCCAAGCTAAAAGTGTATTTATTCTTGATAGTGAAAGTGGTTTTACAGCGGACATATGATGCAGGGAACATCAACAATGCAATATTTGTGCAGACAAGATTTCGTCAGACAAAAAATGGCTATCGATTTGCACCACACCATAGCTACTGTAAAACCACTTCTATTACAATCTGTCCAGACTACTTCATACTATTTGAGGTTTGCATAATAATTCATGATCCTATTGGAAGCATAGGTGGCGGTGAGAACCTCGTCTCTCACCAATGCGACCCAGGTTCGAGTCTTGCTGGGTTTGGTTTCATGTGTGAGAAGAGTTGCTTGTTAATTTTCTCCTGTGCTTCAAGGGTTTTTTTCTGGGTTCTCCGGTCTTCCTCCCTCCACAAAAATCAACATTCCTAAATTACAATACCACCTTAGTACATATTCTCAATAGGGATAACCTCTTATATCTCTTTTCACACTGTAATGCGAATAAATTGATTATTTATTTACGTCACTCACATAAAAAATGGACCTAAAAATATCAGCAAAATTTCTTAATAACTACTTAATTTATGTTAACATAGATGCTCGAAAGCTCCTCAGACCTGTTAATGTTATATTATTATATCAAGTGGATATCACCGTTTAGGTATCATTTTCAGTATCACCATCTTAACTTAACTACTGAATGCACAGTATATTGCTATATAAATATATGTTATATATCCACTTGTTTAAACAAGAACAAGATTAGTATGGCGAGTGTAAAGATGTCATAATTGACTGCTAAACGTTGTTAGTAGGGGAAAAGACATAAAGTTCTGATGTTTCGAATATATAAAAAGGGCTCAAAAAGCAGAAGTGCTAAAGCCATCCAAAACCCCATCATAGCAATATACAGTGTACAGGTAGATTACAATATTTCCTACAGAATGCAGAAAGAAAAGACAAGTTGGCTGGTTGATATAACAAAAGAAACCAAAGAAAAATCTTTTGTTAAATTCAACCACAATGATAGATAGCTGCAAAAACCAGCAACATCGATATTGCGTGCAATACACTCAACTTTGACCTATTTTCAGGATATTTTGAGTGACATCTCGACATTTATTCTACAATCCTATATATATATATAGGATAACACAATCTTAGAAAGTTCTTCAACACACACTATATGTACTAGCTTAAGTAATGAAAAGAACTTAGGCTCTATATATATATATATACATATGTATGCAGTAGAATCATGTAGTTATTCATGAGCCTCAGGTGAGACTTCTTCTAAAATTACTCCAGGTGGAAATGACAGCAATTAATTGCTGTTGTACCGAACCCAACAGGACAAAACAAGAATGCAAACATGTATAACCTTAAAGAATATTGCTTTGTACTAAGCTCAGACTTTTTGACCAGTCTAAGCAAACACTACAAACAAAAATTATAATAAGTTTTAATGTCTCTGGTCCTAAATACATAGGAATTGAGAATGTATATCCTCTTTGAGTGATGTTAAGCAGACTTTTTGACTATGGCCTGGTTAGCAAACATAAGCCAAGAGGTAGTACTGAGAGCTTTAAAAGAAAAAATTGTCGTGTAAATAATTTGGAGTGGAGTGCAAGCAAATTTACATATTTCTAACACCAAACTATTCTTATTCAAATGACACTTGAACATGTTAGGACCATACTATCATGAATAATAATACCTGGCAGAATAATGATTCTATAACATAATATAAACAGTATGTCATAGTTGGAGTTGTCAATGTGGGTTCCAAGATATAAATCAATTTGAATTACAATTTTAAAAAAGGGTTTAAAAACTTGGATCATTTTTAAAATTAAGTCTATGAACATTAGCAAAGTATTAAATTATTTTCATAAAACTCATTCAACAAATATATTTCTATTTATACAGGAAAAAATAAAACTTTTTAATAGATTCTTTTTGTTTATTTTGAGGTGTTTTAGATTGTAATATAAGACTTGGAATTTATGCTATTTCTGAGTCTTCTAATTCTTAAACGTCTGTAGGAACGTTTCTGATGATACCTAAAAAATTGCAATCATTCCACAAATGACGAGTTGGTATTTTTGTTGAGTTATTTTGGGACAAGGAAGCTAAGATAAACCACAGGTACAAATATCTATTTACCTAACTTAAATCTAGCTGTCATCTAGGTAAGATTGTGCAAGTGACAAAGCCCTAAAAAACAGCATCAGAATTATCTTCTTTTCAAATGTGTTTGTATTTACAACATTTTCGAGATAGGAGAGTTTACTTGAGATTTTGTGAATTCTTCAGATTGAAATCATAAGAGAAAATCGACCAAAATGAAAAAAAATGTGTTTGCATTTGGCGTTTAGGACACAAGGCTCTCATTCTAATATATTCATTGTCGTTTCTAAGATTCCTGCTTAAGGGACTGGCAATAAATAATTCAGGAATACTCTAGATTCAACTGCTGGATAGAAAAGGCAATTGGGAATCGAAAGATGATAATAGATTAAGGTAGACTAGCTGAGCCAATGGAATAATTTCACATCGTTTCCAGAATTTCATGCAAGATTACAGCTGCAGAATTCTACAGTTTTACAAAAGAACAATTTTCTTAGGGACAATAAATATGAAAATTGTTTGCAAGTACTAACAAAAAGAATCAATAAATAATTAAGACCTTAACTTTGAAGACATTCTGTTTAACTTAAAATGGAATATGTGTGTACTATAGACGGAGGGGAAAAGAACATTAAAATGAATCTTAATTGAAAATGTATTTCAAGCTATCTTACTCCAAAACAAAAATATTAAGCGAAGTTTTCTCCAAATTTGAGTTAATGTCACAAAAAAAAAATTCATTCGTGTAAACCGCATTAAATATTATACAAAGTCATTTTCCTCATTTGTAATTCAAATGACGGGTCATTGTAAGACACTGCGGTGTTTTTACGAATTTGAGTTGAGTTTTTTGTAAGAGGTACATATTTTAAGAGGCATCCGAGAGTGAAAATAAAAAACCCGCCAAACAAATCCCGCTTCAAATTTCGGGAAATTCCAAAAAACAAAGATTTTTTCCTGGCAATCAGAAGTCTACGGAGGTACAATACAAAAAGCGTATCGATAGATGAGAAATTCATTCATGGAAGCTCGACTGTCGGCCATTTCGATCCAACGATTGAATGAACCGATATTATTAGTACATTTTGACGAGTTTTTCTCTCAAATCTATCGCCTGATTGCTTTAGTAGCAAATTGTACAGAGCACAATTAGATAACGATTCTTACCTTTGGCATTCGAGCCCATCTCCCTGTCCTGATATCGCGAATGAAAGTAAGCTCTAAAAAATCTGTCTCCTGTGGAAAAAGACATTCAAATAAAATGAACACCCGAAAGAGAACGTCTCCTCGATCAATAATACCGGCACAAAAAAGTTAATGCGTTGAAAACAAAATAGCGTTTCTGTCAAGAATATACATAAGGAATAGATAAAAAGCACAGCTGCCCTATTTCTGGAGATTAAGAAGAGAGCTAGTTTCACTAGTAAACAAGTAGTACAATTATGAAGTAAGCGCTCGGGAAGTGAAGGCTGCCCCAAGTGTACATCCATGTGCTCAAAGAAACAGTTCCAGGGTAATGCAGATTTGAGAGGGTAATATGTAAAGCTTACTTTGTCTTCGGCTTTCCAGTAGATTAAGTGACCAGCTTGATCTACTTTCAGTACACATTTCTGGCCGGTTGTAGAGTCCTAGAAGATACAAAACATTCACATTTGTAGGGGATCTGTTTAGGCAAAGCCAAGACGATAACATTTAGCCTTAGCCTGGCCGTCGTAAAGCCAAACGTCAGCATATCGGAAAACGGCCTTTCAACAATCAACCCGAGAGAAATCTTTAAACAATGAATTGAGATAGTGAGGTTATTTGGAGAGAACTGTACTAATGCTTTCAAGTTAGAAACCCGGGGATACATCCTTGTGACCCAAAACAAAGCTCCATGAAGACCTTGTTCGAAAACATGTGCAGGAAATTCTAAAGATTTAAAGCGATGAAATACTTACATCATCCCATTTTATAAATGTGGATCCTCTAGTCAAACAGTCAGAAACCTCTGGCGGCCTTAGCTTCTCAAAGTAGATTTCTCCGCCCGCCATATTACGGACTCTGTACGCGCTACTAAGCTAGCAGCTAGTTGCCTCGTTCAAGATAGGCATCCCTTGTGTATATCCCAGAGGTAGAGCGCGCGATCTGATTGGCTCAAACCTGGCAGGGTTAGGAATTTGTACATGTATATGTATGACACAACAAAAACCCTTACGGAAAATTGGCGAACGAACAGCCAGTTGAATTTATTGGTATTATTCTTTCTAAGAGAAGATTCCAGTCTTAACCTCAGAATGATAATTTTCATGTTAAAAATCTCCATTTGTGATTATTATAGAAAGGCAAATTGCAAGGTAATATCGGAAAGCATTGTTTACTTTATCGGGGATTCTTAAACGAAGAAAAAAGAATTCATATATCGTAAGAAGATTAGGAATTACTATCGAAAAAAGTGGTATATTTTATAGACTCTCGTAGAATACATGACTCCAGTAGCGGTGTAATATTGAACTCGTTCCCACGCCGAAAAAAATTTCAATGTAAACAAAAATTCTTATTTTGATATGTTTGGGGTAGTACTTGAATAGCAAAGAGCCCGATTTAATTTCCTTGAATATATGAGAACAAAGTAGTGATAAATTCTGCCATGCTTGGCGGTGGGCGAACTGATAGCGAGCCTAACAAACTGTGGGTAAGCGGCTTTTCAAACAGGTTCCATTTATGAATAACTCAGTTTTCGAAGTAATATAATTATGAGTGGGATGCTAGAATAGGGTACTTGGTATATGAACTTAAAATAAGATGGCAAGCTCGTTATCCACATGCATTATACATACATTTTAACTTTTCATTTTATCTTTTTTCCATGTTTTATTTTGTATGCATTAAATATGAAGTCAATTAAATTGAAAACTGCCGGAATATGACAGATAGAGAGAGGGAGAGAGAAAGAAACACAGATAAAACACTCAATAATAAATTTTCACTGCAAGTGGAAATGATTCCAGCGAACTACAGTTGCGAAGAAACGGGTTATCTTTAGGAGAATGCATTGTTTTTCATAGTTTTATCATGTTTGTCAATAAAAGTCTCAATCATTGTTTGATGAAAAAGAAAGACCTCAAAGCCTGCTGTCGAGTTTCGAGAATTATCTACTGCTTAAAATAAGAAAATGGGAGATTTCCACACCTGTATGGAGAGATGAAGATACCGAACATTATCGCCAAGCCTACAAACGTTTTTTTTATGCGATTCTCGATAACGAAAGCTAAGTGTGTCTTGAATAATTGACAAGATCGAAAAACGTTAAATTTGTAATCTAGGAATTTATGCATGATTTCTAAAAGAAGGAATATGGTATTTCGGCAGGCGAGCGAAACCACAAATAAGAAAACTTCAAACCACAAAATTACCAATACATACATCTATATATATCTGGTAACATAAGTCCTGGGAACTCACATTACCCAGATATTTCAGCCACAACAAAAACAGCCAGTAAGGTGTGAGGACTTAGTTAGGCCAATTAAACCGACTAGCCAAAACAACACTTTAGTACCCACGAACATGACCACTGATGAAAATTAAAAGCAGAATCCACCCTCAAAAGGAAGGCCAATTTGTGACACAGTTAGTCGATTAGTGGATATATCAACATCACATAAACAGTTATGTATGAATGGACAGATGAAAAATATTAATTGTCAGGCTGAAGTTATTGGCAGAAGTTTTTGCAAACATTTAGGATAATTCATAGGATATACCAGGTCCGCATGCACGTCTGTCTATTTTATGCTCTGTTATTCCTCGTATTCTCTTTTATGCCCTCTTCTTAATTCCATCACTAATTCATTCTCATTAACGGCATTGTTTTCTTCCTTCCTTCCCCTTTCTTTCTTTCTTTCTTTCTTTCTTTCTTTCTTTCTTTCTTTCTTTCTTTCTTTCTTTCTTTCTTTCTTTCTTTCTTTCTTTCTTTCTTTCTTTCTTTCTTTCTTTCTTTCTTTCTTTCTTTCTTTCTTTCTTTCTTTCTTTCTTTCTTTCTTTCTTTCTTTCTTTCTTTCTTTCTCTTTCTTTCTTTCTTTCTTTCTTTCTTTCTTTCTTTCTTTCTTTCTTTCTACCTTCCTTTTTCTTTCTTTCTTTCCTTCTTCCTTTCTGTGGATGATTTAGTTTATTTATGGGTTTATTACTTTATTTATTTATCTATTTGTTTATTTTACATTCATTCGTTCTCTCTCGGTTGTTTAAATGACATGACTCCAACGTTTTTATGACAACCTTCCGGTTCAAGATACTACGGCAAGGCACGACACCTGACTATAATTGGTAAAATATACCAAATCTTTCTTTATATAGAATCAATGAAACTTGGATATCTTAGGATCTGTGTCTTTTACAAATGATTACGCCGTAATAGGCTAGCATTCCAAACCATCTGGCATTAATTCTCTACCAATAACGTCTTTCACATTCAAATAAATTGCAAAAGGAAGATACCTCAAAGTAAAAGCACTACCAATCAAAATTAAATATCCATTCTAAATTTTCATCTCTATTTCAAAATGAGGTAAATATAGGAGACATCTAGACGGAGGAACAGACGAACCAATCAGAAGCTTCAGCATTACCTCAATTACCCCCATCACTAACCGCCCCCATAAGGAAGTACTTAGTTGCAGGTGGGAGTGTGCCAGGACAAAAACTGATGGGGCGCCCCAACTTAATGCAAAAATGGGCGTTTACTAAAATGTATTCAAGTTGGTTATCATGAAAACCAATGCTGGTGAAAAGCATGCCACGCGTCTGGCAAGTTAGGAAAATTGGCGGGAAAATGGCAGACGCGTATCAAAAGTATGCAACACTAATGCATTGCTTTAATTTGGTTAGTTAGAGAGAATTACGATGTGAAAGTAAGATGAAAAGATAAGCACTCAGCTTTTTTTTATATCAAGATGCCGATACAGCCTTTTTTCTCGCGCTGGAGAAATGTAATTTGAGATTTCGCAGCTAAAAACTGCGGCGTCTCTTATTACCATTGGTACACACGTGCAAATTTCAAAAAGTTGAAGAAAATAGTACTTTCGAACATTCTTTTCTTTTCTCTTTGTTTTGCGAGGCATGATAAACAAAGCAATTTTCTCTTGCTCGCTGGTAATGTAACAAAAAATATCACACTCAGTGCGTTGCAACTAAAGGTGCGGTAATACGAGCAACGAAATTGTGCAATTTCTCGCGCAACACTCAATGTTGCGTTGCAAGTTGCAGAGTGAATGTGGCTCGTTGACCATCCCGTGCAACAACAAAATTTTGTTGCGGAACTTTGTTGCAGAAGTAGAAGCTCTTTCTACTCAGTCTGCGACAAAGAAAATTTGTTGCGCGCGCGGTGGTAATACGAGCAGCATTCGCTCTGCATCTAGCGACGCAAGTTGCACGATTTTGCTGCTCGTAATACCGCGCCTTCAACGCGTTAGCCAATTTTCCGCGATATTCCAATTTTACAGTGTAGAAAGCGCTCTTTTCACGTAAATACATTGAATAACTATATTAAAAATCCAGCAACAAGGAAACTTTTCTTTGCAACTTGTCTCGCAACAGCGTCGCAACACAAGTTTCAAGAGGGTTTTACATGTTGCAACGGAGACACAATCGTTGCCAAAAATAGAAACGAAATCTACTTTTCGCAAAGATTGCTGCAACTTGTCTCGCAAGATTTTCCAAATTGTATTCTATGTTACTCGCTGCAATGGTCCATGCAACTTGTGTCACAACGCCGTGGCGAGACAAGTTGCTCCGTGTAATCGCGCCTTTACGAGCTTACAAATTTTCTGGCCATTTTTTCGGTCGACATTCCTGTCATGCGCAGTTACAAACTCCGGCTCATATTCGGTCAATATTCGTTTAACGTTTTTGATTCCAAAACTCTAGATATT
Source organism: Anthopleura sola (assembly GCA_023349425.1). Taxonomy (NCBI): domain Eukaryota; kingdom Metazoa; phylum Cnidaria; class Anthozoa; order Actiniaria; family Actiniidae; genus Anthopleura; species Anthopleura sola. The sequence goes on from JALHLI010000013.1 coordinate 5,825,857, forward strand.
TCTCGCAAATGCGCATAATTAGCTAATAGTAATTCCCGGAAATAAATGTACAATTTTACATTTGCTCGGCCGCCCATGAAGATGGTCTCTAAATTAACAGTCGTCATTTATCCATGACTTTTAAAAACAATTAAACAAATTTTTTTTTTGAAGACCTGGTTTAAAAGCCTCGTGATTAACGCATTACCCTATCAAACATTAAATTTGACTGTAGAATTTGAGATTATATCCGCCTTGGGCGAGGAAAAAACAGAGTGTTTTATCCATAATGAAGTACCGCCCAGACGCGCCTTCATTTAGATAAGGCGTCCATCAATACTTAACTAATAACTTAGGCCCGGTAAAGTGTTCCACGTATTAACGTGCTTTTGGCTGTTCATTTTTGGCATAATGACCTTGGTTGCGCAGTTCTGTTACTTCACAGAACTTACTAGTACATCAAAGAATCTCGGTAATAAACCCTGGGCTCATGCTTATTCGTAAGGCTTCTTTTTGTGGGTTTATGATCAGAGGCCTGATATACAGTGGGCTTATAACCGTGGAAAAAAGAGTTTAGGATAAAGAAGAAAATTTTAATTATTTCCATTATTTTATTTCCTAGTCAATCTTTTATGTGCATCAACAAAATAACCACGAGATTCCAAAGGTACTATAACCGGGGGAGGGCTCATAACCGGGGGAGGCTTATAACCGGAGAGGCTCATAACCGGGAAAGCTTATAACCGAGATTTTACGGTATCTGATCAGAATTCAAAATTCTGGACTCAGACATATCTATCACATGTACATTAGTGAATGACTCCATTTGCTTAAAGGACAGCAAAGCCAATACGATTGTTCCCATAGAGAATTCCAGTCCCATTAGCAGTCTATTACTCGTAATCTTCTTACGTAACTAATTGTTTTCAAAATTATCATCGAAAGGAAGTCACGTCTGAAACTTGAAAAGTAAATTCATTAAAAACAATGAAGAAAAAGACAAAAAAATTGTATGGGCATCCATGAAAATATTTTTTCTTTGGCTGCAATTGTTCTCGTAGCGTGGTTCTAATTCAAAATGGGTAGTTCAAAAAACCGAAAAATTATAAGAATTTATACAAATCGGTTAAGTATGACACAGCTTTGGAACAAAAATGAAAGACAGGTACAAAATAAAACCTTCTACATTTGAGTAGAGTTTATTAGATCTCTCCCTTGATTCGAGGGTTTTTCCCGGGTTCTCTGGTTTTTCTCCCTCCACAAAACCTAACAAGCTAAATTCCAATTCGATATGTGAGTTAGTCGTTCCCTGACTTTATCAGCCAAAGGTTGTTTTAGAGTATCGATAAAATTTGGGTTTTAAAAAATCTTTAAAATCTATCTTCAAACGCAGACGTGACAAAATCGACTCAATAAAACTGTAATCTTAAAACGCTGTCGGGCACTCGAGGCCATGTAAAGGATATGAAATCCTCCGTGTTAAAGGAGCGAAAGGGGATTACGTTTCCATGACAACGAAATTTATATCAAGATTGCATTCGACGATCCCACTTTCCCCAGTCCTCCCCTGGTAAGTCTACTTGTAAAGGCTTTTTCCCAAGCAATAGAATCAGTGTTCAATGTTGCGCTCACTTCTATCGGCTGGTTGGACAGGAGTTCATTATTAGAGTCAATATTATCTAAAGTAGTTATAATTTCAATTGCATCTGGGCCGTGAGATATCCAGAAGATGGACAGATTTCTTAATTTTAGAAAGAGGGGTAAAGACGTTTTATATCATCATCATAGTTATGATTATTACCATTATGAAAAATAACATAACTATTATTATTATTATCATTATTATTATCATTATTATTATCATTATTTTTATTATTATTATTATCATTATTATTGTTGTTGTTATTACTATTTATTATCATTTATTATTATTAATCATTATTATTATTTATCATCATTATTATCATGATCATCATCATCATTTTTTTTACTATTATTACTGACATCTTGCTTTAACTTTTTTGTAAATTCATTATCATTGTTATTATATTTATCATCATTATTTTTATTAATAGTATAAATATCACTTAATCATTTAATTTTTCCTTATTATTATTATTATTTATTATGATCATCATCATAATTATCATCATCATCAAGATTGTGGAGCCCATTGAGATGTAAATATAATGCGCTATAATATAAGAACTTCCCATGATTATTATATATTATCATTATTATTATTTTATTTTTATTTATCATCATCATCATAATTGGTGATAACTGATCTCCAATTATAATGATATTTCTGCTTTTATTCATTTTATTTTAAATTTTTATTTCCCTCTTTCCCAACTGTTCATGAACGAAATTCAAAATTTATCGATAAAAGTAAAAAGAAATTCCAATATCGAAAAATGGTAAAAAATGGTGCCATATAACAAGCTCAAAATTGAGAAACCTAACTAAATTGTTAATCATCAGCAATATAAAAAATCTTTTGGCTGATTAACTAAAAGATCAAAATACAGCGTAATTATTACAATTCTTATTATACTGTATGGCTCTCTCTATATTTTCCTTTGGAATTAAGTCATACCATATTCTGGAAATTGTCGTAAAATTTTTTTTTCAAGTACGGACAGAATTTAAACTCAAACTATTTTATCCTTATCAATGATTCATAAATCTCTGTATGCTTACAAAAAACTGCCTTATTTCAAGCACAGCTTGATGTAATGCAATATTAATATAAAAAAATGACTCTTTATAACATATGTTTCTGGATCTATGGGAATATAGAATAACACACATGTCCTGTGGAGGAAATTTAGTACAATTGAAAGCTAGCCATCACAGGAGACATACAATTTGGAAAACTATTCAGGGGGTCTAAAAAATACTTAATAAATATTAGATTTTCATTGCAGGTTACAGAACTATGAATGTATTAAAACATATAATTGCTGAATAGAAAAGAAAAGAAAAACAGTATGTTCTAAAAACTGATCAAAAATATACCCATTATAAATGGACTGATTGAAAAATTTTTTTTTTCAATTTTTTTATTATATTTCATTTGAGGGGTCAAAATAAGGGTGAAATCAATGTTCTATGGCACAAGCTGTTTTTTTAGCCACAAAATAATTCAATAATTATATTTGAGGCCTTTGAAAACCAATATATAATATACACAAGGACCTGAAATTATTGGAAATCACTTGCACAGTCTAGATAAGCTTAAGAATCTTAAGAATTTTTTGATTCAATAATATTTCTACAAAAATATATATTCGAATGAGAAAATAAGGAACTTAGGCAATAAAGGTGTGAATAAGTCAAAGATCGTACTACATGTAATTCACAAACATGAATAAACAAAAAATACCTCTGGATGTGAAACAGTAAATAATAAACGACAAATCTTTTTCATTTTGCGTAATCTATAAGATAAAATCTGTGTGTACTTCTTTTTTTAGATTGAAAATGAAAATTTGAGATTTTGATGATTAAATTAGAAAGATGATAATTAAAAATGTCAAATATAAAAAACAAAATTGAACAGATGCTTTCTAATTTTCAATCTAAACACAAATCCCGAAAATCAAGAATTTTTAGAAATTGATGTTGATTAAAAGCAATTAGTACGGTGGATAAAAAATTAAAATTATACCTATAATTACTTCCATTGATATTATTATTCCTAACACATACGTTAGACCATTGAATTCATCTGATTTCATCAATAATAAAGTAAGCTAAGAATTCAATACCTAAAAAAGATCATTTTAAATATATTTTTAATTTATGTCGTTTAATTCAAACTGGTCATCCTCTTTGACGTTAAGAAGTCAAACTTGCATCAATGTGTTAATTATGCTATTCCGTCGAGATTATAGATCTCAGAATCAACCTTAAGTCAAAATGCTTTTTGCAAACAGATTATTAGGTATATTATTGAGAAAATTTAGTTCTTTCTTGTTGTAACAATACCAAATATTAATCATGGTAGAAATTTGGAAATATGCAAAATACTTTTTTTTGTTAAAGAAAACAATATAGCATATTATTAATCATTAGAAGAATGAGGGAGATGACATTTCAAAAGAATCAAAAAATGCAGTTTTACCAGCAAAATCTCTTGTGGTAAAGTGTGATAAACATATGGTTAGGTTTAGGGTTAAGGATGAGGCAGACAAATATATATACTTCAATAATAATAATGTTTAGTGGTTCAAGTCTAAGCTTTGTCATATAAGTCAGAATATTCTTAAGAGATTGACTAATAAGATAGTGTTGTGTTTACTTGTTCTAACAGTTGATCAGAAATTTTACCAAGATCCATGTTCGAATGCAAATAAAGACAGTCATGAATTGTGTAGTCATTACATGAAGATATACCAAAAAATTTGCATCACTGTGTGTGTGTGTGTGTGTGTGTGTGTATGTGTATATTATGTGAGAGAGATAGAAGGCTTCAGCTCCGCTATGTTCCCAGGACTCAATCAGTGGCCTGACATTGATTAGCCCTGAGGGTGTTTCATATTATGGTCTTAATAACAGGTTATAACAGGTTTTTGAGATAAATAAACAAAAAAATGGGATTTACAAGTGCCACTTCTACATAACAGCTATTCAACCACTAATATTCCAATTAGAATTTACAGCAGATATTAATAGACCATTTTTGAGATGCGCAAGCGCTTTCAAAAATATCGCAGGTGCAGACATGAAAAAGAGGCATTTTCAGGCAAGATCGTGCGCATCATTAACGCTGCCCGAAAATGCCTCTTTTTTATGTCTGCACCTGCGATATTTTTGGAAGCGCTTGCGCATCTCGAAAATGGTCTATTGCCATGATGCACCACAACAAAAATACATGAGACCCCAACTACTCAGAGATACATCTAGTTGTGGTTTCTATGATAATTTCGGATTTAAAAAATGAGAAAAAAAATTCAAAATTCTACACAATTCCTGTACTGAAAATTTTCCTAAAGCTGATATAATAACCCTATCCCACCACAAATCGTATTGACTATCTCACTTTTTATTCACCAACAATTATTTACCAAAGTCAAGGTGATTATTGCTTGATATTTCCCAAGCTGTGAGGACTTGAGTAGTAAGGTAAATATTTACTGATGATCACTGACACCGAGGTGAATATGAACTGTTTTTAGTATCATTACCCAGGTGAATATTTAAAAACATCAATTTATTTCTATAATATCTATTTTATATATTTAAGAAGCTTGTATCCATTAACAAACAAAGCGTGCGTAATCCTCTATTCACCTGTAGAAATATTCTGAAGTTCTCGACCAATCAGTGCACATGATTTTCTAAAATAACCTGGGTTATGTCTACTAATGATATGCAAACACACCTGTTAAAGTACTTCCTAGACTAGGTGTCTGAATATTTAAGAAAAGGAGGTATATTAAAAACTAAATTATCTTAAAAATAGAACTTTTGCCATAATTGTAATTATTGCAGTAAAGTTATTATGGTAGTGAGGTTTTATCCACTTAGATGACCAAAGAAAATTAAGCAAGCCTCCAAGCTGACTGACATCTGGAAGGATTAATAATTTTTATACTCATTCTATATTTAACAGTAATTAATCACTAAGGATATATAATAGAAATATACTTCCACATCCGAATTCTAGAATATACTAGGAAAGTACATTAAAAATGTGTGCGCATGTCTCTCACACTGTGATATAAACAATCGCTGGGAGCTCTAGAGCATTTTGAGAGCAGTTGTATATACATATGTAACATGTATATACCTGTAGGTACAAAGTGTTTTTAATCATTAATAATATAATTTTTTAATATAAGTTAATTTTATTATTCATTAAAGCTTTTTCAAAATTTTATGTAACAACTGAAATTCTATCATTTTTTCACTATTTATTCTTTATTGTTATTATTATTATCATTTGTTTTTGCAGTTTATATTTAAGTTGTCTTAAACTTTTAACATCCCAAAAAACATTATTTGGGTTACATGATTTTACAATGTTCAAAGCATTCGGCAGCAAATCAAAACAAGGATATCATTATATAAACTTATTACCCAAATGGCATAACATTTTCCCATTTCAGACACATCTCCTTCCCTTAGGGAAACGAGATGCTCAAAGAGCATTGGCTAAGGCTTTTGAGGTCTCCATTAAAACATAAACACCTGAGCATTGTTCTTCAAAGCAGGTTGAGACTTAAGGTACTTAATGAAAGCATGTGACCATAGATTTGGTGAAAGTTGACATTGGACAGCAGTAAAACGTGTATGGCATGCACTGCAATAGACCCCTTGTAGCACGTCGGAATGCAGCTCATTTTGGAGTGCAAATCAATAGGTTTAAATTCTCAGGAGATTGAAATTCTTTTGTTTTGCCCTCCAACGTGCTGCAAGGGGTCTATTAAAAGGTGGCCATACAATAGTTGGGGCTCTTACACAAGAAACCCAAACAAATATTCTTGAATTTTTTTAATTTGCTGGAGAACAAAGAATCTTATTCTCGAAAAAATGATGTGTTTTGAAATAGGAAAACATCAAGCCCAAGCTGTCAAGTACCATAATGAGTCTATTTTTTATAAGTTTACTAGACCTGTTTTGTACAACAAAAGTGTGAAAGGTCACAGGTTCAAGTCCTATTTGTTGAAACTTGGGTTTCCAATAGAAGACAAGATACTTTATGGAGTAAAAATAAAATCATTGTTTGGTCTATTCTATTATTGGGCTTCCTGTGGTACTTACCACAGGAAATCCATCATTTTTAGAAATGTTTCCATGGTAATATACTTTCTTTCATACTTGAATATAGTTCCATGTATAACTGATATTATCACAATCCACTATTCATGAAAGTAAATATCAGTGTTCCCATGGCAACATCCTGCAAATTCATTAGGTAATGCACCTTTATCTCCATTGGGTTCTTGTGAAGGATTGATCTTTCCAATCTTTTCATATACAGTATGACACTTGTATAAATCCAATATATTTGAATGTGAAATCCATATTCATCTATACTTCCGTATATATTGCACAAAATAAAATATACAGGAGCAGGTTTCCATGGTAACATTCATAACTAGGTACTATAATCCATACCTTCATATATAATCTCCATGCCAGTAGCTACTCTTAAAGTGATGATTTAATGTTTCCATGGCAACACAAACCCCTTACACATACTTGTGTTTGTCGTTGTTGTCACCTTTGCTCCTAGCCAATAGTGCTTCTCTTTCTTTTCTTCTCTTGTCCAGATAAGGTTTGGAGAAATAAAATACTGCAGCACTGCCAAGAATAAAAGCTGACCTGTTCACAAAAGTAATTGTTGACGTCAAATATAGGATCATATCCGATGGAAAATGGATTGCACTGGCACTGGACTAAAAAATAGTTTACAGGGAAAGGGTTGCCGAGATCAAGGTGTTGGATTTTTGTTTAAATTGTCCTTCTTTAAGAGTATGACTACAGTATAGAGAACATGATAAAAATTTGGCTTTGGAAATATTAATTTACGGAGGGAGGAAAACTGGAAAACACAGAGAAAATCCCTTATGAATCATCACTAAGAAGAGAACCAAATAGCAACTCCACACACATGATGATGGATTATATGATTCAGCATTAATCTCAAATGTAAGAGATGGTGTATTAGTGTGCAAATCACCTGAAAATCATTTGGTTTCCATAAGACAGTAACTTGTTCATTACAGAAAAAACTATTGCCTCAATGGCTCTTAAAAACCCTGGTGTAAATCTTAGCCATGCTAGATTCCTATATTAGGATTCTAACATACTAATCTAGTCCAAGATCTTGAGTACTAACCAACTGCTTAGGATTTTGTTTCAAAATCCTGTAGGATCCTGTTCAAGATCCTACAGGATCTTGATCTGAAACAGGATCCTACACGATCTTATCTTACATGAAATCCTCTGGTTAGCTTGCATATGGGTGAAATTTTCATGGATGGGCTCCATTGACCATCTAAGCGTATAACTTCGTCGAAATTATGATCATATTAGGTACTTTACAACAATTTTAAAAACATTTCAAAGGCAGAACATTATCCCATGTTGTGCACATGGCTCCAACATATCCCGGAACATGTTCGCGCCTTTTGGTTGAGTGACTCACAAAACGAGTTTTAAAACCCATTTTTTGAATTAGAATAACTTACCAAACGCCTGATATAGCACAAACACGCTTTATTCGCATTCTCAAACTTGGTTCAAGCCTTGAAAACTCACTTTTGAAGTCCATTTTGAAATTCTCTGTCAACTTTGCAACGACTTGAATGAAAATCAACAGGCGTTTCTCACAAGTCGAGAAAGACTAAGACGAGAAAGATGCTCCTGATGTGACGCAATATTTGTCACGATTTGTCACGCTTTATTTATTTCGCAAGAAAATGGAGAAGTCTTCAGAAATAACGAAGGAGATCTTTGATCTTTATCGTAAATATGGTTCAGAGAACTATATAGGAGAGGATGTTACACAGATAGAGCACATGACACAGTGTGCAATGTTAGCCGAGAAGGAAGGATTCCCCGATGGTGTGATTCTCGGGGTCTTTTTCCATGACATTGGACATTTGCTTGGCCTGGAACAAAGTCTTCCTCGGATGGGTGACCTTGGGGTGCAGAACCACGATTTGGTTGGTGAGAAGTACCTGAAAGATCTTGGGTTCCAGGAATCTGTGACGAAGATGGTGTGGGGACATGTGCAAGCTAAACGTTACTTGGTCTATAAGTATGACGACTATTATGATAAGGTACATGCACTACGATGAATCTGTGACCGTTCAAAATTTATCGGAGATGGGGATGGGTGGTCCCGGGGGGGCACTCCCATATATAGAAGGATGCTCCTCGGAAATTTGAAAATGACCCCTAAAAGGTACCAAAATTCTCTTTCTCGTTGTCATAACATTCGCAAGTTTCACCCCTAAATGGTACCAAAGGATGCTAATTTTACAACATTTTCATTATTTTTTTTTTATATATTAAACACCATAGAAGGTACCAAATAATGAAAATTAACCCCTTAAAGGTACAACACAAGCATTCCCAGCCCTTTCACATTGGAGTTCCCCTTCCCAGTTGGGTGGTATGAAATGTTTGGAATAAACAGGGGTCCCAAAAACAAATTAGGCATACTAATGGGAGGTTGGAGGGGGGGGGGGGGGGGGGGGGGGGGGAATGCATTTTTGCAATTTTTCCCTCCACTCACTTCCTAATAAATAATAAATGATCCCTGCACCAACACCAGATATTATCTCATTCTAAACTTTTTCATACGCAAAATAATTGTTTCACAATTTTTTTCTTTGTCGACTCTTATGCCACTGCAATAGACCGCATTGGCTTGGGGGTAATGTTGTCCCATTTCAGACCACGTGTCATTCTCTTGAGAATAAGATTCTTTGTTTGAGTTGTATCCATATCCCCCCCCCCCCCCCCCCTTACTCACCTCCCTTTCTTGTCTCTTTATATTCTTTGAATCCTCTCGATCCCTCCCTTCTTTTTCCTTTCTTCCCCTTTATCCACTTTTTTCTTCCCTTACATCACTCCTTTCTTAAATCTACATTTATTACATTTTATTTGTTCTGAAATAGTTATCTGAAGCAAGCAAGGGAACTCTAGTTTATCAAGGAGGTCCAATGACACCAGAAGAGGCAGAGGAATTTGAAAGACTTCCTGTTTTCAAGGCACTTCTTAGAATGAGGTACTGGGATGATGAAGCAAAAGTTAAAGATCTTCCCATTGAACCAATTGAAAAGTATGAACAAATGTGTATCAAATACTTGAATACTTGCATGAGCTAGTGAAAAAAGAATCGATTGAATACTTTTAAAAATATTAAAAATCAATGAATTGATATATTATGTATTTAATGAGAATGTGAATGATGAAATGATGGATGGATGAATGAATAGATGAACTAATCATGGAATGAAATTAATGATTTTATTGATAGTTAGATAATTTTTAAAATTGTAATTATTTTTTATATTCTTTTATATAATAATAAATCTGATATGAAAATTCTTTTTGGATTTTTGTATTTTCCCTTTTATGGTTTCTGTTATTCTACCCCTCTCTCCTCCTCCCCCATTCATAAATTAAGTCAAAAACTCAATCAAAAGCCAGATAGCCCTTATGCATGAGCTCTAAAGTCTAGCACAAAGCATGAAGTGAGTCCTTATGCTTTTTTGACTCCTCTAAAGATTCATCTGACAATTTTTCCTCTGACATGTTCTAGGGAAATAAAAGTATTTCAACAGATGAAAATAAGAGTAATTTGTTTCTGATGTTTTTTCCTTTGATTTCCCTGTTCCATTTTTAGGGAGCATTCATTTTTTAGGAGGGGGGCAGAGGAATTAGGGGGGGGTCATTAAAAAATTACTAGATAAACAGGGGGGGTCACATTTTTTTAACATTTAACCAGGGGGGTCATGAATAAAAATACAGTGTTTTTTTTAGTCGTTTTCTGGGGGGGGGGGGGGGGCTAGAAAATTTTTATATTTGGAATTTTTATATATGTGCAGGAGCTCATCCCTGCAGGATCTTTGCTAGCCTGGGAGTTTGAAATTTTGTTTATGGTGGTTTGACTACCGAACCCAAAAGAACATAGGCCATCGAACCACTGAACTGAAAAAGAAGGGAGGGGTTCCAACCACCAAATCAAAACAAACAAACAAATTTACATTGGATATTTTTTAATTAGGAAGTTTGTAGTTTTCATGCATATTTAATAGGGAATTCGGACTAGCCCCCCCCCGAACCAACCCCTGAAATGTATGAGCATGACTTGCATTGTGGGCTCCCTGTGGTCATGTCATCCAAGAGACCCAGACACAACAGACATACCTGCACTCTCAACTCCAGAGCCCTACCATTCTTACTCACTCTTTCACGCTCTATCAATAATTCAAATTCCATGCTAGGGTTTCCCAGAATCTCTTACATTTCGTTGAGCATGCGCAGTAAGAATGGCAGAGCTTTGGAGTTGGGAGTTGAGAGTGCAGACCCAGACCCTCCTATATTCCACAGGGAGCCCACAGCCACTGGTATCAGTGTTTAAATATAATCTATCTTGTCATTATATTCTACGCTAGCAGTGTAATAAGCAGCTGATAATATTTTCAGACTTGAACTTCAACCAATCCGGAAACGCCGCCGAGCTCGTGCAGAAGCACGAGCTTTTACGCATGAAAGATTTAAACACTGATTCCAGTAGCTGTGGGCTCCCTGTGTATTACCTCTGAAATGTCTTCTCCAACGTGTTGGGGATTTTTAGGAGCAAGTAAAATTGCCAACGACTTTTCTGTGGCTTTAAAAACTCTTCCATCCGAAGACCACCGTCTAGTTGCTGTAGCAGCTCGCAGTTTAGAGAAAGCTCAAGCCTTTGCCTCGAATCATGGCGTCGAACAGGCTTATGGTTCTTACGAAGAGTTGGTGAAGGACCCAGACGTTCAGGTTGTCTACGTGTCCACTATCAATGTATCACATAAAGACCTATGTCTTCTGGCACTACAGCACGGAAAACATGTCCTGTGTGAAAAACCTTTGACTCTTAATGTGAAAGAAGCTGAAGAAGTCATGAAAGTCGCTAAAGAGAATAAACTATTTCTGATGGAGGTAGGTCACGTTTTTAAGACTTTTTAGGGTCTGGTCATTATTTATGTGGGGGGGGGGGGATTTTTTTTGTCTGCATTAAAACATTTTCCCCTGACCCACCCCTTGAAGTATTAAATTTAATTTTTGACCCATCCCATATGGAATTCATTTCAGAGGTATCTTTTCTCGATTCTGTATATATCATACCATTCATTATACAGTCGTTAAAAAATTACACATCTCTTAAACAACCTCTCTCCCCCTCTCCATCAACCTTCCCTCATTCCATAGCTTGGGTCCGAATACCTGTTTTTGCTTGAATATATTCTTGTACATTTACATTTGCTTAAATATATTCTGGCATTTTTACAACTGAAATTTTATTTTGACCCAGTGTCCCCCTTTCTTTGAAAAATATAATCCACCCTCCACCCCCCCCACCCCCCCCCCCCCCCCCCCCCCCCCACACACACACACATAAATAATGACCGGTCCCTTAGCCCCATTTTTAAACTTTTGAACATGGGGTTAAAAAAGCCCCAACCTCAAAACTGTGCTCTGTTGTTCATTGTCTGCATGACAATTACCAGCAGTTCCTTTGCCACCCCTTTTTTCCATTCTATCATTTCCCAACTTATTTTTCATTCATTTCCCATTTTCAAATGCCCTTTTTACCTCATTCCTTCCTTTCCATCCATTTCCATTTAATTTCTTTCTCTTGTCTTTTTCCTTTTTCCTCCCATTTCCCATATTGACTCTTTTTTTCTTTCACTTCCTCCCCTTGGGGGGGGGGGGGGGGGCAACTCCCATATATAGAAGGGTAAGGATGCTCGTCGCAAATTTTGAAAATGATCACTAAAAGGTACAAAAATCTTGTTGGCATAGTCATAAAAATTCACAAATTTTACCCCCAAATGACATCCAAATAAATTTAACCATTTTGTTTGAACAACCTAAAAGGTACCAAATAATGAAAATTAGCCCCCAAAAGGTACAAAGAGCATCCCTGCTCCTTTCATATATAATTGGAGTCCCCCTGGGTAATTACTATCCTCATAATTTATGATCATTTTGATCACAGGCTTTATGGACCAGGTTTTTCCCATTATATAAAGAAGCTAAAGAACTACTCAAGTCAAAAGCAATAGGTGAACTGAAGTTAGTTACAGCATCCTTTGGACTGAGATGCAAAACTGTTGATCGCATTAAAAGTCTTGACCTTGGTGGTGGAGGGTTGTTAGACCTTGGTATCTACTGCCTTAACATAGTGGACATCTTCTTTGATGGTCAAGATCCGATAAAGATAACTGCCAATGGATTCAAAACAGAAACTGGTGTAGATGATACACTCTGTATTAATTTGATGTTCAGTGGCAACAAGATGGCTCAAGTGTTCTCATCCATAGGTAAGAAAATTGAGAATTGACAGTGGAAGAACGGGTGGCATAGTAGTTATGTGCAGATGGCGTACAGTAGTACTAGTGGTGAGTCAGCTCACCTCTTGTCAATGTGACCCGAGTTTGAGTCCGGCAGGGCTAGGTGTCATGTGAGAAGTTGTAGTTGGTTTTCTCCTATGCCTCAGGTTCTCCAGTCTTCCTTCTTCCATAAATCAACTTCTAAATTCCATTTTGATCATGGAATGAGGGCCACAGGTTTATTAACCACTGGATATCAAGTGTAACCCTCGTAAAAACAAAACAAAACATCAAGAACAGAAATTGGAATGGTTCCTTAATAAGTGTGTGATGTCATAGACATCTTGCTTAGCAGGCAGCACACTAACCAACCAAGCCACACTTGCTCCTTAAAACAAATGTGTGAGGTCACTGAGGATCAAACTATGGACCTCTTGCTTAGCAGGCAACACACTGACCAATTCAACCAAGCCACACTTGCTCCTTAAAACAAGTGTGTGAGGTCACTGAGGATTAAACTATGGACCTCTTGGTAAGCAGGCAGCACACTAACCAACCAAGCCACACATGCTCCTTAAAACAAATTTGTGTGGTCTCTTAGGATTAAACTATATATGGAACTTTCACTTATATAGTGCACAACTCACTAACCAGATTTCTAAAAAAAAATTCCATTTTTCAATCATTAGATGCTGAATTATCAAATGATTGTACTGTATTTGGAACCAAAGGATCATTCAAGATCTGCACACCCTTCTGGTGTAGCAGAAAGATAATAAATCCAGATGGAACTGAGAAAGAATTTCCTTTACCAGAACCTTCCATGCCAATGAATTTTCCAAACTCAACTGGAATGAGGTAATATTATAACAGTATAGCATCATGTTATATACAACATCCATGGACTGGCTCAGAGTCTAATGACAGGCAGACAGCTTTAGCCAATTATATGATAGGGCAAAGAAAATCCAAACCGGCCTTGCCAACAGCTAGTACTGACAAGCCACGCACCTACACTTCTGCCCCACCACCCTTGATTCCCTTCCAATTGTCAACCAAGCAATTAAAGTACAGAATTTCAAATACATTTTACACTTAATAGTACATTGATCTTTGAATGGTATTGTCTTTCACCAGATATGAAATTCAGGAGGTGAGAAACAAAGTTTTGTCTGGTAAAACAGAAAGTGACATCATGCCACACGGCAACACAAGGAGAATTATGGGATGGATGGATGAAATACGTCGGCAGATTGGAGTTGTGTTTAAAGTGGACTAGCTAATTGGAGTAGAAAATCAAATGCCTACTTATCCTTGGTGTTGGGATCTCTGGTACTAAGAGGTAGCCTGACGTTTTTTAAAATATTTATAAAATAACTGTCATAAATCTCGAGTTCTGATTGGTTTGGAGTGGGTACATAAATTATAAGAGCACATGCATGCACTTTCTGTTGTGACATTCTTATCCAAAATAATGGCTACTCTAATTTGTATAATATAAAAGAAATAAAAACTTGCTTGGTTTACTGTGTGTAGTTATAAAGCATGTGGGGATTGCCAGTGAAGATTCAAGAAGTGTTGAGATGCACTCTGCACACAGCACACACATGCATGGTTTCTGATTCTTCAGAAAATTCTTATGATTGTACATTGCTGAGTGAGTGACTTGTTGACTGTCAGCCATCAAACATGGAAAGCTGTCAACTGACTAACTTTTTAACAAACGGTTAACAATTGACCAAGTAATGGTTGATAGATGAGTGGCAAATGACTGACAAATTTACCAGTACTCATCATAATGTATTTTTATATCCATTACAATGTATCATACAAAAAAATGATGTTACTTGACTTGGAAACTTGGAAAAAGTAGCCGATTTTCATTTTGCTTCTCAGATTCCGGTTTTCCTCATTTGAACTTCATTTCTACCATCATTGCCATGGCAACCGAAAAATAATGATAATAAATTTTGCACATTTGGTAAAAACCATCAAAAATGAATAGATGTTCATGTTTGGTTGTTTATTTATGTGTAGTAATCGTGATCATGTCTTTACATTCATATTACTCTACCTAATAACAGTTCATAATCATTAATGTAACAACTACATACCCTGATCAGTAAACAGCTGACCAACCAATATTATGCGCAGAATCCTATGTGGTAGGGTCAAGACATTCTAGACTATAGAAGCCTTGCAAACTTTTTCTTAAAGGCAGAAAGTACTCAAAGTTGCACTCTTGTATCTTCAATAAATCTAAGTCTCAAAGTCTTGATTTTCCCAAAGTTTTAAATATACATACTAAAAGCCTTATTACATAGAACTTTCCCTAATTCACTTGAATGACCACAGAACAATAGATTTAAGGCAAGGCTGGAGTAGACAATACAGTAAATTTATGGATAGAAAACCAAGCCTCAAATTGGTCATTCAAGCAAATCAGGTAAAGGTCTAGAGATCTTGGCCTTGCAATAGCTTTGCAAGTCTTATAAAATCTCAAACTGACCAGGATATTATTGCAATAATCAACTAATAAGACATAATTTCTAAAATCAATTTAATACTTATGTACAATGATCGTATTTCTAATCCAGAAAATGAATTATTCATATCCTTGTGATTATATAATGTAGAAAATAAATGGAAATTACATAATAATTAATGTGCATAATGATTGACAATCTCAAGTATAAAATATAATCATTGTAACGTCAATACATCTATTCACTATTACTAAATAATATACTAACTTAAACAATATATTTATATCAGACAATAAATAAACATGTCCATTAACTTGAATAATTATCACAGACCATATCTAATTAAAAGTAAATAATTAATCATTATTAATCAATAATAATTTCGATATAATTTTTCATGACATATATATAATGCAGTAGTGATCTCGATCTAATAGTGGTGATTTGATTATTTAATTATACCCTCGGTATAGTTAATTTTAGATACATAATATTAACAGTATGAGATTTTAGACCACTGACAATCATATCAAAAAATGTTCTCTTCTCCCTTACTGGTACAAATATTTTTTCTTTTCTATCATAATTATAAGACTATAATGCCAATCATTTTCTCATAGACAA
Source organism: Anthopleura sola (assembly GCA_023349425.1). Taxonomy (NCBI): domain Eukaryota; kingdom Metazoa; phylum Cnidaria; class Anthozoa; order Actiniaria; family Actiniidae; genus Anthopleura; species Anthopleura sola. Next base: position 5,842,007 of record JALHLI010000013.1, read on the forward strand.
TTTTCTTCAGTTTTGAGAAGAAATACTCAAAATAACATCTTATCTAACTTGTCAATAAATTGTTTTTTCTTCTCCTAAATACTCTGAGCTTATACAGATGTCTGTAAGTGTTCGAAATCTGGGGAATAGATATTTTCCGAAGGCTCCAAGTATGATTAATTTATGTACAGTATTGCCTTACCCTTGTACATATATACCAGAATGTCCCAGGTTTTTTAGTCATCGTTCTAGGTTTCTAAAGGAAATTTACCTCTACAGTTATTTATTAGCCTTGATATCTCACATAATGGGCTGACCCAACAGCCTACAGAATGATATGGAATGTGTGTACAATACGATCGAATCAATCCTTTAGAATTTCACATTTTAACTATATTTTTAAGCACTTCATGATCATGTGCAATCAAGGCAGGGAATAAGCTACAAAAGAAACTATAAACAGGTGTTGTGCTAAAACAAGCTGTATGGATAATCCTGCAGGATCGTTTAATCTATAGGAAGTTGAGATGGATAAAAAATTGATAAAAATTTTTTTTTGCATCAAGTAACAATTTGCAAAGCTCCAATTCCCCAAATTTAGGGGAAAGCTCGAAACTTTATCCTCCCTGTCCCACTGATAAATAACAAACGGTCCCTTCAGTCGCTTATCCGTCTTTTTTTATAATCATAGTGTACAATGAAAATTATAATATATCAATTAATGTATTCATAAATAATGTCTAAATACCATCATGGACATGTTTTGCTTCTGTTCATTGAACGTACGTGGATAAAGAAAGTTATATAAAATATTTTCAGAATACCATACATTTAAACACCTTTGTAAATTATGTACATAATTTTCTATATGACATCTTTCCTTAAATATCCATAACTCCTTCATATACAAGGGAAATTCAGGCTTATGCAAAGTTAAGCCAAACCCTTGGAAATTTAAACCTCCCTCTATGGGAAAATATGGATATTTTATGGAAGTACACAATGTAGATGTTATGCCATTGACTTCTACGTCAATCCTAACTTCTATCAAAACCCTGCAACATTAGTCATAGCAAATGACACCCTGTTCCACAGACTGCCATTGATAATGAATCATTTCTGCATGCTACCATGTATCATCCATAAGACCTTAAAGTGTCAAGGCTGCTGCTTGATCATCGTGTGCACATCTCATCTTTTTCTTCTTTTCTTTCCATTTTTTTATTTCAGTGTGGAGGAAGAAGTGTCTGATATGGGGACTGAATGGCTTTTCTTAATTTTTCTCCCTTATTTCTGATTTCTTCCAGTTTCTCTTCATCTGCCTACAAAATGATGAGAAATACCAATTATAATTTCATAGGGTATAGAAGACATCTACTGTTTTATTATAAATTGTGATGATGCTAGATGATACATGATGGTAATGATGAAGATGTATATGATGATACACTGTGTTGATTATGATGATGATGATGATGTATTATGCATTATGAAATGTGGTGATGATGATGCATGATTATACTTGGCGACGTATGGTGATGACAGATACCTGGTAACAAAGCATATTGCATGATGATGATGCATGATGATGATGATGCACATGATGATGATGACAAAACATGGAAATGATGATGCATGATAATAATAATAATACTTAATTCTTAAAAAAAAGCGCATGACAAATAAAAGTCTTGATGCTCTTTACAGTATAGAAAAATAGATAAAAATATAAATAAATAAGTTTAATAATGATGATGATGCATGATAATGCATGATGACAATACATGATGATAATGCACAATGACGATGCATGATGAAGATGCACATGATAATGATGATGCTGATGCATGATGATGACAAAACATGGAAATTAAGATGGTACATGATGATGATGCATGAATATGATGATGCATGATGGTGATGACAATGCATATGATATCACTAAATGGTACCTTTCGTAAGCTTTGCTCAAGATTTTGTTTTTCTTCATCTTGTTTATTCTTCAAATCTTCTATTTCTTTTGCCTGTCTGTCTTCAAGCTGGAACAAGAAGATAATATAAGTGTAAGGAATATACCCATAATAAGCTAACCATTCCTGAAGTTGAATGTTGAAGCCCAAGGCTGTTTACATGACAGCATCATTTTACTAACACTATCATAATGTTGCAACAATTTTTTTTCAAGCTTAAGCTCTTATTGATAGATAGGTAACAGGGCAACTGAACATATTAGCAAGATAAGCTTTATAAGTGTAATTTATTATTATTATTATTTGATTATTATTGCTTAAGAAACAATATGTTAATGAACCAAAAAAGTGTGCAAGGGATTGTAGTTGTGGTAACCGTTATACAAATGCCCTCCCTTAGTCATACAGTCACATACCTTTTTTCGCTCATCAAAAAATCTTTTTAAATTTTGCCGATCCAGTTCCCTTTGCCTTCTGCAAATATCATAATACATAATAATTAACACAGGGATCCCAATCATCCAGGGTCTATGTAGATCAGGGACTCACTAAAGAAACCTACAGGAATCCCATAAATCTAGGGAAAAACCAGCCCAATGGGCAATCAATTTAAAACACCACAGGAATCCCACTCATCTGGGTAATAACAGATAACACAGGAATCCCACTCATCCAGGGATCAACACTAATAACAACATCACAGGAACCCCTCTTATCTGAAAATCTTATTCAAAAGAATAACACAGGGATCCCACTCATCTAGGTATCTGCCATTATTTATGATGAAAATAATAAAGGGACCCCAAAAATCTGGAAAGCAAGTCTTTTGCATTTCACTTTCAACAAAGACTATTGCATACATCTAAAATTAACAGTTTTTATTTTCAAGAAAAATCATGAATAAAAACCCACCTGTCTCTCTCTTCTTTGGTCAGGGTTTTGCTAGCAGCCAAGATCTTTGCAGATTCCATAGACTGCTTGGTTTGCTTTTTCTTGATTTCACTGTTTTCTCTGGTGTTCAAAACATGCATAACATGTGTTATATTCAACTGTATGTCATTGTGAATCATATATATAACTTATGCACAAATGATTTGACTGCATGTTCTTATTTATCACAATCATCTTCAGAGAAAAAAAATACATTCAGCAAACTGCTGTGCTTAATAAATGACGGTCAATGGTCAAATTCAATGGTCAAATCCCTAAAAAGCATCAAACAGCTAAGTTTCATCAAACTAGCAATTATCTTTTACCTCTCATGTCTGATGGTAGCTTCTTTGATCTGAGTTTCATGCAATGCATCCATCGCCAATTTAAGAGCACTTATTAACTGCAGATTAAAGTTCCAACAAAAATGATTATTAATTAATCCCCCAATCATCCAAAGATGGCTGCGTAGACTTTAGAAACAATAGAGAAAACACAAATTATTATTTACAAGCATCTCACCAACATGCACTCACACACTAATATATCATATAATTTGCTAATCATTCACCTACAAACCCTTCACTACTTACTGACACCCCACCAAACACCCACCAACACCTTACCGACCACTCTTTGACACCTCAACAACCACTCACTGACACCTCACCAATCACTCACTGACACCTCATCAACCACTCACTGACACCTCACCAACCACTCACCAAAATTTCACCAACAACACACTGACATCTCACCAACCACTCACTGACACCTCACCAACCACTCACCAACACCCCACCAACCACTCACTGACATCTCACCAACCACTCACTGACATCTCACCAACCACTCACTGACACCTCACCAACTACTTAGCGACATCTCACCCACCACTCACTGACACCTCACCAAACACTCACTGACACCTCACCAACAACTCACAGTCACCTCACCAACCACTCACTGACACCTAACCAACCATGCACTCATTGATACTACACTTGTAACTTACTGTGTCTGTATGTTTCTCATAGACTTCAATCTCTTCATCAATCTGTTTATCAATCATTTTTGTCCATTCTTGTGTTTGAGATGATAAAATCTTGTTTGCCTAAAAAGGTAAAGTATGTTATTTTATTAAACCAGTCTCAACCCTATTTAGGTCTCATTAAAATGTGCAACAAAATCTGCATTAAGTCTTAAATTTACCTCTTCCCTCTGAATCTGACTCTGGTATGCAATCTTCTTGTCATACACAGCTTTAAGGGCTGCTGACTTTTCATCACTGAGTAGAATTAAAAAGAAGCAATATTACAAATGAAAATCGTTTTTTTTTTTGGCTTTTGTCATGGCAGCCATGACTGCAAGGTAATGCTCCAGGGTAGGAAACTATATATTTTTCGAGGTAGACACAAGAAGCATGAAAAGAAAAATCCTCAAATCAAGGAACAAAGTGGGTCAGAGGAATGGAACAGCGGTCACAGTATACACCATCCTTGCTTCCTACAACCTTTTTGACTCGAAGAAGATATGTTGTGCACTCACCCAACACGCCTTGCATTTCTTTCAAAGGTCTTGTATGCTGCTTGCTTACTGTCCTCAAAACTGGTTACAAGCTGTTCTAATTCGTAAGTGTGTGTCTTTTGCATTGCAACTCTCTCCTGTTGAAAAAGTCAAACAAGTGTGAAGTTCAGAGTAATGGCATAATTGCATCACTGCAACAAAGCACTGTGTGCCACAGTGTTCTGACACATCAAACCACTGTGAAAAGGCTGCTAGAGCTACTACCCAGTTGTTTAAAGACTGAACCAAAGACCCACATCCCTTGCCCCAAACAGTGACACCACCAAATGAATGCTAGAATAACAATTTAATAGTGTCTCACCTTGTTGTACTTTTTCTGGTAGGTTTCAATTTCTTTCTGTTGCCTTTTCAATACTTTTCTGTAATTCTAAAGAATAAGCCATGATAGAAGTAGTCTTAGTCTTGCACAATGATTGTAATGTTATATATAAATTGGATTTTGCAGTGGTATTTTCACTAAGTGGATCCTTATCTATGGCATTTAATTGGATCAAAAAGGTTAGCAATGCAAAGGAGGAGAAAGTTGAAAAAATTCTTGAGAAAATTCCTCAAAGTGAAGTGCACTACCACATCACTATGTCTCTCTTGACTCCCAATTTGGTTAAACTTCCCTATTTGTATGTCTGATTTGAGATAGTTGAAAGCCAACTGGCAACTAGTACTCTAATCACACATGAAATCAAGTTTGTAAAACTAATTATAATCCCATGTATTTTTGGCGAGTGGTAATTAACGTGTTATGCCCTCATTTCCATCTATTTCCCTCTTTTATCCAACTGTCTACCCTACAAACCTTATCTTTTTTGAGTTCTTCCAGACTAATAGCAGCATACTTCATATCAACTATAAACATAACAAAGAGTAGGTTTTCATTACAAGTTCAATTTGTATGGTTTCCATGGAGATGAAAGTATGATCTTACGTTTCTTAGGAACATTGCTCTCTGTCAAGGTCAGCTCTGATCCTGTTCTGGAGCCCATATAACTAAGTGTCACAATGGATTCTCTTGGTCTTGGGTTGAACTGAGGTGGTGCACCTGAAGATGAACTGTTCAGCGATGTCAATGATAATGAGTTAGATTTCATCTTGGTAAGGGTGGTGTCAGAACTGCTCTTCTTGATGAAAGAAGGCAAATCCCCTTCATCCTACAGAATAAGAAAACAAAAATGTTATTATGGTTAAGATGTTTGAATCAGAATCCATTTTTGTCAAATTATTGTTGATGCTAAAATATTTATTTCACACTTACCGGCTCATCCATGTCGAAGACAACCATTTGTGATGCACGCCTCTCTGCTGCAGACTGGTATTTGATTGGTTCTGACAACTCGTTGACAATTGCTGTGAATGCATAATTGTGGTCAGTTTATTGCAATGAAGGAATAAAATAGGAAATGGGATTTTTGGAAGACCTTCATGTAGAGCAACCTTCCTCTACTGCTTGTGCAAAAGTTTTCATTCTTACCTCCATATCCTTCTGGTACATAGCTTTTAAGAGTAAGATGGATAAACAGAGTACCAAGAGGAATAGAAACACAACTCTCTGTCCTGAGGGGCACATGTCTATATCCTGTAAAAGTACAGTTTGTGATTAAAAACCAACAAAATGATGAAAACTGGAAATATATGTTCTATAATATACATACCAGCCTGTAATGCACTAAGAGGTACTATTCTTTGTGCAAGGAGTTTGTCATTGTCATCCACAACACCAAATCTTAGCAAAGCAAGTTCTGGTAAAACAACCTAAAGAACAGGTAAAAAGCCAGGGATTTACTTAAACTGATACCTGAACATCATTTTAATGGCTTATCTGCACTACAGAAAGATAGCAATGATGTGAATTCTGATTGCATAATTATGACATTTGAACCAAGCAACATTGTGTGAGATCTTCTTCACCTCAAAACTCAAAAATGCCAAGATCTGCTCTATTATCATCTCATAACATACAAATTAAATTATTATTATTATTATCATACCCTTTTGAAGACAAATTCTTCCTCTTCATATACAGTGTTCAGTCCTTTACTTGTAGCTGTTTTAGTTTTGTACTTTTTTCTCAGGGTGTCAGTAGGGAGGCCATACATGTCCACTTCTACTAGTGTACTGATCTTCTTGTCTGACAGGAACTGACCAGAGATAACCTAGTAGAAATATAAGCATGATTAAATGAAGTGATCCTGCGAAAAAATATTGGACAAATAATGACAAAAACGTCACCAAGCCTTATCTCAATAGTTCCATATGTTATTAAAATTATCTGTTAAATAACTGTGAGTCATAATTCTCACTCTTTAAGAGATTTCTGCTATGTGTTATGCTTCTCCTAAAACTTCTCTTGTGTTCTGCTTATTCCTGTTCTACAACTATATACACTATATATGCTCATTTTCTCTGTCTTCAATAATGTAATTATGCAATGTTATCATCCAAACACTATCTTGTACCTTAACAGCAACATATGCAGCAACATAGCCATCAATCACTGACTCTGTGAATGGATCAAATGTTCTATCTTGTCTTCTCATAAGATCTGGCTTCAAAATGTACCTGTGAGTAAATATGGTTCCAATAAATACAGCAAACATTCTTATACCAGGTTAACTTCATTACGACTTTCCTCACAATCTTATGATGGCCCATCCAGGAAGGAATGTACCCTTCCAATGATCATGTCTGACTACACAAGAATGATTACAAGGTATCACTCTCATAAACCAAGGCCAATTATTTTCAATAATTTCATTCATTCTATTTAAAGTAGCCTAGCATGTGATTGAAAACGTAAATGTAACATACCCAGATCCAGCATTCAGTTCAAACTTCCCCTCATTTAGTTGAAAAGCCAAATCTACAAAGAAAGGTATAAAAATTACTTTAGGCATTCCATTTGATTCACTAATATGGATAAATTTCTTCTCTGAAACAATGCACAATGAAAGGTTAATCCATCTTCTAACCTGGGGTTTGGAAATTTAGCGACACCATTTGACTACCAACATTCCAGAACACCTAGTGAAAAGAACAAGAAAAATTAGAAAAATAAATGAATAAGGAGCCATCTAGCCAAATTATAATATCAGGTTACTTTATTATGGATTGATGGCATGATGCAACATGATGATAACAAATGATGGCATTCTGATAACTGAAGATAGCAGACAATGGAATGCTGCAACATGCTGATGACACATATGATGCCATGCTGCAACATGATGATGATACATGGCCTGGTACAACATGATTATGACACATGATGACATGCTGCAACATGATGATAACACATGGTAGCATGCTAGAACATGATGATAACATGAAGATGATGATGATTACTTTATTATGGATTGATGGCATGATGCAACATGATGATAACAAATGATGGCATTCTGATAACTGAAGATAGCAGACAATGGAATGCTGCAACATGCTGATGACACATATGATGCCATGCTGCAACATGATGATGATACATGGCATGCTGCAACATGAAGATGACCCATGGTGACATGCTGCAACATGATGATAACACATGATGACATGCTGCAACATGAAGATAACCCATGGTGACATGCTGCAACATAATGATGACACATGATGTCATGCTGCAACATGATGATAACACATGCTGACCTGATGCAACATGATGATAACACATGGTGACATGATGTTGACACATGATGACATGATGACACATGATGACACATGGTGACATGATGCAACATGATGATGACACATGATGCCATGCTGCAACATGATGATGACACATGGTGACATGATACAACATGATGATGACACATGATGACATGATGCAACATGATGATGACACATTGTGCCATGCTGCAACATGATGATAACACATGATGACATGCTGCAACATGATGATAACACATGGTGGCATGCTGCAACGTGATGATAACACATGGTGGCATGTTCCATCATGAAGATGACACATGATGCCATGGTGCAACATGACGATGACACATGATGGCATGCTGCAACATGAAGATGACACATGATGACATGCTGCAACATGAAAATGACCCATGGTGACATGCTGCAACATGATGATAACACATGATGACATGCTGCAACATGAAGATTACCCATGGTGACATGCTGCAACATGATAACACATGATGGCATGCTGCAACATGAAGATGACCCATGGTGGCATGGTGCAACATGACGATGGCACATGGTGGCATGCTGCAACATAATGATGACACATTGTGCCATGCTGCAACATGATGATAACACATGGTGACATGATGCAACATGATGTTGACACATGATGCCATGGTGCAACATGATGATGACACATGATGCCATGATGCAACATGATGATGACACATGATACCATGGTGCAACATGATGATGACACATGGTGGCATGCTACAACATGATGATGACACATGATGCCATGCTGCAACATGATGATGACACATGATGACATGCTGCAACATGAAGATGACCCATGGTGACATGCTGCAACATGATGATGACACATGATGGCATGCTGCAACATGATGATGACACATCATGCCATGCTGCAACGTGATGATAACACATGGTGACATGCTGCAACATGATGATGACACATGGTGACATGCTACAACATGATGATGACACATGATGTCGTGCTGCAACATGATGATAACCCATGATGCCATGCTGCAACATGATGATGACACATGGTGACATGGTGCAACATGAAGATGACACATGATGGCATGCTGCAACATGAAGATGACACATGATGCCATGCTGCAACATGATGATAACACATGGTGACATGATGCAACATGATGTTGACACATGATGACATGATGCAACATGATGATGACACATAATGCCATTGTGCAACATGAAGATGACACATGGTGGCATGATGCAACATGATGTTGACACATGATGCCATGGTGCAACATGATGATGACACATGATGCCATGATGCAACATGATGATGACACATGATGCCATGCTGCAACATGATGATGACACATGATGCCATGCTGCAACATGATGATGACACATGATACCATGGTGCAACATGATGATGACACATGGTGGCATGCTACAACATGATGATGACACATGATGCCATGCTGCAACATGATGATGACACATGATGACATGCTGCAACATGAAGATGACCCATGGTGACATGCTGCAACATGATGATGACACATGATGGCATGCTGCAACATGATGATGACACATCATGCCATGCTGCAACGTGATGATAACACATGGTGACATGCTGCAACATGATGATGACACATGGTGACATGCTACAACATGATGATGACACATGATGTCGTGCTGCAACATGATGATAACCCATGATGCCATGCTGCAACATGATGATGACACATGGTGACATGGTGCAACATGAAGATGACACATGATGGCATGCTGCAACATGAAGATGACACATGATGCCATGCTGCAACATGATGATAACACATGGTGACATGATGCAACATGATGTTGACACATGATGACATGATGCAACATGATGATGACACATAATGCCATTGTGCAACATGAAGATGACACATGGTGGCATGATGCAACATGATGTTGACACATGATGCCATGGTGCAACATGATGATGACACATGATGCCATGATGCAACATGATGATGACACATGATGCCATGCTGCAACATGATGATGACACATGATGGCATGCTACAACATGATGATGACACATGATGCCATGCTGCAACATGATGATGACACATGGTGACATGCTGCAACATGATGATGACACATGGTGACATGCTACAACATGATGATGACACATGATGTCGTGCTGCAACATGATGATAACCCATGATGCCATGCTGCAACATGATGATGACACATGGTGACATGGTGCAACATGAAGATGACACATGGTGACATGCTGCAATATGATGATGACACATGATGCCATTGTGCAACATGATGATGACACATGATGGCATGCTCCAACATGATGATGACACATGATGGCATGCTGCAACATGATAACACATGATGACATGCTGCAACATGATGATGATGGATGGTGACGCGGTGCAACATGATGACACATGGTGATATGCTGCAACATGATGACACATGATGCCATGCTGCAGAATGATGATGACACATGGTGACATGGTGGAACATGATGACTCATTTCATTCTGCAATATGATGACCTATAAATGGGATGATGGCATACTAATGACAAATTGTCGCGCACTATGGTATCTCTTGTCCTAATCCTTTTGGCCCTTACCTGTGGCATGTAGTTACTAGAATCCACTCTACTACCTTTGGGGTAGATTCTTGATAACTGCCGTTTGTTATACCTTACACCAGGTTAAAGAAACAGTATAAAACTTTGCAATACCTTTTACAGGTGCAATCTGTTAATCAGAAAATCTTTGCAGCTTATTCTCGACTTAGTAAATGAATACGATTTACTACGTTTTTTTACGAAGAAAGTCTACAGCAATTATGGGAGATTATCGATCAAGGCCAGAATTCCGTATGGACTTCTGTCAAGGTATAATAGCACTATAGCACTATTTCATCGAACTCCAAAATTTAGGAAAACGTGATAAAGGATACTTTACAAAATCCTGTGGAGTTGTTTTCACCAACTGAAATCCAGTAGATTCATTGAATGAAGACATATGGTACGCCAGGTTTTTCTCTGGATATTGATACAAATATTTACAATCTATAATTAGCATTCTACGTGTAAATGTATCAGCCTCCAGCAACACTTCTGAAAACCTCACTGGCAATTTAATAAACTATTGGCTAATCTACATGCAATATTCTAAAAGCAAATGCGCGATCTTAAAAAGTCTTCTTGAAAATTTCATTTGGAAGTGCACCATCAGGATGCCTTACCTTCGGCTTCTTCAAATCCTTGGAATGGAACAGGTTGAATGTAGTTGACAAGTGAAGAAAGAAATGGATTGATATTGCCAGTAGTGGTGCTTGGTTGCAATGTCGTTAATATGTCTGCCTCCTCTGGGGTTAAACTCGCTGATCTTGAACCCTACATAACACACGTTAAAATCTTATTACCTCAGAAATCAAATGACAATTACAGTAAATGGCAGTTGCTCCTTGTGCAGGTCCGTTAGGGGGGTTGTTTTTACAGTTACCACTAATGACCATGAACCGATATAATGTACTGGCGCATCTTTGTTCATTTTTGTTCACAACAACCTACCAGAATTCTTTAAAATAACATGGGTTTGGGTTCTTGATATTTTCCATCAATTTTCAGTTATCATAAACATTGGTCATTAGGCAAGTCGTAAGGAATAGAATCTACATTGTACTTACCTTTTTAGCGATCATGTTCAGTCTAAGGGAGCTACCAAATGTTTTTTCCAGGTCCCTTTTATATTTAAATGGACCAACAACATCCCGTTCCTCATCCTCGTCACAATTTGATTCTATACTATTAGTGCTTGCAATACTTTCTTTCCTCGGAAACATCTCAGAAGACATACTAGTGTTGGAATCCTTCCTTTCAACGTATGTCATTGAGTCCATACTTGAACTATGAGAAACAGTTGTGGAGGTTGAAAATGATTTCGTCCCGTTAGTTGAAGTACTCGTTGAAGTATTTACAAGACTATTTTGTTTCTTATTACCAGAATCCTTTCTTGTATTAGTGAAGGTACTTTTAGTTTCAACAGAAAACTTGAAATTATTGCTGATATTAATATTATTATTTGCAATATCCACATTGCCGTTCACTTCACATGAATCTGATACTTCCGTGATTGACGTCAACCCAACATTTGACATGCTTTCCCTCGTGGGCGTTGTGGCAGGAGATGGATGTGGTGAAGGTGTTGGTGTCACATCATCACTCTTATTGTCTGTATCAAAATCATTATGGCCGTCAATAATAACAGTTACAGTAGGAGTCTTTGGCTCAACAAGTTCATCAGGACTTGGCTGATCTGAGCTAGACGTAGAAATATCGGAATCATCACTTGAATTTGAATCCATAGATGACACAGAGATTTTCTTATGTACAACGTAATGGCCACATTTTATACAATACATTCTTTCTTTAGCAGGAGTTCGTGTTTCAGGATCTGCTTCACAATCACTACAACTACAGTTACTAACTTTATCAAGATTATCCATATTCTCACTATCTGTTCCATTTAAATTCTGTTCTTCTGTTTGGTCTTCCTCTAGTCCATTTTTTAATAAATAGGAATATTGTGATACTCTATGACATTGCTTGATACTTTCCAAACGTAGGTTATTGACAGTTTTATCTGTATTCAATGCTTTTGTCGCAGCACCATGGATAATGTCAGCCGTAACTTTACTACTGAGCTCCCAAATGTCTTTCAATTCCACTGGTGAAAGAGGTTTATCTCCAATTGAAAAGGATGAAAATGCTTTGGTTTCTTCTGTTTCCTCAGTACTACTACTGTTGCTGTTGCTGTCCTTTTCCTCAACGTTGTCATCCACTATTGCTGTTTCCTTCACACTGCTGTCTCTCCTTAGTGTAGAACAAATGGACTCAAAATCGCTCAAATCTGGAGAAAAAAATAAATAACAATGTAAGATTCCTTGATTCCTAGAAATAAATATCCTGGCATATCATTCCCCCTGCTAAATGTCATTTTTAATATTACCATAAGATGATTCTCCTTCTGCTTCTTGTTCAGGTTTAAGTTTCTTGTTTTTGATCAAAATCTTTCCTTTCAATTGGTTTGGTGAAGGCAATGGTCTCCCTTCTTCGAGCTAAGGAATTAAATAATTCAAAAATGTATAACTTTTATTTGACGCACCAACGCAGTCCAACTAGTAACCACTTGTCATTAGTTTAAAATTGTTTACATGGTATTCTAGATGTCCTTGTAAAAATGTCTACTTATTTAAAAAAAACAGCTTGCACATTAAGTATATATCAAGAATGTGTAGCAAACTTAGACTTACAGGCCATGAATCAAGTGGTTTGGTTACAAGAGCATCACCAAGAATGTCAACACAATAACAAGCCATCTTGTACTGTTGTTGTTTGCTGAAACGAGATATTCTCACCCATGAATTTATTTATTTAGAAATCCACCCATTCATCCATCCTTTTAATCATCGTTCGTGCGTTTGTGCGTTCGTTCGTCCGTTCGTTGTCCGTCCGTCCGTCCGTTCATACATCTGGCAGTTATCCGTCAGTCAGTCCATCCATCCGTCTAATCATATCTTTTTTCACCCAATCATTCATTCTTTCATTAGTCGTCCAGAAATTTAGTTCCAAAAAATATAATAAATGCATATGACTGAGACAATCCAGGGCTCTTAAAATATTACCACACACAAAAACATAATCATGTGCCAACAATAGACCCTCTTCGAATATGGCACCGATGACGTCAAACGAGGATTGGCCCGTCTTATTATCTACTTCTTACATGGCTGATGGTCAGAGAACCTTTTTATCAATTAAAAACAGCAATCCACTTGAAAAAATCTGAAAAAAATATGTTAATTTACACGAACTCGGGAGAGTCAAAACGACAAGGTCACTCACAACATCAGGGACATCCCAGGATCTATCCTCATTTGACGTCATTGGCGCCGTATTTAAAAAGGGTCTACCGAAACCTTGACATTACTGTAAATTACTACCGGTACGACGTTTTTAGACAGACAAACCGAGTTACCTGCAGTGATTTTCAAAAGATAATATGACTGGATAATCAGAAGTCAGGAATGCAGTATCACGAATGGCTTCAATAACATCCTGAAAGAAACCCATCAATCGATCAATTTTATATGGTACAGGATAAAAGGACTTAGTCCATTGGGGACAGGACAGGAGTGGAATGTGTGCAGCAGCAGAGAGAATAGCGATCAGCATTGTGATGTTAACATGCCGTTTTCACAAAAGCTCTTCACAAGTTTCCTGGTTTTACTGGCTAATCCATCTCTATTTGGCACATGAATGACAAAGGCTTACATCACATGAATTATTGCTATAAATGTTGCAAACGAAATTTGTTTTACTAAACAGACTGTTCACCTTGAAATAAATTTTGGTACACATTGCGTTGCCATGGGTGATTTGAGGTTCATCTCCGGGTCCATCCCAACAGTCTAGCTCAATACATCTGAAGAAAGAACATTTATACAGTTATATTAGACAATTAAGGCATACGACTCAATACAAAATAGTTTTGTTGATAAGTAAATTCTAGTAGGATATATGATGCGATGAAGATGGTGATGGTGGTGATGATGATATTGATGGAGCCATGATGGTGATGATGATATTGATGGAGCCATGATGGTGATGATGATATTGATGGAGCCATGATGGTGATGATGATGATGATGATATTGATGGAGCCATGATGGTGGTGATGATGATATTGATGGAGCCATGATGGTGATGATGATATTGATGGAGCCATGATGGTGATGGCGGTGATGATGATATTGATGGAGCCATGATGGTGATGATGATATTGATGGAGCCATGATGGTGATGATGATGATGATGATATTGATGGAGCCATGATGGTGATGATGATGATGATGATATTGATGGAGCCGTGATAGTGATGATGATGATGACGACGACAACGATGATGATGGTAATGATGACGATGATGCATTATACATGATTTGATGCATGATACATGATTTGATGATGATGATGCATGATACATGATTTGATGATGATGATGATGCATGATACATGATTTGATGATGATGATGATGATGCATGATACATGATTTGATGATGATGATGATGCATGATACATGATTTGATGATGATGATGATGCATGATACATGATTTGATGATGATGATGATGATGTAGGTGGTGATCATAATGCTGTTGATGATGACAATCATAATGATACTTTACAATGATAATGATGAAAAAAGGATAATACTGAACTTAACTATATTTTAACATCTTACCTACAACCAGCAATCAAGCATTGCCTGTACATTTCCACAGAAGACCTGCCACCAAATTGCCGACCTGAAAACAGATTAAAACAACAGCACTCCATAGTAAGTAATGACTTACTGTAACCAAAAAATGAAAAACAGCTTTGTCACTCAAAAATTAAAAACGATTTTCCAAAGATGCTATTTCAGTTAGCTACAACATTCGATGCAAGACCACATACACATTTGCCCAAGCTTAGGCCTAGTTTAGGATTTCACATGTGCCGAATCTAATGCAAATGAATTCAAACAACAGGTTTTGCTCATTTGCATTAGATTCGGCATACGTAAAATTCGACCGCTTTAAACTGGGCCTTAGCCTCGTTTATAAGTCAGCTATTCATAGACACCCTTAAAAGTCCGAGGGATCTCAAAATATTGGTATTATTAAACTTACGCATTCTTTACATTACAGTTGACTTTTGCGAATTATTAGCAACTGTCAACTGTAATGTAAAGAATGTGCAAGTTTGAATAGCTGGCTTATAAACGAGGCTAAGCCTGTACAAATGAGTGTGGTCTTCAAAAACAGCGGTTTGCATCGAATGCGAAACTGGTGTATCATTTCCTTCCATTAGCGAGAGGAAGGTGCGAAGGAAAACTAATTACACGTTATTTTTTACACTGTGGTCTTGTTTCTTCATTAGATTTGACGATGTCTAACAAGAAATAACTAACAACACAAGCTTACCAATAAGGTATGTATTATGGGAAGAATTAATGAAGTAGTGTGATAGGGGCTGATTCATGTCCTGCGACAAATCTAGCTGATGTTTCATTAAAAGAGAAGTGTCTTCACTCAGCAGGTATCTGGTTAAACCATTGACACTGATACGATCTGAATTACGTAAAAAAAATACCATCCATTAAACATTACACTACGACTTTTAAAATTTCCATTCCATCATAGAAAATAGATATGTGACAGTTATTCAGATAAGCTTTCATTCCGCTTTCTTGAAGCTCTCAAATTTAATTTCCGTCAATTTGAGACGCCATTTTTTTTCACCATTATCCCGTATGGGTGTCCTATTGCATTGGTGCAAGGTACCCTGGAACAGTCACCTCTTTTTAAAATCCTGGATCTGCTTCCAGGTGGGGGTTTTACCCATGACCACATAAGTGAGAGCAAGAGACCATGAGGTCCTTCATGGTCTCTTGGTGAGAGGTAGTGCATTAGTGAGGCGCTGTTAGGGGAAAATTCCGGCAACAAGCAACATTGCCTTAAAAGGGTGACATGTGAGCCATGAACTTGCAACAAACAAGAGGATACTCAATGAAAATCTGACAATGACACAAGAACTTTCCATTATTGCGACATATGCAGTTGTGAAATTCAGATGGAGGACATGGGTACCCCTTAATATGGCCTCATTAGTAGAATACACCCACCTATGTATTATATACGTTATTAAGACAAGACGAAGACCCGACTAACCTCTTTGCAACATGTCTAAAGACTTTTCATACTTCCTGATGAGAGCTAGAGCTTTCTCTTTGTCATAGTAGGGATAAAGAATCTCATTAAGACGAGGATCCCTTTGTTCTTGATTTAGAAATTTTACCAACTGGTTGACGGTCAGATAAGGAGCTCTTCCTCCACCCCTAAGTAAACAAAAAAAGATAATAATCAATTATCAACAACCTCGCATTAAATAGACAATTTTCAAGATGCACAACCACTTTCAAAAATATCACAGTTGCAGACATGAAAAAGAGGCATTTTCGGGCAAGATCATGTGCGTGTATAGAGTGCCGAAGTGTGACGTCACGAAAAGAATTATTTTGCTTTTGACAATTTTCGATCTTGAATTTCGATAGAGCATCAAGAAAGACGTTAACACCCCAAATTTCATAGGAATTGGTTGAAAAACAACAGAGATATGGCGTTTTGAATACATAATTTCCCCATACAAATTACTGTATTTTCAGCTTGGTGCTTAACGTTAGGAAATCATATATTCAAAACGCCATATCTCCGTTGCTTTTTAACCAATTCCCATGAAATTTGGCGTGTTAACATCTTTCTTGATGTTCTATCGAAATTGAAGATCGAAATTATAATACAGTCAAAAATCATTTTTATGATGTCATCATCATGATCATGTCTGAGCCTGCGATATTTTTGAAAGCGTTCGCGCAATTTTAGGTTTTGCAGAGGGATGTCAGAGGGATGTAAACTGGAAAACCCAGATAAAACCTCTTAAATCAAGGGAGTTCCGAGACCTAACAAACCCTATTCTCATGTGATGCCGAGTTCATGGAGGTTTTGAACCCAAGATCCAAGAGAGGTGAGAGGTGAGAGGTGAGAGGTAAGTTCACTACCACTACAATACCCTTAATTCCCAAAATGATGGAATAGAAAGCCTGCAAAGCAAGCACACTTGTTGTGTGAATTATAAACCCCACTTCCCTGAAGATCAGAAAGCAAGATTTATTACACTTGTCTTGTTTTATAAATATATTTTCCCGAACCAAGTAACAACCTATGCTATTGCTTATATTAAAAGATGAATGAAGGAATATGTATTAGCAATGTAGCTTTCCTTACCACTTCACACAAAGTTGATCAATCTCTAACCGAGGGCAGACCTTCATGTAGAGCTTGTAAAAGCTCTCAAAGGTCATGTCATCACAGTCCATTTCATCATTCTTAAAAAAATGGATGGTAAGATATAAGTGACTGGGAAAAATGAAACGAAATGAAATGGGGAAAATAAAAACACAGATACTCAATGAATAACAAAGTGAATAATAAAAAATGCGCTGTTATTAGCCAGGGATCAGGTACAGTATGGTAAGTATAAACAATTCCAATGTGAATAAAGTGTGACAGATGCCGAGGTTGACCCATGGTGAGGTTGCCATGGTCACCTCTTGTCATGGTCACCTAACCTTTTGCTGTTAGGCACCTATGTACTATACCCTCCATTCTTTGAAGTGACAACTTAAATATACGGGTAGATTAAAAATCAACAGACCTTTCCTGAGGAGAGTCTAAGATCTCGTAATCCATGCAGAACTTGTTGTTCAAGTTTTCCGGCATTAAGAGACTTGCAAATCCTGGTAAAGTAATCATGCATGAAGAGTAATAAATATATATTAATATAAATATGAGAACATTTAGTATAACAGATAAACAATAATACAACTTTTTTTAAATAATTCTGAAAAATACTTAAATATTTTTGTTAATCAAAAGTCTTATGTTTTACTTTTCTATTTTTAATTTTTGCTATCATTTTTATTAAAATTATCAAAAAAAATTGTGGATCTCATTTTCATTTTTTTTTTTTTTAAATTAAATTTTGCTATTCCCCTATTTTTCTCCTTTTTTGTCACTTTTTTTTTCATTTCCTGTTATAGTTCCCATTTCCTCATTTTCTTTCATTTTATTGTATATCCTAGCATAAATACATTTTATTTTTTACCAATATGAATTACGTTAATCCATACAATAATATTCCCATCAATACGACAACCAACGAAAGCACTATCATGTTCACTCAAATATTGATATTACTCAATCAACATCAAGAAAAACACATAAAATACTAAAAACTGGCTCAAATATAGAACATACTAGTTACCAATTAATTATATCGGCCGTCTGTAGATATATCG
This sequence comes from Anthopleura sola, assembly GCA_023349425.1. Classification (NCBI taxonomy): domain Eukaryota; kingdom Metazoa; phylum Cnidaria; class Anthozoa; order Actiniaria; family Actiniidae; genus Anthopleura; species Anthopleura sola. Next base: position 5,861,087 of record JALHLI010000013.1, read on the forward strand.
GAAACAGACTAGAGATCATTATCATGATAAGGTATAGAGGAAATTGTCTTACCCCTTGACTGATATTTTCCCAGGCGTACTTGTGAGGATGCCAGCCTTGATATATCTAGAAGGAAATTAGATAGTATAGAAATTAGAAATTATAGTATTTGTTTAAAATCAAATTTAAAAACTAAGATAAGTTTAATGTAAAAATGATATTCCTACTAAAATACAGAAACTTAATGTTGGTCTAATATTGGTTTGAGGTTGTATCAGTGTTCATAAAGAAAATTGTTTCATTAACCAAGTTTATATGTTTTATTTCACTGAGCTTTCAGACTAACTATCCATCTTTAAGGAGTTACAATTCAATGGATGCAATGGTGCAAAGAAAATGTACACTTGTAAACACACGCATGAAATTGTTTCATCAACCATGCATACATGTTTCAATTATTTCTTCATCACAGAACTCAGAATAAGTATCAATTTTTAAGGTGTTACAATTCTATGGATTTGATGGATTCAATGTTGCAAAGAAAATATACACTTGTAAACACACGCATGAAATTGTTTCATTGACCATGCTTACATGTCTTAATTATTTCTTCATCACTGAGCTTTCAGACTAAGTATTGATCTTCAAGGTGTTACAATTCGATAGCCTGACTCAATGATGCAAAGGAAACATAAACTTATAAACACAACACAATGTCTGAACTCAGACATTTCAACTTCTTTTTGTGAAATCGGTTTTTTGCTTCCCTCAAATTTAAAATTAATCAGTCAGTAACTATGCTATATGCTGGAATATTTAGATTGTGAGGATACAATCTATGTAATACTGTACTATATAAGTTCGTATTTTTCTATTTAAGTAATTTTAAAGTAGTTGAAAGTATATGTGTAGGGATTAAATATTCAAAATATTCATAGACGATCATTCATGAATTGCAGATTGTAAAAAAGTTTAATTACAAATGACAGCAAAAGCAAACAATTGCAAAATAAAGCAACAGAATAAAGAGCTTACTGTCGAAAGAGCTGCGTCATGATGTTGCTGTTGTTAATTCTATAATCATTTATCAAAGGCAACAATCCATCGATCCATTCCTAAATCATTAAAAAAATAATCAATATTTTAAACTCAAATGTGTTACAAAATTGTTAATAATAATAATGATAATAATAATACAATATTTATATAGCGCTATTTCCTGAAGCTCAATAGCACTTAATACAACTAGTCAACAACTAAGAGAGATTAATTTTCAAGGAGAGAAAAGAAAAGAAAATATGTTGGTATGTACCAGTAAGTACAAGATCTTTTTTCTAAAAAATGGGAATTTGAAAATAAATGGGAACAATAGGAGAGTAAGTGGGAAAGAAAAAAGAAAATATCAAGAATAACCATGATCAAATCAGGGGGAGATGTAGGGGGTGTAGGGGGTGCACACCCCCCTGGGCAGACTTTCTGCACCTATTTTGCAACTAAACTACAAGATATCCAATTCAAGGGTTGATGTGGGTTATTTTTTTGGGGGGGTGGCTTTTTTTGCTGGTAGGTGCCCCTACAACTCTGCACCCCTCCCTGAACAAAATTCTCAAGGTCTCTTATAACCTATAAAAAGTATATAAAAAGTATAGGGGACCCTGAATCCTGTATCTGTCCCCTGCAAGTTATTAAAATGAATTTGAGCGAGGAGAAAGGAATAAAAGGAAAAATGAGAAAATAAAAAATGATGGGAATGAAAGAAAAAATGGGAAATACTTGAGAGTGGGAAATAAATGAGAAAATTACAAAATCTCTTTCTCATACACACAAATACTTTTTTTTCTTTTCTTTTTAATTTATTATTTTTCTCTATATATCTTGTAAAGCACTGAGACTTAGTGCTAACATCCTCTTCCTCATCATCATCATCAAAATAAAAAATGATGGAAATGATAAAAAAGGTACATAAATGTGTAAGGAAACTGTTAATAATAAATTCTTAGATCCAATCTTATCATAAAACCAACTCTGAAAGCCCCAGCAAGTGGCCCATTACTTACACTAGCCGTTTTGGCATTTGATGCACACAGATGTAAATAAGAGACATCAACGAGACTGCTGTTATAGACAACTGTAAACATCCTGTCTTCAAGTGGATCATGGCCAATCTTTTGCAGAGCTTCTCTCAACTTCAAATCCTGAGAACACAAAAAATACAAGTTTTTCAGAGCTTTCTAATTTTATTAAATATTGTCTCTCCTTTTTCTGGGTTGTCTTTCTAACCATCTTGACAGGAAGTTATAGAAACATGACACTTCGTGCCTAACAAAAATTTTGTTAAATTTAAGGCATCTGTCTCATATTTTCATTAAATTTCAGTATCAGAATCATGACTTTCTGGACAGTAACAAGTTTTATAAGCCTCATTAAATCATAGTCTTGTGCTTTTGATAATTACACAAATCTCACATTGTCTTAAAGCTCCACATTGACCATTATTCATCACCTCATCAAAATGACTAAGAAACGACAAAGTTAATTTAATCAAAATATAGGTGTATGTACAAATATGTATTTCTCTGAGTTCTTGATTATTTCTCTGCAACTTTCAGAGTACTTATATTCCGGTATATAGACATGAATGGTACATTTCATAACAACTTTGTAGAATATTTGTCAGGTGATAGGCCGGGGATGACAGCTAAGCTATTACATGAAATCTTCATCCTATGAGATAACTTGATTTTGAAATTCTTCATCAATTAGAGGATTACCTCATTTATTGATAATACCATTTTAAAAGAATTTCTACGATGTGCCAACCTTCATACTACAAGACATTGTAATATCTTATAAAGATTTTATAATTTTAAGTAAGTTGTTCTTTGAAGTTAAAGAATATGTCACTACATGTATAAACATGACATTTCAAATATTTCACTAAAGTAAATAAAAAAAAAAAATTTAAATTTTCATCTCAAAGAAAAAGGAATAAATGCACTAAAAACCATGCATGAAAAAATAAATAAAACAACAATTTTGAATTAAAGGTCAATGCAAATCTATCGCTTTTTCATGAATTATATATTTAGGAAAACTACTTCTTACTTCTTGGTGGTGATCTAGTTAAGAATTTATGCAAACAAAATATCTCCACAGTGTCTCAAGACAGTGGCTCGTAATTAATTAATTACACTTTATTCAATTACATTATAGTTGGGTGGATTGTGAAGGATATTTTCATATCTTGACAGTAAAGCAAGAACTAGCATTCAGCAATCATATTTTACAACTTAATATTAATATTTTCTGAGTCAATAACAATCCCTGGTGCCATGGCACTGGAATAACTTAGTAGCAAACTAGTTGCATAACATGGAAAATTGAAAACAAAAATCAATCCAATTCAAGGACATACAATTTTATAAAAGTTGACATTCAATTTTTGATAGATAAGAAAAAATTGAGATTTTTTGTTAGGCATTCATTCCATTACAAACCAGAACTAGGAAAATACATTTATGAGAACATTAACTTGAACAAATTTCCAATTGATATTTTTGCTGACACAAGTACTTGAATCTATAATGTGCTCTGGGTCTTGTCCGCCCACATATTTATTTTTTTGTATGCCTAAGTTTGGTCATTTTATAAATTATATTCTTACTAACGATTTCAAATCATTGATTCTTTTAAGAACTCTTTATCAACATTTTTGTAAATCACTATTTCCATAGCAACAATTCGAAATATAGACTTGTGAGGACTTTGTTTTGAAAAGCAAATAATCGAATAAAATCTGGATTTGAAAATGAACTTTTGACCTATACTTGTATGTCTGCTGGAAAATTGTGGCACATATGTACAGTTCATAATGAATTTGAAAAATGACCAGAAATAAAATAATTAAAGCTTTTTTAGCCATCAGCACTATAATTGAAAGATTTGAGCAAATGCGTTGCTCATTGGTGCAGCAATTATTTCCTTAACTTGACTATAAAACAAAAACAAAACAAGAGATGACACAAAGTTCACCCCAGTACAATATTTGTTCCATAAGTTGTTTGATGTTGAAAATTAGATAGACATCTGTCAAAACCCAAAACAATTATCTGTTGTCTTAAAGAATTTTCTATCTAAAATCTTTAACCAAACAAAAAAAATTTTCAGACTAAAATCTTAAAAGCTGATGGACTTAGATTGCTGAAGGAGTCAATTTTAATGTTTTTAAAACTCATTCTATGTTCAACTGCATGATCTTAAGAATTTATAACATGAGTATTATCAATGCAATAATTAATAATATTAAGTTACAATAAATTTTTTTATTTGAGAAATGAAAACTAAGAGAGTGAAGTTTTCTCAGCATATTTCTCTTTAAGAATTTTGATTTTTTTTTTCCAAGAACCAGCTTATATTTTGGAGAAGTTTGTCTTTTAGCATTCCATCAGCACCACAGGGCTTACGTCATCGACAACATAAAGGCTTTTGAAAAGCACACGAGTGTATAACTCGTTGTCTAATTGAATAATAAAAATTTTAATACCGCTTTCAATTAAAAACAGTTGGTATGCTGAGGATAAATAAGATTCCTTGGCTTTAAAGCTTTTTATTCAAGATTCTTGACTAAATGAGGATGAGAGTGAATCCCATTAACAACATTTCAGCGATCCGGGAATTGTGTCAACACACAGAGATAAACAGCCCGATTTTTTTTTCTATTCATTTCAAAACCTACTGAAATTACGATCTTATAAATCATTAATACACTACATTTAATACTGACACAAGTAATTTACTGATTATAGAAATGAGATAATGTTAATTGATACCAAAAATAAAAAAATGATTCGTCGAATAAGGGAGCGCTTCAACGTTCCACGCTTGCATTTTGATCATCCAAAGGTAAACAGCACTGGTACAAAAGCAGCGCTTCAAAATATTACTTTCATGTCCTATTCCTGGCAATGATCTACCTTTCTCTTTGCTTCAAGGTCGAAATCTTTAGTCTTTTCTTTACTAGTTGTTCTTTAGGTAATTAATTTGAATCATTCGTGAACGATCACTAGTCCTTGTATTATTTTTTTTTAATCCTGATATAGAAAACATCTTGTGTATGGATGAATGATATTGTATATAAAAGAAAATCATACAATATACAAGGAGGATATCGCTGAAATTAAAATATGCTGGTAAAATTGAATTCTAATCCTCAAATCCGAGGGCTGTGGAATAATACTATTTGATTTCTGGACGTGTTTTCATTTTTTATAACATGTTTATTCATTTGATTAAATCCAACAAAATAATGAAAATTATTTTGAACTGAATTTGAATTTCCGAATTTCTAGAAAGCGAAATTTTCTATTAAAATGATATTTTATCGGTGATCGAATTATTTATTTCTAGGTTGGCCAAGAAGAATACCGTATATTTGCAATGATACTTAGTATTTACTGACTGAGAGTACACAAGAATAATAATGTAGGTAGGTCTTTACCTTAGGTATAGTGCCCGGTCTAACCTCACTAACCAAGCTAAGCTCAATACAATTGCTCTCCTGAAATAAAAAAAAATATTTACGAAAATTAATGATTTCGAGCCATTTAGGACTCACTAAAGCGAGATAGTAGCCTTGGAGGCAAAATACTAAGAGCAATTCTCTGTTTGATCTGTTAAGACATTTTGTGCATATATAGATCTATACCTTTTCGTCTTCAGCTCGCCAGAAAAGGAAGAAGCCATGTTGGTCGACTCGAAAGGTGTTGGGTGGGGAAAGAGATTCCTACGAGAGCGTAAAAATAAGCATTAAGTATATTTAATAAAACAACGAACATCTCTTAATATCTTAGAGACGGTTTGGGTAGTCTAAAGCATTAAAATGAGCTACTTGGTAATGTCAAAGGAATCTTCCAAAATCCTCTCTTCACTGTACGCAAAGCTTCATTCAACTCTTAATATCATGACTAAAATAACGCATCAAGAAAGTCTAGCTCCAAAACTTTGTATTCCTAATGCTCCAGATAGATTGTAGCGAGATAAAATAGTGTTTTGATGTTGTAAATGATCTGAATGTAAGCTTACCTCGTCCCATTTTGTGAAGGTTGTTCCAGATTGTAGGGAATCAGGAACACAAGCCTCCCACAAAATCGGGTCTTCCATAAGTTGGATGTTAAACAAACGAGGATTTTCCTAGCATTTGATCAACCTACATAGCCATTTAACACGACTCTGTAATGCTCGATTCCGGTCTAATGTCTAATGGTCATAGAGATTTCGTGTTGTGTAGATATGGTTCAGTTCCCCAAGCATTGAATCGTTCACTCGATGTGACCTTCGATTCTAATGAGCGTTGCGTGACTGACATCTATTTGGCTTCTATGAATCCTACTGACCAATCAAAAGTGTTTTTTGTCGACAATAAACGTCAATCAAACCCCAGCGATTTTTGCAGGTGTTTGGAGTTCGAGGGAAATTGTTGCTTAGGGCCTTAGATTAATGAAACTTTTCCCAATATTAAAATATTAAACAGATACTCCAAACCATTACCCCACAGACCGAAAATATCAAAACCACAATATCTACACTTTCAAGGTAAAAAAAATTAAAATTAAGAGCCAAAATAAAAAAACAAATAAAATATTGCGTCTTCTTGAGATTTAAACGCGGAACACATAAAGAGCTCTTGTAGTTTTATTTCTCCGATAATTTAGGATCAAATATTTATTTTTTTGCGATAGAAATTAATTAAGATATTAAGAAAATATTTCAGGACATGTTTGACAAATCTTTCTTGTTCGTGTCTTGAAATGACGTTAATTCTCTAGAATCCTTCGAATTTGTTTCTTCTTCATTCAAGAGCTTGTTAGAAAAAGACTGTGTTTGATTTCATCAAAGCTATATTTGAAAAATCTACCCTCCGTTTTCCCAACTATTCCTATCCAAGAATTCCAATATTTGCATTTTTGATCTGAAGCGTCTCGTGGCATAGAGCAAACTAGAAGAACGACCTGCAATAGTTCTGCCGCTCTGAGCACAATTTGAAGCAGGTCATTAAAACTAGAAAATTCTTTGACTGACTGACTCACTGCAAGGAGCAAACAATTGGAACTGCTTGCTCAGTGAGTTGAGAACAATATTTTCTCATTTCAGAGCGGTAAGTTCTGCAATTTCTTGCTTCCTATATAACTTTGTCTACTTATATTTAATAAAAAGATTGAAAAAAAGTAGCCTGAGGAATTAATACTAAATATATATATACTGCGGTTCAAATTGTTTTGGATAAATATGGCAATAGTCTTAGAAGGAAATCAAATCAAAAACGGATTGAAAAACTAATTGTTTAACCATAAAATATATAGGCGGCACGACAAAATCATTTAACACACAGTAGTGGCTTTTCAGCCTCCAATTTCATCTCCTGAAATTTCTTAACATATTAAGTTTCCTAAATAAAGTCTCTACTGAGAGATTAACTCAAAAAAATAAACATGGGAAAACATTTTTCGTGCAGAATTAAGAGTATATTGGAGAGCTACTTCGAAAACAAAAGCACTTGGGTCATTTTGAGAACTATTGAGAGTTTCAGGCCAGTTACTTTTATGCACTTTTGTTTTTCATAGCAAACACCACGTGTTTCGCGCCAAAAACAGCATCAATACTAGAGTGTGAGATGTTTTCATGTGTTGAAAACAACGCTTTGGATGTCTATCATGTGCTCGTTAGATTACATGTTGTGTACATTCGCTGTTCGTTTTGTTGGTGTATATTTATATATTTTTTTGTTTGGTTTAATCATGGTATGTCTTGTCTTGTTTTTTTTTTTTTAGTATTTTGTTGTGTTCCTCTTATTTTTAATTCGTTTTTCTTGTACTTGCGCGCGTGTTTTCTTTTCTTTTTCTTTGCCTTTATTGTTATTCAAATTAGTATTGTTTTCGATATGTTTTTCGGTAGTTCGTTTGGTTTGTAAATTCGCTCGTTCTTTGTCTTGTTTGTTTGTTTGTTGTGCATGGAACTTTGGATTTATTTCATATGTCGGGAATTCGGATCGCCATAAGTTGTACGTGAATATCAAACATGCAGTTGCATGAAACGTGACCAAACCTGCAGTGACATCATTGTTCACGACAGTCAGTAGAAAGGACCAAACGCCCGCTTGGGTTTTATAATAACATTGTTACATAACGCTTAGTTTTGCGGGGTTACATGTGAGTTACATAATCATATAAAACTTATTTATAGAATATTAGTACAAGAAATGCTTTTATTCGAGATATATATTCTAACATCGCAAAAGCTCTATTTAAATTTCACGCTCCCGAAATTTCCGCAAATTGCAAAGGGTCTGGATTCTAATTATATAACTAGCATGACGTCACTTAAGGGATGGAAGTCTCTCATTCTGTTATGTCATAACGTCGAAGTGAGAAAAATGGGAGATAGATCTGTTATTTGCGGGCGTAAAATCGTCCCTTAGGCTACGTCACTTGTAAATCATTGCCCTCATTTAAGGCTGAAATTGCCACTCACACCCTATCTATCTCTTAAATTTCTTAAAGAACTTTTAATTAAAATTATTCATTTCAAATTTTAGATTACTTAACTGATATATTATATAGAAATAATTTTGTATATTATAAACTAGTGTAGTATGATATTAACTTTTATAATGTAATTTTTATCCACACGCCCCTTGTGGAAATCAGCTTTAGTTGACGGGGCTAGCGTGTTTTAATAAAGTTTACCTGCCTACCTGCCTACCTCCATACCTCCCTACCTCCCTACCTCCCTCCCTATCTACCTCCCTACCTCCCTACCTCCCTCCCTATCTACCTCCCTACTTCCCTCTACCTACCTCCCTACCTCCCTACCTCCCTACCTCCCTACCTCCCTACCTCCCTACCTCCCTACCTCCCTACCTCCCTACCTCCCTACCTCCCTACCTCCCTTTAGTTGACGGGGCTAGCGTGTTCTAATAAAGTTTACCTGCCTACCTGCCTACCTGCCTACCTGCCTACCTGCCTACCTGCCTACCTGCCTACCTGCCTACCTCCCTACCTGCCTACCTGCCTACCTCCCTCCCTCCCTCCCTCCCTACCTCCCTACCTCACTACCTCCCTGCCTCCCTACCTACCTCCCTACCTCCCTACCTCCCTACCTCCCTACCTCCCTACCTCCCTACCTCCCTCCCTACCTCCCTACCTCCCTCCCTCCCTCCCTCCCTACCTCCCTACCTCCCTACCTCCCTCCCTCCCTACCTCCCTCCCTACCTCCCTACCTCCCTACCTACCTCCCTACTTCCCTACTTCCCTATCTCCCTCCCTCCCTCCCTCCCTCCCTACCTCCCTCCCTCCCTACCTCCCTACCTCCCTACCTCCCTACCTCCCTATCTACCTACATACCTACCTACCTACCTACCTACCTACCTACCTCCCTCCCTACCTCCCTACCTCCCTACCTCCCTCCCTCCCTATCTACCTACCTACTCCATTCCATATCATCCCGTGTGCAGCAGCTTTGATCTGTTCAATAGCTGTAGTTGATGCGTAAAAAAGTATTGGTTAAAAAATGAATCACGATTAGTTTTCTTTATCATTGCACTCACTCAAAGCCCTCAAACATATCCCAAATAGAACTAATTCGTCTTGGTGTAACGTTTTCCCATTTCAGACCACGCGTCATTCTCTTGAGAATAAAATTCTTTGTTTGAGTGGTATCCATATTCATGTGTCTTCTCATGTGCAACCGTTATACAAAGAAATGATGCTGGAAATGGGAAAACATTACGTCCAAGCCGAAAGGCATATTTCATGGTCATCTCAGCAGATTATCCCTAATGTGACAATTCAACGCACATGAAATATGTATACATTTCTATTCAGTATTAACTTATTTAGAAGCTGTTATTTGCATAGACACTCTACGATGAAAAAAAGAAATTATTCAAAGCAATTAAAAGCGCGTTCCTTCCGTTTTATTTCCTATGTTTTGGCAACATTTTTTGACATTGTGTCACTCGGCCGGATCGTTTACACTTGCAGATCAGTTGTTTAAACAAAAACTAAGTATTAGACTTCCCTTTATTTTGCCTCTAGGGGTAAAACTCTCTCTCTCTCTCTCTCTCTCTCTCTCTCTCTCTCTCTCTCTCTCTCTCTCTCTCTCTCTCTCTCTCTCTCTCTCTCTCTCTCTCTCTCTCTCTCTCTCTCTCTCTCGCTTTATTCTCGCTTTCGTGATAAGCTTATGAAACAACCGTCATTGAATATTCATGCGCTCATTCATTATATATTAATACCCTCGTTCATTTTCTCAAGCTTGTTCCATCGCCCTAGGGGTCTCTGGGTTTACTGATACTCAACTTCTATTTATAACTTAGCATATAATACATCTTTGCATAACTTCTTACATACTTTTATATTTAATATTGCGCTCATTCATTATATATTAATACCCTCGTTCATTTTCTCAAGCTTGTTCCATCGCCCTAGGGGTCTCTGAGTTTACTGATACTCAACTTCTATTTATAACTGAGCTTATAATACATCTTTGCATAACTTCTTACATACTTTTATATTTAATATTTACATTATTTTGGGCACACTTAATTTGGAGCCTAGCTCTGTTGTGTTTACCTCACCTATTGTAAATTTATCTTATCAATTATTATTTGTTATTCAATAGATCAATAAATAAATAAATATATATCTAAGGGCCAAACTAAGGGCAGGATTACGCGTGCGCATTCAAAAACATATTTTAGAATATGAAATGATGCGCATTTACATCTTGAAGGGAGGAAAGTCGAGCCGCCATCTTGTTAAATTATATTGACACAAATCCACACGTATAGGATACCATAGGGGAATTATATAGGAAAACTAAGGCGCGCGCGAAAAAAAATGTTCTGGTGCATATCTTACGGGTTTTTTTGCTCGTTCGTGTTATAGAGGACATCATCTTGACCTGGAATAAAAAAATTATTAAACGCGATTTTTCCCCCCATTTTTTATTCACCTTTTTCTTTCATCTAAATTGGGCTCCCTGTGGTGGTAGGTTTAGATTCCAATTGCTATATAGTAGGACTAATTGTGTAAATGAAGATTAAATGAATATGGTCTCTCACTGAAATACCCCCCACAACATAATTCACTTACTCCAAAAAAGCATAAAAATCTATTCAATTTCGGTCGTTGATATGAAGAATACAACTGATACGCGGAAAACAAATTACCATTTCATTAATTCCAAATGCTTCGAAAAAATAGTCGTTGGATTATAAATTAGGTCATAACACGATCGTAGAAAGTGGTCAATATAGATTGCGGTTCAACTACTAGCCAGAGATCCTATATAGCTATACTGTAGCAGAGTAAAAGTGTACTCTGAGCAACGCACTATTATTACAGGCTAAAAAATGAAAGTATAATAGCTTTAGTTATACATTAAATTCCCATAGAAATAAATGAAGATTAACAATAAAGCATAAGGGACCATCAAGGGCCATAAAGACCCATAACGACCCAAAAAGGACCATTAAGGATTTTATGATCTCTTTTTTATTTTCTACTTGTGTTTGTTTGTTTATTTCATTTGTTTGCTTGTTTGTTTGTTTGTTTTTGTCCAGCGTTTAGAAAATCTATCGAGGGAAGCGGACGTTTCGTACGAGAAGAAATACTAAATGGATTCCTTGTTTTCACAGCCCAGTAATGGCTACATACAGAAAAAATGCACCATTACTACAGTTACTACAGTACAAATATTTACTACATTGCTCGCCTATAACATGTCATTTCTTAGAGTGTTCTACACTGACCTCAATAAAAATGAAACAACCCTAGAAACATATGGAATAATTTAGACTTCCATTTAGATATTTGACTTAGCTGTGCCCTAATTAGCCAAGAGGATGTTTCGGGGTTCCGTCTATAGAATTGAGAGACTAGCTTTTAAGACTGAAAGAAAAAGCCATTCGCTTTTTCGCTAATTCTGATGGAATCCTATATATTTCCCCCAAACATAATTAAAAAAAACTCCAGCTTAGAATTAGCCGATTCACTAGCTGGAAGGTTTTAAAAAAAAAGCTTAATTTAGGAGCGTTGCCGGTATATTCAAGAGAATTCAATCAAATGGATTGAGTACTTCCGATTGTATTGATGTGAACACAAAACAGACGATTCTCCGTTGAGGATATCGCCAAGAGTGTTCCTGTCCAGGTGTACAAGACACCGTATTATAATCATCACGAAAAACGGCCGTGCAACTTACAGATAGTCTGAAGGGAAACTCAGGTATTCGGAAGTTTTTTAGAATATTTTTCTTTTGAATTACAGAAATACATAAATTTTGATCATAATTTTTCGCGAAAGTATGGCAAATTTTCGATTTACTTAAGCCAGCATCGACCCAAACGAGTTGCTTTTCGTATTTTTTATCCCAACACATTTTGGAAATTAGTCGCTCAGGTATCTATATTTTCAATTTACTTTAACACTTTAGGAACATCGTTTTCGCAAATTCGAAGAAAAAAAATGTAAGAAATATTTTTGCTTTGGGTGTCAGACAAATTAGCAATCTCGTCCCCAGAGCCAGCGTTTCTCTTGGTCAGAAGAACCTACGTACTGATCATGCGCAACTGATGAAGGCCTGGTTTTCAGCCCAAATATTATGCCAATCGCACCAAATTATTGAACACCATAAATCAATGGGTTTGAGGGGGAGAGGAGAATGGCAATTATTTCTGAGGTCTCGGCGTGGATAACATAAGACTTTTTCTATCTAATAAATCTCCAAACAAGCAAAGGCTTATTTACTATGGTTTATTCAGCTAATTGCGCCATGTCAGTTTTCCTTAAAATTTCAGAAATAATTAAGTGAAAGAGTTCACGAAAACGCCAAATGGAAGACAGGTGATAATCTGCTCGGACTTCGCAAAACATTTGGATAGACGGGAATCGGTTACACTATGACTAATTGCAAGGGAAAAAAACAGCAACGTTCAAAATATTTTCAAATTGAAAATTAAAATCCAAGAAAACAGGAACACGAACTACTGCGGATGTCTCGACAGTATGGCAGTTGGAATTAATCGTTTGGCTTTTTGTCAGTGGACGTGGGTTTGAATCCCACCTTAGACTTTTTCATTGGCGGATTCAAGCCCTCAGAAATGGTTATCTTTTTAGAAAAAAATGATTTTCACCGTGACATTTTTTTTTTTTTTTTTTTTGCTTTATTTTCAATCTCGACCCAAAAATTAAACCTTGCGTGCTTTCCTGGTTTGAAATATTACCTTGGAACAGCTTACTGGCACTATAGAGAGCTTTTACTCCACTTGGTATCTTAGTATTTTCTCTATATTTTGTAATTTTTTTCTGATCTTATGGTTACTGCAGGTACTGTATTTCTTAGTCCCCCCGTGTGACAAACCCAACCCCCCTCTATTAAATGATTCTGCCAAGGGCTTTAGCAACGATAAGAACGTACACGAAAAAAAAGTGCGCGCAATTTGCAGCTAGAGCAAATTCAAAAAGACGTTTGCTTGATGCCAAAATGCTTTGCCCGACAACTTTTCTTTAATATTCAGATGTCTATTTCCTCATGATAATAGCACAATAACACAATTGGTGCTAATGAACTGAACAAAAGAAAGTATGCAAGGGATCCTGGTAGAAGAGGTTAATGACGCCATGATGCAAATGTCCTGTTTTCCAACGGTAAACACTTGTTTCCATAGCCCAATGCAAAATGCCCTTTTCGAGAGAGGACAAGTATCTAAGTAATCCCTAAACTGTACCCTAAACCTAACCAACCCTAGAACCGATTCTAGTCCTTTCTTCATGAAGGGCAGTTTGGGCTACCTGTGTGGAAACAAGTGTTTGCCTTTTCCAACATTTGCAGGAATGCAAACGGTGCATTGGGTGCAATGTCGGGTTTTGCCTGTAAGCTGACGTGCGCATTGTTTTTGTTGCTGGCCGTGTGCATGTAAGGGATAAACTAACTAAAGCCAATAACAACTTTCAACTTACGAGACCCGATTTAGGGAAGCCTCTGGAAACAAGAAGTAGTTGCGCACAACTGACTAATTAGGTCTGAGCTGGAACTGGAACCACCCACCACCCCTCCCCCCCCTTTTGGATTGTTAATTTGGTTCAAAAAGAAAACGCAAGACTAAAGAATTAAGGCGCGACACACGGTGCAACATTGCGCGCAATATTGCATGCAAAGTTGCTGAAGTAGAATCGTTTTCTACCTCAGCAACATTACGTGTAACAAATTGCGTCGTGTTGTGTAACATGGCTCGCAAAATTACTTTCCTGGGAAATTGCGCGCAACGTTGCAACTTGTGTCCTCATCACCTTTACTGACAGGCTTTGGGAATGTCATTGAATCAAACAAGCTCGCTTCTAGCAAAGCTTTATTTAGACTTCACTTATTTTTATATAATTTATTTATGTACAATGCTATTTTTTCAGCTTAAATTCTACAGATAGGATATCATGTGGCATCACTCTAAAGCTTTATCTATTCAGCCGTTCTAGCGAATACCCGCACAGCGGGATATATAGTTGGGTTTCACTTGACGTTATTTCCTGTCTCGTGCGGAATGTTCCTCAGCTGAATCACAAGTTTTCAATAGAATTCTTTCTGGCTGACAGCACATGGTGGTCAGTGTTTGACCACCATTTAGAGCAGATAATGAGACTCAAAGACGTTTATCAGCTGATTGAAACCCAGCTATACAGTGGAATCTTGTTATCACGGACAGAGGGAACAGAGATCGAAACTAAGTGCCCGAATTCAGTCCTAATTTACAATTAAATACATATCCGATAAAACTATAAGTTTTTTCGAAATTCATTATCATTCAAGGTACCATTAACTTTACGACATTTTGGATATATAGCTAATCCTGGATGTGTTTTCATAGAGTGTTGCATTATGGGATACGTTTGTCTCTTTGATTTCTTTAAATCCCATAATGCAATGCGATTCACAAGTAAACTTTAAGTAGGTAAAAACGGAGATTTTAGTCTATTGGCTAACGTTTAAGCCATCCTTGTAAATATTATATACAATACATGATTTATTTAATGGGCTTCCTGTATGGTTTGACGCCATTAAACCACAGGGAACCCGTCATTTATACAATGTCTTTTCGAAATCCAAGATGGAGATGTCAGCGGAGCTTCACCATCACCCAAAAAATATTTACACGATAGGAACTTAACTTGTATTTTTCTTACATTAAGTCAACCATTATCACTTAGGATTTTGTCTCCACATTTTTCTGTCGTTTTTAAATATTTAAGTTTCTTCTTACAAAATGTTAAGAGTCGTCGTACGGTTGAGCCTGCAGTCCATGATCGGTCTGTGGCCTTCTCTCTTACCACTTTAATCAATCAGCGTGTCAATTCTTCTCAGAGTTATTTTTAATCGAGGTTGATCGCAACTTGAAATTCACGCATCTGCACCTCTTGACATACGTGTAGCGGTATTTTCGTATCTTCCTGTCGGAGTTCGGGCACATAAGAATGACAGACCTACGATGTTTGCGCACTGGAATGCACGATGCGCACGACTCGAAGGCTGGTTCCTTCAAGCTGTGGTGTGGAATAAACATCGAATTACACTGTCCATAGCAGAAATTATTCTGTATTTCTGCAGGGAGGCAGCCATCGATCTTGATCACTTGTCTGAATGGTTTTGTTTTACACCAGCCGCGTTTGAGTTGTGAGTTGTTCATGATGAACACTTCTTCAATTGTTCCTTCTAGTCCTTCAAGGTCGAGCTTTGATCTTGGTCTGCAGTCAACCCAGATGAGACATAGAAGCAGTATTATGATATTGTAGACGTTCATGGTTACCCTGTGGAAAGTAACACACGAGATTACGAGATGGTCATTTCATAGTTTTGTATTTAGACATTCATAGTATCGTTTACATAGGGTAGGGTGACCTTCTCTGCAAGCAGAGTCTCTCCTCTTTCCAGTTCTCCCTTCTTCTCAATTATACCAAAGGACACTGAATATACTCTGCTAGCAGGGAAAAGGTTACCCTACTACTAGGCCTAACTCCTTTGTGTCCCCAGGGGAAGGAAAACAACACATGCCTATGACACTAGGGTCAGCCTAACTTCAAGTGAATGGGACCGTAGACCTCTAGCTTTCCAAATTGTCTTGGATAAATGTTAAGGCCTTATTTGATATCAGTGTTCCTTCAGCTAGTAGCTGGTCTTCCAGGAGCTGACGGTGCACACTTTACCCCCTCTCTCCATCAGCGCTCTGTCTCAAGAGTATTCAAAGCTGAAGCTACACGGATTACTGACAGAAAAGTCGAAACAGACATGGAGGTCCTGAGGATCGAATCGTGGACCTCTAGCTCTGTAGGCTAAAATATGAGAATAATGGAAAATGCTATACATCACACTACCGTCCCCCCTTACATTCAGGATCATGTTGAAAAGGTAAAGCTACATGGCTACCATGCGGATATTTGTGGTCGCTTGTAAGAGTTGTGCATGATCGGATTAAAGAGGCGAGCACTGCCCTCATATATACGTATTCGTAAGCTTTATGAATCCAATTATCAAAAGTGCTCAGCTCAAAGCTACGTGATCCGATTTGCAAAGGTGTTAAGTTATAAGAGGTGTTCGTAGTAAACGTAGAGGTCTGGTCGGTTTACAAGGTTCTGGTCGGTTTAAAAGGTTCTGGTCGGTTTACAAGGTGCTGGTCGGTTTACAAGGTTCTGGTCTGTTAAGTGCTGAAGTGTTGTTAGGGACGACGTCTTGCACACCTGTTGACGAGGGCTTAACTCGAGAGGAATATAAGCCCTCTATTCATCACATCTTGTCAACCGTGAAATGGAATCACTTCAACGCGCCGGCCTGACTCCTACTTAGTTATGGCTAAGTCTTAAATCAATCATTAGGTCGATAAACAAGTCATTAACAATTTTCCTATTGTTTTAACAGACCTTATTGAAAATCACACGATTACCGTAATGGCGCCAACGACCGCCAACGCGACTCCAAATTCGCCGGAACGAGCCTAAAGACATTGACAATCTAAGCTTTCTTGACAAAGTTAGAGAACAGCTTAGTTGTTTTAGCGGTGTGTGGTCTAGATGATATCGAGGTGTTCAGTATCCAGACTAGCCCGGCTATGAACAGATAATTATTGAGCCGAAGAATAATACCAAAATTTGCTGATGTGGATTAAAATCTAATTGTGGTTCATGTAGATCGTTTTAGCGATAATCACCCTTAATGTTTTGGTCTTCAAGTTGTTTGTAGAGATTTTATTTTCAATCAAAACGGCAGGCGGCTCAATAGCCTCAATTTGTTCGCGAACAAAGTATGCTTGAGGTGAATGCTTGAAAACCAAGATAAGATGTAGATCAATAAATAAATTAAAACTCTGACTTAGTGGGCCAGTTCTTATCGTGATCGGTATTTCAGACACTGCGGTACCTCTTCCAAGAATTTTCTAGAAAATAACATATTTTTAAATATCATAGTGTTTTTAGACAAACGTTTTCGCACACCCATAGCTTTATATGATGGTAAGGTCAGTCTTTATTCAATCACGAGGGATTAGTGTCCTTGAGCTATTTACTTCAACTCACGCGACATCCAGCGTCCTTAAAGTTGCTTGGTTATGCCCTTATCATAAGCTAACAATCAATCATAAAAATATGTTTATTAGACATATCTCAACCATTTTCACGCGTTTTTGTTTGGATTTCATTAAAATACAAGCATAACTCCTTCACTGTCCTTAGCTCTTTCAGCGACTAGAATCTCTATCAGCGACAGTCGAATTTTTGTAGAGCAAATCTATAAACGACCCGGTGTTCTTAAGTCGGTATAGGTCAACGCATTTCCTAAAACAGCAGCCCTTAAACACGCTAACATTTTGAACTTCCGTGCTTTGATCACATCGGGGCAAAAGTAACAGACGAAATCCTATAAAAGCGATAAGAGACGAATGAATGTCATGGTTAGAAAACCCTTAATACTCTCCATCGCGGAACCGATCAAATATCTGCGTCATCACTACTATTCTCATATGTTATTCTATATCAATTGTTATAAGTATGTTCAAATGCGTCTTATTCTATATTTTCTCATTTTTACAAAGAATTTAATTAGTGCGCATTTTGAAATAAAAACCCTTAAAATTTGTCAAGACGAAAATGATTTATAGAATGTAATCAAAAATGACATCACTCAATTCTAAGATTCCGGGTTGGAAATGTTGCGTACTCGTTGCAATTTCTTTTTTTCGCAGTGATTCAATGAAATAGCCCTAGTAAAAAACCGAACAAGTTTTCGAGTGTTTTTGTACAATGTAGTTAAAGTAACAGGAGTGAGAAGATAAGGATGGATACTATAGAAACCTTGATATGGTTCGTGGTTGGAACGGTCGTCTTCTTAAAACTACGACACCAAAATTCCAACACAGACTCTAACAATTATATCGGGTGTTGATGTCAAAAATACTCAACCAAACCACAACTACCAAATCATGACATCTTATCTAGCTGTACACGAGTTCAAATTTCATGGTCTTACCTGGTACTAATCCTGTATAACTTTCGGGATTATATATTTACGCCAAAATTTCTCTTTTTCTTTCAAGAAATTAGTTTTCAGCTTTGGGATGTCGAGCCTTTAGTAGCAGTTCAAACTAGAGAGTGCACTCTTCTCGTGGGTTGTATCAGTCTAATCCACAGTGATCGAGCTCTGAAGCGTTGTTGCCTTAGTTGCTGTCTTTATGTCGTCTTTTTGATTGGGCGATATTATTATAAGAGGATAACATGCACAAAGATATGAAGAATTGTAGCGTCAGCCAGGCTACGACAAGTTGCTAAATCAATTTGGAGTCTTAAAGCATGGCCGCTTCTGTAACTCAAAAAATGAAGGGACTTATTAGAGACGGAAAATACTAAATGAAGTTATTGACCGAAAAAATTGGACATTCAACCAGAGGGTGTGATTTGATTTGATGGCACTTGTGCAATATAGCCTGCTTGCTTGATGGAATGAGTATCTCTTAACTATTTGCTATCTTTTTTGATCTCCAACAGCCATCAAGCGTAGTACTTGACAATAGCTAATCCTATGAATCTATGTGGATCGATCGTGGTTGGCGCCTTGAAGACCCTCGACAACATTACACGTGCACGCTCCAACAATGGCATTTCATTTAAATCCAGTCTTCTCGATAATCATTCTCGATGAACGAACCGACAGAATATCAGCGCCAAAATCAAAGAAAAACCCCGAAATATTTTATACCTTTGTTTGTGGATGTATTAACCCACAATTCGTCGCTACTACAGTTAACGAAGGAGTCCCGATGTCTGCTCTTGTCGGATCCATGGCTAACTTCTAACAGACCATTATATTTTTCAAATAATTTCACATTCATATCATTTGTTATTTTATCCTTAAGGAAACATGAAAAGTTAATATTGATTTAGAAAAGAATTTTAGATTTTGCAATTGATTTTAACGTATAATTTTGTAATAAAAAGAGTCTCTTCACCATGCGAATCTGCCAGGAACAATGACATGTTCGAGTGGTCTCAAGTACTTTAACATATTGGTTTTATCCGCTTTAACCTAAGTTCACTCACTTAAATTTCGAGATAAGCGACCTCAGACCTCTTCCAATCGAATCTACTCTTCCGACCTCCGACAACACGAACTTAACCCGTTAGAATACTAGAGTAAAACTTGGGAAAAAAGTTGGGCAACATAAACAAATTTGTTCATAAAGTAGGCGTTTGATTTACGAGTTTATTTGCTTTTAATTTGTGACCAAATATTATGTAATTATAAGTAAGATACAAAAGAAAACCTATAATTTGAAAAGATTTCCGGCTTTTGGTTCTTCTTCATTGGTGCGCAGTGCGCACACACACTTTCGTGGTTTTTTTGATCTTACACCAAAATGGCGGGAAATTCCGCACGCGCGCGCACACTTCAAAAAGCAGGAAATGACGTGCGCAAAAGGGAAGCGAGAGGAGCCGAAAAAGTTCCTTGTCTGCGTGCCTTCTTTAGGGCTTCTTTTGTGTTTATTTTTATATTTCCTATAACACTCGAATTTGTAATTTCAATCAGTTGTTTTCAATAAATTTGAAGACTGTTAATTATTTTTTGACATATTTTTTTATTTCAAGTTTTGAATTGTTTCGCAAGTCGGTGATACAAAATTCGACACGCAATCACTGACCACATTTATGACTTTATTAGTGTACTGACTTTATGCTGGTTAACTGTCGCTTTTTATTGGGAAAAATTTATTTTAACCTCGGTAAAAGAAAAGAAAATAAGGGGAAAGAAGCAAAGCAATAAACTTTCTATATTTGATCATAAACGATAAATAAATAAAAAAAATGTCTAAATTTAATCATGGTCAAACATTTCCCATTTCGGCGCTTTTGATAGATTATTATAACACCTCTGCTACCATTTTTAGACCGTTATCCTTATTTATACCTGATTACGTCATTAATATTTGAAATAATCGGGGTATATCTTGAGGATCACGACCGTTTCACCAACAGCTGAAATCTCAAGAGGGTTTTCATTTTAGCGGCGCTAGTTGTTGATGGAAACGATAAGAGAACCCACTAATACAGATATTGAGATTTGATTGGAAAGAACTACAGACATACTGGCTGCCTTTTACTAGAGTCTTTGAAGTCCTTTAGTTAAATCATTGCCAAATAATTGAACTGACTAGACAGAACCAAGCTGAAGTATATGAATCTTTATTATATATTTTCTATTTTGTTTTTATTTGCAGTGACTAGATTAAAGACCATACAGTGTTAGTAAACTGTTAATCATATGTTTTTGAAACCACTTTTGTAACGAGTGGTCAACGTTTCTACGACCCAATGTAAAACCCCAGTTTCGGTTTGATGATTTCATACGCTTGAAGTTCAAGGTTGACCTTCTTCCTTAGTGTTGAGCCCCATGATTTTCTCTCGTGTGTCTCGTCAAACTTTCGGTGCGAGTCAAGGTCATTGAAGGAAAAACAAACCAAACTCACAATTCAATTCAATCAGTAGCTTTGCAAAACAAACAATTAAACAATCAAATAAACGATAATGCAATTATTATAGGCTTACTAAAGCTACTTAATCTGGTTGGATATAATTGTGGACAGCGAAGCTGGCTCCTGTTAAATTGAGCTAGTTTTAATTACTAATTTAATTTGATCACAGAGGGTATACCATCCAAATTGTAAACAAAAAATGTAAATTAGTAGCTCATAGGAGTACATTAAATGTTCCAGGAGACAACGCTGTTAACGAAACTAAAGGGATATAAAGGGATACATTGGAAGCTACAATATTAACCTTTTCAAAATGGCATTAAGCATTTTTGCAAGCTTTTATTAGTACAAGAAATTTGAAATACAATTTGCAGCAAAGCAAACAGCAGAATTGAGCCCGCAAACACGTCCGTAGAGAAAAAAAGGGACGAATTTTGGCGTGAACTACGAAAAGGATAATTTTCTTAGCCAGGTTGTTGAGTTTACATGCGGTTTGTCATGGGTTGCCTGTGTCACTAAATGCTTTTTGATGATGCCAGGGAAAAGTCTACAACTTCATTGTCTACCTCGGCTGTTAAGTCAGGCTTGAGGAATGCTTTCTTTCTTGGCGCTCCACGGCGAAGGTTTTCCTGTGTTAAAAAATGAAAGTATTTCAAATCGATGAACGACAAGCAAGAAATGGGGGCAGTCAAGCAGTAACTTGAAATTTGAAGCAAGCAGGCAAGCAGGCAAGCAGGCAAGCAGGCAAGCAGGCAAGCAGGCAAGCAGGCAAGCAGGCAAGCAGGCAAGCAGGCAAGCAGGCAAGCAGGCAAGCAGGCAAGCAGGCAAGCAGGCAAGCAGGCAAGCAGGCAAGCAGGCAAGCAGGCAAGCAGGCAAGCAGGCAAGCAGGCAAGCAGGCAATAATTAGTGAAATAGGTCGTGTCATCAGTAGCCACTAAAGCATCACTTACATCACGCATGGGCATCAAGCATTCACCAGAGTAAGTCCTCATCATAGCATATCCCATTGGCTCTCTCCCATAACGGTATCCACGATCATCATACGTCCTGTAAACTGGCTCACATATCGCTGCTGCTGGAAACACCTGAATCAAATGCACCCAATGTAAAAGATTACCAAAACTACCATGTTAAGCAAACACAAAACATTAAGGCGAAGCTGCATGGAAGTTTCGAATAATTATGTACCTTTTGGCCTCGTCTAAGTGCTCAATTTTGTATTCATCCAGTCAGTAAACCATGAAAACCATGTATGCTTAGAAAACAACGGCTTCTTCGCATTAAAGCGAGACTAATACTGACTAATGCCATTAAAAGTCAACATAAACTCCTAGTTCATTTTTTCTTCTGAACGCCGGCGATGTTTTCAATATATAGTATTGCAGTATTCACAAGAAAATTTCTCCCCCGAAAATGCAATTCGAGATTGCGTATGTATCAGAGTAACCATGGTAACGACTATATAATAGTGAGAGTACCCATGGCAACAGCCATGTGATAGAATATTGAGAATAACCATGGTAACAGCCATATGATAGAATACTAAGAGTAACTAAAGTAACAACTATGTGATAGGATAGTGGGAGTAACTATGGTAACTGCCATGTGATAGAAGAGCGGGCCGAGTAACCATGGTTACAAGGACATACCTGAACGCGAGGAGGTTGCCTTCTCATGTCCTGGATGACCAAACGTGCTTCGTTGAGTTCCTTTTTCAAGCGTTCGTTGGACCGCTGAGTGGATTGTTGTTCATCTTGAAGGCTCTTTATGTCTTCCTGGTAACAGCGAAGCTGAACAGGAAATAAAGAATTGAGTTGCTAAGTTTTGAATCATGGCCAATGGGATATCACACTGTGATCAAGGCAACCATGATTATGTGAATTCCACTTTTGCTAAAGTTTTTGCGCGGGAAAAAATGGATTGGAATAAACCCACTGGACAGGGCATGATATTACTGGGAATTTCTTCAAGGTTTATTATCTGGGACTGGACCGGGATTTCGGTAGAATTCACGTTAGGAAATGGGAATAGGTTGAGATCCCTTTTCACGACTCAGTTAAGAAAGACTAGAGCTACATGCAGTGGTGAACTCACTTGTTCTTTCAGGACTTCGATATCTTCTTGCTGCGCTGATTTCTGACTTTTAGACTTACCAACCCACGAACTTAGACGTTGAATTTCGGACTCTAGTCTACAACAGCAGAATAAAATAGAATTTTAAATGTTATGGTAAATAAAAATTGACTAGTCCGCATAAAAAGTTGTGGAACTTAATTTAAAAGGAATATTATACCCTGTATCCTTGCGCGCTAAAACGTTTGTATATAAACATTAAAAATGTGCAGCACGTACGTGCTATTCCACGACCGTGCCGTGCGCAAGCAATCTGATTGGATAGGTAGTAATTTATCTATCGATTTTCATCATCCATGTGACTCCGACACCTTGTTAATACATCACATCTAGTTTTTTTTTGGCTTCTGTTACTGAAATCTCCAACGGTCTAAGTAAGTATTTTTTGATTGACTGAAGGCAAGAATGGACTATTATGAAAATGGATGTCAGTTAATGGATACCCGTACGGTGACCGTGCTGTGGTACGCTGACTAACCTGGTACAAACTGCATATAGCTTATCATGTTTCATGTTCAACGCAGCCAATTCCTGCACCAAAGCATCTCTCTGTTCTTCGACTTTCCTTTTCTCCTTCACTAGCGCAGAGTTCTCCAACTTCAAAGCGTTTATCTCTCTTATCAGTGGCGCGGTGATAGAATGGTGTTCCTCTTTGCTTGCTGTGTTCGTTGGTGGTTCGTCACTTGCATTGACTTCAATCTCATCCTCGACTTTCTGTTAGTAAATCAAACCCAAAGATTAATTATCATATTGAAAGCTACAATTCTGGGTACAAATAAAAATGTTGTTGTTGTTTTTGTTGTCGTTGTTGTTGGAAAAAATAAGAGAACCCTTATATACGGATAACCCTCAAACCAAGGAACCAGGTGTCCGGAGCACGCAAGAACCGTCCAATCACAGCGCGCTCCAATGCTTAGCCAAGCGGCCCTTGCTCCAAGTCTCTTCCCAAAACAAAAACACGCGTTTCAAAGAATTTAGAGAAAAAAAGTTGAAGTATACGTGTTGTTTAAAAAAATAAAGTAAATCTTTGCGATCCATCTCCTCAAATTCTGTGAGATATATGACTTTTAAGACTCGGGCGAGGGCCGCTTGAATTACAACAACAATCCTTTTCGCACTTAGTTTTTCGTACAGCTGGAAGAGTCCTACAAACTCAACTCATTTATGATGCTGAGTCGAGGATCTAACCCTAGACCCCCGAGGTGAGAGACAAGTGCATCAACACTACTCCATCCTAGCTTGAGTGCTTCCTTCTTCGAAGCACAGGAGAGAACCAACAAGCAACTCTGCTCACATATAATAGCAGGTTAAAGTGGTTCAACCGCTGACAAATGCATCGATAGGCGGCTTACTATTTTAGGAGTGCCGTTTCTGAACCATCAACAATTAGCAGCGCACCCTAAGTCAAGAAAATATAATGTTGCCTTGTAAACGGACAGTTGATGGACTAAACTTTTAGGCACAGATGCCTGAAGTTTGAGGTGCTGTGCCCAAAATTCTCGTCGTGTAAACCGGGTTATGGTCTCGGTACTGCTAAAATTTTGGGCAACAATGCCACACACATTTCCATTTCCATGATTTACAGTGCGAATCTAAAAACCGTGGGCACCTATAGAAATATTTCAAGAATGTTTCTTAACCAATCAGAAACGTTATTCTTATCTTTCCATCATCTTGTGGTTATATAGAAAGTCATTTCTGATTGGCTAAAGAACAATAGAACATTCCTGGAATATTTCTAGGCGCCCACGGTTTTTCGATTCGCACTGTAAATTAAGGGCGCCGTACCTTTAAAAATTTTAGGAATGGGTGGCGAAAGTCAGGGTTGACGTGCCAAAAAACTCTTGTCTATTAAGCCGGGATATATATAGTAATATATATTTGGTCGATAAAATAATCCAGCTTAGTGTTGCTAATATAGCTGGCGATAACAAATCCCCACTAGTGAAATCAAGAGAGAGGAATTATTTGTTGACGGAAGTTGAAAGCGGGGTTACTATGCGGAAATCAACCCGTCACTTTGCTACTACTTCCTCGTGACAAATATAGTTAAATAGTAATCCTTTCAAAGATCCATGGCTTGATCATAATCTTATCTGTAAACTTTCATAAACTTGGAAAAGTTAATAAATTATTATTAGTAATTTTAATCTATTTTCTAATTTGATAGTTTGTAAAAACTGGATACGTTACATTTTTATTCAGACGGATTTTGGCTAACTGAATTTTAGATTTATGAATAATATTCGCAATAATCTTGTAACATCAGACAACTCGTGGACGGTACCAATTTGTAAATAGTTTATAAATTGTTTCGAGAGTATGAAAGCTTATAGAACTTCCTAGTGATGAGCGTATGTCTTGACCAAGATGACATACAGATCGTGACTTGTAAACTGACGCTCGACGTTTTTTCTAGTTTCGCTACTCAACTTCAGTAAAAATCCGAGACATTTTTCTCGATGTTTCCGAAGTAAAAACTTTAGAATTCGAAAACGAGACTTTAGTATTGAAGATATAGAGTTCAAAACGCGACCCAAGGCTCATGTCTGGCTACATGTATCTTCATTTAGCACATCCGTGTGGGTTTTAGACCCGGTTTAGACGTCGAATTTCACATGTGACGAATGTAACGTCTGAAACGGAGGTTACGGTGTAAGACCGGTACCGAGTACTGGTGCACTCGTTTGCAAGCACGTAAAAGCTTAGGAAGACCGATCACCGCTAAAATCCAAAGAAAAAGTCCCGCCTTTAAGACAAAATCCGTCAAAACTATTTTAAAAGGAGGCCGTGATTAGGCTAATTGGTAATGGTTTGTACAAGGAGGGGACTTGGCTCTATGATAAGAGTGTACTCGAACATTTATTTTTGGCATGGGTGTTTTTGGCAACCAGTTAGGAAATCAGCTTCAGTTCTTTGTTGGCGGGAAAAGCTCTAGAAAACCTTAACTCTGCCATATAAGGTGTTCTCTTTGATCACATATGCGTATATCTGCCCTGCTCACAGCTGCTTGACTTATCTATATCACTCAGAACACATGGCTTCCCGACTGTACTCAGTTATGCAAAGTATTGCCTACTGCATATCGTTTGCCGCGTAATGGCAATGTTGCTGGGTCTAAACATGCAGATCGATGTTGGGTCCTAGTTAAAACACATTTATAAATAGATTGAGGCGAAACTAAATACTTTTGGTATTAGGTTTCTGCATCTCGTGACTTTAGCCGCCAGTGTTAGTCATAAAAAGACCGACTCGGTAACGCAACATTTCTGTCACTGCTCAGAGCAGTTCACGGACTTGGAGTTCTGATACTTGAACAAGACCTATATTTCATCTTTTATGGTCTTACTAAAAACTTCTAAGTTTAAAATAAGAGCAACTAAGCTTCCAAGTAGCCAGGCAAACAAGCATAACATTGGTCAAGGCTTACTGATTATAAATATGCAAATAAAAGATTTATATTAGCTGGTGGTATACCTGGAGTTCGTTTCCCGCGTTGTGAAAAGTTCCCTGTTGTACGCTTTTACGATTTTTCAGCTTTTCTCGATGATGAACTAGCTTTTTACCATCTTTTCTACTTTCTTGGAGTTTTGTTTTGAGTATTTGACCCTCTTGAATCTTCACAACGAGATTAGAGTTTTCATTTTCGAGCTCGGCTTTCCTTTGCCTGAGTTCTTCAATGGATGGTTTCTTTTCGTCTTCCAGTTCATGATCATTGTCGTTCATATCTCGATTTCTGATTCAAAAAAAGATAAAATACATATTCTAATAATATAATTTATTCAAAAAAGTAGCAAAGGACATGATTATACTTGTTCTAATGCTAATGACTTCCAAGAAATGCTCAGTTGATCTGCGAGTCAGCTTAGAACTGCGAATGAAGCGAATCATTATGCACTCGAATGCTTTCACCTCAACACAAACTCCCAAGAAACACAATTATACCATAAACAATCAAATTGTAATGGAAAAACTAAATAATAAGTTAAGATAACCAACGGTTTTACCTTGAGAAGTTACATGGATATTTTCGTCAGGTTTAGTCTTCAATCTTGATAGCAAAGAATGAATATTTTTGGACGCGTCAACAATGATTTGGGGGAATCCCCGGTTACATACACAGCCGAGACAGCCAATCATGTCGTTTGCAGTCGTTTGCTAATATAAATATCAGTAATAGACTGATTTAGTTTTTCCCTCTGGTTTTCCCCCTACTTGATACAGCACTAATTCCGAATGTAACAGGATATAAGAAAACTTCTTCAATAAGGACGAAAAATAAAATCATGATGTGTTAAAGTTTTTGTAGTAAACATAAGTTCGAGCGGGAAAATACTTATTCATTTTTGCTGACTTTCACTTTCGGGACATGTTTTTTTCTTCAGAATCGAATCGAAAGCTGATTGGCATGTTAAGATAAAAACTGCTAGTCTTTCATTTTAGTTTTTGTAGAGTTGACAAAAATACTTTCAACCGTGACTGCGTGACTTTACGCTTGTAAAATTAAAATACTTATATAAAGACACTTTTTCTTGTTTCTCTTAATAAATCAACATTTGTCTAAAAGTATATTTAATATTCGAATTTGAAATTATGACAAATAAAAGGAAGAAAAATTAAAAAATCTTCGGGAAATATTGCAATTCCTGTTAAAAAAGATTTAGCCAATCAGAAACTTTGTTATATTTTGAATTTTTTATGGCGGTCTAGATAAAAATTGGCCAATCAGAGCATTGCTATTATTTGATGGTCCGATGTTCACTTGTAAACGTGAAGGTAAACAGAATCCTCCCGGCCTGAAAAAAAACAGCCAAAAATCTCTAGAATTTTACATTTTTATAACAATAAAAGGATCAGTAATGGAGTATGGATAAACGAAGAGCAATGGATGGTGACGGTGACGAAGAGAATCCAATTGTTCCTCACAATTCCATGACTTTGTTGGACTCTGGTCGTTCCCCAGCGAGTAGACTTGAAAGCCGTCAAAAAAATTACCCAAAACGGGACCTAATAACACCAAATAAGAGGATTCAGATAGACAGTACAAATGGGAAAGAAGTTATTGAGTCTTTGAAGTCTCGGTTGTACGATAGACCTGAGAATTCTGAGGTTTTTAGGGCTATTTTGCGCCCTTCTGGTGCAAATGTAAGTATGCGCTTGTAGCTCTATGGCAACAAGATGGCTGAACGCAGTCAACTGGTTTTTTGACTTTAAAATTTGATTTCTACAGTAAGATTTATCCATATCAAACTAAAAACTTTTTCTCTGAAAATGTGATAGTTTAGGAACTAAAAAATACGAGAAAACTATTATCAATGATTTAGTACAATATAAAATAAGAAAAATCTCCAGGTATTCACTAAAATTTCATGAAATATTTAGTACAATCTTCTTAAAAAAATTATTACAATAAGCTCATTACACAAGGATGGTTAATTAAAATTCATTAATGTAAAATCCCAAATATAGTATTTTTGGATGTAGGGCAAACAAACAAATGAGTACTACAAAAAAATATTACAAGATAAGATGTTTGTCTAAAGTGCTGCAGTTTGTCAGCATAAGTTACTGCTATTTTCATAAGTAGTTGTGAGTTTCCCATTGGAATTTGGTTTTTCACTGCCACCAGTCAAAAAAAAGTAAAAGGTATTGATTGACAAAGAAATGCCGCCAGACTATGGTGACACATGTTACCATGGAAACCCATGTTTTTTAGTCATTCTTAGATCTTATCTTTGAAAAACTCTGCACGACCAAGGTGTTTTATTTTTTCTTCAAATTGTAATTAGGGATAGTTTGAGTTCATTGAACAGTTCTATACAACATACTCTGCTTTCTGATTGGCCAGGATGTAAAAGTTAATTGGGTAGCCATGGTATTATGTGTCACACATTAAAAATTAAAAATCTTGAAATTATGTGTTTAGATGTTGTGGTGGAACAACATTTATAAAATTTTGTGTTTGGTGTATATTATAGGTCACTCCCCACCCACCCTCTACTGGGGCACCTAGACCAGGCATGGGTGCTTATAGAACCACAATGTACAGGAGGGACTTCAAAAGAATCCAAGCAAAAAGGGCTGGAACATTGCAGTCATCTCCAGGCAAAGAACCAGTAAAGATGGAAATGGGGCATCAAATGGTGGTACCTCCTATCAAGAAAAAGAGACCAGAGGTACTAGATAACAAGGGGCCCTTAGAAAAGGAAGATTTAGGGACAGCAGGTGGTGGGATGGATATTACAGAAGCAATGCAGGAAGTGGGTGGAATGACACAAGAGGAAAAGGTATAGTATGATTCTCTATGTTCTCTGATTCTCTACATGTATGTTTGGTTTATCATTGCATGCTTTATCATTATGGAGGAAACTAAAATTAAAATTTACCTCCTTCAGATCCATAGCTAATAAGTAATAAATCTAATTCACCTTGGTGCAATGTTTACCCATTTCAGACCTTGTGTTATTTCCTTGAGAATAATGTTCTTTGTTTGAGTTATATCCAATCATATTCATGTGTTTTCTCATGTGCACCTGGTAAACAAAGAAATGATACTCTAGGGTATGACACTTGGTCTGAAATGGGAAAACATTACACCAAGATGAATTAGGTCAGACTATTCTCCTCTGTAAGTAAAGAATCCTTTACAAATGCTTCCTAGCTATATTAGATTATCATTGAAAGAGGCGGACGCAAGGGTTTGCGGAGATGCAGTATTGCCTTATTTTTGATGCAGTTTTATGGTAATCTTTATTCTAAACTGCGGCATTCCGGTTTTACAAGACTGTGGTTTGTGACCTAAGAATTAGAAGAAAAAAAAGTTTTTTTTTTTTACTTCCATTATAATCCTGATTTTTAGTGTCATTTCCTCCATTTTTCATAGACCCTAGTCTAATTAATGGTTCTTGTATGCATACACAGAAAGACTAAAGATACAGTGATAATGACAGCAAAATTATTGTTATGCCAGCTAATTTGGCATGCAATATTGCTGCATTGCAAGTTGCAGAGGAAGTGTTATTTGTGTTACCACCCTGTGAGCAACAAAATTATCTTGTTGCATAGAGTAGAAGTTCCCTTTGCTCTTCGCAACAAAGAAATTTTGTCTTGCTTGGAGTTGAAATACAAGCAGCAATCACCCAGAAATTAGCCTGAGAAAACGGTCATCCTCTTATTTGCTCCCAAGGGTTCTTCCCACCCCCGCCCCCCCCCCCCCCCCCCCAAGATTTGACTGTTGTTTTTTCAGGGTACTCAGCAACTTGCAAAATGCAACAATGTTGCACATTTTTGTTGCTCATTACTGTACCTCTGTACCTTAGAGGCAAATCATTGAAGCTTGGACTGTGTAAAATAATGATGATAAATAACTTGGAATGGTGTTGAACTTTTTCACAGTTGCTTCCACAATAAATCTTTCAATTTGCCTTGATTCTTGTATTGCAGGCTCCATCGCTGTCTTCACTGAACTCAACTAAAGATGCAGATTTTTTATCAGAATTCTCTGCCCACATTGAGAACAGTAGACCTGGATCAGGCAGATCATTATCATCATCATCATCCTTATCAGAAATAGGTGCACTAAAACGTGATTTGAATTACAATAAACCAGCTCCACCCAAACGTCTTGGACTGCCAGATGATGATAACTTTCTAGGTCTTGACATCATAGATGTAATCAAGAAGCTACGGCAGAGACTTAACAGAAGTACAGACCTTGATGCAATAGCTAATGGCATAGACATCGACAATGATGAGAATAATCTTCTTAGATTGTACATAAAGGAAGATGATGGAAGGTTCCTCTACTGTCTGTCTAAGAATAGAGGTGTGAGGGCGGCCAGGTACAATCCCTATGATCTTGAGTGTGTAACGTCATCAGAGGCCAAGTCTCACTCCATGTATTTTAGTGTTACTTCTTCAGCCGTCACTCAGGTAAGAGGTGACAAGAGCAGCCAAGTTTCATAGTTCCATAAGATAGCTACTGGTTATATTTCCCTCTCATAAGTAATATGGTTGGTGCGAGGGTGATGAATTTTGATGGAATTTCATATTGAAAATTTTTATTCTTCCATTAAGAAGTACTCATGTTCTGTGTGCCTTTGCATAAGGACTAAAATTGTCTTTGCATTCCAAGAAAAATCCATCTCATTTCAACCTCAAAGTCTTCCATTGCAATTTTCAAGGCTAAAAATTAAAAGGGGCAGATCCAGGGGAGGGGTGCAGGGTTGCTCACCTCCTCTTTGGAGAAACTTTGTCCCCCTATTTTGAAGATACATTACCTATATGAATTGATGTTTTCTTTCTTTAATTCTGAGGGATGCACCCCTCCCTGGGCTGATTTTGTGCCCTGCACCCCTCCCTGTACAAAATCCTGGATCCACCCCTGAAAAGCTGCTAATTTTTTAAGGGCTTCAAAATTTGAAACAATGTTCTCTTCCCCCTTCCTACTTGACTGCAAATGCTTGAAAAGATCCTGAGTAAAGTCAGTTAGTTTAAGGTATTTGTTTGCTTTGTTTTAGGTGACTGATAATCAGAGAACAGAGTTGACATTGATGGAAAGATGGCTGTATGAAAGAAGAATTTTCAACAGGATTAAAGATATACCTACTTTTAGACAATTCAGGTTTGTCCTATACCATTGATTATAATATCACTAACAATCCTATACCATTGATTATAATATCACTAACAATATTTAGATTGAACTTCTCCACATTCTTGATAATCCTACTGGTCTTTTTTCTTCCTTTCAACCCTTTTCCTGTTTTCCTTGTTCTTGCCTGATTTGCCCCTTTTTCATTCGTTTCTCCTCACTTATTCTTGCTTCTTGTTGGTTCTCTCTGGCTGGTACTGTGAGAGATTTTCTCCGGCTTCTGGTTTCCCAAATTCTCTTGAGTGACCACAAAATAATGGCTAAATGTATGAACACATCAAGTCAAACCTCGACTTGGAGCCATTGTTTTCTGGTCACTCGAGCGAATTCAGGATACTGAGGTCTATTGTTGACTAATTCAATCTGGCGACACATGGTTTAGTCATGAGCATCTAGATTGGAAGACTAAGCAATCACCTTCCTTTCTTATGAATGTTAAATATGTTACCCTTTTTCTTATTGGCTGACCGTTGGTCCAAAACTAGACCCACTTTTCTCACTAACTGATTTTAAAATTTATATCTCCAAAATAAAAGGAAAACAGGGCGCGCGCACGAAAAGTCTTACCAGTCTATTTGCGCTACTCGGTTCGTCTCTGCCGCGCGCGCATCGATAAAAGTGGGTCCAGCTTTGGACTAGCTGACCCTGAGCTTACATTTTCTCTCTGTCTATGACAGGATGTGGAAAGGATTCACATGCTGGAAGGTGAATGTCCGATTCACAAAAAACAAAGGCAGCAAACTTGAAGTTGGGAAAGTTTTGTTCACCAACAATGAAATCATCCAGAAAGGCATTCTTGATGTCAGGGAGTTATGTGAGAAGGCATCTAGTAGTCTGACAGGGATAGGAACAGGAGATGATGCTATCTCTTTACTGTGTGTACAACCTGGCCTGACGTACACTTTGGAAGAGTTTTGTAAGACACAGGAGGAACATATGGATAAAGCAAGGGAGAAGATTTTCGCGCTAAGGAAAAAGGTGGTGGAAATAGTGAAACAAGTCTGTGAGGTGAGTAACAAACAAATCCTATATTTATTTTTGCCTTTTTTAATCTCGAAAACATGCTAGTCCGTAATGAAAATATCCCTGATTTCATTTTCTTCTAGCCTGAAACAACCTCTGAGGTGATATAATTCAGGGCTATAACTCACAGAACAAACCCTGAAAAAAATCCTTGAATATGACATCTAGTTTGCGTTATTTATGTTTATCTATGGAAACAATCTTAGTATTGAAATCTGTTTGATTTTCATTTTGATAGAAAGTTGCAGAGATGGAAGGTCTTGTGGACTGGATTCACCCAGAACGAGTTCAAGTCAAAGACAAAGAACGGAATGTAATCAAGACACTGAAGGAAATTAAAGATCAGCCTAAAGGTATGTCTGATGTGTTTCTGATAGCGGGGAACGCGTGGAAAATCCTTACGGAAAGACAGAGAACAACGACGAAAAATGATTATAAGAAGCGAGGTAGTGTGGGCGATGGTATCCAATACTCTCTCATGGTAGTGACGGTCGAAAAGTACCGATTCGAAAATCCAATGACAGTTTAAGGCGTGCTAATATAAGCAACAAAAATCTTGCAACTTGTCGTGCAAAATTGCTGTGTTGCAAGTTACAGAGTGAATGTCGGTCGTATTACCACCCCGCGCGCAACAAATTTTCATTGTTGCAGAAAGTAGAAAGTGCTTCTACTTCTGCAACAAATTTTGTTGTTGCACGAGATGGTAATACGAGCTACTGTTTTTTCTTTTTCAGAGAAAGAGATAGGTAAAGACGGAAAGCCCTCGTTTACCCAGATGTCACAATGGAGAACCATTCTGCGTCGTATAACGTGTTTTATTCGCCTGGTTGATTTCTTACTGATGGAACTCCTTCGTCGATTAGTTCTGGTCGGATTACGTACTCTAGCAGCACAGGTCAAATCTTCGTGTACTTATGGGGACATTGTGTGTTTGAGTCTTATGGAGACTACGGAAGAGGTATTAGTATAAAATAACCCGTCCCGAGGGATCTGAATGAGAAGGTAGCCGCAAATCTCAAGTTCTGTCTTTAGAGCAGATTTCATGGGACTATGAAAAACGTACGGCACAGACCGCGCCTTGCCGTGACCGTGTCAGTGCCGTGCCCGTGTCAGTGCCGTGCCATGCCATGTATGAGAACATTAGACATTCGGTGCCGTGACGTGTCCGTGTCGCGCCGTAACTTTTCACACTCATACGAAATCTTCTCTGCTAGTGCTGCTGTTGCTATCACTCGATGATGATGATACATACTGTATGATACTGATGATGATACTTTTGAGTAAGACCATTAACAGTGATCATGGGTGTAATTTTCATTGATAGGAGCAAAGAGAATTGTTGC
Organism: Anthopleura sola; assembly: GCA_023349425.1. NCBI lineage: Eukaryota > Metazoa > Cnidaria > Anthozoa > Actiniaria > Actiniidae > Anthopleura > Anthopleura sola. The sequence continues at coordinate 5,895,277 of JALHLI010000013.1, forward strand.
TGAAGAAGACAGATATTCTCCTGGACACTCTGGAGCCGGATGATTTGAAGGCTAAAGCTCTACTTCGAGTTGCACTTGTCTTGAATGTACCATCTGATACTCTTACTCAACCAAAAGGTACATGATAGATTAATTGTTGAAGTTACACCGATGGCGCAATTTTACGAATAAAATACATTTCTGCTCTTTCGAGGCGCATTATGGCAAGGAAGAGGGGTTGAAGGAGCAACAAGTTGGAAAAGAATATGGAAAATATTTTCAAAATTTTCCATGATAATAATGCATGATGATGCTGATGACAATAGATGATGATGATAGATAATGATGATAGATGATGCTAATGATGATAGGATAAAAATGAATACTCTTAACTGGCGTAAATAAAATTTTAATTTTAAAAGCAGTAATGGCGCCTCTATATATTTTCAGATACACCAAAGAAGACCGTGTCATTCCAAGACGTCCCTGGTGATGGTGATACTACTGATGATGATGCTGTTAGCACCAGCACAGAACAAGGAAGCACTATAACTACCAGATCAGATCGTTCATCTGTAGTACCACAACACTCTAAGTCATATATTACTATGAGTCCCACTCAAGAGGTGAGTATGGCAGCCTTGTCTTTCTTTTTTTATTTATTGAAAGGGATGCTCACCACAACCTATTCATTCATGCCTTCATTCATGCATTTATTCATGCATTCATTCATGCATTCATTCGTTCGTTCGTTCTTTCGTTTGTTCATTCATTCTTTCAAGAGGTGAGTATGGCAGCCTTGTCTTTCTTTTTTTATTTATTGAAAGGGATGCTTACCACAACCTATTCATTCATGCCTTCATTCATGCATTTATTCATGCATTCATTCGTTCGTTCGTTCGTTCTTTCGTTTGTTCATTCATTCTTTCATTCGTTAGTTCATTCATTCATTCATCCATTTATTTATTTATTCATTCATTTTTGCAGGAAATTGAAAACGGCATATTCAGTGTTATCAATTGCTTTGAACGCACGGTAGGAGCATTCCAAAGCCTGGTGCGAGACAAGGAACTATCAGTGTTTACCAGTCCCCCCAAGAGTGACGTCGTGTTTGCCTTGTCACGTGATATGGATGAAGAAGAGAAGGCTAGTAAAGTGCCATGGCCTGATACTGATCTACTGTTCGGCGAAGACCCTGACTATCAGAACAATGTTGTACAAATGGTTGAGTTTGCTAGGAAAGACTCTGAACACGTCTTGAATTATGCCGAGGTAAAAATAAATGCGTGATAAATACGTGTAATTTGCGGACAGTAAGCGCGTCCCAAGCGTCTTGAATTATGTCGAGTTAAAAAAAGTACCGTGAGATATGCGTATAATTTGCGGACGAGAAGCGTGCTATACTTGACCCTTCGATCCTTGTTCTCATTTTTTGTATGACTTGTTAAATGTTTTCTTGCAGAAATTCCAACGATTCTGTAAAATGGTAGATAGATCAAGAAAGGTGAACGTGGAAGCATCCCTAAAGGAACGTGAATGGAAAGCCGAGGAGTTCAACGCTGTATTAAACCAACACACTGAACAGGTTAGACACGCTGGGCTACCTTGGGGCACTTACTGCGCACGTTCAGGCAACTGGGGGGGGGGGGGGGGATGGTGAACGCGTATCTTCAAAAACATTTGAAAGAACACTGGGCTGATGAAAGTCAGGGCACTGCTAGCTCACAGATCGAATCAGAATTTAGCGCGCTGGGTTTTGTGGCGTGGGAGAAAAATCGGAGAAGCGGGAGAAAACCTTAAATCAAAGGAGAGACCGAACAAACTCTAGGCTCATATGAGATGGCGATTCAGAAATCAAACCCTCGACACCAGTGGTGAGAGGCGAGTGGTCTACCACTATATGCTACCCTTGATTCCAGAACCTAAGAAAAGTGAGTACATGTACCAATGTTTTCATATTTCAGGTGCAATCAATGGATGAAATGACTTTGTTCAAAAGGGTGGGGCTGTTCCACGTCGAAAGTGATGGCTTCCAACATTCCGTACTGCCATACCCTCGCCTTGTGTTAACTACTGTGGCCAAACACTTGCCTGTTCTTGCAGCCAAACGTAACGATGCTCTTTTACACGTCATTAAGGTTAGTGCTCTGTTTTAAGAGTATTCAAAAGCTGAAGCTACACGGACTAGAGAGAAGCTGAAACACTAAACAGATGAGCTACGCCTGCTCCTGATAATTTCATTTTAACGTCCATCTTTCTTATTCACAGCACGCTTCAAGGAAGCTAGACGCAACCCTTGTATCAGTAGAAGAATTCGTTGATCATCTGATATTCTTGTCTCGCATGTCGTCTGAGATCGCATCACTCGAGCGAGAATATGTTATAGTTACTCGTTTGTACTCTATCGCGAGAAACTATGACATACCGATTGAAGCTGAAGAAAACGCGCTCTACAAGACACTAATGCCTAGTTTTCAGCATCTCAAGGTAAGATACCTAACTAGACATGGATAAAGTAGCGTAAATAGCCTGCGTAGAGCCCGACCTTTAATGGCTAAGACGGTCTTAGCCTGCGTACAGCTCGACTTTAATGGTTAAGACGGTCTTAGTCTGCGTCCAACCCGACCCTATACAGACGTTATTTGGGTAACCGTTGCGTGACCGACCCTAAGGACGCCTGCGCAGGAGGCTAGGGGTGAAGGGAGAGGCCTAAAAAGATGTACAGCCAAGACGATTTGCGCAAATTATGTCTCCTTTTATGAACTAAAACTCCGCCTCCCTACTAATATCAAGGTGCTTTTTCCAGTTGTGGTTTTCATTTTGACACTGCTCGATTTGAGGGGGTAGAGTCACGTGATCTGTAAGTGCAAATGACCTACTACTGTTTTTCATTCCGAACGGAGGAATTTTTCGTTGGGCATTTTTGCTACATCAACCAACATGGTCACCATCTTTGATTTTATTCCCTAGGGAACAATTGAAAACGTCCTACTAACGATATCAATTGAACACTTGATTATAAATTAGCATGCGAGAGATGGTTGTTGAGATTCACTAGGATTCTGGTCAAAGGTTAAAAGTCTTATTGTAACTTTTCCTTAGTCAGTTGTTCAGTGTTATTGGTATCTTAGCCTGTTTTTCCCCACCCCTCCCCTGCTAATCAATGAATTGTCCCCTGAAGACCTTGATTTATAATAGTCTATAAAACAGTTACGCTTTTCTTGCTTTAGTCTACTATCCTATACTGCGTGGCCAAGAGAGACGAAAACATCCAGTTTTATAACCGAGCACTAGACGAACTAATCTCCCATGTTCGTCACGACTTGAGGACTATAGCAAACAAAGTGCGCTCTCCAGCTCTATTAGACTCGGAAAACATACCGCAAGTCATCATAGAGAAGCTGAAATATCTGGCAGAAGAACTTGAAACCATCGCTACAAAAGCGCGCAGCTACGCTACCTATCAAGAGAGATTTAATAGTTCCATGTCATCAACATTCCACAAAAAGGCACTGGTCGAGTGAGTATACATTGTGCTTTGCGCAAAAAAGCGCAAAAATGTTAACATTATTTGTATTAAAATGACTTCAAAATGAAAAGCAAATTTTCTTGTGACTGTTTTAAGTCACAGTAGAGGCGAAAATCTAAATTATGGTACATTATTTTATTCCTACCAATAAATGTATTTGGTGATCCACATGTTTGTACCATACATGAAGTACCATACATCAAGTACCATACATGAAGTACCATACATGAAGTACCATACATGAAGTACCATACATCAAGTACCATACATGAAGTACCATACATGAAGTACCATACATCAAGTACCATACATGAAGTACCATACATCAAGTACCATACATGAAGTACCATACATGAAGTACCATACATCAAGTACCATACGACTAAAGCCTCGCAATCAAGTCGGAATTTTAAGATATTGAACGTGGCCTTATGTACCTCACACATTAACAAATGTGTATGTTTATTTAGGGGAACAATCTCTGGAGTATCAACGGGCACTAGCGCCGCATCAATGTCCCTGCAGACAGAGGTCAGTGAGGTGGAGAAGGACTTGTCCCTGAGGAAGCTACTATGGGAAGCAACACAGGAATGGGAGGTGTTGGTCGACCGATGGGAACAGACGGCCTTCGAGTTTTTATCTATAAGCTCTGTACAGAAGGATGTTTTGAGGTTCATTGAGACGATCTTTATGTTAGAAAAAGGTAGGACGCCCGGCTGTTTCGCATATTTAGGGGTTTACAAAGGAGAAAAATGGAAAATAGAACTGTGTATCGCTGTTTGCTTAGCAAATGGTATGACTTTTATCAGTCTGTCACATTGAGCCGATGGTCTTAAATAAATGCACACCAACACTCATATTAAGAAAAGAGTTCGTATGAGTGTGAAAAGTCACGGCAAACGGGATGGTTACATCGCGGCGATGGCACCGAATGTCGAATGTTTTCATACACAGCACGACACTGACGCGCGCGGTATAGTCATTTCATAGTCATATTCTGGGACGGTTATCTCAATTAAATAACACCAAACAAAAGACGTTTCGTTGTTCTCTTGTAGTTGGTGTTATTTGATTGAGATAATAGTCCCAGAATACATTGCTGCGGCACAATAGCGACAAGGTCTCTGACTGGCTGGTTTATGGATGTATATTATTAACTTACATACTAGTCGTCTAACAGAAATAATATACTTCTATGACAGGTGTGCCCCATAACAAAGTAGTCCCTCGCCTTAAACAAAAAGTCACCACCTTCAAGCTTGGTTTGCCTGTGATAACGAGCTTACGTAACCCTGCCTTAAGGACACGTCACTGGGAAGCTATTCAAGAAGCGATCGGGAAACGATTGGTTAGGGATAGAAGCTTCACATTAGGGCATCTCTTACGTCTGAAGGTGATAAAACCTAGTCTGACAGGAATGTTCGTTTTGATTGGGATAAAGATTTACGTAGAATAGCCCTTCTTTGACTCGCTACACAACAGAAAATTAAGTTAGAGTGACTTTTTGTTGTCTTTATTGTCGTGCTCATTACATTGCGTTGCAGTCTCCTTGAAATACTGGTTTTATATTCACTATAACAAGTTGCAAAGAGATTGTGCGCGTCAATCTTCATCCCACAATAATCCCCTTCACAGTTCCCTGCGCCATCTTGAAAGGTAGCCGGGCCTTTGCATCGAAGCGAGACGAACGGTGAGCTTGCAATGATACAGACCTATTTCTAACAGCTTGGACAATTATTCACATGTCTCTATCATTGCAAGCTCACCGTTCGTCTCGCTTCGATGCGAAGGCCCGGCTACCTTTCAAGATGGCGCAGGGAACTGTGAAGGGGAATATAATGAACATTGACCTGCTTTCTTGGTTAGCACAGCACGTTGCAAAGAAAATTATACGCATCCACAATGCTTAAGAAATAAGGAAAACTTTGATTTTATTTGATGTTGGTTATATTAATGATATTCTTCTTATGCATAGGTTTTCCAGCACAAGGATAAGATAGCGGAAATCGCAACCCAAGCCAGTAACGAGGCTACTCTTGAGCATATGTTACAAAAGGTATTGTCAGTACCATCAATTTTAGGATCTTATGGTTTACAAGTCAAAGGCAACAGTTTGGGAGGTTCTGTGGTATAGAGGCAACTTTGCGCAGGACTGATCGTGTGTTAAAGGCTGGAGAATGGGCGAAGTTGTGGGATGGGATTTGGGACGGGAGAAAAGGAGATGAAAGGAGGAAGAGGAAGGGAGGGAGCTAAGGTGCATCGGGACGCTTTCCCTAAAGGTTAAATACATGGACGTCACTAAGCTTATAGCTTGTATTTCTTGGCAGATTATGGATTTCTGGAATCAAACGGACTTCACGCTCAGCGCGCACGCTACCCGGGATATCGCGATCATCACACGCGCTGATGATATGATTACAGCACTGGAGGAAAGTCAGGTGACATTGGCCAACATCCGGGGATCTAGATTCGTTTTTCCAATCAAGGTAAGGATATACTGGTTGCGTAGTTAACTTGTCTGTCTGTCTGTCTTTATATCCCACTTTCCATCGATCTTTATGTTCAGTAGCCAGTTTCTCTGCTTGTCTATCCTGTTTCTGTGTCTGTCTGTCTGTCTGTTTGTTTGCCTATTTTTTTGTTGATCGATTTGGCCTCCGGGATTCCTGCCTTCCTGTCCTGTTTCTGTCTGTCTGTTTGTTTGTTTATCTGTCTGTCTGTTTGTCTGTCTGTCTGTCTATCCATCTCTTTATATGATTAGTAGAAATGCCCGTTAGTTCACATTTGACCAAATGTTTGTTTTCTTGCGAAACCATCGAAACCAACCTAATTGAGATAATAAACTATTTCAATTTCTTATTATTGAACAGCATCTAGTTGAGGAATGGGACAGAAAGTTGACCCTGTTTTCTCGTACTCTGGACGAGTGGCTCACATGCCAGCGAAACTGGCTTTACTTGGAGACCATCTTCTCTGCTGCAGATATCCAAAGGTCAGACTCCTTTTCAGATTCCTTCTCTTTTTCCAGATATTGAATTCTTTTTCGTTATTTTTCCAAAAAAGTTGTGAAACTTTAAATTTGCTCGCAGGCTATAGTGGGGACCTGGGGGGGGGGGGGGGGGGGTGGGGTGGTGCGATGTATCTCGAAGGGGACCTTGTGTTCTATACGCTGATTTCTTATATTACAACCCATAAAGAATTTCGATTTTGCTCCTTCATCAAATGTGAGGGACCCTTTACATACAATGCAAACCAAAAATTGTTGACCCATAATCCCTTTCGTGCTCAACTCAGCTGATTATCCACGACCAGTCTGCTGCAAAAATCTCAAAAATCAAGGGCAACAGATTCCTTTTTATCAAAATGTTTTTCCAAGCCCTCGTGAATCAGTTGTCAATTCACGACTCATTTCTGTACTTTCTTATGGCTTTTCTCCAGGCAATTACCAAACGAGGCTCGATTGTTCTCCCAAGTAGACAAGTCATGGCGAGATATCATGAGAAGAACCATCGATAAACCCAACGCACTGAAAGCTGCCACCGCTGCTGGTAAAGACAATTATACTTAGTATTATGGTACATTAATTGGACTTGATACTATGGCAATGATGAAATCCGTGTACCCTGGGGTCCAGAGGTTATTTATTCTCACTTCTCGCTCGGGAGCCCAGGGTAAAATCGTTGGAAAGTAGTAGAATAATCAATATGTTTTTAATTCGTTCATTTTTAAAAAGTCTTTTGGGGGTGTTGTTGTTGTTATTGCTGCTGTTGTTTTTACTGCTGCTGTTGTTGTTGCTGCTGTTGTTGTTGTTGCTGTTGATATTTCTGCTGATGTACATGGTGCTCCTGCTGCACGCGCCTCCTCAACGGGCATACAACAATATAACACTCATTCATCTCTTCTACCATTCAGGTGTCCTTGAGGTTTTACAAGCCAGTAATTCACATCTGGAAAAGATACATCGCTGTCTCGAGGTACTCATCAAAATAATTCAGTGCTCAAACCAAGAGAGCATGGCAGAAATAAATTAACGGATTGGTCTTCCTGTGGTATTGACGCGTATGCGGTTTTTATTAAAAGCGCACGGGCTCATAAGTAAACAAATATGGTGGATGATCGCGGATGATACAAATAATTGCATTATATGTACACCGCAATCTTTGATTTTTAAGTGAGCACACTGTATTTCCGTGGAAACCCGCATTCGTCAGCATACGTCACACCACAGGAAGACCAATCAATGATTTATTTCTGCCTGCCGTGTTCCCTTGCTCAAACTTTATGTACGCTTTCATATGAGAAAGGGTGCTGTGAGTAATTTGTAAACCTTACGACAAATCTTCCCCTGTTTCAGGATTATCTTGAAACGAAGAGGTTGGTGTTTCCAAGGTTTTATTTTCTTAGCAACGAAGACTTATTTGATATTCTGGCCAACAACAAGAATCCAAATGCAGTTCAGGTAAGTAACCAAATAGGTTTGTTGTCCCTGATACAAGAAGCTCGACAAGTGTGCTGAGTGCGGCTTTGGTAAAATGATGTCCCAACAGTTTCAGACCACGTGTTATTCTCTTGAGAATAAGATTCTTGTTTTAGTTGTATCCATTTTCATGTGTCTTCTCATGCGCAACTGTTACCACTGCTTTCACTGCTATGCGCTGAACGAGACAACAGTCACGACATGGAAATCGGGTAGTACACCGCCGTCAATGTTACAAATTGCTCAGTACCTTTACACAATCTTAGTAACGGCATCTTATTACCCTATTTCCCTTTCTCGACGGTTGTCTCGATCACCGCGTAGCAGTGAAAACAGTGGTAACGGTTGTGCATGAGATTGATACTCTAAGGAATGACACGTGGTCAGAAGTAGGGAGGAAATGGCTGTATTTAGCATTCCACTCATCGAGTATGGTTTGTTTTTCAGCCTCATCTTCGTAAGTGCTTCGATAACATCAACCTCCTCGAAATCGTACGCCAAGCTCATTCCCCTCCACAGATCAAGAGCATGATTTCTGAAGAAGGCGAAAGTGTTCATTTACCCAAGTAAGCTGATATAAAATGATGTGTGGGTTTTTCTTGCGGCAGCCCTGTTCATTCTTGCGGCAGCCCTGTTCATTCTTGCGGCAGCCCTGTTCATTCTTGCGGCAGCCCTGTTCATTCTTGCGCCAGCCCTGTTCATCAGTTAATGAGATTATACATGTACATATTGCATTGTTTCTCGTCAGAACACTGCGTGCCCGTGGAAATGTAGAATCTTGGCTGCTCAATGTGGAAAATGCTATGTATGAAACCATTAAGATGTAAGTAATTCAGTTATTCTTCCTTTTAACCATGACCATAGAGGACCCTCCTGAAAATCATCGCCGATGAGTGTGGCTTCCTCGTTAAAAATAATAATAAATAAAATAAATAACCCATCGCCTTCCTCCCTTCTTTTCTACCTCTACTCTAGGCACACAAAGAAAGCAATAGCTGATGTCAACACCACTGAGTATACCAAATGGGTATTGAGTCATCCTGGTCAGGCCATTATTAATGTAGTAAGTACCTCACAGCAGGAGCACTCTCTATTTCTTGTAAACGTGTGCTTAACGTTTTTATCGTTTTTAAAAACATAGCCAAAACCTTAATGATTCAGAAACATAATGCGATTTTTTCATACGATGTTGCATGCATGCGACGTCGCAAAAACTAGAAATCGCATCGTGTGACCATGCGTCATGGTGTTCACACGATGAGGTTTGTTGCACTCGTCCTCGCAAAAGTAGAAATCGGCTACGTCACATGCAACGTAATTTTTGCGACATTGCATGTTACGTCTTAAATTCCAAAATAGTTTTACAATTTTTTTTCCTCGAAGACCCTCACTCCCTGCGTAATTTTGCGCTTTCTGAATAATCGTCAAGAACCTTAACTTCTGACCTAAAAATATTGCGAGCATCCGTTTGCGCAACTTCCTTTGCATGCGCTCGCATGCTTTTTATTTGATCAAGAAACTAGTTTGTACTTATTGCAAGTACCGATACAAACGACTATACATATAGAAACTCTCAAAGTGCGGCAATTCACAAGTGATTTTTCCAAGAAAAATCTGCCAATGTTTTTGAAGTCTTCAAATTAAAGCACGCATAAGGCTTGTACATCTTGCAGGTTCCACTATGATATGCATAACCTTTAAGCATCAGTACTCATGATTGGTGCTTTTTGTTTTAGTGCCAAATCAATTTCAACCGTGATGTCGTGAACTGCTTCAAAAACTCCAAAGCAATTGATGCTTTAGTGAGCATGCGCAATAGGTTTGTTACCCAGCTAACACAGCTGTCCCAACTAGTTACCACTCCTCTTTCCGCGCATCAACATCAAATGCTGGAATCACTGCTGACCATTGAGGTCCACGGGCGCGATATCTTGGACCTTCTTATTAATAATCAAGTCACCCAGCAAGAAGACTTTGAATGGTCAAGGTAAGCGAGTTAACGTAGTGTCCAATCGTAACCGTAACAACACGTTGTGATTGGATGAATTAATGGAAGACATCAATGGGAAGCCATTTCAGTGTTACGGCATGCGTACCGTGTACGTGCTGTAAGTCAGTACCGTATCTTTCCCACTCACACGATAACCATTCTTATGAGAAGAACATATTTTCATGTGAAGCAGAAGGAGGGGGCCTGCAGGCTGAGATTTCCTGGCCAATAATCTAGTGTTAATAGCTTCGTGTTCATTCTAGACAACTCCGTTACGAATGGGAAGATGATCGCAGCATCTGCAAGATTCGTCACTGTGATGCGGTATTTGAATATGGTTATGAATACCTTGGTTGTTCGCCTCGTTTGGTCATCACTCCCCTGACTGATCGCTGTTATCTTACCATGACTGGTGCTTTGAATCTACATCTGTATGGCGCACCATCAGGACCTGCTGGAACAGGAAAGACAGAAACTGTCAAAGATTTGGCAAAGGTCAGTTACAGCGCTTTTCATATTTCTGCCACCTAACCGACTCCAGACGTCTTACATTTCAGCTTCCGTCAATCAAACTTACAACGGGCCGAGTTCATTCCGTTCGAGCGATAACGAAATTCCTGTGACTAAACAGCCATTTTCACAAATTTCTTTATCTCTAGTGATCGGAATGAACTCGGCCCGTCGTTTGAGTAACGGAAGCCAAAACGCCAGACGTCTGGAGTCGGTAGGTCGCAGAATTATGAAAAGCGCTGTAAGAATTTGGTCACCAGAAGAAGGCCCAATAGGCTGCGCATTTACTCAATATTTCACAGACATTGAGACATTGTTTAAAAGTTCTCAGTTATTGAAACTGCGAGGTTAAATTTCAAAACATCCTGAACAATTCAGCGTTGTTCACTATGTAACATGTAATCATATCATTTATTCCACAGGCCATGGGAAAGCATTGCTTGGTTTTTAACTGTTCTGAGGGTTTGGACTATAAGGTAAGTTATTGCGCGCGATTGCGGTTGGTGTATTTTTTTTACGCACCCGAAACGTATCCATGGTTGTCCTTATCTCTTATCCTATTGGCAGTTAAATTTTTGTGGGAGGTGGGGGTGAATGGGTTGAAGTTGAATTTTAGATCTCCTAAGAATTGGAAGTCTATTGTTTTGTCCTCCAAATTGAGCTACATTCCGACGTGCTGCAAGGGGTCTATACTGATGGAATATTTTTATTGTTTCCAGATGATGGGCAAGTTCTTCTCTGGATTATCGCAGACAGGGTCGTGGATTTGCTTTGACGAGTTTAATCGTATTGACCTTGAGGTGTTGTCTGTCATCGCACAGCAGCTTCACTCAATCAAGGCAGCAAAAGACAACGAAGTCGTAAGGTAATCTGTATTGTGATATCATTAGTACATAAACTATACTTGTGTGCATGTCCGCGTGGATTGGATTATACCGCATTTAGTGCTGCATTATTTTACAAGAGATCACGTGATAAGCAACATATAGGTACGATGACGTAATTCATTTTTGTTTTTGGTTCCTGTAGATTTCTGTTTGAAGGAAGAGATATCAAGATGAACCCTAGCTGTGGAGTCTTCATAACAATGAACCCTGGGTAAGTACTGGCTCCAGTTCCATCTAATTAACAATTTGAAGACGAACTCGAGATTTCTATCGGCTGATAGTTGACGAGGGGCTCCGGCCCCGAGTCAACTATCAAAGCCGATAGAAATCGAGAGTGAGTCTTCTAATTGTTTTAGTAAAATTCTCAACGAATTTCTTCGTAGGAAACTTCACAAAATCGCGAAGGGAAAGCCGCCATTTTTTTCAAAACAAGTCCGGCTTTCTCTACCCACTATCTATCGGCTGATAGATAGTGAGTACGTTAGCCAATCAGAATGCAGGATTTGCAATAGTATAGTAGTAGAATTTTACTAATAGCAGTTATTGCTTCGTTTCAGTCACTTGACGGCATTTCCCATCATTTCCAAATAATAAGATTCAAAGACTTATATCATCTGATTGAAATCCATTTCAATTATAATCATTCATTACGATAAATATATGTTGGTAGATTTTGAAACATATGCGCAGCACAAAAATATTTAGCAAAATTTGTTGGACTAGGATTTTTATTGGCATTTCCACAGATATGCAGGACGAGTGGAGCTTCCAGATAATTTAAAGGCATTATTTCGTCCCGTGTCGATGATGGTTCCTGACTACGCCCTGATCGCAGAAAATATCTTGTTTTCTGAAGGCTTCGCTGCTGCCGCCATGTTGTCACGCAAGGTCTTTAATTTATATCAACTGTCCAGTAAACAGTTGTCACAGCAGGTTAGTAGTCACGCTTTTCTCTGAAGGGTTCGCTGCTGCCAACATGTTGTCACGCAAAGTCTTTAATTTATATCAGTTGTCCAGTGAAGTTGTCACAATAACTTAGTAGTCACGCTATTTTCTGAAGGCTTGCCGCGATCCCCATGTGGTCACGCAAGGTCATTAATTCATATCAGTTTTCGCGTAAACGGTTGTCACATTTTAGCCACGCTACTCTCCGAAGACTTTGCTGCTCTGCAATAGCTCTGCAATCTTGTCACACAAGGTCTGAGGTTTCCAGAGAGTATTTGTCACGTCACGGTGAATTTTCCCTGCCACCATGTTGTAACGCTAGGTAATTAATAATGACTATCCAGGTCACGCTAACAGTAAGGTTTTTTGGTTTTAGGATCATTATGATTTTGGTCTCCGAGCTGTGAAATCTGTTCTACTCATGGCTGGACTAGAAAGACGTTCTGCTGGGTAAGCTTTTTCCCTTTCATTCTTTTATTCATTCACTTACATCTCACGTTTCTTTCACTTATGGTCAATATTCCTTCTTTTTTTTTTTTAAGCTTGCAAAACGACAGTGAGAACTTAGAGGAAGATGAGTCCCATATCATAATGAACGCCATCAGAAAAGCCAACCTACCGAAACTAGTGACCAACGATGTACCCCTCTTTAACAATATCTTGGCTGATTTGTTTCCTGGGGTGACACCACCTCCCCCTGACAACAGGAAGTTAGAGGTAAGTAAGACACTAGACATGAATAAACAGGGGGTGCACTAGTGACCAACGATGGACCCCTCTTTAACAATATCCTGGCTGATTTGTTTCCTGGGGTGACACCACCTCCCCCTGACAACAGGAAGTTAGAGGTAAGTAAGACACTAGACATGAATAAACAGGGGGTGCACTAGTGACCAACGATGTACCCCTCTTTAACAATATCCTGGCTGATTTGTTTCCTGGGGTGACACCTCCTCTCCCTGACAACAGGAAGTTAGAGGTGAATAGGCAGGGCGGTTGGGTTGGGTATGTACGGCATTGCCAGGCCAATCACATTGCGAGCTAAAAAAGTTTATAATTAGTCTTACTGCCTCTTAATTTAAAATTTATATCTTGCGTTGTTTTAGCGTGCAATAACCTGGGCCCTTACAGAAATGCCCTACCAGTATTGGCCATCTCAGATGGAGAAGATCATGCAGATTTATCATACTCTACTGGTCAGGCATGGCATCATGTTAGTAGGTCCTGCTGGTGGAGGGAAAACAGCAGCTCGACAAATCTTACGCAGGGCCCTCGTCTATCTACCGACCGTTCAGAGCCGTGACCAACACGAGAAGCCTGGAGAAGACTTCGATGACTCTACTTCTGGCAAGAGTGCAGCGTCACATGCGGTAACTAAAGATATTTAATTCTCTACTTTCACATTGCCCATGATACTTTACGGTTTTGGGGTGGGGCAACCGCAAATATTATGCCGAAAACTGATCAGAAGATGTTGTACATGCATCTTATGACATTTAAAGATGCATGAAAAACAACCAGAAACAAAGACAAAGAATTTTATAACAAGTTTATAAAGTAAACTTTGAGCACTTCTGGATCCGCCCCTGCATTTGTTTTTGCTTAGGGCAATAGACCTTTTTCGAGGTACGCGAGCGCTTTCAAAAATATCGCAGGCGCAAACATGATCTCGAGGTATTTTCGAGTAAGATCCAGCGCGCTAATGACACTGCCGGAAAATGCCTCGGAACCACGTCTGCACCTGCAATATTTTTGAAAGCGCTTGCGCATCTCAAAAATGGTCTATTGTGCAAGACTTCCTGTACTTCTTACACACAGTAAGTGTTTTGTATTTTGCATTTCATATCTCCTGCCAGCGCTCCAAGCTACGTAAAGGAAGAGTTGAAGTGTCCTGTATAAACCCAAAGTGCCTGACATTAGGTGAGCTGTACGGAGAGTTCGACCCCACTACGTCAGAATGGACTGATGGTATGTTGTCTCACTTCTATCGACGTCATGCCAAGGATAGCAGAGGGATGACAAATAGGAAGAGAAATAAAGAAGCCAAGGCAGCAGCGCGAACACCAACGCCTTCATCTGGTAGACCACTCTCAGCCAAATCTTTCACTACCATGTCTGAAGAACAAAGTGAAGGTACATCCTAACCTCTTTAATCCGACCGAAAATGAACTACAGTCGAAGTTATAGTAAGCGACCACCTCAGGAAATCGAAAAAGTGTATATCATAGTCAATAATATTTTCCCATTCCAGACCACGTGTCATTCCCTAGAGTATCATTTCTTTGTTTAATGGTTGCGCATGAGAAGACACATGAATATGGATACAACTCAAACAAAGAATCTTATTCTCAAGACCACGTGTCATTCCCTAGAGTATCATTTCTTTGTTTAATGGTTGCACATGAGAAGACACATGAATATGGATACAACTCAAACAAAGAATCTTATTCTCAAGAGAATGACTAGTGTTCTGAAATGGCAAAACAGACCCAAGCTAAGACGTCTATTACTTTTTGACCCCGCCTCTCCACATTGTTTTATCATTAGTCGAGACCCAGTCCTACGCGGATGAATCGCATATGACGTCAATCGATGAAGGTCAAGGTAAATATGAGCTTCGTTTCTGGCACTGGATAGTCATGGATGGTCCTGTTGATACCCTGTGGGCAGAAAACCTCAATACCGTACTCGATGATACTAAGGTATGCACAAATATGTCAGTTATAAATAGGCCACGTTCGGTATCTTGAAATTCAGACTTGATTGCGAGGCTTTAGTCGTATGGTACTTCATGTATGGTACAAACATGTGGATTCGTAAAGTTACCTTTGTCATGTCATTCTTTACAGGTTCTGTGCTTAGCTAATGGAGAGCGCATCAGTATGGGATTTGGCATGAGGATGATATTTGAGGTGGACAACCTGGTTATGGCATCCCCAGCTACCGTCAGTAGATGTGGTATGGTGTATATGGTAGGTATTAGATATGGAATAGGAAGGTATAGAGGCTTTGCACCATCACATGATGGCAGCCATGACAGGAGGCACTACAAGAGAGTCTTTTCCCCCTGGGAAACTAAATTCTTTCTCATGTAAATCATATTAGACCAGACTCAATTTTTCCTGCCTTCTGTCATGGCTGCCATCATATGGTAGGCACTAGTATGGTGTGTATGGTAGGTACTAGATGGGATGTAATGTCCCACGATAAGAACAGTTGTGTCACGGATGAAGTGCTGTGGTTTCAAGCCTTTTCAATATCTTTATGTTGCAGGATCCTAATGACCTTGGCTGGTTACCTTATGTGAAAACGTGGATACATTCTATGGGAGAACACAAGGTATCTTATCAGTCTCACAACTACCAAAAATGTTCGCTATAGCGCTTTGTTATTTTAAGACACCTAGTGTTCATTTAGCTGGGGATTGAATTCACGAACTCTCGCCCACCGACACTCCAATCAACTGAGCCGCTAGACCCCTTGCACTGGTGTCAAAGCAGCTCAATTTGGAGGACAAAACAAAATAATTTCAATTTCTTGAGAATTGGAACCTATTGTTTTGCCCTCCAAATTGAGCTGCATTCCGAAGTGCTTCAAGGGGTCGATTTTATCCATAATTCAGTTACTATTTTCTTACCATAAGTTAAACTTTTTACTATAAATATTGGTATGGTTGCTATAGGTCCCTACACCAGTTACCGATCATCTGCTGGCCTTGTTCGAGCACAGCACCGATGCAGGTCTACGTTTCTTAACCGACCATTCACATCACCAACACATCCCTGCACCAGCCCTCAGCGTAGTATCCACGATGTGTGGAATCATAGGAGGGTTCATCGACATGATTGGAATTCATGGTGGCTTTGGAATCGCCCCAGAGAAAAGCGCAAAAACTGAAGACCAAAACGAAGACAACCAAGAAAAGTCTGTCACTTTTGCTGATGATTTTGAGCGCGAAATACGAACGCGGCGGGTTTCCTGTGTACAGCGCAATCCTCACCACACTCTGGACTTCTTTGGGAAAGTCTACGTGTTTGCGTACACTTGGGCATACGGTGGATTGCTGCAGGCCGACGAAGAAGAGGAAGACGAGGACCACTCTGATATCCCTGGTGCTCCCCTGCACGCAAGAGATTCAGAATCAGTCCGTAAAAAGTTTGATTCATTTGTCAGAGAGCTCTTTTCCGGCACAGGAGAAGAGGCCCTCCATGTTGCATTACCCACTGGAAGTGACACTGTCTTTAACTACTACATCGACCTAGAAGTAGGAAACTTTGCCAAGTGGGATGTTCTGGTACCTCCGTCTCGTGCTCTTATCGCCAAATCTATCTCAGATCAGTTTGCGCATTCAGATCACACTCATATTCTGGAAGAATCAGCCGTATCGAAAACAGAAGCCGAGATCGACCTATCTCTTGTTCCGACCCTTGATACCATACGCTATGCCTTCCTCTTGGCTCTAATGTCCGTGAACAAGCAGCCTGTACTTCTAACAGGAGATGTAGGGGTTGGCAAGACGGTTCTTATTCTCGATACCCTTACGCGTCTATCTAAAGATGGCGGGACCTCCACTGACGCAGGGTCCATTCTTGGAGCAGTCTTTCGTTCGGGAGGAAAGAATTTAGTCGAGAGTATTTTGGAAGGAACGGGGATGGATAAACACGAAGCTAAGTCGGATTTGAGTCACGAAATGATACAGTTTTCCTCTAGGACCACTGCTGGCAGAGTGAGGGAGTTTATTGAATCTAAACTTGTTAAACGTGGGAGAGAAGCCCTCGGCCCGATTCCTGGACAAAAGGTACTAATGATTAATATAATAGTTGATAATGATTAATAATTTAACGGATTTCCAATTGCTGATATGATCTTCTTTATTCCCAAGGCTATACTATTCGTAGATGATCTGAACATGCCTCAACCAGACAAATTCAACGCACAACCCCCTCTGGAATTGGTACGACAGTTTCTCGATTCCGGGGGATTCCATGACACTAAGAAGTTAGTATGGAAGGAGGTATTTGATGTGACGTTGATGGCTGCTTGTTCTCCGCCAGGTGGTGGACGAAGCGCACTCAATGGCCGTCTCCTCAGACACTTCAGGTAAGAATCTAATTGAATTGAGCATTTTTATATTCTTGTTTTGATAGGCCACGTTCGATCTCTTATAATGCATACTTGATTGCGAGGATTTAGTCGTATGGTACTTCATGTATGGTACAAACACGTGGATCACTAAATGCATTTATTGGTAGGAATAAACAATGTATCATATACGACGTTCCTACCTTATTTTGGTAGAAATGCTATTCAGCTCACTCTCAGCAATGTTATAATCGAATCTACATGCAGCACTATATTTACGGATCTTTTTTTACAGTTCTCTGCGCCATCTTGAAAGGTAGTGGTGCCTTTACATCGAAGCGAGACATGAGGTGACCTTGCAACAATAGAGGCATGTGAATAATTGTCCAAGGTGTGCGGCAAAAATGGTCCCTATCCTTGCAAGGTCACCTCATGTATCGCTTCGATGCAAAGGCACGGCTACCTTTAAATATGGCGCATGAAACTGTAAAGAGGGAATATTCTCTAGTTCTTGATTGTGAAGAGAAAAAAAGACTATTTGTTTCTTGTCATCTTTTTTACTAGTATCTTGAGTCTATCGTCTCCCTCTACTAAGTGGCTTCGTCATATCTATGGTACTCAACTAGGGCGCTACCTGGAGAAGGTAGACTTCACGACGGAGGTTCGGGAGTCGTGTGATAACATAGTCATCACTGCTATGTCTCTGTACTTCAAACTGAGCACTGGTCTGCTGCCTACACCTGCAAAGACCCATTATACCTTTAACCTACGAGACCTAAGCAAGGTATGGTGATTAAAATGGGGGTCATGGGGTGCCTGTGGTCCTCCCTTCCCATGGACAGTTTAATTGTTACATTCATAATTTTTCGGGGGGAGTGGAGGAGATATAAATTGGTTTGGTCTAATGGGGCGTGCCCCCCCCCCCCCCCCCCCCGTTGTATGAGTATAAAATCTTACCGAAAACCATCCTCAGTTGTTATAATTTTCATGTCCAGGTCATTGAAGGAATGTTACAAGCCCATCCTGCTGTCATCTCCCTAAGCGAACATTGTGCACAGCTGGTTATACATGAGAGCATGCGCGTGTTCCATGATCGCCTGGTTGATGACGTCGATCGGAGTTATTTCTTCAACATCATGTCAGAAACACTTCATGAGACGTTCAGGCTGACTTGGTCTCCTGAAGTTCTACAGAATGAACCAATCATGTTTGGAGACTTTCTGGATTCATCTAGTCTTTCTCATCACTCATCGTCACGGATATATCGATTAGCTAACTATGATAGGCTCATCAGTGTACTGGAGGTAAGTTGGACGACACTTTATTAAGGAGGGGTATCCTATGCCACCCACTCCATCCTCAACACCAATAGCACTATTATACCGCTTCGCACCAAAGCACAGCATATCACAGCACACCTTACCTCACCTCACCACTCCACACTACACCACAGAATACTACACGGAAACGCCACACCACTCTGCACTACATGATATACAATATATTCTATCACACATCACACTGACGTGCTCCATATAAAATCACATAACTTCACCACCCCAAATCACATTGCACCAACCGTTTTAAATAATAGACCTTTCCCGAATTTGCTTAATTACCACAGAACAATAGATGTAAGGTGAGGCTACAGTAGACAATACAGTAAATTCATGGACAGAAAACTCCAGCCTCGACTTGAATCTATTGTTCTGTGGTCATTAAAGCAAATTAGGGAATTTTGAGACGCATAATTCTAGTCTTGATATTCAACACTGTCATACTGATGTCAATGTATTATTTCAAGGACCACTATGACCGAGCCAGACATTCATGGGACAATATGCAGCATCGTTTTGTATTCTTTGACATGGCTGTTCAACACATCACACGTGCTGCACGGGTGTTCCGTAACCCTGGTAACCACATGATGATGGTAGGGGTGGGTGGGACTGGTAAATCCACCGTGGCTAAACTAGCGGCTTACATTGAGGGATGTCATTTCATGATGCCTATTGTATCCCGTGTGTACCTGTGGCCTGAGTTCTGTGATGATTTGAAGAAAGCTGTTTTGAGAGCTGGTCTGAAGGGAGAAAATACTGTGCTCTTTCTTACAGATGCTATTGTTAAGGTATGAAAGAAATTTACATTTGATTCATACATTGTAATTGCCGTTGGGATATATGACATTTCGTGCTATCGAACAATCTCTTGGCTGATCTAAATAAATACATGGCTAACTCACAGATAGAACCCTAAAACAACCTCTGGGCTGATCTAAATCAGGGCATGACTAACTCACAGATAGAACCCTGAAACAACCTCTGGGCTGATCTAAGTCAGGGCATGGCTAACTCACAGATTAAATTGAAAGTTAGCATGTTAGGTTTTGCGGAGGGAAGAAAACCCGAAAACTCGGAGAAAAAAACTCGAATCGAGGGAGGAAAAAATCCAACAAAGTTTACTCCCGTATGATTCCAAGTCCAGTAATCGAACCCCGAGACCCCAGAAGTGAGAGGTGAGTGTACTACCACTACACCACCCTTGATTCCCTGAATGATGCGCACGCATAAGAATTTAGTGATGACAAACACCAAGTCATATTATATCATTTTTAAAGAAGCGCAAATATATTTCCGTTAAAAACCTTTCTGTTTCATGTTTGTAGGATTTATTCCTAGAAGGAATCAGTACAATACTAAGCTCAGGCGAAATCCATGACTTGTTTGACCACGAAGACCTAGAACAAATCTTCCTTGAACTCCAACGTTCAGCCGTGCGCAGTGGCATCCCAGACACCAAACCATCCGTGTTCAAATACTTCATGCAACGAGTAAAGAAAAAACTCCATCTTGTTATCTCGACCAGTCCTTTTGGACAGCACTTCCGGCAAAACTGTCGGCTCTACCCCTCACTTATTAACTGCTGTACCATCGATTGGTACGATAAGTGGCCGCTTGATGCTTTACAGTCTGTAGCAGACTCTTTCCTGGAGTTGATGGAATTTGACATGGTGAAAGTTGATGACAAGAACGCGCTAAAGAAAAGCTTAGCTAAGACATTTGTGGAAGTCCACAAGAGCGTCGAGGAAGAAGCGAAGTTATTCTACGAAGAAATGCAACGTAGATATTACACTACACCTACTACATACATGGAATTTGTCAAACTATTCTTGTCAAAGTTCCACGAGAAGGCTTCCAAGTTCAGCCTGAATAAGGATCGGTTAGCAACAGGACTCTTGAAGCTAGCTGAGTCGAACAATCTTGTCGGGGTTATGCAAACTGAGCTTATAGAACTGGGCCCACAACTAGAACGAAAATCAAAGGTATATTTATTTACTGTAAATCACAGTTAGCTGCCTCCTATTTATCACAACTGCGGGGGGAGGTCGATGACATTATATTCTTTGTGCTCAAACAATATTGTTGTAAAACCTGGCCTCCATCGTGGCTCTGTAACTCCCAATGTCTCTAAAGGATAGGACAATCTTTCTGCGCGCCGTGTCCAACTGAGACGCGCTTAATATGTTTCTACTCCGTAAAAATCAACAGCTGAGTTGAGAGTTGTAAGCATAGAATGTATAATGTAGTGGTATTGTGTGGGTAAGTGACAGTGGGCCAAATTGGGAACCATTATTCATCTGAGTTTGCTCACTCAATATTTAAAAAGCATTATTATTGATTCAAAGGACACGGAGAAGCTGTTAGAGCAGCTAGCACGCGATCAGAAGGCAGTCGATCAGATCCACAGTGTAGTACGAGAAGAAGAAGAGTTCATGAACAATGAAGCCATGAGAATCCAAGCTGTTGCAGACGAAGCACAGAGGGACCTCGAAAGCGTTATCCCAGAACTAGAGGTTGCCATTTCAGCACTTGATGCGCTGGATAAATCAGATATATCAGAGATACGCGTCTATACCAAACCCCCTGCCATGGTTATGACTGTATTGTCTGCTGTATGTGTTCTACTGCAGCAGAAACCTGACTGGAGTACTGCTAAACTCTTGCTGGCTGATCCAGGGTTTCTCAAAAATCTTGTGACCTACGATAAACATAGTGTTCCTGACAAGGTAGGTAAATGCACGGTAATACGAGCAACAAAATCATGCAACAAGCTTGTCGCGTAACATTTTTCCGTTGCAAGTTGCAGAGAGAATGTGGCTCGTATTAACATCCCGTGCAACAACAAAATTTTGTTGCTGGACTTTACAGCAGAAGTAGAAGCTCTTTCTATTCTGCAACATTTATTGTGTACAGGGTGGTAATACGAACAACATTCGCTCTGCAACTTGCAACGCAATAAGATTGCGCGACAAGTTGCACGATTTTGTTGCTCGGAGATCATGGACTGGGTACCATTTCTGACTGCTGCCTTTCAATTTACGTTTCAATAATCCTCATGTACAGCAAAATGATATCTATTTTTCCGGTATTTAGGTATTCGTACGCCTCAAAAGGTATACTCAGAATCCTAACTTCAACCCTGAAACTGTTGGTAATATTTCTGTTGCCTGTAAGTCAATGTGCCAATGGGTTTTGGCTCTGGAAAACTATTCTGAGGTAAGACAACTTACTGACGTACATTCATCACCATCATGTATCATCATCATGTATCATAATCATCCTCATCATCTTGCATCATCATCATGTATCATCATCAATTGTGATCACCATCATCATCACCATCATCGTCATCATGTATCATCATCAATCGTGATCATCATCATCACCATCATCGTCATCATGCATCATCATCATCATGTATCATCATCATCGTGATCACCATCATCATCACCATCATCGTCATCATCATCATCATCATCATGTATCACCATCATCATGTATCATCATCATGTATCATCACCATCATGTATCACCATGTATCATCATCATGTATCACCATGTATCATCATCATCATGCCAGTATCATCATCATCATCATGTATCATCATCTAACATCGTCTATCATCATCATAAGTAGTAAGTTTCATCATCATTACTGACGTGCATTAGTATTTTTCAAAGAAAAGAGGTTGCACTCATTAGCACCAGTATCTTTGTACTCTTATAGATTATACATGCCTGTTAGCCAATCAGAAAGCCAAAAATGTTAATGTTCTTTCAAACTCTTGTGAAAGGTTTACAAGATGGTTCAGCCGAAGCAAAGTCGATGTGAAGAGGCCCAAACAGCGCTCACCATGGCTAAAGAAAACTTACGACAAAAACAAGAAAGTTTGGTTACCATCCAGGAACAACTGGAAATTCTACAGAGTCAATACGACGAGTCTGTAAGGCAGCAAGAAGAGCTGAAGGTCAAGAAGAATCTGACTATCGCCAGACTGCAGAGAGCATCGGTGTTAACTACCGCGTTAGCTGAAGAACAGGTAAAATGGACCCTTTTAGCTTGGGCGTAATGTTTTCCCATTTCAGACCGCATGTCATTCCCTTGAGTATTACTTCTTTGTTTAACAATGCGCATGAGAAGATGCATGAATATGGATACGACTCAAATAAATGACGTGTGGTCTGAAATTTAAAAACATTACATTTATACCATGGTCTATACCATTGGCACGTGGATTTTTTTCCATTTCAATTAAGACTGAAAGGAAGAAATAAGTAAATGATTTAATGAATGAATGGGAATTAACAGTCAGAGTGGCTCTTCCTCCATTGGATTCCAATTGGAATTTAAAAAAATGATTTTTTCAACTAATAGAAAGAAAGTATTTAAGGAAATATCATACAAGACATATGAATGAGATATTTTGGAACCCAAGCACGACTAAAGCCTACCATGTTCACCGCCTCGAAAAAGCGCGCGTCGTATTATCGAGTCCATTAAGCATGGCCCTGGAAGTATTTTTGGGTGGGTATCCCAAAATCAATGATTAAACATGAGGCATTTGGCTCTGGAGACTGGCCAACCCCTCCCTGTTTTTGAAGAAAAATAATTAGGATTTTATGGACACGAGTGAAAAACGCACTGCGCATGCTCGGAAGTCCGTCGTGTTTACAAAGAAAACCATTGGAGATTTACATGTCTTGTATTATGTGAATTTCTCTTGTATTATTTGACCAGTTATTTGACAACTAAAGTGATGTGCCAGGAAAAAAATAGCACTAACTTTCCACGAACGGCATTAACTTTAGAGATTTACTAAACGCCGGTAAATCTCCAATGGTTTCTTTGTAAACACGAACGAACTTCCGAGCATGCGCAGTGCTTTTTTCACTCGCGTCGATTTAAGGTAATTCCGTAGTTTTGCATTGCGCACGTGCTGCTGCGCACGATTTTAGCCAGCGCGAGCTCGTGCACATTGGCTATTATTACGATTTCAAGATGGCGCCCGGCTGGTAAAAACAGTTTGTTAAAAATACACAAAATACAGAAAACAAACCAAAACAACCAGGAAATTATCAATCGAGGGTATCTGGCATTGATATGAGAGTTTTCTATAAATTTAGAAAGACATCACAGTCTTTTTCATATTTTTTTGTGTGTAAACTCTCCCTAGTCCTTTCTAGATCACTACATTTCGAGGACAAAATTCGTATTTTAGCGAGCTGTAGCGCGAAAACGAGCACGGTGACCTATCTTTTTTATTTCAGTAAATCAATAAGGAATAGGTTTACCATAATATATCTTAATTTAAACAAAATTCCATGTCCAGTTTTCGAGATATTCTCAAAAACATACTGCGGAAAACTGTTTCCAGATCGATATTAGGGAGAACATCGAAGTTGAAAAGTCCCTGTTTTTTACAACGACTGCATTTTCTGGAAAATTTTCGGCATCCAACTGTTGCTTTGCTTCATGAAAGAAAGAATAACGCAAATAGTTTAATGTTAGCAATGACTTCCTGAAAGTGGTGGGGCCTTTTGTTCGATTCTCATGATTCGAAAATTTCTTTCGCACGACTCCAAAAATGCCATAAATTGCCGTCATCTAGCGCCAAAACGAGCACGGTGACCCCACTTTTTTATTTCATTTTTGGAATAAGTAGCATTAACTCAATGACTGTGTGAAGTTTTATTAAAATTCTATGTTCGGATCTATTACTACGGAATTACCTTAAGGTATAAAAGACATCCCATTTAAAGGGTCTGTTGCTTCCTTGGCATATTATTTACAAGTTGTAATTTCTTAACAACTATTTTGTTATCGTGTAGGATCGATGGAGTCAAACTATCAAACAAGTGGGTGAACATGCTAAAGGACTTATTGGTGATACTCTTCTATCCACCGCTGCCACAACCTATCTTGGCGTATTCACGTCATCGTATCGCCGCAGTCTCTTGGATCGCTGGCACGTGTACTGCGAAGAAAAGTCCATCCCCGTCAGTGAGAACTTCGAATTGACCAGTTTTCTTACAGAACCAGTGGAGATCCAACTATGGTTGAATAATGGGCTACCACATGATAAATATTCTATTGAGAATGGTGCTATTATCAAACACTGCCACCGTTGGCCACTCCTTATCGATCCGCAGGAGCAAGCCAGTAAATGGATCATGTTGAATGAGAAGGAAAATAGACTAAAGGTCGTCAAGGCAACGGATTCGTCTTTCATCAAGACTTTGGAGGAGGCAATACCGTTAGGAGAACCAGTATTGATTGAGGTAACAATACGGATTAGTTTTAGTCCCTAAAGCTTTTGACATTGCGCTCAGTGTCTTGGAGTTACAAAACTCCAGAAAATATAACTACGGACGCATGGTGCGACATTGCGCGCAATGTTGAAGGTAATCGATGTTGCGAGCCATGTCACATGACGCAATTTGTTGCACGCAATGTTGCTGAAGTAGAAAACGATCATACTTCAGCAACATTGCCTGTAATATTGTGCGCAATGTTGCACCGTGTGTCGCGTCGTATCGTATCGTATCGTATCGTATCGTATCGTATCGTATCGTATCGTATCGTATCGTATCGTATCGTATCGTATCGTATCGTATCGTATCGTATCGTATCGTATCGTATCGTAACGTATCGTAACGTATCGCATCGTATCGTAACGTATCGTAACGTATCGTATCGTAACGTAACGTATCGTATCGTATCGTATCGTATCGTATCGTAACGTATCGTAACGTATCGTAACGTATCGTATCGTATGGAACGGTACGGTGCGGCACTAATTTATACTCTACCTATACGTATGCAGGACGTGGGAGAAGACATTGACCCAGCCCTTAACCCTATCCTAACAAGAAACACATCGTTACGTGGCAACCATCTAGTGATATGTATGGGTGACACCGTCATCGAATACAACCCTAACTTCCGGCTGTACATGACTTCACCCCTGGCCAACCCTCACTTCCGGCCAGACGTCTGCATCAAGGTCACGCTCATCAATTTTACTGTCACGCTAGAAGGGCTTCAGGATCAGCTGCTGTCACGCGTGGTTCAGCAAGAAATACCGAAGATTGAAGAACAAAGGAAAGAGATCTTACATAACTTAGGTATGGAAGTATGGAAAGTATTTTACAATTGTAAGGAGGTGTGAGTAAAGCTAGTAAACTGTAGGAGTGCAAAACGAACCCTTTGGGGGAGGAGTAAGGTAAATTTATGTCAGGTTTTCATCGACAACAACAATAACAACAACAACATCTTTCTTACCATTAATTTCCAAATATGAATTTACAAGTTATAGAAAAATAGTGAAACAGTACAAGGTAAAAGTTACTCAGAAAATAACTTAGGAGCTAATCGAGCTGAAGTGGCCAATAGTTGTTATTACAATTAAGCCCACAATGATTTTTTTTTTTTATTAAGAATCATACAAGTGAGGCTATCAGGTCGATACACTGCCTGTTGTCTCATGCATCCATAATAACTGCTATTTTATCTCTCGATAGTAAAAGACAGATTCAAACTAGAAGAACTGGAAGACCGTTCGTTATCATTACTTCATACCTCACGTGGAAACATCCTAGATGATGAAGACCTTATCAATACCCTGGATGAAAGCATCAAAATGGCACATGTTATTCAAGTTCGTGTGGTTGAATCAGAACACACTGAAGAAGCCATGAAATTCAACCGTGAGAAATACCTTCCCATCGCCTCGAGGGGGGCTATTCTATACTTCGTGCTGACAGACTTGGCCTCCATTGATGTGATGTATCAGTTCTCGTTGCCATCATTTACCACCCTCTTTGCTAAATGTATCCAATCATCACGCGATGCGGCGAAGCAGGATTCACCGATACCGCCTGGCAGTGCTGGTACCATGAGACCCCTGAAAAAAGATAAATTCTACCCAGGTATGACGATGATAAAACAGTTCACGTCAGTATAGATCTTTTCGGCTTGGGTGTAATGTTTTCTCATTTTAGGTCACGTGTCATTCCCTAAGAGTATCATTTCTTTGCTTAACGGTTGCACATGAGAAGACACATGAACATGGATACAACTCAAACAAAGAATCTTATTCTCAAGAGAATGACACGTGGTCTGAAATGGGAAAACATTACGCCCAAGTTAAGAGCTATGCTATCATTATAATACTATTTTTACCAAGACCTCACAGTCTCGGCCAACCCCTACTGATGAGAGAAGGTTTGAGACTTGATCAATATTCAAATTAGCGTGTGACCAAATATCTGGATCAGGAACGTCAGCCGTTGATTGGGTAGATGTCATTGCTGCTGGGGTTTAGAGGAGAGCGGTTGGGTATTTGATACTAAGATCAGTAAAGGTGGGGCGGACACACGACACGATTTCTCATGCGACGTCGCAAAAACTAGATCGCACCCGTGCGACGTTGTGTTCACACGGTCAGGTTCGACCCACGTTACTAAATTAGAACTCATTTTTACTTTTTGGACGTCGCCGGCAACATCGCATGCAGCTCGCACGGGTGTCACGTGGTGCGATCTCTAGTTTTTAAGACGTCGCATGCGTCACCGCATGAAAAATTGCATCGTGTGTCTGCGCCTTAAGAAGAGACAAGAATGAGCATTCCACTCTAACCTGAAAAGACCGAGGTAGTGTACTTATTCACTTGTTGTCCTCCTTTGATATATATTTGCAGGTAAACGAATATCAATGGTGGAGTTTGCAGGCTTCACTCGCAAAATGACCATCCCCAAAAACAAAGACGAAAGCGACTTATCCGAGTACCTGAAGGCACTAGTGGATCTACTGACAGAAAACGTCTATCGCGTCGTGTCGCATGCGATTTTTGCACGACATAAGTTGACGTTTTCATTCATGCTGTGCGCGAGCATTCTAATGAAAGATAAACTAAAGCGAAGTGTAGACACCAAGAAGCCTCCTATCACCGACACGGAGTGGAATCTATTCCTTAGGGGCTCTGCTATGGCTGCTATTGCTGAGAGAATCGTAGATGATGATGATGATGAACCATCATTTGGTGGACATTTAGGACCTAGAGGTTAGCATCATATTGATTATTATTATTCTATTAAACGAGTGGCCTGCGGAGATCCGTTCGTTTCTCCGTTCATCCATCCATCTGTCCTGGGGATCAATCCATCTATCCATGAGTCCACCTATTCGTCTTCCAATAATAGCTTCTTCATACGTCCATTTACCCATTAATGCATCCCATCCCTTCTATTCGTCCATGCAACCGTCTTTCCCTCCGTCCATCAATCCAATCCCATCTCCCATCCCCCCATTTATTGATTTGTCCTATCCCACTCTCCCATTCATTCATTCATCCATTTATTCCATTCATCCATCCATCTTTTCATCCATCCACCCATCTATCCATTATTTCATCCATTAATTCATCCATCCATCCATCCATCCATTTATTCATTTCATCCATCCACCCATCCATCCATCCATCCATCCACCCACCCATCCATCCATCCATCCAGCCATTTGTTTATTCATTTCATCCATCCATCCATCCTATCCCACCATCGCATCCCACCATCGCATCCCACCATCGCATCCATCCATTCGTTCATTCGTTCATTTGTTCATTTGTTCGTGCTTTAATATGTTTTATTTGTCCCAGTGTCTCGAACTAAAGCAGGTGGAAGCATGGGTCATCTAGTTGCTAAAATGAGCAAGTCACCAGCGAAATGGATCTCTGAGTCTGCCTGGAAGGAATGCGTGCAGTTATCAACCCAACTAGAAGAATTTGCTGGTCTGTGCACTAATATCACAGTCAATAAACAATTCTGGAAAAAATTCGCTGAATCTTCCAACCCCTATGAGATAATGGAGAGTGACGAGGATGTTGAGAAGCAAGAAACAAAAGGTATTTATATTTATGGGTTTCCTGTGGTATTTCGTGCACCACACGGTCACGTTTCTGTATATTATGGACGATATCCATTGAATCAATCACAGTGAAGGGGATTAGTGTTAAACTAATGGTACGAACATGCCGTGCCGTGACGGCGTAGTGTCCGAGTTTTCTGATTGGATGAACAGTTACTTCACGCGCAGTGATTGGTTAATCCGGTATCGTCGATTTCCGCATTATGACAGTGACAGTGGTGTGACGTCGTACCATAAGCGCTTCATAGAAATATGAAATCTGCGTCAAGGTACGCGCGCACAGCACCGTAAGTTTTACACAACCGTGTGGAACGTAGTTAGAATCGCTCACTAAAATATTAGCAATGACCATACTATTTTGTCTTGTTAAAACAGGTTCTAGTCGCTCCTCAAAAGTACGCTGGCATAGCAAGTCTCTATCAGGATTCCAAAAACTAATGCTAATCAAGATCTTAAGGCCAGAGTGTCTTGTGGAGACTGTGCGCATGTTCGTGGAACGACAGCTGGGCAGTAAATTTGTCACCAATGTCGGGTTCGATTTACAGGAGATTTATGAAGAATCCAATGCAAGAACACCTCTTATCTTCATCCTTTCGCCAGGTAACTATACCTTTACTTTTAGAATAGTATACATGAAAAACACTCAGTTCGGATTGGCCTAGAGCAGTGCTGTTCAAGCGTAATACAGTGCAAATAACTGTAACACAAGTGTGATACCAGCTCTGTTATTTTTATGTGTAGTTTCAGCATTGATTTTATTATTTTTGGTGTAAAGCGCGCTTTTCAACATAGGGACACCTAAAGTCCAAGGCTTTAAGCCCCAAGTCCGGTGCGCGCTTTCATTTCTTTGCGCGCCGAGTAGATAAAATCAGCCTTCAGCGTCGTAAGAAGTTTTGCAACTGGAAACGCGTCGTAATAAGTGGATTTCGTTTGACCGTGAAATGGTGCAATAAAGGTACGAAATAGACCAAAATCCTAATCACCTCGCGCGAAATCATTTCTAATCCAATGAAATTGCTTGGAAACGGCACGGTCACGTCACGTCACGTCACGTTAGTACATAGTCAGCGCAAGGCGCGCGCAGTGCGTGCCGTTAGTTTCATAGTCGTACGAAAACGGCTCTACCGTGAGTTTTACACAGTCATACGAAAACTTCTCTAATAATTATTATCACTCCACCAGGTTCAGACCCAGCTTCCAGCCTTATTCGGTTCGCCAAAGAACTTAGAGGTACAACGCTTCATCTTGATATGATCTCTCTTGGTCGCGGCCAAGAACCCAAAGCAGAAGATGCCATCACTAAGGCTTACCAGCAGAAGGGGAAATGGGTGTTCTTACAGAACTGCCAACACGCTGCTTCCTTCATGCCTCGACTACAGCAAATTGTCAAAAGGTTCGTAAAGAGGGAGGGGTGGGGGGGGGGGGGCGCTCTCAGAACTTGAGCAAAAAATAGGGCAGAAGGATCACGGAGGGATAGGCAAAAATTCACAAGTTATGTTTCAGTGCTGGAAGGGGGTAGGAAGGTCAGGGCAGGATATGAGCATTGACAATATTGAGCTAAATTTCATGTCTGTGTGTTAGGCTTGCCATGACTTAGGTCAGCTTTAAGGTTGTTTCAGGGTTTGATCATAAAATAGTCACCTTCACATTTCCCTCCGCCAGGTAGCCGTGCCTTTGCATTGAAACGAGGCATGAGGTGACCTTGCAATGATGATAATGATTCACATCTCTATCATTGCAAGGTCACCTCATGCCTCGTTTCAATGCAAAGGCACGGCTACCTTGCAAGATGGCGCAGTATGAAGGGGACTATTGATGTTTTTGTCTGACTAATATAATTTGTGGTTTGTTTGGTTATAGAATATCCATGCCAGATACCCCAGTTGATCCTCAGTTCCGTATGTGGCTTAGTTCCAAACCAGATCCTTCATTCCCTATCTCTATTCTCCAAGTCGGACTCAAGGTAATCACTTCCACTATGCAGTCTTGGATCACTAAATCAAATGACAAGTGTTCTATAGATTGGGTTGTAACCGTGTTGTAGTCGTACGCTGGTCGTACAGTAGTCGTGTTGTAGTTGTACGCTGGTCGTACAGTAGTCATGTTGTAGTCGTGCGCTAGTCGCTCTGTAGTCTTGTTGTAGTCGTGCGGTAGTCGTGCGGTAGTCGTACAGTAGTCGTACGCTAGTCGCACGGCAGTTGTGTATAGTAGTGTGCTAGTCGCGTGGTAGTCGACTTGTAGTCGTGTGCTAGTCGCCCGGTAGTCGTGTTGGTCGTGCGCTAGTCGCACTGTAGTCATGTTGTAGTCGTACTTTAGTAGTAAGGTTTTTGGGCCTGCAGTCTGGTCGTAGTTCAATAATTTACCCTTACTGTATTCAGTATTCTTATCGCTTTCGTAATGCACTCGTACGAAAGTCGTGCTTTAACTTCAATCTTCAAGTCGAACCCGGCGTATTCGTGTTGCCTCGAGATTCGTTGATTAAAATAGACGTCACTGCTATTATATATTTTTACTTTATGTCTCTTATTAATAATCTATATTTCTACGATGATAGATGACGGTAGAGCCTCCTCCTGGTATCAAGGCAAACCTGCTGCGTACATTTGGTGCAGTAGGTGGGGTGGTAACAGACTCGGTGTTTGAAGACCCCAGTGCAGGACCAGCCTGGAAAAGACTGTTATTTGGCCTGTGCCTGTTTAATGCTGTTGTACATGAACGAAAGAAATTCAGCTCTTCTCTTGGATGGAACATTCCCTACGAGTTCTCAACATCAGATCTTGAGGTACGCGAGCTACTCAGGCATGGATAATAGATCCTTTGAGTCTTAAGCATAATGTTTTGAGAATGACATACTTTGTTTGAGTCTTATCCATATTAATGTGTCTTCTCATGCGCAATAGTTAAACAGAGAAATGATACTCTAGGGAATTATCCGAGTAACACGTGGTCTGAAATGGGAAAACATTACGCCCAAACCGAAAAGGATTATTAGCTCCGTTTTTAACAAAGGATGTGGAACATGATATAGAACCCTTGCAGAACTTCGGAATGCAGCTCAATTTAGGGAACAAAAAATAGGTTTCCAATTCTCAGGAAATTGAAATTATTTTGTTTGTACTCCAAATTGAGTTGCTTTGACGTCACGTGCAAGGGGTCTATACCGTTTTTACTGCATTGTATGAGCACAAGTGGGTGCTACACACACTAGGTATCACGATTCCTGTTTGCTGTGTAAGGCAAGGTCTTAACGAAATACTGATTTTCATGCAGGTATCGATACAGATGTTACACATGCTGTTAACAGAACATCGTGATGTTCCCTGGCAAGCTCTTTGTTACCTGACAGGAGATATTGCTTACGGGGGTCGCGTCACCGATCAGTGGGACCAACGGTGCTTGAAGAGTATTTTAAAGAAGTTTTATAACCCTGATGTACTGCTGGAGGATTATGCGTACACGACGGATCATGTAAGGAAAAGCTCGTCCCATCCATCCATCCCATCCATCCATCCATCCCATCCCATCCATCCATTAAAAAAAAGAACTGTCATTAATCTCGCGTTCTGATCGCGTTTTTATGAAGGAATACAGCGCACGCGCACCTTCTACCGCGTCAGTCATTCGTATCCAAAATAGCGGGTATTGTACATTGTATGTTATAAAAGAAAAGCGTGCTTGGTGTGGTGTGTGAAATTATAAAGCACTTGGGGATTGTCAGAACACTCGAGAAGTGTTGAAAAGCACTCCTACGCGTCGTGATTCTCCTAACACTTCTCTTTCTGCGCAGGCTCGTTTCCTATTTCTTCACACTTTTTTTTAAAAATCCTTTCTGACTGATCAAAAGAATTGATGAAAGTGTTTTTGATCTAGGTATACCGACCACCACCCAGTAATATCTCGCTGTTAGTCTGTTGTTCATACATCGATGAGTTACCCACCTTAGACTCAGCTGAGTTGTTTGGCATGGATCAGAATGCCGATACCGCATACCTCAAGGCACAGGCTGGTAGCCTTATCACTGATCTTCTGGCAGGACAACCAAAAATCACTGGCCATACTGGGTAAGACATTGTTATACAAATCCCCTTTTCACATGACATCAAAGCAGCTCAATTTGAAGGATAAAACAATGAAATTTCAATCTCCTGAGAATTGGTACCTATTATTTCGTTCTCCAAATTGAGCTGCATTCCGACGTGCTGCAACGGGTCTATACAACAGCTTTTCTGTCGTGCTGAAGCACTAAGTCTTTGCACAGACACTCGTATTAACCAATCAGGGCTAACGTAGTAACTGACGTCATAACTCTTTTTATTCATAGATCAAGGAAGACCAATGATGACATTGTCCTTGATTTGTCCAAAGACATTCGTTCTCGGTTACCCAAGCGCGTAACTGTTGTCAAGAAGGATTTCTCGTTCCATACCGGCGCAAAGAAGGGCTTCAGTGATTCAGATCAGCCACAACTGCTCAAGAAATGGAAAGAAGAGAGCACCAGGATGAAGGAACTGAGTAGTCAGTCCACTTTGCTTGTTATCTTGGAGCAAGAGGTGCAGCGGTTTGATCGTTTGTTAGATGTCATTCATACATCACTAGATTCACTTTGCTTGGCTATCAAAGGACGAATCGTCATGACCAGCGCACTGGAACAGGCGTTTAATGCGCTGCTCAATAACGCGGTTCCTACGCAATGGAAGGTAAGTTTCAAATCATTATTTTTTTCCCAAAAGAGTGCCTTTCCTTTCGCTTCTTCTCTTCTCCTTTCATTTTTTCTCCTTTCCATTCCTCAACTCTCTTCTTTTCTTTCAATTTATCTCGCGGTTCAAACGCAATGAAAGGTAAAACCCAAAATATTTTTTCCAAAAAAAAAGGTTGTTCTCTCGCTTCCTTTCCATTCCTCCCTCTCTCTCCTCTCCTTTCCATTTCTCTCCTCTCCTCTCCTCTCTTTTCATTTCATTCCCATCCTTCATCAATTTTCGTCCTTTTTTCGTTTGACTTCATGATCCAAGGTGTATCAAAGTGTGTATATAGTATTTGTCTGTTCTTCTCAGAACGCAGCCTATGAATCCTGTAAATTTCTCGGAGCTTGGGTCGACAATCTCGCTAAACGAGTCGAGTTCTTTGGTCGTTGGCTTGATCTTGTTAAAGAAGAACTTGATCCCAAGAAGCGATCCGCTTCACCGGATGACGATACCATGGGATACATGCATCCTAGAGCCTATTGGCTGCCAGCGTTTTTCTTTCCACAAGGTTAGTAAAATGTCTGCTCAGCAGTTGATAGTCTGCGCATGCGCACGTCTGGAGGGAAGCACGTACAATCTGAGCATGTGTACATCTGTGCCTCAAGTAGAATATTTATACAGCGGTTGAAAGCATGCGCATGCGCTCTTCTTCACTTCAAGATGAGTACATTTTTAACATTATGCTTGCGCATGTGCATCAATTCATGTTTAAAATAACATCCCTGCGTGCAAGTCTGCGCCCTAAGGTAATTAGAATCTCTGTTCAGCGGTCAAATTGCTGAGCACGCGTATAACGCTTTTTTCAAGTCGTACTAATAATTAGTTTATGTGTTTCTTTTCAGGATTTCTGACAGCTGTTCTTCAAACTCACGCGCGAACCCGCGGGATACCCGTTGACTCGTTGTCATTTGATTACAAGGTGCGCAAGGAACGCTGGACTGCAGAGGAAGAGGTTCACGGCGAGGGTGATATTGACTTCCGAAAAGTGGCTTTCCAGGTATTCTGATACAGTGAACCTACTTTGATATAGCGATACTTCATGTGACGTAAGCCTTTATCATTCAACTAGGGATAGACTGGCTGTGCCAAC
This sequence comes from Anthopleura sola, assembly GCA_023349425.1. Taxonomy (NCBI): domain Eukaryota; kingdom Metazoa; phylum Cnidaria; class Anthozoa; order Actiniaria; family Actiniidae; genus Anthopleura; species Anthopleura sola. The sequence continues at coordinate 5,929,770 of JALHLI010000013.1, forward strand.
CAGGGATAGATTGGCTGTAAAAACAAGGCAACTTGTGAAGAGCTTTTGTAAAAATGGTTGGCATATTAACACAGAATTTCGTTTGAGTTTTGTGTACCTTGCAACAAATTGCGTCGTGTAATATGGCTCGCAACATCGATTGCCTGTAACATTGCGCGCAATATTGCACGGTGTGTTCGTAGCTGAAGTAGTTTATGGTTCACAGTCTTCAAATCCATTGTTTTCCTGATCACTCTTCATTCGTGACATCATAATCAAACAATTCCTCGTTGAACTTGTGAAAGGAAAGGTGGGATTCTTTGAAACCTGCGCTCTTGGTTAGCGGTCACGCATCTATCCTTGATAACAAGTCTTATTTACTATGATTTTTAATCAATCTAAAAGCCATGTAATGTTATACAAGTATTCTGTTGGTTTCCCAGGGCCCTCCCCCTGAAGATGGTGTAATGATATTTGGACTATACTTGGACGGTGCATCATGGGATGCAGCTCGTGGCTACTTGTGTGAGACACAAACCAGTCAACAAAGGGTTCCTTTGCCTGTGCTGCAATTTATTCCATATCAGGTAAGTTGGTTCTGTTTCCGTGGTTACGACATGCCGTAACATTGAAATGGCTTCTCATAAGAATGGTTCTCGTATGAGTGGGAAACATACGGTACTGACTTACAGCACGTACACGGTACGACATGCCGTAACATTGAAATGGCTTCTCATAAGAATGGTTATGGTACGAGTGGGAAACATACGGTACTGACTTACAGCACGTACACGGTACGACATGCCGTAACATTGAAATGGCTTCCCATAAGAATGAATATATCATCATAAATGTATATCATCATCTAATTTGCCCTTTTGTCGCTAGAACGTCGAGGACAAACCCAAGCAGGACGAGAAGCAAGAAGAAGAAGACTTCGAAATATACGACTGTCCCGTATACAGAACCTCTCTCCGCGCCAGTGCCCTCACGTCCACAGGTCACCCGACAAATTTCGTAACATCGGTGAACCTTCCTTCACTGAAGCCAGCGGACCACTGGATCACACGTGGCGTTGCTCTTCTATGTCAACTTGATGAGTAGGAGAAAATCCAAAAAAATCGTTCTGTTTTTTCTTACCAATATGTTTTTGCGCCTATGTTTGAATATAGGCCCTTTTCACGTGACGTCAAAGTATCTCAATTTGGAGGATAAAAAAAAAAAAAAAAAAAAGAATTTCAATCTCCTGAGCATTGGAACCTATTGATTAAGAATCCCTTCAAATTGAGCTGCATTTTGGCGTGCTGCAAGGGGTCTATAGTACAGAAGTGTGGGATTTTAACAGTTAGTCCTGGAACGGGTTACGAGTGAGTATCGCATGATGCATAACTGATTTGGGTATTGACTTGTTTTACCTGAGGGCTTTACTATAAACAAACTATTTGAATAGTGACAGAAAATAACTGACACCTCAGCAAATCATGGTCATGTCACGTGACCACTTGACGCCATATTGGATGGCAAATCTAACAAGACAGTTAACTATTCTGCCATTTCGAATCTATATAGTTGGCACGCATGCGCATTTCCAATTAAGTCAAATGACAAAGACATGGCGGCCATATTGGTGGTAATAACAACGGAGGCTTATGAGAATCGTTCTCTGTTAGTAAAAACCACCAACATGGCTGCGATGACGTAACGTGCATATTAAGAATACCATGATGCATTGTACTTTTGGTAGGCCTTTTTCATTAGCGGTGATATGACAATATTTTTGAATATTCTTTTTTTACCACTAAAATTAAATTTTCAATCTTTCCTTTCTCTAAATGAAAACACAGTTAGTTCTCAAGGTCGGCGGGGAAGTACATCTAATCAATCAATTTTCTCCAAACGTGCTAGAATATTCATTGACGGAAGCAAGTGTTCAAAACATCGCAGCTTATTATTCAAGCCCTTGTAAGCCCGACGCGCCGACATTGATATAAAGTGACGGTTAAAATAAACTAGAATGACGGTTTGTATAGTAGGATGACTTGACCATCGAGTTGTAGTTTTAGAAAAACAGAAATAACTTATTTATTGGCGATTGCAGTTGAGATTGATTCGCTGTTAGAACGTTATACCATATTTATTGGATCTGTGAATAGTTGGGTATTGATGTGAGTATATTTTAACGTGTTTTTACAACGGAATTATATTTTTATATCTCAGTGTTTTGATATTGGGAAATTAAAATGAAATTAGCTTCATTTGATTCTGTATTTGAGAATTTAATTAGAAAACTCAAACTGTTATTCGAATTGATACGGATTTCCACATTTTTAGAATCAACTTTACTAAACTTAGCATCGAAAATTAATTTAACTTTTTTTCAAGGAAAAGCTACAATATAATAAAACATTGTACATTATTTACTGACTGATATTTTCACCTTTTTTCATAGTTTATATCCAGTCCAATATTAGTCTAATTTACTGTATTCTTTGCGCTGCTTTTAACTTTCAAGGGCTTTTTTCCTCGCCATTAAGGAAAAGAACAAATCGATGACATATTAGTGATGGAGCTAATGGGAATCCATCTCCAAAAAACGATACTAACTTAATGAACGATCCATTTCCGATTCATAAATCCTATACTCTATAATTCCTAACGATTTAAATACCTGCTTGCGACAGTTTGACCTTAACGCTAAAAAATTAATATGTTTGCTAAGATAATATTCGCGAGTGAAGACTTTGTCGACTATGTTAATATTTGCCGCGAGAATCTTCATTAGATAACCGCTTTGTTTTTTATTTCCATTTATTCCAATGAGTTAATCAATTAATTCTTTTACATTTTCGTTTTATCGGCCGTTGGGATATGAATATGAACGAGAAGTGAGCCAAATAATGGGAATTTCACCAGCTGGAAAGACTTGTATTTTGAAATCATATAGCGAAAGCAAATTATCGAGGACTGAGCTAGGAAGTTATTTGTCGCGCTCTGAGCTACGTTTACGGTTCGGGTACTTTCTTTGCTATCCATTTTCTAGAAAATCATTATTTACAAGACACGACGATTAGAGTGTCGAGTGTACTGAGTTAAAAAGTAAAAACCTTAAGGAAATTGTTTAATGGTCGCTACACTCGTTTCCCTTTTGTTCAAAGCTCATTAAACTCTCTTTTGTCCAGCAAACATCTGTCGAGCTTTCATTACATTCAGAGCTTAGAGACTCAAAGAAAAACGTTTGGGCGTTTAGTCTTCTTTTCAATCCCAAGCGACAGAAAAACGGCAACAGGCCAATTTAACAAGGTTGGAAAGGCGACACTACTCTCTTGGTATTTTCATGAGGTAAGTAAGCTTAGATGTGATAGTTAACACCTCCTTGCTTTTTAAGAACACGCTATGCACACATATATACTTAGAGCTGTGAAAAATAGTCCAATGCTAAAATGTCTCGTGAAAAGTGTCACCTTCGTGAAGAAAACTAGATTTTTTGTCATTAAATTTAGTACGACATTTATGTACACAAAACAAAGTATTTTACTCCGCCAATACAAAAAAAAAAAAAAAAAGATTGTAAAAGTCAAAAGGCAAATTTACTTTTCCAATTCATAACAGGTAAATGAATCCCTCAAATTGTATTTTTGTCATTTTTAGGACCAATTTTCCCCGGTTTTCACGAAGTAAATTAAATAAAATCCGAGTTTTTCACTCCCCAAATTGTTTAACCTAAATTTCATCTTTTATCGCAAAACTATAGAATTTTCATAACGAAGTAAGTATTTTTTCATCTATAAAATGATAAAAAAATACATTTTCTTCGATTGCAGTTATTAAAATTCAATCTTTTTGAAATATATAGTTCGATTTTACAATAAATTTTCGAAACGATTTGAAATAATAGAAGATTGATATCAATCGCTTCAAATCATTTTACTCACTACATTTTCTTATCTTTTGAATGATTTAATTTGACCAAATAATTTCATTAATTTTTACACATTTTCTCCCTTATCTGTGAGAAAAATTGGCCATTTGCTACTTTTTTATTAATAGTGAATTTAAATTTAGTCTTGTCGTTTTTCATAGAAATATTTTTGCGATTGGATTTGAAATTTTCGATATGTTTTGTGGAATCAAGATAAAGTTGATTCAAGCGATGTGTTTTTCACAGCGCGAATGTCTGTAATCATGATAAAAAACGTATGACACGTTCGCAACAAGGGGTAAAAAGAAAAGAAAAAATGTCCCAAATTGATTGGCTTGTGCTTTCAAACTTGTACAGTATGCGACGACCGCTTAGGGTTCCTCTACACAACCATATGGCGAGCCCCATTCATGTGCTCATTCAACGGGGAAAAAGGAAACGGAAAAAAGAAAAACAAAAAGAAGCGAGGAAAAACCTTAAATGTTTTGAGGCGTTTTGTAAACGCGAAGCGAGGAATAACCCTCTTAAGCCTAAAGAAAAACAATATTTAAGTTTCAAGTGTTGGCGTGTGGAAATGATATTTTTTAATGTGTTTTTTTCATCCACACAGGATAAGTTAAGCCCTCGAGAAATATTCATGAGATTCTAGGGGATATTTCTTGTTCCACACCTGCGTTAAATCACTAGAGAAAAGTCTCTTCCTCCCATGGAAGTCTAATTTATCGTTAATTCTATGACACAACTAGACATTGCCGGGATCAAGATAGCTTTCTTACTGGAGTTCTTTGATTTGATTCCTCTGTGAAGCGATGGAGAAGGCGGCCGCGTACTCCCAACCTAACCGAGTCTGTTCCGTGTGTGGAGACCGCTCCTCTGGTTTTCACTATGGCGTACAAAGTTGCGAGGGATGCAAAAGTTTCTTTAAAAGAACCGTTCAGAAACAGCTACAGTATGCCTGCGTAGAAAACAAATCTTGCCAGATCGATAAAAATAACAGGATAAGATGCCAGTACTGCAGATTTCAGAAGTGCCTCTCACTGGGGATGTTGAAAGAAGGTAAAAATTTTGAATTTGAATTTTTGAATTTTGAATTTTGTTTGAAATGTTATCACAGGAAGCCAGTCATTTTATATCATATCTTGGATATTAGAACTTTGGGAAGCGAATGATACTGTAGTCGCTAATCAGAGTCTCTTATACAATATCAAATTTTGTGAAAACCGCGTTTCATGAGTCTGCCTTTTGACAAAGAGTTAGCACGGTTTCGGATCATGTTTTCTTGTGTTTTATCTTATTTCGACTCTGCCCTGAAGATGACCGTGTTGGTCGAGAGCTTGGCAAAATAAATGCCTTAAAACAAACCCAGAAAGTTGAAGTAGAAATTTATTATAATCATAAATTTCAACACAATCTACAAACACATATTTGTTCAAAGAGCTAACAGTTCGAGGTCTCTGGGAATGTTAGACTGAAGAAGATGATGAAAAAAATTCACATATCTATAAATAACTGTATAAGATTTGACATTTGGTCGATATTGGATCGCTACTCTTATCAACTCGATCGCGAAAACTAACCAATGGTTTTCGAAAACTCTTTCAAACTTCCAGTTCGTAGAATTATGCAATTCTTACCAACCTTTTTCGCACATCGTGTGCCCTTACAATGTGTGCCCGTCAAATGGTTATTTCCTTGGATTTTTGCAAGCATTAATACCATACATAATAATCTAAATCTTTCTTCAACTACGAGTCTGTTCTACAATGTTAAATCATCAGATAAGGAAAAGCTTTTTAGGAAGTTGAATAAATGAAGGCGTAGAAGAACTGGAAAGTCTCCAAGAACCTTTTCATGCATTGAAAATAAGTGTTCTTTTTAAGAAGTAACGATTCCAAATTCAACTTTATTTTTATCTCAAACGGAAGGAAAATCTGTCACTCTTATTCATACAGTTCGAAGTATTAGAATAACATTTTTGGACGTCTTTCACTGATGACACTACTGATACGATTATTTTTCAAGAATGAATCAGAGACATTTGAAGGATTGCAGTTCTTTGACTAAACATGAAAGACTGGCTTGCAAAACTTGGAAATACGATGGAAATTGCGTTGTGCATCGAATTCTTTTTGGTCGGTTAGAAAGCAATGAGGACGATATTTCTGAAATAAGGCAGATAGGGGAATGTTAGGAAAGAACCTTGCCGTGCGTGTTAAACCTTTAAGGTGCATTATGGTCTAGCTTGGGTAATAATTTCCCCATATTAGGCAAGTCCGAAACAAAACGTGTTTGTACCCAAGCTAGACCGGGATGCACCACTTTGCTATCTCAGAGGTATATTTATCATTTTCAATTTAGATGTTCAATATTCTTTTTAGCTAGTGGGGAATCTTTTTCCATTACATTTCATTCTCTTTAGTATCATTTCGTTATTCAACCTTAAAGGGCCACTGGACAAAAATCCGTCAAAATTGGAAACTGATTATTCCTAGTTGAAGCAATTTAACGATGAATATAGATGACTTTCAAGAACTACTAGTACTCTCCCAAACATTTTGGTTTAACAGCTAAAAAAATAATATGGTTGAGTAAATGCCGTTATGTACTCACAATTTCTTACATGTTTCAATAATGGATGACCATTTTTATCTGCCATTTTTGACTGTGAAGAAAATATGTAGCTTAGCAACTATTGGGGCTATATATAGATAAGTTTAACAAAGTTTCAAGTCATTTCCAATTTTCATTCAAGTACCCCTTTAAAAAGATACCTTAATATGGATACAACTCATATACGAAGAGTTCTTGTTTTCAAGGGAATGACACGTGGTCTGGAATGGGGAATATAACAAGGCAGGAGTCCATGGACTTCTGAAAAGGGACATTATTGATATAGGGTTATTTTTATATCCATCAGCCGTTCGAGAAGATCGTGCTCCCGGGGGCCGACCAAGAATCAAGTCCTTGATTGGTCTGAAGGAAAATGCTGACACTTTTGTGTCATCCGAACTGATTCTTCAGCTGATCCAAGCAAGACCTGATGCTGTTCCAAAGAGAAGGTACAAATCATGGATCTATTGTGGCATTAAAGTACCACTCATTTCAGTAAAGTAAAGTTGGTCACCAGAAAAGCGACAAAGCTGAGACCGGCAAGGATTATGGGTAGATGATTCACCTGCTTGATATAGCTATTGACTGGACTTAAGATCTTTCACCAGTTACATGTAGTTTCACCTCCAGTGTGCGAATCATATAAGCTGCAGTTTTTATTAAATAGTCTTACTTTTCGAGATGAAATGTTTGCCATGATCCTCAGCGGTCTTAGCTTAGGTTCAGTTGGTGACTAACTAAAATATTAAAGTATATATGACTATACTGACTATCATTATCGGGAATGAGAATGGTCGAAGAGATGTGGACTCAGTTCTTCTCATTAGAATAATAATTGACCTGTTAAAAAATGAATAAACTCAGTAAGGTATTTTCATTTCTTCCTCTTCTTTGGTTTGTTGCTGAAGGCGAAGAAAGAAACGAGAAGACGAAATAATAGAAGAACAAAATAGAATGGACAATGAAAGAAAGACAATACATCTATTTTCTTTTCTGTCTTTTCCTTTAGGCCCGAGTACCTTGAAGTTGGTCTCAACGATCTGTGTCCTCTTAACCCAGTAGAAGCAATCATGGAACTGGCTCTGCAAGAAGTTGACCTCATTATAAAATGGGCCATGCGAGTACCTGGATTCTGTGATGTTGACCATGAGGACCAAATCAACCTTCTTTCTAATGGTACGGTAACATTTTTCTTGTTTTGGGGCTCCCTGTGGTAAATAAATCAAGTTTGCCACAGGGAACCCAAAGGATAGGAGCATCCTACCTTTTTACTCCGTCGAAAGACTAACGATTGTTGAATCGCAACAATGAAGAAGAACGTACTGCGCATGCTTCAATATTTAGTTTATTCGGGGAAACATTAATGTCGCTCAGTGTTCGGATCTTGTTCGTGATTTTCCGATTTTCACTGATTTTCACTGATTTCGAGGGAAATGACGGTATTTCACATTACACTGACTGGCATGTGAAATTCCATTTGCCTCCTGTACATTTCTGAGGTGGGAAAAGAATGTAAAACTCTATATTATTATTATATTTTTTATCAGGAATCCTGGAGCTGCTTATTCTTCGTGTTTGTCAAAGGTCCACTCCGCACCAGGGCTCAATCATGGTAGCAAAAGATGTCCTTCTCAGCCCGGAGACCACGTATAATATAGTACTCGAACAATGGGCGGCTCAGCTGTCTTGCTTTGGGTACAAGCTCCAGAGTTTACAACTCGATATGGCAGAGTTTGCCTGTGTTAATGCAATCATGCTTTTCGAACAAGGTAAAAGCGGGGTCACTTACGAGGGTCATTTCGATGGTTGCGCAACCATAGAATGAACAACAGGGGTATGGGGACGAGGATGGTATCATTGCTAGTATATTCTTATCTAGTGCGCATGCGTTAAAACCTTCCCTGTGATCGAAGAATTTACGAGAGACGCGCCTTCTTTACCACACTTTTATATGTGTGTGTGCGTTGTAACTGATTTCAGGTTTTTACTTGCATTCATACTACTATATAACAATATATGCTACATGTTGCAGTCCATTTCAAACAAAGGAAAATTTTGCGCAGTTAAGGTGCAGACACACGATGCAGCATTGCGCGCAATATTGCAGGAAGTTTTGCTGAAGTAGGATCGTTTTCTATTTCAGCAATATTGCGTACAACAAATTGCGTCGTGTGACATGGCTCGTGCGCAACATCGATTGCCTGCAATGTTGCACCTTGTGTCCGTACGGAGCTTTAGTGTTCAAGCAAGGCGCAAATATTTTTTTCAGCAAAAATAAAAAATATACAATAAGGAATTGAAAACCTATAATTCTATTTGTAAGCTAATGTTCCGGTGTTTTTTATTGTACAGAATTGAGCTGTGGTCTTCGAAACAGAGAACTAGTAGAGTTCGTCCTGAACCGAACACTGGACGCTCTTCGTGACTACATCAAGTCATCGTATCCCGAGAAACCAAGTCGTTTTGCTCACATTCTCTTAAAACTACCAACACTACGTGATGTGGCATCCAAGATGGCTGGCGAATGTCTCTTTGTACAATCATTACTTCATTTAGCTGTACCACAACTTGTGGCGAGAATGATGGATGTACATAATGAACGACGATGATACGAAGGCTAGTCGAACTGAACACGAACCTTCGTCGGTTCCATATGAAGTATCGCTTCTGAATTTGAAAGGTTTGCGCGGGAAAACGCATCTAGTCTCCGGCGCCGGCACCGTCAAAGTTCCTAAAGCATAAAAAGAATATGTCTTTCGAAAAAATTCTAACTTCTTTAAGGAGTTTAAAGTTTAGGTCAAATAAACCCCTTGCAGCGCGTCAGAATGCAGCTCAATTTGGAGGACAAAACAATAGGTTCCAATTCTCAGGAGATTGAAATTCTTTGTCCTACAAATTGAGCTGCTTTGGCGTCAAGGGTCTAAAGGGGAGTAGTCGGAGTAGTTTTCAATATCTCCGTAATTTAACGACGAATCACCGACGTCTTAACGACGACGTTCCGAAAAAGCTCTAACTTTTACCCGACGTTTTTACTAAATTCCATTATCTAATACCTTAATAAACGTAATAGATCTAATAGAATCAAGGAATTCCATAGTAGCACAAGGAAGGGAACAGCTAGCTAGTAATCATGAAGAATGTCCGCAATTATGCAGCTTCAAATATTAGGGAGATGTTGCAGGACATATCGTGATGTGCTCTTTTCATTTCTGATGTTTATTTTGACACAACTGCTCGATTAAAGAGTGGTAGGGTCACGTGACCTGTTGTTGCAAAAGCTTCAAATGTTGCGGAAGATGTTGCAGGACATATTGGGATGAAATATCCAAAGATTGCAGTTGAATAAAATGAAAAAAGAATTCTGCTTTTCCTTCACTTTTCTACTCTTCATAAATAAAGAATTACATAATAACGACAAATGAATCCTGTAAAAAGGCGTTCAAGTTTTATAGACTAAGGATCTTTACTTGTATTAATAAATAACCGGTTTAACCAGTTACAGCTTGTTTGTTTTACTGTACATTGTTTATTTATTTCAACGGATTTTCTTTATTTTTTTATCTCGATCGTTATTGCGAAGCTTATTCCGCCATTCTTGTGAGCAATGATCATAAGACCCCCCCCCCCCCCCCCCCACGATTATAAGCCCGGTTATAATAGCCCCCACGTCCCCCGGCCCAGTACCGCCGCCCACTGCACGCTTGCGTGATCGGACGGCGACTCGACCTGGTTCAATTTTCTAGTACTGGGTACCCTGTGTCCAGGGTTTCAACATGGCGACGGAAGGTGAAAGATTGTCTGGAAAACAAGTTTCAGGGTAAGCGAACAGTACTCCACGCTTTTCCTTTGCTTTCCTTTATTTACTTAATCCTAAATACCTAAGTAATCTGTGCCTTAAAAGTCATGGTTGTTCTGTTCATATTCTTGAAGAAAATTAGAACCACAATTCCGAACAAGTCCGGGACGAGGGTCGATGGTTCGATCATCAACTCAAAAATATTTGAAATATCCTTGTAGTTTAACCTTTGAAGAGCCTAACAGGCACTTCATATGAGATTAGAACAGATTGGACAGGTATAATAGTTATATTCGAACAAAATTTGTGAAGTTTCGAGATGGATTCGTGTTTTTACTGTTTGCTGAGAGAAAGATTCTTGCAACACGTGGTCGCTCCCTGGTTGAGGCCTTCAAGTATTTGATTTGTTTTTTATATTCTCTTATACACGAAGAAAGCTTGTTTTTAGGTGTTATTTGACGATCTTTTTATGAGATATCAACGGGTACAAGCCGTACCCAGTTTTGTTGTAATGTGATACCAGCCAGTGATGAATGTACAGAAACTAAATAAGGAGGCTCAAGAGGGTTATGATCTCTGCTAATATCCAGTCAAGTACTTTTCTAAAAACAATTCTTCAGTGCTAATAATGGCATCCCAAGTTATTTAATAGCTAGATAAGATGTCTTAAGCAAGACATTTATTATTGGAATTGTTCTAAAAATATGATGGAAATTGTTGCTATAGCAACAACATAGTACTAATAATTTGAACAAAACTTCCTGGTGGGAAGTGCACATAGTCTTTTTTATCTATCATAATAAATATCTGAGCCATTTCCAGCTAATTCCAGTGATTATATTCCTTCAGGACTTCTTCCACTGGGAGTAGGTCAATGAGATACTGTGTAATAATGATATAATATGCGTTATATTAATGGTAAATGTGCTCTTTCACAGAGAAATTCGCAAGCAGTTGCAAGAAGATGTGTCCAACATTAAAGCTGAACATCCAAATTTCAAACCAGGACTGGCAATTGTTCAGGTATTTATTTTATTATTATTATTATTGATTTTGTAATTATCATCATTATAATTACAGTAATTTCATTATAAATCCAAATATGCGGATGGTTAACTTAATAAGGTGGCTGTATCAACAATGAAGGGACTGCAATTGGGATGTGGGATGGTTAAAGTAGGCGGCTCAGATATGGAAAGTAGATGCTAGAGTTTGCTGGCTGTCGGCTTCTAATAACATCCCAGTTATTTATTAGTATTATTATAATCTTTGAGCTCATCAGATTTACAGTAGCTAGTGAGATATTTTTATCTGATATTGGTTGTCGGCATATATTTGTTGCTACTATAATTCTTATTTGTTCTAATCCTCAGATTGGTGGCCGCAGTGATTCCACTGTTTATATCAATGCCAAAATTAAAGCTGCAGAAGAGGTGAGCTAAGCATTTTTTCTAGGATCTTTGACAAAAGCTTTGATCCCTAAAGCCTAACTTTATAAGACCTCTCTCATAGATCATCTATCTCTAGACCTCATCTTTCTTATTCTGCGAATTTGAGGGACCACTGTGCATAAATACAATAGCTTCTTATCCTTCACTGCTTATGAAAACTATGGTCTTTATGCAAAATACCCCTCAAATGAGCCAAATCGAAATGTTTTATGGGTCATAAGAAAGCAACGTATAGCACAACATTCTCTTGGGTATTATACTTTGATAATTAGCATTTATGAAAAGACTTTAATATTCTAACCATGCTATACATGTACTGTATATTAGTCATAATTATTGTTGATTGTAATTGTTATAGATAGGAATGATGGCCAAACATGTGAATCTACCAAGAACCTGTACACAACAAGATGTAAGTATTGTATCCTGGGAATAGCTCAATACAGAAAGTCCTTATTTCTGAAGAGTCCTATAAAGTTTGAATAGATAATGCAAGCTACCTTGATACTGGGCTATAAGAGAATGCTGAATGGAAACAGAAACACTTTTAACAAAGATTATCAGATCTATTACTTTCTATTACTGGGAACTTCAAAATGCTCACCAATACTACTACTGTATTTCTCAAGACTATCTTAACCTTTTCATAAGAAAAAAAAACATCTAATTTTGTCAGTCTGAGAAATTTGAGTGAGTTTGAGTGTAAATTTTTTTTATGATTGATTGAATGCTTAGAAATCACTAAAATTATTGAATGTGTGAAAGTACAGTATACGCAACATAAAGATAACATACAATTCTCTTTCATTTGTTTGACAATCAAAATTGCATATTGTTCAAAGATATTCATCTCGATGTATTGCTGATTTTGGAAATAGGAACTTTAAAGGGGAACTTGAACCAACAGTCATACAAACTGAGCTATAAGAGAATGCTGAATGGAAACTCAAAAAGTGGCTCGCTATGACAAGCTGTGCCACCTGGCTCTCACCAATGCAAACTGGGTCCCAGGTCCAGGTCCCACCTGGGCTCAGTGTCGCATGTGAGTAGAGTTGCTTGTTGGTTCTCTCCTGTGAGGGATTTTTTTCTCCAGGTTCTCCAGTTTTCTTCCCTTTACAAAAATCAACTTCTAAATTGCATTTGGAATTTCAGTGAATGAAGAACCACTCCATTGAAATGCCACTGCTAAATCCTTTTTTTGATTGAAGGTCTGTTTACTCTGTGATACAGGTTCTTGAAGCAGTAGATGAGCTAAATAAAGACAACACAATTCATGGTATCATTGTCCAGCTTCCTCCAGACTCTGATAACCCTGTGGATCCAGCTATTGTAACTAATGCTGTTGTCCCCGAGAAAGATGTTGATGGGTAAGAACATGATTGTACTCTACAATACAATACAATCATTGACCAGAGTCTTTTCTCAATTTACAGCTAATTTACTTCACGCGTGACCAGTAACTTGCATGTTTTGATTGGAGTTTCAGCGAGTTTGTGTGAAACTTCAAATCTAGACACCAACTATGGTCAAAAATCTGGCAACTTACTTTTACAACTTAATGATAAAGCTTTTCATGTTGATACAGTACTTAGCGATGTGGTTGGGAAGTGAATTCTTTTTGAAAATGTTTCACTATCATTCATGATAGCGAGTCCAAAACTTAATTTTTAACTTAATTTTTGAAATGTAAATATGAAGTCTTGAAAGCTACATTGGAATTCCTGAGTTTACTGGTGATATATGCATGCTCAACCTCATCCAATAATTGTTCATTATCAGGCTTGACTATTATCAGGCTTGGCTTTGTTTCTTTAACAAATAATCAATAAGAGATGCTTTTCGATTGACAGGCTAACTGACATTAATGCTGGACGTCTGTCCAGGGGGGAGCTTGATAGCTGCATTGTGCCATGTACCCCTAGGGGATGCCTGGAACTGATCAAGAGGACAGGTGAGTTGATACCTACTCACATTACTATTACAAGTATCAGGAGAGGTTTTTAATATTTTGTATAAAATTAGTATGATATTCATCATTTAGTGGGAAAATAAAATAAAGAATTAACCGTTACTGGAGTCTTCTGGCTACTAAGGATGACACCCCAGTTTTGCAAATTTTCTCAATTCTGATTGGCTAATATTTTTTCTCAGATCAGCAGGGTTTTGAGGGGCAATTGCAACATATTGTCATAATAATGTCAAAGCATTATGCAACTTATAACAGAAAATCATTTCTGGCTAAAGATGTGGGGGGGAGGGGAGAGGCTAAGGCCCTCCAACCCCCCACCTGCACAGGACGTCCCTAAGTAAGCCCTTACAGTACATATAGTTAAAGATTCTTTTGGTGATGAACATGTTTATCATACAGGATTTCTTTTCCTACTGTAGGTATTGAGGTAAAGGGCAAAGAGGCTATTGTTGTTGGAAGAAGTAAGATTGTGGTAAGTACTACACAATGGAAAATGAATCCAAGCAGTACATACATGTACAATAACTTATAAGATATTGGTTGCTTTTTCATAGGGTTCTCCTATGGCTGATCTTCTCAAATGGCATCATGCTACAGTAACTACTTGTCATTCCAGGACACAAGATCTTCCTGATGTGGTATTGTTGATACAAATATTCTTAACTTTGTTTATAATTATGGATGCTTACATCTTATTGGCTCCAGATAATATTCCACAAAATTACACAATGGGGACATCACTTTCTAATCCTTTCATTTTGAACATTTGATTCTTTTAAACTAAAGCCTCACTTGATTTTTAGGTCAGGAGAGGAGATATTGTTGTAGCTGGAATTGGACAAGCCAACTTTGTTAAGGTACAGTACAGTAATTCCATTTGTCATTTCCTTGAGTATCATTTCTTTGTTGAAGTCAAATTTATCATGTATTTTTAGGGTGACTGGATCAAGCCTGGTGCTGTTGTTATTGACTGTGGCATCAATGTTATACCCGGTATGCATTACCATCTTGTCTTTTGCATTAAAACTCTCCTCTCTACCTCTCTCAGTCTCTCTGTAGCTCGGCAGAAGTTTATTCAACTATTAAATGTATCTGTGAATCATGAGAATTTTCTGGCCTGATTTCTAGAAATGATTAAAATTTGTGAATGAGATTGTTCTTGGATTTGACATACATGCATATTTTTTTCCCATTCTCAGATGCAACCAAGAAAAAGGGTACTCGTTTGGTGGGTGATGTTGATTTCGATGAAGCCAAAATGAAAGCCAGCTGGATAACTCCTGTTCCTGGAGGTATTTCAACTCCATTCTATGTACTGTAGCTACTGTATTGGGTTAAAGGGGCACTTCGATGAAAATGCCCCATTTTTTAAAGTTCAAATAATTCAAATATTTGAGGATAATATGAATCAATTATGATTATGAAAACCTGATTAGCAAAAAGTTTAGCCTGGGAGCCACTCACAGTTGAGAAATTATGATTGAGTAAATGGCATGTCATTTACTCACAGTTAAGATGCTGAAAAAAATTTATAAATTTTATCCGCCACTTTTGACTGTGAAGAAAATATGTTGTTTGTTATGTTGTCATGGTAATATATAACAATGTTACTTGTCTGCAGGTGTTGGTCCAATGACAGTTGCTATGCTAATGATGAACACAGTGGATGGCGCAAAGAAAGTTCTCTACCAACAAAAGGTGTCTACTTCGTTCATTAAAATGGGTTTGTCCCTTGCTCCCCTGTACCCCTACCTTAGACGGGTCTTCAGAAGGTAAACACACTATTATCCTCATTCAGTTCAGCCATCATCATTCTACTTATATTTAACAGTAAGTTATTCACCTAGTACATAACATAGTTGAGGTAAATATTCACCATATTCACTGAGTTTGAGGTGAATATTTGTTTTAGTACAATTTTAGACTTGAATATCAGAGAAAAGATAAAATTCAGAATAAAAAACGTTTCAGTATTACTTCCACTCTGGCAAACTTTGACAAACCTTGTCATCACTGCTCAAGCAGTGATTATCTTCACATAATCACTGGTTGCTTGACTATTAGCACACAACTATATTCATGTCTAAAATTATGCTAAACTAATATTTTTTCAATGTATTCTTCCTTCTAAGTGCATGGTATATCTATATACAGCATGGATATTTTTATACCAAACTTTTGATCCTCATTCTTCCTTGTGTGATGCCCTAAACCTTGAATATTGTTTACAAATTTGAAAAACCAGTTGTCAGATAATTTGGTGTGAGCTGCAAGCTGTTATATGAATTTGAAATATTTTTTTGGGGGGTATTACAATATCAATCTTGATTCCAATGAACCTGTGAAATGAATGTTAGTTTAATATCAACCATTAGACACCAATTTTATTGTTTTATTTTGCTTCAATAATTTGTCAGACATTCACTATTGCATGCCAATCTAATTGAGTAAAGCTATGGACACACAGTGCCACATTGCACGCAATGTTGAATGCAATAGACGCTGCAAGCCAGGTCACAAAACCCAATTTGTTGCATGCAATGTTGCTGAAGTAGAAAACGATCCTAGCAACATTGCTTGCAATATTGTGCACAATGTTGCACCATGTGTCTGCGCCTTAATGTAATACATGTATTTAACCAGTATGTTTATTGTGTTGTGTTATCATTATGGGTTAATATGGTATATATATGTGCATTGATTATTGATGTAACTTGGGTTGAAAATTTTTTAATTGTTAACAGTAAGAGAAGAATATCCAGGTATTTATTATGTTTGAGTAGTTTTATTTTCTAACCTGACTTTACTGGTAGTGAAGCCACACTCAAGAATATTTTGACCTATTATATAGTCTTTATCATAAGTATATTTAAGTATGACAGACACAATATATTTACAGACAGTAGGTTTTTAAAAAGTTGTATTTGTTCATGCATTACAACAGATTTTATTTACTTTTAAGAATATTTTATCTATAGTGAGATCCTTGAATAGCTACATGTAGGTACCATTCAGAGAGGAAACATTTCTTTTTTATTTCTAACGCATAGTTTACAGTACTGATATATATAATAATATTGAAATCAGGTTTTATCCTATTGCTGGACAAAGGAAAAGATTTATAGTTTCTGAATTTTTGAGTTTTTCTGAGTTTTTTTGAAGTCTTGACCAAAAAATTATGTTCTTGGAAAGTCTTAGAAGTCTTAGAAGCAATGCTTATAAGTTTTGTTGTTTTAATAGTTTTAGATCACTTTATATTTCTGCAATCTGACTCAAGGGGTCTGGCATTTTGGCGTCCATCAATAAAACTAATAATAAGGAAATCTCCTTGACTATATAGCCATTTTCATGTGGGAATTTCTTTATCACTTGCATTTGGAATGAACTCAGCCTGGTTATTGTAAATTTGATTGGCGGGAGCCAAAATGCTAGATATATATCTGGAGTCAGTAGGTGGCAGAAGTATAAAAAGTGCTATACCGTAAGAATGCAACTATTCATGCTTATTAATTGCTGTGGCACAGACCATTAAATAATTAACATAACTAATAAATAAATATGATGATCTTCTTGTTATAAGCTTAAGTTTCTTGGTTATTGCTTGCTGTGCATTTTTTTTTTAATTAATGCAATCCAGACCTGTTGCTTGTGAAGCATTGTGATAGAGATTTTGCTCATTACCATGATTCTCCTGTGTTTTATATCTGATTCAGCTGTTTTACTTTCTTTTTTTGACTAAAAATCTAAAAAAATATTCAGACATTTTTCACGTTTCAGCATATTACTTCGAATTTTTTCTTGGATTCTTCTTTGTGTTTAATAAAATGCTTACAATGACTTAGAACTTAAAGCTTATAGTCAGAAGTTCATTTCTTGATCCCTTCATGTGTACTAGTGACACAGAGTTTGTAATAATCCTGATTTTGTTCTGATTTACTTGATTGAAATAAAGTATTTTGCTGTTAACAATCCAAATATGCTCAGTAATTGATCTCATTTTACCTATCTTATCTGTATAATATTTTATATCTTAGAGAGCAGTTTTTATATGAGTGGGAAATGTATGGTACTTCCTTACAGCATGTACCTGGTACTGTATCATGTGGTAACATTGAAGTGGCTTACAATAAGAATGGTTATTTGAGTTGGAAACATAGGGTACTGCCTTACAGCATGTACATGTTACAACCTTTCATAGCATTTTAATGGTTTCCTTTTGTCGTCCAGTAATTCATTCAATCAAAACACTTACAGTTTAATACAGTTACAGTAAGATACAGTACAACTAGTATGTCTATGAATTTACTTTATAATTGCTTACTCATATTTAATCTGCTCAGACTATGTGCGTATGCTGTTTATGTGCTTATAAGACTGCTTATAAATCTGATACAGATTGATAGCAAACTTCTTTGACACAAGATCATGTCAGGGTGGATATTATCTGATTTTAATTCTCAGGTTATTTACCAGGAAATCCTGGAAATGTTGGGCACGAAAAGGGGAGGTTAGAGGTTTATAATGATGCTTGTTCTATCCCAACATATATGGGTAAGAGGAAGCAATGGTGCAGAGGTTATACAAGGGAATAGGAGAGATTATGAATTATTGTATGTATCATAAGCTAGGTGTATACCAATGCAGGTTGACCACACCCTTTATCTGCACCCCAAAATAAAGGGGTGAGTGAAAGCATTAGAAGTTTACAAAGGAATGGGAGATGGATTTAGTTGTTGTACAGTATGTATTACAAGCCGGGGGTGCACCGACACCCAGTGACCACACCCTTTATGTGCCCCAACGTACGTAGGGGAGATGGGTAATGATAGGGTAGAGATTATAGGAAGTAGCAGGAGAGGGCTTTGGTTATTTTATGTAGCATTGGGCAAAGGCTTAAGAGAATATAAGGGAATGGCATGATGATGTATGGCAGAGTGAACAGGAAAACCTTTTGAAGGGAACATGTTGGGAACTTTGGGGAGTGTGAGGGTTCTATGAGGGACTTAACAGATTTATTTTATGAATGAGATGATACAAGTTGTTTAATAGTCCCCTTCACAGTTCCCTGTGCCACCTTGAAAGGTAGCCCTGCCTTTGCATCAAAGCGAGGAATAAGTTGAATAATTGTCCAAGGTGTTTAAGAGAGTCTCTATTGTTGGTATGGTGTTTAGGGTAGTTAGTGTTCCGTTGTTAACAACTTGCATCTGTCTTATTGTACCAGGGTGGACTGTGGGATATAACTTACCTCACGCTTGACTTGAAGAGACCAGTGCCAAGGTAAGGCCGAGTTTCGACATAATAATATAGACCCTTTTGGCTTTGGCATATTGTTTTTCTATTTCAGACAAAAGTGTGATAGTTATTATTATCAAACCAACCAAGAAGTTTTTATTTTGTGCAAGGACGCCTGTTGAACGTAACAATATCATAATTATTTCTATTTATTATTTACAGTGATATAAAAATATCAAAGGCCCAATATCCAAAGGATATAGCACAACTTGCCAGTGAAATTGGAGTCAAGAAGACTGAGGTATGTGTGGTGATACTTACTAAATTTAGCAGTATAATTTAAAAAAAAACTGTCCTTGACTATGAAAAACTTATGGCATGGATCATGCCTTGTCACAACTGTGTCAGTGCTGTGCCGTATTTGAAAACAATCAATATTTGGTGCAGTGTCTGCACCACACCATAACTGCATAATTACATGTATGCTGTGTACCGTGACTTTTCACACTCGTATGAAATCTGAAAGGGGGCTGTAAAAATCATAAATCACGTCAGGTGATGGTTAGCATTGTCTGAGTAAAAATACTGAAAAAGTTTTACATTTTAGATTGAATTGTATGGCAACAAGAAAGCCAAAGTATCTCTGAATGTTCTGGAAAGACTCAAAGATGTGGAAAATGGAAAATACATAGTGGTGGCTGGGTGAGTTGACACTTTTTAATGTGCATTATTTAAGGATGCAAAAGAAGACATGCATGATGTGCCTTCTCATGTGCAACTGTTAAACAAAGAAAATTAATGATATAAGACAATTCATTGGCTAACAAGGGAATTCCACATTGAATTTTACAATAAAACCAATATCACACAAATAATGAATTCAGCTTCAACCGCATGCAATTCCACTAGCAAATCAGTGCAAGAATTTACAGTGCAACTTCTATACTGTAAGTGGGGCCACTAAGGCAAAGAGAACCTGAGAACCAATCAAAATGTAGAATAAAAACAAAGCATTCCAACCTTGGCTATTTGAGCCAATCAAAGACCGGTACAGCATGAATTATTTACTCAATTGTCTTTTTCTCACTGGTTCTCACTGTCTAAGTGGCCTCAATCATGGTAGTCGCACTGTTAAATGAGCTACATGTGTGGGATTCTCTAGGGAATGACACATGGTCTGAATTGGGAAAACATTGAGTAAGGTCTACTAAGATCCAGGTATGATAAATTATACAATGTAACAATCATATTTATATTCCAGGATCACTCCTACACCATTTGGAGAAGGAAAGAGCACCACTACAGTAGGAGTATCACAAGCCATGGGAGCACACCTGAAGAAGAACTGTTTCACCTGCATCAGACAGCCATCTCAGGGACCTACATTTGGAATTAAAGGTGTGTCCTATTACACTCCATTTTCATAATTACACAGACCATTGAAAATTTGATTGATGGAAGCCAAAAACACAGATCAGGGGTGGATCCAGGGGAGGGGTACAGGGGGTGTGCACCCCCCTTTGAAGATACCCAATACGAGGGTTGTGCCCTGGGCTGACTTTGTGCCTTGCACTCCTCCCTGAACAAAATCCTGGATCCACCCCTGAAGATGACTCGAATAATTGCTAGTTGTCTGAGTTGAGTAGTACCAAAAAAATATCCATGGAGTACACTTGGAGTAGGATTGCAATAATTATTTCCAAGGGGGGGGGGGGGGGGTCTGAAGAGGGTATATTGTGTAGTTCCAGAAAATATCCATACCTCCCCCATGGGAGGGTTGCAATTTCCAAGGGGTGGGGAGGGTCTGAGGAGTGTAATAATTAATTTTGTTGCTGATCTAATGCTCCGTAATGGGGATTCTCCAGGTGGTGCTGCTGGTGGAGGGTACTCTCAAGTCATTCCAATGGAAGAGGTAAACTTATATGAAAAATGATCATTGTGTAGGAAATTAGGAGGCATGAAATTAATAATTATTTATTCTTGTGTTGAATAGTTCAACCTTCATCTGACAGGTGATATCCATGCCATTACTGCATCCAATAACTTGCTTGGTAAGATATCATGAGGCAACTGTACAATGTATTGTGATAAGCTGATGAAAAAAATAAATTGTGACATTGAATTCAAATCCATTTAGTCTCTCTTATGAATGAATGTCACAGAAAGAAGTGTCCAAAAATTTTGAGGACATTTTCAAGTAGTTTGGAGCAACCTTAAAAGTGTGTTCGCTGAGACTTGAAAACTATGAGACTTATATACATGCAGCTGGATCACATATTCTTGAATGTTTTTATGTCAATATTTTATAATCATTTTGTAATGAATTATTGACAGCTGCTGCCATCGATACAAGAATTTTCCATGAGGCCACCCAGAAGGATGAGGTATGTGTAGACTGGAAGAACTGTTTGCCTTGATAAACCCAGAGTTACGCTGTTAATATGTAATTACGCTTTTAGATTTTGTATTTATATTGTGTAGTGTACAACAGTTAAGCTTGATAGTGTGATGTTTGTTAACTTATTAAAAAAAGTTTTGTGTTTTTTTGCCCAGGCTCTGTTTAACCGTCTTGTTCCTGAGAAGAAAGGCAAGAGAACCTTCTCTAACATCATGTTCAAACGACTTAAGGTAACATGTGAAGGGTAGTGACAGGACAATGATATGAGCACTGACAGGGCTATACAATGATCCCTCTATTAAGCAGACACCCTTCATTAAACGGACAGTTAGTTGTGCATTCCCAGAAAGGGAAATAAAAAGGAATTTAAAAGGAAACGAAAAAAAAAAGAATGACAGACATTCTGGGTGAACAGAGTAAACTAACATGTTGGTCACTATTACTATTAATTTTTATTTTTCTAAAAAAGTATGAAAAGTAAAAATTTTATCTTTTTCTAGAAATTGGGAATCGACAAAACTGACCCATCAGAGCTGACTCCAGAAGAGATTAACCAGTTTGCCAGACTTGACATTGACGTGAACACCATTTCATTTCAAAGAGGTTTGTTTGATGGATAAATAGGAGCAGAACAAGCGAATGAATGAATGAATGAGTGAGTGAGTGAATGGATGGGTGGATGGCCTGAAGAAGTGCATGTAAATGGATTAATGAATGAAAGGGCAAAGAAGAGAGGGAGAGAGGGAAAGCAGAGCAGACAAGGACCAAGAAAAGTGTTTTTGGAGTTCATGAATAAACTATGAAATGAGAGATAGAGGGAGAAGGAAAGAATAGGACAGAGGAAGAAATAACAAAATTGAATGAATGAGATCATGAGTTGGAGCATGTGAATGATCAATAATTGGTCACTAGCTACATTTTTTTCTGTTGGTAACAATTTCAGTTATGGACACTAATGACCGATTCTTGAGGAAGATCACTATAGGACAGTCACCTACAGAGAAGAACATGACAAGAGAGGTGAACAGCATTGAATAGATGGACCTAATTGAACCCTTTGCAAACACACTAGTCCTATATACATGTAATATGTAATTTCTCTAACATGAACACCTCCTTTGATTCTACATGCACTTTCTCTCTTATAACAAGACCTCTATAATACAGACTCTTTGCTCTGTCCCTTGAGTTTCCATATTAAAAATATTTTATTAATTAATTTATTAATTTTTATATTTATGACATTTACGGAGGATGAAAATCTGAAGGAACACAAAGAATAGGACATGTGGTCCCTTACAAAAAAAGTGTTTTATTTGACTAATCCATTGATAACATTTATATGCTGCTGTATTTTTAGACACAGTTTGATATAACAGTTGCCAGTGAGATTATGGCTATCCTGGCTCTCACTACTGACATCAAAGACATGAGAAAAAGGTTAGAAAACATTTGTTGATTGTATACCATGTTCTCTGCTCACACAGAACAGTTACGTTCAGATTTTGTAAGACGGTAGCTGGGATCTTGGGTTCCAGTTTGTTGGATCTCACCCCAATTTTTCCTACCTCTGCAAAACCATGCTAAATTCCAATTTGATTTGTGTGTTAGCTGTGCCCTGATTTTGACGCCCAAAGGTTATTTGAGGGTTCAATCTTTGAGTTAGCCATGCCCTGACTAATTTAATATTATTCATTTTATTAATTATTCAGGTTGGGTGATATTGTGGTTGCAAGTAGCAAGAAAGGAGACCCTGTTACTGCTGACGATCTGGTAATGAGTTTCAATGTTATCCATAATACTTTATGAACATCTAATCATGTTTTGATTGTGATCCAAGAAGCCACACGGAGCTCAACATTAATAGAAAAATTGAAAGGTGGCAATAAAATCAGAAAAAAACACCATTTATTTAATGAGTTTATATTTAAACAATGCAACATCTTTTCACTCACCTTTTTTTTCCTATATAATTCCTAAAAATTCCCCACACTGACCTTTCCATAGTTTCCCACCATCCCTTATGATTCCGATCTTGAGGCTGAGGTCAGGGCAAAATTTGCAGAAGTTAGAATGTATAAACAAAATTAAAATGATGTATTGAAAAAATTTCATGTTATGCAAATTTTACGTGGACCTCGATCTCCCAGCCAGAATCGTAAGGGGTTGTGGGAAACTAAGGAAAGCAGCATGGTATCCTATAGAAATATTGCATTATTTTATTTTCAACTTACTTCACTAAAACTAAAGTGTTGTTGATTATATTGCACAGGGTATTGGTGGAGCCTTGACTGTTCTCATGAAAGAAACTATTAAACCCAATCTGATGCAGACGCTTGAGGTACGACAACACAGGAATCCCATGCAAAAAATCACATTAATCATTTTCACCAAAGATCTAATTATGTCTGATAAATTTCTACACAGTCACTGTTTGAATAATGTTAGCTGTTGCATATTTCAAGTTTTTAGTGCCATAAAGGATATTTAAAATTCATATTTGTAAATAGCTCATTTGTAAATAGGCTAATTTTTAGATATAATTTACTGCAGTAATGAACACTTTTAAGTAGAATCTATGTAATTGCGCGTTTTTAAAATATTTGAATTATTTATACTACTTATTTATATATTATTGTAACATAAGATATGTATTTTTACCTTATGATTAATAAAGACATATTATTATTATTATTATTATTATTATTTGGGATCAATTATCATAAGTGTTGTGTTTTACGGTTCATAGCCTCAAGAGTTTGTGTGTTTTGTTGCAAGTTTCTTATTAATTTTCCTGTGGAAGCCTAACTTGAATCCTGTCTCTCTTTGTATTCCAGGGTACCCCAGTGTTTGTACATGCTGGACCATTTGCTAACATCGCTCATGGCAACTCATCGATATTAGCAGATAAGATAGCATTGAAGCTTGTAGGTCCTGAAGGATTTGTCTGTGAGTATTAAATAGATTAGCAGTTCATATCCATTTCAGTTAACCATTATCTCATTAATGGTAATATTCCTTAATAATGTGGAAAAAATAGCTTGGGCATAATATTGTGCCCATTTTAGACCACGTGTCATTCTTTGTTTTATTTGCAATGCAAACAAAGAAATAATACTCAAGAGAATGATATGTGGTCTTAAAATGGGCAAAATTATGCCCATGCAAGCTAAAGAGGTCTATTATCAGATACTAATGAGATTATAGACAATGGAAAACTTCACACATGCTAACTATTCAACTGTCCCTACATCACTCTTAGACTAGTAACTAACATTCCAACTGACTTCAGTTACAGAGTGTGGTTTTGGTGCAGATATTGGGATGGAGAAGTTCTTTGACATCAAGTGCCGATACAGTGGTATGTATGGGAAACAACAGGTTCACATTTTTTAACCATGGAACAATGCCATTTTTTGCATGATAAGAGAATTTATTTCCAACATGAGAAAATTTCTATCGTTTTGCCTTAGGACATGACTACCATGAAATCACTCTGCCTAAAGCAGTTGACTGGTTATCAGATTTAAAATCCTTTGTTTTAGCATTTTAATTGTATATTCATTTAGTATGCTTGTAAGGAATTTGCACCATGATTTCCATTTTCCTGCAGGACTCATGCCTCATGCAGCTATCATTGTAGCAACTGTAAGAGCACTCAAAATGCATGGTGGAGGCCCAAAGGTCAGTGTACAAAAAATACTGCAGTTTATTGTAATTTAGCTTCTTTGATATTTGGGTGGAAACTTGAAAGCAACTGCAACACAAATCACAGTAGAATCCTTAGCTCTTAGAGTTGTTAATTATTAGTTAGTAGTAGTTGTCTTGTACCCAGTTGTTTGGGGGACTCCAGCATTTATTTATGGGTACCAAAATTTTGACATCCATTACAAATACAAGTGGAGTGGGTCCAGGGATGCCTTTTTTACCTGGGTTCTGGTACTCAGTTATATGGGGGTACCCAAGCAATTCATGGGTTCTGGTACTCAGCTGTTCTTGCCCCCTTCAGGTTGTTGCTGGACAAACTTTGGCAGAAGAATACACATCTGAGGTACATTACTACTCTGAGGTTTTAAAGCTTACATTGTTTCACATTATGTATCAATTAAAGTTGTCTTTGGTCAAACAGCCATGCATATATAATAGTAGTGCTTTTGAGTCTTTCTATTCACATCCATTGTTTACGCCCCTCAGCCCACCTATTCTACAATATACTCATCTTCAGCTTTTTTCTCCATCATTCTGATGAAGTCAGCCATCGGTGCAGCCAAAACGTCAAGCTTTTATTAATACTAGCTTCTACATGTGAAAACTGTAAAAACGTTTTTATGTCAGCCAAGTAATATCTGTCATTTGTATTTTAACAGAATTTAGATTTAATACGTAAAGGGATGTGTAACCTGTCCAAACAAATTGAGAATGCAAGACTGTTTGGTGTCCAGGCAATTGTAGCTGTTAACCGATTCCCGTAAGTATGGAATTGTGTTAATCTTGTTGACTCATTTCCCACAAACAGCAAACATAGGTAATTGTGTACTTTACGACCAGTCAACATGTGTCAGTCAACTGTTGTCGACTGGTGGTTGATAGTTGGCCGACTGTTGGTCAGCACTTGACCCCCATATTTTCATCATTTTCCTGCATTTCACTTTACCTTTTGCAAACCTTCTCACCAAAGACAAATATTCTTTTGTTTAATATCTACTATTTGGAGATTTTTGCAATTTCTTTTCGCTAATTAAAAAAAGAAGATTCAACTGACATTTTACATTTGCATTAATGAGATTCTTAAACTCTCTAGTGATGAAAAGTGCTTTATTCTATCAGTGACTTATTGAGCAAATGATTAATATTATGGAACATTGTATTCCAGTACTGATACTGATAACGAAGTGGCTCTAGTGATAGAACTGGCAAAAGCAGCAGGTGCATTTGATGCCAAGGAATGCACTCACTGGGCTAATGGAGGTAAGACAAGTAATTTTGCCTTGTTAAGAACCACGTAATTGAAGAGTGTATGGACATCATACAACACCTAATGTATCTTTATTCTGTAGGTTCTGGTGCTGTAGAACTAGCTGAAGTCGTTCTCAAAGCTGTGGAACAACCAGTACAGTTTAAGTTCCTGTATGACTTGCAGGTACACTAAACAATATCCCTTTGTCTCACGATTGAGGGTCATTTGGGGTGAGGACAGCAATATTTTGACTGCAAGCTGCTAGTTTTCATCAGGTGATGATGTAGACTGGATGGTGTCTCTTATAATTATACCACTCGTCAGGTCATCTGTGTTGTGATTGGACGCAATGGAATGAATAGTATTTTTCAATCTAATGGTCACGATGTTGTTATTTAATGTGTATTCTTTAATTCATGATAAGTTTCATTCCTTTTTTCCTTTTATTTTTTAGCTGCCAGTTGAAGAGAAGATACGTATTATTGCTCAGAAAGTGTATGGATCTGATGATATTGAACTATCACCTGAAGCACAGGAAAGAATTGAACGTTACAAAAAGCAGGTAATTATGCTCCTTAGAAACATGTTCTTGAGGGAGGAGATCTAGGTAAATGTTTATCCAAGGAATTGGCTTGATGTTTTTGGAAGTTGGTCATAGGAGAAGGATTGCAACATGTTTTCAGCAGTTGAAACAGTATGGGTACTGTTTGATTAAATGAATATTTTACTTGGCTAGCTGGAAGAAGTGGTACTATTTCTTCCTTGTTAACTGTTTCTAAGGGAGGTTGGAAATACCATTCAATCATTGGTCATGGTTTTACGATTATATGGTTTTAAATTAATTACTATTGGTTTTAATAAGTTTGATGTCTCATTTGGAAACTAGAATTTTGACAGCCATCAATCAAATGTTTATTAACAAACATGGCACTTAGTAGTAAATCTTATTACTTCAATCTCAAACCTTGGTCATTAATAGGAGGCATGTTTTTCTAAACTATTGATTTAACTAGTTTCAAGTTTTATTTATTTTGACGGCAGTTGAAATGCTAGTTTGCAAACAAGAATTCACGCTTCGTGGTTGAAAGTAATCCTCTGCAAGAGGGGTGGTTGTATTGGAAAATAAATAACAATAACGGTTATGATGTTCTCATTTGGCAGGGATTCAATGACCTTCCTATCTGTGTGGCCAAGACTCACCTCTCCCTGTCCCATAAACCTGAACTGAAAGGAGTTCCCAAAGGTAAGACTTTTACAGATATCCATGGCATTCTCAAGGTCTTTACACAATAGCTCATTATCTTGCAATGTTTAGGTATCATTCTTCCAATCAGAGATGTTCGTGCAAGTGTTGGGGCTGGATTCCTGTACCCTTTAGTAGGAACGGTGAGTTTTATATACATGATTGATAAAGTTGCTAAGATAACCTAACATTAATTTGTAACCTGAAGTATCTGGGTACCTAGACTGCTTGACTGGGTACCTGGACTGTTTGACTTGGTACCTGGACTACTGACTGAGTACCTGAACTAATTTGGAGACTGGACTATCTGGGTACCTAGACCTCTTGACTGGGTACCTGGACTAATTTGGAGACTGGACTATCTGGGTACCTAGACCTCTTGACTGGGTACCTGGACTAATTTGGAGACTGGACTATCTGGGTACCTAGGTTGTTTGAGTGTAGGAATCTCACATTAACTTTTGTGTTATTCCAGATGAGCACCATGCCTGGATTACCCACAAGACCTTGCTTCTATGACATTGACCTTGACCTTGACACAGAGGAGGTTATTGGTTTATTCTAAACGAACTGTTTTTGACCTTCAAATCAACTTCATCAGTTTCCATCCGTTCTGCCCTCTTTGTGCAAATTTCTATTTCAATCAGATCATTTTGATTTACATTTATTTAGAGACGGATGGGTTAATTTCTTCCTGAGTTAGGTATTTTCTGAGTTAAAATATATACATTTCTAGAGCATCTCTTGTTTTTGACTAGTTAGGAAAATGCTCCCTTGAAGTGACATGTTAGAACAGTAACTTTGGTAAGCAACTTTTATGTCCTTACTGTTTCAACTATAATTAGTTTTGTTAAGAAAACAATTTTGAAACTTTTTGAAGCTTCCATTTTTGTCTTTCTCCAAATGAGAAGGGCATTACATTCACAAAGAATTCAAATACGATTTCAAATTCATTAAGCGTATGAAATTATAGAAAAAGATTTTGTTTGTTTTCTAATCATGATAAGATATAAAAAATATTATCCACACAAAATCAATAAAAAAACTACCAGTTGAATGGTCCAATAGTTCATTTTCTCAATATTTTTTTTCAACAGATTGCATATTGAACTATAACCCATTGTTTTGATCAATTTTTCAAATATTTTTTATGAGGTTTGCAAATATAAGAAAATTTTTATCTAATTTCAGGGGATGGGGGGGGGGGGGGCATTTTATGAATAATTTTAATAACCAAATAAATAAATAAAAAACCAGGTGATTTTTGGCCATTTTAAGCCTTTTGGACCCTTTTCACACCTTTATAAGCATATAAGAAGTATATGCAAAATAGGTTATTTTGACAAATTTCAAGTGAAAAGCATCAACTATAACTGATGGTTTCAATTGATTTTAGACCATCCATTCTCAGGAATACACAAAACTATTTAACATTGTTCAGAAAAAATTCATAATATAATAAAATTGTGAAAATAATCAAAACCGTTCCTTTTTCTCCAAAAATAGCTGAAAATGAAGAATTTCCATTCTTCATAAAAAAATTCATACTTGAAGAAAAGGTTTGAAAATGGCCCATTTTTGATCAAACCATGGGCTATAGTCCATGCTTTTTGTCCAAAAATAACCAAAAATGAAAAAAAAATTCATTCATCAATCATTCATACTTGAAGAAAAGGTGTGAAAAAGGCCGATTTTTGATCAAAACCGTGGGCTATAGTCCATGCTTTTTGTCCCAAAATGGCCAAAAATGGAGGAATTTGAATTTTTCATAAAAAATTCATAGTCGGAAAAAAGGTGTGAAAATGGACCATTTTTGATCAAAACCATGGGCTATAGTCCATGCTTTTTGTCCCAAAATAGCCAAAAATGGAGAAATTTGCATTTTTCATAAAAAATTCATAGTCTGAAAAAAGGTGTGAAAATGGACCATTTTTGATCAAAACCATGGGCTATAGTCCATGCTTTTTGTCCCAAAGTGGCCAAAAATGGAGAAATTTGCATTTTTCATAAAAAATTCATAGTCGGAAAAAAGGTGTGAAAATGGACCATTTTTGATCAAAACCATGGGCTATAGTCCATGCTTTTTGTCCCAAAATAGCCAAAAATGGAGAAATTTGCATTTTTCATTAAAAATTCATAGTCGGAAAAAAGGTGTGAAAATGGACCATTTTTGATCAAAACCATGGGCTATAGTCCATGCTTTTTGTCCCAAAATAGCCAAAAATGGAGAAATTTGCATTTTTCATAAAAAATTCATAGTCGGAAAAAAGGTGTGAAAATGGACCATTTTTGATCAAAACCATGGGCTATAGTCCATGCTTTTTGTCCCAAAATAGCCAAAAATGGAGAAATTTGCATTTTTCATAAAAAATTCATAGTCGGAAAAAAGGTGTGAAAATGGACCATTTTTGATCAAAACCATGGGCTATAGTCCATGCTTTTTGTCCGAAAGTGGCCAAAAATGGAGAAATTTGCATTTTTCATAAAAAATTCATAGTCGGAAAAAAGGTGTAAAAATGGACCATTTTTGTTCAAAACCATGGGCTATAGTCCATGCTTTTTGTCCCAAAGTGGCCAAAAATGGAGGAATTTGCATTTTTCATAAAAAATTCATAGTTGGAAAAAAGGTGTGAAAATGGACCATTTTTGATCAAAACCATGGGCTATAGTCCATGCTTTTTGTCCCAAAGTGGCCAAAAATGGAGAAATTTGCATTTTTCATAAAAAATTCATAGTCGGAAAAAAGGTGTGAAAATGGACCATTTTTGATCAAAACCATGGGCTATAGTCCATGCTTTTTGTTCAAAAATGGCCAAAAATGGAGGAATTTCCATTTTTCATAAAAAATTCATAGTCGAAAAAAAGGTGTGAAAATGGACCATTTTTGATCAAAACCATGGGCTATAGTCCATGCTTTTTGTCCCAAAGTGGCCAAAAATGGAGAAATTTCCATTTTTCATAAAAAATTCATAGTCGGAAAAAAGGTGTGAAAATGGACCATTTTTGGTCAAAACCATGGGCTATAGTCCATGCTTTGTGTCCCAAAATGGCCAAAAATGAAGAAATTTGCATTTTTCATCAAAAATTCATAGTCTGACAAAAGGTGTGAAAATGGACCATTTTTGATCAAAACCATGGGCTATAGTTCATGCTTTTTCTCCCAAAATGGACAAAAATGGTGGAATTTGGATTTTTCCTAAAAAATTCATAGTCGGAAAAAAGGTGTGAAAATGGACCATTTTTGGTCAAAACCATGGGCTATAGTCCATGCTTTTTGTCCCAAAATGGCCAAAAATTGAGGAATTTGCATTTTTCATAAAAAATTCATAGTCGGAAAAAAGGTGTGAAAATGGACCATTTTTGATCAAAACCATGGGCTATAGTCCATGCTTTTTGTCCCAAAATGGCCAAAAATGGAGGAATTTGCATTTTTCATAAAAAATTCATAGTTGCAAAAAAGGTGTGAAAATGGACCATTTTTGATCAAAACCATGGGCTATAGTCCATGCTTTTTGTCCCAAAATGGCCAAAAATGGAGGAATTTGCATTTTTCATAAAAAATTCATAGTCGGAAAAAAGGTGTGAAAATGGACCATTTTTGATCAAAACCATGGGCTATAGTCCATGCTTTTTGTCCCAAAGTGGCCAAAAATGGAGAAATTTCCATTTTTCATAAAAAATTCATAGTCGGAAAAAAGGTGTGAAAATGGACCATTTTTGGTAAAAACCATGGGCTATAGTCCATGCTTTTTGTCCCAAAATGGCCAAAAATTGAGGAATTTGCATTTTTCATAAAAAATTCATAGTCGGAAAAAAGGTGTGAAAATGGACCATTTTTGATCAAAACCATGGGCTATAGTCCATGCTTTTGTCCCAAAATGGCCAAAAATGGAGGAATTTGCATTTTTCATAAAAAATTCATAGTTGCAAAAAAGGTGTGAAAATGGACCATTTTTGATCAAAACCATGGGCTATAGTCCATGCTTTTTGTCCCAAAATGGCCAAAAATGGAGGAATTTGCATTTTTCATAAAAAATTCATAGTCGGAAAAAAGGTGTGAAAATGGACCATTTTTGATCAAAACCATGGGCTATAGTCCATGCTTTTTGTCCCAAAGTGGCCAAAAATGGAGAAATTTGCATTTTTCATAAAAAATTCATAGTCGGAAAAAAGGTGTGAAAATGGACCATTTTTGATCAAAACCATGGGCTATAGTCCATGCTTTTTGTCCCAAAATAGCCAAAAATGGAGAAATTTGCATTTTTCATAAAAAATTCATAGTCGGAAAAAAGGTGTGAAAATGGACCATTTTTGATCAAAACCATGGGCTATAGTCCATGCTTTTTGTCCCAAAATAGCCAAAAATGGAGAAATTTGCATTTTTCATAAAAAATTCATAGTCTGAAAAAAGGTGTGAAAATGGACCATTTTTGATCAAAACCATGGGCTATAGTCCATGCTTTTTGTCCCAAAATAGCCAAAAATGGAGAAATTTGCATTTTTCATAAAAAATTCATAGTCGGAAAAAAGGTGTGAAAATGGACCATTTTTGATCAAAACCATGGGCTATAGTCCATGCTTTTTGTCCGAAAGTGGCCAAAAATGGAGAAATTTGCATTTTTCATAAAAAATTCATAGTCGGAAAAAAGGTGTAAAAATGGACCATTTTTGTTCAAAACCATGGGCTATAGTCCATGCTTTTTGTCCCAAAGTGGCCAAAAATGGAGGAATTTGCATTTTTCATAAAAAATTCATAGTCGGAAAAAAGGTGTGAAAATGGACCATTTTTGATCAAAACCATGGGCTATAGTCCATGCTTTTTGTCCCAAAGTGGCCAAAAATGGAGGAATTTCCATTTTTCATAAAAAATTCATAGTCGGAAAAAAGGTGTGAAAATGGACCATTTTTGATCAAAACCATGGGCTATAGTCCATGCTTTTTGTTCAAAAATGGCCAAAAATTGAGGAATTTCCATTTTTCGTAAAAAATTCATAGTCGAAAAAAAGGTGTGAAAATGGACCATTTTTGATCAAAACCATGGGCTATAGTCCATGCTTTTTGTCCCAAAGTGGCCAAAAATGGAGAAATTTCCATTTTTCATAAAAAATTCATAGTCGGAAAAAAGGTGTGAAAATGGACCATTTTTGATCAAAACCATGGGCTATAGTCCATGCTTTTTGTCCCAAAATGGCCAAAAATGAAGAAATTTGCATTTTTCATAAAAAATTCATAGTCGGAAAAAAGGTGTGAAAATGGACCATTTTTGATCAAAACCATGGGCTATAGTCCATGCTTTTTGTCCCAAAATGGCCAAAAATGGAGAAATTTGCATTTTTCGTAAAAAAATTCATAGTCTGACAAAAGGTGTGAAAATGGACCATTTTTGATCAAAACCATGGGCTATAGTTCATGCTTTTTCTCCCAAAATGGACAAAAATGGTGGAATTTGGATTTTTCCTAAAAAATTCATAGTCGGAAAAAAGGTGTGAAAATGGACCATTTTTGGTCAAAACCATGGGCTATAGTCCATGCTTTTTGTCCCAAAATGGCCAAAAATTGAGGAATTTGCATTTTTCATAAAAAATTCATAGTCGGAAAAAAGGTGTGAAAATGGACCATTTTTGATCAAAACCATGGGCTATAGTCCATGCTTTTTGTCCCAAAATGGCCAAAAATGGAGGAATTTGCATTTTTCATAAAAAATTCATAGTTGCAAAAAAGGTGTGAAAATGGACCATTTTTGATCAAAACCATGGGCTATAGTCCATGCTTTTTGTCCCAAAATGGCCAAAAATGGAGGAATTTGCATTTTTCATAAAAAATTCATAGTCGGAAAAAAGGTGTGAAAATGGACCATTTTTGATCAAAACCATGGGCTATACTCCATGCTTTTTGTCCCAAAGTGGCCAAAAATGGAGAAATTTCCATTTTTCATAAAAAATTCATAGTCGGAAAAAAGGTGTGAAAATGGACCATTTTTGATCAAAACCATGGGCTATAGTCCATGCTTTTTGTCCCAAAGTGGCCAAAAATGGAGGAATTTCCATTTTTCATAAAAAATTCATAGTCGGAAAAAAGGTGTGAAAATGGACCATTTTTGATCAAAACCATGGGCTATAGTCCATGCTTTTTGTTCAAAAATGGCCAAAAATTGAGGAATTTCCATTTTTCGTAAAAAATTCATAGTCGAAAAAAAGGTGTGAAAATGGACCATTTTTGATCAAAACCATGGGCTATAGTCCATGCTTTTTGTCCCAAAGTGGCCAAAAATGGAGAAATTTCCATTTTTCATAAAAAATTCATAGTCGGAAAAAAGGTGTGAAAATGGACCATTTTTGATCAAAACCATGGGCTATAGTCCATGCTTTTTGTCCCAAAATGGCCAAAAATGAAGAAATTTGCATTTTTCATAAAAAATTCATAGTCGGAAAAAAGGTGTGAAAATGGACCATTTTTGATCAAAACCATGGGCTATAGTCCATGCTTTTTGTCCCAAAATGGCCAAAAATGGAGAAATTTGCATTTTTCGTAAAAAAATTCATAGTCTGACAAAAGGTGTGAAAATGGACCATTTTTGATCAAAACCATGGGCTATAGTTCATGCTTTTTCTCCCAAAATGGACAAAAATGGTGGAATTTGGATTTTTCCTAAAAAATTCATAGTCGGAAAAAAGGTGTGAAAATGGACCATTTTTGGTCAAAACCATGGGCTATAGTCCATGCTTTTTGTCCCAAAATGGCCAAAAATTGAGGAATTTGCATTTTTCATAAAAAATTCATAGTCGGAAAAAAGGTGTGAAAATGGACCATTTTTGATCAAAACCATGGGCTATAGTCCATGCTTTTTGTCCCAAAATGGCCAAAAATGGAGGAATTTGCATTTTTCATAAAAAATTCATAGTTGCAAAAAAGGTGTGAAAATGGACCATTTTTGATCAAAACCATGGGCTATAGTCCATGCTTTTTGTCCCAAAATGGCCAAAAATGGAGGAATTTGCATTTTTCATAAAAAATTCATAGTCGGAAAAAAGGTGTGAAAATGGACCATTTTTGATCAAAACCATGGGCTATACTCCATGCTTTTTGTCCCAAAGTGGCCAAAAATGGAGAAATTTCCATTTTTCATAAAAAATTCATAGTCGGAAAAAAGGTGTGAAAATGGACCATTTTTGATCAAAACCATGGGCTATAGTCCATGCTTTTTGTCCCAAAATGGCCAAAAATTGAGGAATTTGCATTTTTCATAAAAAATTCATAGTCGGAAAAAAGGTGTGAAAATGGACCATTTTTGATCAAAACCATGGGCTATAGTCCATGCTTTTGTCCCAAAATGGCCAAAAATGGAGGAATTTGCATTTTTCATAAAAAATTCATAGTTGCAAAAAAGGTGTGAAAATGGACCATTTTTGATCAAAACCATGGGCTATAGTCCATGCTTTTTGTCCCAAAATGGCCAAAAATGGAGGAATTTGCATTTTTCATAAAAAATTCATAGTCGGAAAAAAGGTGTGAAAATGGACCATTTTTGATCAAAACCATGGGCTATAGTCCATGCTTTTTGTCCCAAAATGGCCAAAAATGGATGAATTTCCATTTTTCATAAAAAATTCATAGTCGGAAAAAAGATGTGAAAATGGACCATTTTTGATCAAAACCATGGGCTATAGTCCATGCTTTTTGTCCGAAAGTGGCCAAAAATGGAGAAATTTGCATTTTTCATAAAAAATTCATAGTCGGAAAAAAGGTGTAAAAATGGACCATTTTTGTTCAAAACCATGGGCTATAGTCCATGCTTTTTGTCCCAAAGTGGCCAAAAATGCAGGAATTTGCATTTTTCATAAAAAATTCATAGTCTGCAAAAAGGTGTGAAAATGGACCATTTTTGATCAAAACCATGGGCTATAGTCCATGCTTTTTGTCCCAAAGTGGCCAAAAATGGAGAAATTTCCATTTTTCATAAAAAATTCATAGTCGGAAAAAAGGTGTGAAAATGGACCATTTTTGATCAAAACCATGGGCTATAGTCCATGCTTTTTGTCCCAAAATGGCCAAAAATGGAGAAATTTGCATTTTTCATAAAAAATTCATAGTCGGAAAAAAGGTGTGAAAATGGACCATTTTTGATCAAAACCATGGGCTATAGTCCATGCTTTTTGTCCCAAAATGGCCAAAAATGAAGAAATTTGCATTTTTCATAAAAAATTCATAGTCGGAAAAAAGGTGTGAAAATGGACCATTTTTGATCAAAACCATGGGCTATAGTCCATGCTTTTTGTCCCAAAATAGCCAAAAATGGAGAAATTTGCATTTTTCATAAAAAATTCATAGTCGGAAAAAAGGTGTGAAAATGGACCATTTTTGATCAAAACCATGGGCTATAGTCGATGCTTTTTGTCCGAAAGTGGCCAAAAATGGAGAAATTTGCATTTTTCATAAAAAATTCATAGTCGGAAAAAAGGTGTAAAAATGGACCATTTTTGTTCAAAACCATGGGCTATAGTCCATGCTTTTTGTCCCAAAGTGGCCAAAAATGGAGGAATTTGCATTTTTCATAAAAAATTCATAGTCGGAAAAAAGGTGTGAAAATGGACCATTTTTGATCAAAACCATGGGCTATAGTCCATGCTTTTTGTCCCAAAGTGGCCAAAAATGGAGGAATTTCCATTTTTCATAAAAAATTCATAGTCGGAAAAAAGGTGTGAAAATGGACCATTTTTGATCAAAACCATGGGCTATAGTCCATGCTTTTTGTTCAAAAATGGCCAAAAATTGAGGAATTTCCATTTTTCGTAAAAAATTCATAGTCGAAAAAAAGGTGTGAAAATGGACCATTTTTGATCAAAACCATGGGCTATAGTCCATGCTTTTTGTCCCAAAGTGGCCAAAAATGGAGAAATTTCCATTTTTCATAAAAAATTCATAGTCGGAAAAAAGGTGTGAAAATGGACCATTTTTGATCAAAACCATGGGCTATAGTCCATGCTTTTTGTCCCAAAATGGCCAAAAATGAAGAAATTTGCATTTTTCATAAAAAATTCATAGTCGGAAAAAAGGTGTGAAAATGGACCATTTTTGATCAAAACCATGGGCTATAGTCCATGCTTTTTGTCCCAAAATGGCCAAAAATGGAGAAATTTGCATTTTTCGTAAAAAAATTCATAGTCTGACAAAAGGTGTGAAAATGGACCATTTTTGATCAAAACCATGGGCTATAGTTCATGCTTTTTCTCCCAAAATGGACAAAAATGGTGGAATTTGGATTTTTCCTAAAAAATTCATAGTCGGAAAAAAGGTGTGAAAATGGACCATTTTTGGTCAAAACCATGGGCTATAGTCCATGCTTTTTGTCCCAAAATGGCCAAAAATTGAGGAATTTGCATTTTTCATAAAAAATTCATAGTCGGAAAAAAGGTGTGAAAATGGACCATTTTTGATCAAAACCATGGGCTATAGTCCATGCTTTTTGTCCCAAAATGGCCAAAAATGGAGGAATTTGCATTTTTCATAAAAAATTCATAGTTGCAAAAAAGGTGTGAAAATGGACCATTTTTGATCAAAACCATGGGCTATAGTCCATGCTTTTTGTCCCAAAATGGCCAAAAATGGAGGAATTTGCATTTTTCATAAAAAATTCATAGTCGGAAAAAAGGTGTGAAAATGGACCATTTTTGATCAAAACCATGGGCTATACTCCATGCTTTTTGTCCCAAAGTGGCCAAAAATGGAGAAATTTCCATTTTTCATAAAAAATTCATAGTCGGAAAAAAGGTGTGAAAATGGACCATTTTTGATCAAAACCATGGGCTATAGTCCATGCTTTTTGTCCCAAAATGGCCAAAAATTGAGGAATTTGCATTTTTCATAAAAAATTCATAGTCGGAAAAAAGGTGTGAAAATGGACCATTTTTGATCAAAACCATGGGCTATAGTCCATGCTTTTGTCCCAAAATGGCCAAAAATGGAGGAATTTGCATTTTTCATAAAAAATTCATAGTTGCAAAAAAGGTGTGAAAATGGACCATTTTTGATCAAAACCATGGGCTATAGTCCATGCTTTTTGTCCCAAAATGGCCAAAAATGGAGGAATTTGCATTTTTCATAAAAAATTCATAGTCGGAAAAAAGGTGTGAAAATGGACCATTTTTGATCAAAACCATGGGCTATAGTCCATGCTTTTTGTCCCAAAATGGCCAAAAATGGATGAATTTCCATTTTTCATAAAAAATTCATAGTCGGAAAAAAGATGTGAAAATGGACCATTTTTGATCAAAACCATGGGCTATAGTCCATGCTTTTTGTCCGAAAGTGGCCAAAAATGGAGAAATTTGCATTTTTCATAAAAAATTCATAGTCGGAAAAAAGGTGTAAAAATGGACCATTTTTGTTCAAAACCATGGGCTATAGTCCATGCTTTTTGTCCCAAAGTGGCCAAAAATGGAGGAATTTGCATTTTTCATAAAAAATTCATAGTCTGCAAAAAGGTGTGAAAATGGACCATTTTTGATCAAAACCATGGGCTATAGTCCATGCTTTTTGTCCCAAAGTGGCCAAAAATGGAGAAATTTCCATTTTTCATAAAAAATTCATAGTCGGAAAAAAGGTGTGAAAATGGACCATTTTTGATCAAAACCATGGGCTATAGTCCATGCTTTTTGTCCCAAAATGGCCAAAAATGGAGAAATTTGCATTTTTCATAAAAAATTCATAGTCGGAAAAAAGGTGTGAAAATGGACCATTTTTGATCAAAACCATGGGCTATAGTCCATGCTTTTTGTCCCAAAATGGCCAAAAATGAAGAAATTTGCATTTTTCATAAAAAATTCATAGTCGGAAAAAAGGTGTGAAAATGGACCATTTTTGATCAAAACCATGGGCTATAGTCCATGCTTTTTGTCCCAAAATGGCCAAAAATGGAGAAATTTGCATTTTTCGTAAAAAAATTCATAGTCTGACAAAAGGTGTGAAAATGGACCATTTTTGATCAAAACCATGGGCTATAGTTCATGCTTTTTCTCCCAAAATGGACAAAAATGGTGGAATTTGGATTTTTCCTAAAAAATTCATAGTCGGAAAAAAGGTGTGAAAATGGACCATTTTTGGTCAAAACCATGGGCTATAGTCCATGCTTTTTGTCCCAAAATGGCCAAAAATGGAGGAATTTGCATTTTTCATAAAAAATTCATAGTCGGAAAAAAGGTGTGAAAATGGACCATTTTTGATCAAAACCATGGGCTATAGTCCATGCTTTTGTCCCAAAATGGCCAAAAATGGAGGAATTTGCATTTTTCATAAAAAATTCATAGTTGCAAAAAAGGTGTGAAAATGGACCATTTTTGATCAAAACCATGGGCTATAGTCCATGCTTTTTGTCCCAAAATGGGCAAAAATTGAGGAATTTGCATTTTTCCTAAAAAATTCATAGTCGGAAAAAAGGTGTGAAAATGGACCATTTTTGATCAAAACCATGGGCTATAGTCCATGATTTTTGTCCCAAAATGGCCAAAAATGGAGGAATTTGCATTTTTCCTAAAAAATTCATAGTCGGAAAAAAGGTGTGAAAATGGACCATTTTTGGTCAAAACCATGGGCTATAGTCCATGCTTTTTGTCCCAAAATGGACAAAAATGGTGGAATTTGGATTTTTCCTAAAAAATTCATAGTCGGAAAAAAGGTGTGAAAATGGACCATTTTTGGTCAAAACCATGGGCTATAGTCCATGCTTTTTGTCCCAAAATGGCCAAAAATTGAGGAATTTGCATTTTTCATAAAAAATTCATAGTTGCAAAAAAGGTGTGAAAATGGACCATTTTTGATCAAAACCATGGGCTATAGTCCGTGCTTTTTGTCCCAAAATGGCCAAAAATGGAGGAATTTGCATTTTTCATAAAAAATTCATAGTCGGAAAAAAGGTGTGAAAATGGACCATTTTTGATCAAAACCATGGGCTATAGTCCATGCTTTTTGTCCCAAAATGGCCAAAAATGGAAGAATTTGCATTTTTCATAAAAAATTCAGTCGGAAAAAAGGTGTGAAAATGGACCATTTTTGATCAAAACCATGGTGTTTGTCCCAAAATGGCCAAAAATGGAGGAATTTGCATTTTTCATAAAAATTTTGATCGACGAAGAAAAGGTGTGAAAATGGACCATTTTTGATCAAAACCATGGGCTATAGTCCATGCTTTTTCTCAAAAAATGGCAGAAAATATCTCAATTTGCATTTTAGATAAATAATTGATAATTTAAGAAAAGGTATGAAAATGGCGGAAGCTTCTTGATCTGTTTCTTGTTTGATTTTTGTTTCCCTGGTTCCTTGTTTCGTTCCTTGCTTCCCTCCGTGTTCCACTACTTACTTGTTTTGTTGCTTGTTTCGCTCCTTGTTCCCATAGTTCCTTGTTTTTGTTTCTTGCTTCACTCCTTGTTCCCCTGGTTCCTTGTTTTGTTCCTTGCTTCACTTTAAAATGCCAAATGATCTACAACAGTCTGTAACTGTTCAAAAAAACACCAAACAAAAGACCAACAAACCATGACGTCTTTTGTTTGGTGCTATTTGACTGAGAACATTCCCATAATGCATTGCTGGGGAGACTATAAATTTATCACTATAATTCAAGATTTTATTCAGTTCTTGGTAAACT
Organism: Anthopleura sola; assembly: GCA_023349425.1. Classification (NCBI taxonomy): domain Eukaryota; kingdom Metazoa; phylum Cnidaria; class Anthozoa; order Actiniaria; family Actiniidae; genus Anthopleura; species Anthopleura sola. The sequence continues at coordinate 5,969,961 of JALHLI010000013.1, forward strand.
TGTGTTAAAGAAAGAAAGTTGACAAATTATCAATTGAGTTAAAAAAAAAAGTGTACTGCTTTTGTCATAATTTTTTTTTATTGATAATAATGAATGCAAACTAATTTTGCCAAGTTTGCCTCCGGTGGATTGGATTAAAATGATGTAACATGACGTTACTTAACGTCATAATATTTTCAGCACATCAAATAACAATAAAATTATACCTTGACTTTACCAGCATCCTTAAACTCCTGAGTGTGTTGATATACATATATGCATACAAAGGATTAAATAAATAACATTGTTCCTGGTATATATTGGTTTAGTTTAGGTTTTTTCTGTTGTTTCTGGTTTGGCTTCGGCTTCTTTATCCCATTCTGTTTGAAGCTCTGATGCAACTTCTGTGAACAAGCGGTTCCAGTCCCAGACTTTGTCCTCCTAAACCAGTCCCAATAAAATGTTCTTAAAATCTATGACGGGATGTATGAAACCATGGACACCAGAAATTCCGGGGGGTGGGGACATCCGAGGAAAAACAAAATAACAAGGTTTGCATGGAAAAAAATCGGAGATTCTAGAGGGGGGTGAAGGAATCTTTTTTTTTTAAATATCCTCCATGGTGGGATATTATATATTTAGAGAAATCTTTTATACCACCATGATGAAATAAATCAGAATTTTTAAGGGATCAGGAAATCTTACATTTGGTACCTTCAAATTTTTTATCGACAGCCTAAAAATCTTCTGGGCTGATCAAAGTTAGGGGACGGCAAGAGAATACAGCTAATTGGAATTTAGCATGTTAGGTACCATGTTCTCCTGTATCTTTAATATACCTAATCACAGTTTTCCCATTCCAGCCCATGTGTCATTCCCTTGAGTAATATTTCTTTGTTTGTGTTACCTCAAAGACTTCTGTTTCTGGTGAGAGAACATTGCTAAGCAACTTCAAGTCGATCTCTCCATCCTGTGATATAAAAACATCATTAAAATATTAAAGTTCAGTCTGTTTGCACACTGATAAGTGTATTATAAAATTCAGTAAGAACTACTCGCCCCTCCCCTTTCCCCTTAGGGAGCATTCACCTAAGTTAGAAGGGATGGTCATCAGTATTTTCATTCAATCCATAGTTCTGCCAGAAACAATATTTTTTTTCCTTTGAAGAGAAGGTGGTTGATGATCCACATAGATTCCTCAGGCCCTCCATCCTCTATAACAGATTGATACTGCCTCCCTTAAATATGACAATTCTCTTACCAGTGTAAAAAGAGCTGCATGTTTTTGTAAGTAGTTGTCAAGCTCTTTGTATGTAGCGACTCGGTTAACCTGAACACTGTAAAGAATAAGATATAATCAAGTCAGAAAAAAGATGTCATATTATACGGCGAGTCCATCATGGTTAGTCTTTCTCAAATACAGCCATTGATCATAGTTGGAAATGTGGAAAGTTAATAATAGCAAGTCATGTTCTATAGACCACTTGCAGCACGTCGGAATGCAGCTCAATTTGGAGGGCAAAACAATAGGTTCCAATTCTCAGGAGATTGAAATTATTTTGTTTTGTCCTCCAAATTGAGCTGCTCTGACCTCAGGTGCAAGGGGTCTATACATTAGGTTGATTATGGTTTGTCATCGTCTGTTGGGCAGCTTGGTCATGGTCTGATGAGGCAGATTAATCAGGTTCAGTCATGGTCAGACAATGCAGTCGAACACAGTGGTGGTTATGGTCATAGAATGCAGTGTGGTCAATATGGTTGATTGTTCTCCAAATAACAAAAAACCAGCAGTCATGTCAATGACTTAAGAAATATAGAAAGTAATCAGAATGGTAACTAACCTTGGAGGAGCAGCAATCTGTGTAGCCATGTCTTCTTCTTGCACTTCTTCAAGGTCAGGGATGACAAGAATATCTACAAACCCACAAAAATACAAATTATTGAAAGCCCTAAGCTTGAGGTTTCCACAGAAGCTTCTCACGCTTCCAATATCAGAAGAATAGAGCTTGCTTGGGTGTACTGTTTTCCAATTTCAGATATTTTGTGTCATTCCCTAGCATATCATTTCTTTGTTTAATGGTTGTACATGAGAAAACACATGAATATGGATACAACTCAAACAAAGAATCTTATTCTCAAGAAAATGACACGTAGTCTGAAATGGGAAAACATTACACCCAAGGTAAAGAGATTTATTTAATCACCCCTAATAAAAACTGAAAAACCTAAATATTATTTACCATTATCATCATCTTTGGAAACTGTATTATCCATTCGAAACCTTTCGCTAAACAAAAATAAGAAACAGTTGAGTATAGTGACAGATGTCTCTTGAGAGAATTGCCAAAGAAGTATTGAAACTTACTCTTCTTCAAATGCCTCTACATCTTGTCCAGTACTGTAGAAAATAAAACCAAAACGTCAACTAAAGATGTTGTCATGGCCACTGCCACAAGTCTGGAGTTTTGCGCTTTTTTAGTCAAAAGTTTACTATTTCAACTGCTGAAAGTTCATATAGGCTCATATTTCAGCCATTAAGGTTTAATACGAAACCCCTACAGCTGAAATCTGAGCCTAAAAGTTTTATTGATGTGAACCGAAACAAGAGGAAAAATCCCATGTCTGAAGCTGGCCCATTTAAGAATGCAGAAATTGAAATTAAAGCACTTTAGTGTAGGAAAAAGCATTTTTGTATGAAAAGTGAAAAGTTATGAGCAGCCTTGAATGTTGGCTGGTACTAATAAAGCAATTATAGCTTACTGTAGGTTTGAAGTACAAAAAATATATCAATAACTTAGCTATTTGCATCTTAGCAAACCTGTTATGCAATGCATCATGGGATAGCTAGGGTGTTATAAGATGGCACTGTTCTACTGTTATTAAAGTGCACTGCAAACATCCAGTCCCCAGTATGGCATTCTGGTCTAGTTTTGTGCGAATACTGTTATACATCTCTAAGAATTTTTTTCTTTTTACAGAATTACAACCAAACTTCACTCAATTTTTTTGTTAAGAAAACAAATAATGGACTTCAATACTGCATTAGTTCTAGCTGATATTTAGTATTTACGGTTTCTTCTTTTCTTTAGTTGTTTCACTTGCCCATCCCCCTTGTCTTCGTGATGGCCTTGGGGGCATCTGGGAAATAACAGATCATACCAACAAGTTAGTCAACATGTACATAGCAGATTTTGTATGAGTGTGAAAAGTCATAGCACACAGCACTGTTGTGGCATGGACATACCACAGAATTTCAAATGCTTTGAATTCATACACTACATGGCAATGATATGGTCATAAAAAGGCCTGGTCTGTGCCTTAAGGTTTTAATAGTTATATGAAAACTGCTCTATAATCACAAAAACCTTTCCCCTCCCCTTCCCCCCAGAAATGCTAATAAGATACTCACATCGTCAGGTGGTATGGGACCTGAGTCACTGCCAGATACAAGGCTGTCCAATAAGTCATCATCATCAAGATTAGCTGTATTAGTACCTGCTCTTCTTCCCTGACGTATCTCCTACGCATACACAAGAACATTCAAACCTACTGTTAGTATACAACACTAGGGAACTTAGAACAAAACATTCTATTCATCATAGAAATGAAATAAAGTACACTATAAGCTTTCAAAACAAGGGCTGTTTATTTGTTTGTTCAAACATTTCAACAAAGGGTGAATAGCAAAGGTTGTTTATCCAGAGACAGACTAACAGACACTGACCAAGTCAGACAGAAAGCATCAGAGAGAGGCAGAAAGAGTGTACAAGAGAGAATGACAGAGGGGCAGATCCTCCAAGGAAAAAATAGATTGAGTAAGTGAGGAATAGAAAATGAAGAAGCAACCAGAAGGCAAAAAAGAATGTTGCTTTGTGTCCCATAAATATCCAACACTTGATATAACATCAGTTTCTGATCTTCCAGAGTTATTTTTGAACAAAGAGGAGTTCAAGAGAGATCATAATAATAGATGACGCCCAAGATAGATGAAATATTGTACCCCTTCAGAGGAGTTTCGTGCATTGATTTCCAAGTGTTCTTCAAAGTCAGGTGAAAAGTCATCATCTGACGATTGCTGCTAAGATACGATAAGAAAAGGAAGAAAGAAAGACAGAAAAGATTAATTGGTTATTATTAAGAGAAAGTAGGTACATAAAAGAATGTACAGAAAGTTTGCATTCAAGACGTGTTTTTTTGCTAAATGCATAAGAAGTCAATTAAATAGACCTTTTTAGCTTGAGTGGTTTGTTTTCCCATTTCAGACCATGTGTCATTCCCTAGATTATCATGTCCTTGTTTGACGGTTGCACATGAGAAGACACTTGAATATGGATACACCGATACAACTCAAACAAAAATTCTTTTTCCCATGAGAATGACACATGGTCTGAAATGGGACAACAAACTACCCAAGCTTTAAACTAGGTCTATTCAGAGGAGAGAGAAAACCTGAGGAATTATGTAAAGAAATGAAAAACAAGGATTAAAAAGACCAACTGCAGCAACAAAATGGTAGACAAAAGGCAAATGACTGTGCCCAAAGCAGTTGATTAGGAGAAAGAGCAGAATTAAGAAGACAACTGCAAGCATTGCAGCATTTCAACCCCTGCAAGCAAATGTTGCAAGCATTCCCAAGAGAGTGAAAAGACAAAACCATGGCGGCTATTTTGGTGTCGTTAACAATGGATGTTAATGAGGAATCTTTTGTTAAATGGCACCAACACTCCCCCGAGAGATTGCAATGACGCAATGTGTAATTGACGAATACCGTAGACAGTTTTAAGCAATTTTTTAAATAGTTCAATTATCATATTGATATTAAATACCTTCGACATTTTATTTTCTTTAGTTGTTTCTCGTTGCTTTATCTCTGTTTTGTTAGCTTTATTCTGGTTATCAGATCGTAGTTTAATTTTACTCAGAATATTTGTCCACTCAACCAATTGTTCATCACCAGTTATTTTCCTGTTATATCCATAATTGTTGAGATCAAATAGTTAGTTACAATAAAATATAATAAACAACAAAGCTACTGTTTGGCGAGCGAAAACATGAACTTCAGATATTCTCTCAAGTCGAAAGACATTTTCTTGACAAGTTTAGATCTAGTTTAGGTTCCATTTCACTAGTTTTAAAAATCGACCATTAAGCTTATGCCATCTGCAATCAATATTTAAGTATACGATATTACGAAAATAATATCAAATAAAAAGAATAGTTCGTTTTAAAGTATTTTAGCTTGTTTCTTCTTGATTATTTGGGTTATTTTCTTTATTTTAGCGAGCAGTTTTGTTGCTACGCAGCTGAAAAACCGATTAAAAATAGACAAGTTCCACTAAAATAGCATAAATAACCACTCAGAAATACAGAATACATACCCTCTTAGCGGGAAAGTCATCCATATATGCTAAATTTTAAGTAAGAATGACAAGAAATCGAATGAAAATCCAAGAAGAAAGCGGAGTAAACAACCAGTTTCCAAAGCTCCAGGCGATGATGGGTATATACTTCGTGAAGAGTGATTTCAATGTCTTATTAAGGAAACTTTCGAGGGAGATCATAAGTGCATTTTCGCATGACGTTTATACCTATGCTTGCTTTTGATCGTGGCTCACAGGGGGGGTTGGACACAGCGCGCGAAGCATCACGGTAGTGAAAACTGACCAATCAGAACCCTGTATTTCGAGAGAGGGAAAAACAAAAATGGCAGAGAGAACTGAGAAGGCAAGTGCTAAAGTTAGTAGGTTTTATAGCATTTATTTGTTTTTTCTTACGATAAAATTTCGTACGATTAAAGTGTATGTTATATTAAAGGTGTCATAGAAGTTTGGCTTCAAAATCTTGCTTATGAGTATTTTTTATCGTCATTCATTGACGTGTGTTAATTTTGATCTCGAGTCATTTTGTCTAAAACTGCTTGCTTCACACTTCTGTCGTTTACTCTTGAAATATAAGAGATCTCGTATTGAAACTATAACAAAATGTAAAGGAGAAAATTACCTTTCATGTGGTATAAGCGCTCCCCAGGGCTCCCCAGTACTTTTTGAGATATAAAGACTCATATTGAAGCCTTTCTTGAGCTAGCCTTCGTATAGCAGGTAACTCAGTTCTTCCAATATTCGACGAGGAAAATTTTATAGTGTTGTACCACTTTGGTCAGATAAATGTCGAAATAATATCAGTTTATCATCATGCAAATACAAGATAGGTACAGTACCTAAATTAAGCTTGTCAAGGTGAAATTGGTGAGATAAAAGGGATAAAAGTTGACATCTCACTGTTGTCTTTTAACTTTGCATGCACTTGCTGTTCGAAGAGTGAACCTATTCGATGCTCCAAATGGGCGCCGTTTTATTGTTTTTCTTTTTCTTTTTCTTAGTTGTAATTGAAAAAAGTTCTTCTAAAACAATATTTTATTTAAGTTGTTTGCTTTGTGGGGAAAAAAGACCAAAAAAAAGAAAAGTATATTTTTATTTTAAACAGTGAAATCAGAGGTATTCTACTTCATTACGAATTGAAAATACTATTTTGCTTTCGAAAAAGGATGGAATTCTATGACTAGTTTTAGATGTCGTAAACCAACAAATACTTTAATAATATTCTATATTTGTTTCTATATTATTTAATTTTCATATTACACTTTGCTTTTTAGAGATTTCATGTTTGTTTTGTTTTTCGATTTTTACCTACGATCTGTGGTGACACTTGCAGGGCTTTCAGAGTCTGCTGCTGAAAATTTGGGTAATTTTACGAACAGGCAAGTAGTTTTCTGATAATTTTTAAACAGAGTTTTCTTGCCATAAGTACTTTATATTATCTTTTTTAGTACTTTATTTTCGTGTCATATAAGTTTTAGTTTCTTGACTTCTATCAATCGGCGCTTGCTTGACAACTCAATTACGCCGGTATTTTTCTAAAGTTTTGAAATTTCTCATCATATTATTTTAGTCGATTCCTTTAAAAACCTCAGTATAATTTTACAGCATTCCGTTGCCAAAAGGATCAGATCAGTTATTTCCTTGTTTAAAAGCTGAATTACTTCAATATATTAGGCATCCTAGCAATATCATTAGAGCTGAAAGATTTTCGGATGAAAAACTCGGTAGTTTGGCTCGGCTACAAATAATTCGCTTTATTTAGTTTTGAATTTTTTTCAATAAATTCCAAATTTCGTGTATAATATATAAAATAGCGAATTAACTTCCCGTTTCTCCATAAACTTTTGATATTTTTATGTCCTTTGTTTGTTTACATCAAGTTTCAAACCGTCGGGAGCTCTTCACTTCTCGACGTCCAGGAGCAAATGAATTCAAATTAACGTTTTGTCCCTTGATGCTTCGCGCGCTGTGTCCAACCCCCCCTGCGTGGCTCATCTACAACAGAACGACACAGCAAGCCCGATATAATAATTTTTTCAGTGAAGGATTTTCTTCAGGGCCGGACACAGGGAGCCCGGCTTTCCTTTACCACATTCAATATTCATTATTCTTTACGTAATTGCTTTTTACGGGTTTTCTGTAGTCTGAGATCAGCTTCCCATAGTTTGGGATCAGTTTACGGTTACACAAGCTGTAATCAGATCTGGACTGTCTACCCCCCCGTGAATCCATCCCTAAAGTTTATGGTATGGGTGTAATATTTTCCAATTTTAATCAAAGTTTCATTACCTTGTTTTTGTTGCTACGTGCTGATCAAGACAAAGATTGTGACAGGGAAATCAGGCAACAGAGTACTGTCAATCAAATAAATTGTTAGAGTATGTGAAGGTACATAGCCAAACCTATTCTTGTTCCGACAGTTGCCTCGATCATCATGAAACAATGAAAACAGAGGGAAATTTATTTTTTCTGTACTTGAGAAGATGACATTTAGATGAAATAACTCAAATAAATTAAAGCTTATTCAGGGAGAAAATTACACTATGGCTAAATTGGTCTATTTAGCTAGCTACTGTTCAAAAAACATGGTAGTATGTGCAACTAATTTGAGAGGATTTGCCACTTTCCATACATGGGTTCACTGGTCAAAGAGTGAGGCTGCAAGGTTCATGCAAATTTGAATAATCCTTTGAAACTACAATGAAGCCTCAATTGGATGCTTTGTCTGTGCCCAGTGAACCGTCAATGGCAAATAAACCTTTATGTTTCTTATGTGATGTGTGGACAATGTTGTTTATCTTTCTTGAATTTAAGAAAAAACAACTTGATATTTGTATATTTAATAACATTACATCACACCAGCAAGTGGAGTTTTTTCTTTCAAATAATACATTAATTACAAAAAAAAGTTTTCAATATTTTCACACTTTCCATTTCAAATACTAGTAGTTGCTTTGGACAGAGTATTTGCCAAATTAAATAGTGTCAATATGGGTCATTATCTATTCCCACGAGAATAAACTACCTATTCTTATCATGGCTGATGTGAAATCCCCCTATAGAAGCTTTGCACCATTCACCTAATGGCAGAAACAATTGAATCTGGTTAACATGAGAAAGAATTCAGTTTCCCAGGTGAAAAAGACCATATTGCCGTGCCTCCTGTCATTGGCTGCCATCACGTGATGGTGCAAAGCCCCCATTTCAATCAATGTGAGTTGGTTGGGAGGGGGTGTTGGGGGGGGGGGGGGGAGGGGCAAGGAGGAATGCCCCATAGAAAATCTGCTAAAACATGACATAATTTCTGCATAACCCAAAGAAAACTCTGTTGGTAAGACTATGAGAACTGCGACTAAACACCTAATTTGATAATGTTCTTGTTTTTTTTTTTTTGTTGCATTATTTGTTCATGACCTGCTCTACAAACACCTTCTAGTCCATTCTTGCTTTCAGCGTCCTTGTAGTAATCTTATCCGGTTCAATAACATGAACAACAGCACCCCAACCACTGACTGCATCACGATCTACTGCATTCATCAGAGCTTGAGATATCTTCTCAAATAGATCATCTGGCTCAAGGTCGGGTTCCCAAAGAGACTCACACATACCATACATCTGTTCAGAACAGGTTCCACTCACTACAAAATCCTTAGTTTCCATAGGACAGCCGATAAGATCCAGAGCAGCTATATAAGGCTCGTTGGTCTTGGGATCCAGTCCAGCAACAACCGGTTCAACAAAGTAAGGACCAAACCTCCTCTCGTAAAGAAGATTCGACACCATACTTAAAAAGGTCTTGGGCTTGATTTTACGGTTTTCTCTAAGCTCATAGAGATTCAATCTAAACTTCAGTCGATTTGCAACGGTTTGAACATCAGTTGCTAAGCCTGGCAGACCACAAAAGAGTTTGTCCCCCATTTGAAAGATCTTTTGGAAGTCACACGAAACTGTCTGTGCTTGCATCCCAAGACGCCGGTCAGCTGCTATAGCAACGCAGTTTTTACCAGTCATTGCTATAATAGCAGCTCCATTATATTCCATTATAGACATGGTGGAAAATTGGAAGAAAAAACTACGACACGAGGAGTTTTTCAGAGAACAAAGATGGCGGCTTTCTTGCTGACTAACTATGCCTGGTTACAAAGCACTAATCGTGATGCATTATGGGTAAAATGACTTCCGCCATCTTGGACGCGAATCATCGACGCACATAAGGAGACTGAAAACTAATAATTTCGTTTTATTTTATTTACGATTTTTTTAAGAGAAAACCATTATTTTTGGAACAAATAATTGTTTAAAAGTTGATAAATATTCTTTAAGGGGAATTTCGATTAAATTTACAGACTTAAACTTCGTTTTCAAAACCTAAAATACAAAGCATTGCATTATGGGTAATTGTGCGCATTCAAAAGCCGTGTGTAGAGAATGGGGACTGAGAACTAGCCCTAATTTAAAAAAAGAATTAAATATTTTAGAAATAATTCTTTTTACTATTTAGACATACAGGCACTCCAAGATAACTGAAAACAGGATTTTTAAGTTTTATTTATTGCTTTAAAATGAAAAATATGTTTTTTTGTTAATTTTTTCTGGAAGAGAATTTGTTTCGAAGTTCAATGCATTGTGGGTAATATGATTGATATTCAGATATTCATAAATCATTCGGTCAAAAATAGAGAAGAATGACGAACATTCTATAGCAAAAATAATAATACGATATTTCCTAGCTTGATATTAAGATGAGCGGCTGCCTAGATAATATCTCCTGCCCAGGATGGACTGAAGCCGTCGCTGAAAGAAGGAATATGATCGCTTCTATTGTCAGTGGAGGCTTGGTAAGTTGATAAAAGTGTTCAGATTTTTGAGTAGGGTTTGTACATTGTACATGAAGGATCAAATACACCAGTGATCACGACAATTCCATGATCTAGGAGCTCTAAACTTAATGCTTGTGTTAAAAGAATATGGCTAGTATTGAAAATAAGTATCTAATGATTCTCTTTGTAAGTGTTTATTTTTCCAGTGCGGAAGGTTTATTAAGCTTCTTTCAAGTTTCCTGTATCAAATTTACTCTAAGTCGTCTTATATGGGGCTTAAGTTAACCTTCATTAACCTAATACTAAGTAAAAAAATGATGTTTGCTCGTTGAAGTGTTGGTATTAAGTTCTGGCTAAGGTTCAATCTTTGTTTCAGAACTGTCAAACAGCTGTTTTTCCGAAGGTTGATAGTTTGTTGATATTTACATTGTTTGAGATTATTAAATCTCAAGTTATACCACACATGATCGCAGGTTATACATATATTACATAGGCAGTGAAACTACTTTTAAAGAAGTGTGCGACTGTGTGTGTGTGTGTGTGAGGGCCGGGGGAGGGGGGTATAATAACAGACTCCTTTCATGTGACATCAAAGCAGCTCGATTTAGAGGACCATTTAGAAAATAATTTCAATCTCCTGAGAATTGGAAACCTATTGTTTTATCCTTCAAATTGAGCTGCATTTCGAAGTGCTAGAAGAGGTCTATAGAGCTTTCTAGCTTTTGTGCAATGTTTTCCCATTTCAGACCACATGTCATTCCCTAGAGTATCATTTCTTTGTTTAATAGTTACACATGAGAAGATCTTTGGATACCGATACAACTAAAACAAAGAATATTATTCTCAAGAGAATGACACATAATCTGAAATGTAAAAACAAATTTATGGTGACAACCATTAGGTAAATAGAGATTATCACATGTTAAGAGCCTGAAACCATTTTTATTAGTTTCCCTTGCAACAAGCGAGTTCGCGAGCGAGTGAGCAATATGTTACAGAAAACAAGTGAATAAAAATGATATCAGCTCTTAACATGTAATAATTTGTTTATTACACATTTAGGGTCGATTAAATGTTATTATATATCGCAAGATTTTATTGCACAGTTTGCTGTGAAGTGATTTTATTGTGGTTTTATGGTTTTTATTCACGGCTTTATTTCATGGATAACGACCCTAAATGTGTAATAAAAAGGTCTATATTTCCCTCAACCTTGCAATGAACATGATGCATCTTGTGATATTATACATATCTTGTTTAGTTTAATGTAAATTATATATATTTTTAATATTTTGAATTTTTTTTTCAGTTTTCCATAGGATGGTGGATTCTTATTGATGCCGCTGCTTCACCTATAGCATTTGACCCTGCTTACCACTCCCCTGGAGTCTTCTCTACAGTAGCTGTTTTCATGTGAGTAACAAAAAATCCTTCAAATTTTAAATTATTGGACCCTAAAAAAAACTCTGGGCTGATCAAAGTCAGGGCATAGTCATAACTCGCAGATCCGAATTGAATTTAGCATGTTAGGTTTTGTGGATGGAGAAAAAATATGGGAGAAATGGTAGATTGGATGGTAGAAAAAATCTTGAGGTGTCAGACAAGTTCATCATGATGGGTACTCCACCCTTGATTCGCTAAACAGTCATAGTTCAGATACAGGAACTTCTCATAAATACAATTTAATATAAATATCAGCGAAAAAGTGTTATTAGATTTGACATTTTTCTGCAAATTCTAGCTTTAACACTTAAGTAACTCTGTTTCTTTCAATCATTACCTGATGTCGAAGTCATGGAAAATTTGAAACATTGTACTATTTTTTGCTGATATTTATAATAAAAGCTTTAGAACTTTCCATAAAAATGTGTCAAAATGCTGATGATATTAGCCATCTTTGTATCAAGGCCTCATCTTGACCACTTTCTATACTTTTCTTGGTTCTCTGGACAAACCTTCTGTCAAAGCTCCAACTGGGTAGTTTCACAAGTAGATAAGTCTGACAGACAACATACTTTTAGGATTTCAGAAACATTGTCATATGGCATGTGTAGTAGTTTCTTGTTAGCTTTCTTGTTAGGCACTACAGCATGGCTTCCATGGTTTTTTGTTTTTAGCTTAGATGGCCATCATTGGTAATAATACCATTAACAAAAGATAATTCATCTCAATTTATGCCATTATCATGGGCTACCATCATTATTTTCATTGCTTTTTGATTTTAAAAGTGAGCTACTGTATGTACACTAGAGTGCAAACACTTTGAAACAGTGCTATATGATAGAGTGGTTTTCATTAACCTGTGAAAGAAAGTGTGCTTATTAAAGTGTAATAGTCAGATAAACACAATAGAAAACAATAGAATTAGAGTGAAGTAATGCGTAATACACTAAAGTGTATTTCAGGGGTTTATGAGAATCACTCTAGCATGACAAGTGAATTAGAAGGAAATTAAACAATATAATCAGCACTAATAAATTTGTACTAAATAGTACCAATGAAATAATAGAAAAATAAAAGACAATAAACTATTTTGTGCTAATAGTGAGAGAGAAACTTAGTACTGTTTCATCCAGATTTTAATGCATGATTTTAAGAGCATGAATACTCTATGTTGTTCTTCAGGATAAATGCAGTGTCTAATGCTCAAGTGCGTGGTGAATCTTATTCTACTGGAGGATGTATTGGTCAGACAGGTCAGTTTTACAGGAAACAAGATAATTAACAAAGAAGCATCTGACACCCTAAACAGTTCAATTAATCCATTGACATTAACTATAAGTCTGTCACAAATGAAGTATATTTAAGGTCCTAATACTTTTTCATCTATCATGACTATCAAATATTCTGAAAGCTGCGCTAAAAATAACAGCTGTTCAATAGCCAGAAGTGATGACCAGCCAGATCAGAATGATCAATATGTGCAGGGGCAAATCCAGGATTTTTTTATGAGGGTGTGACTGTTACAGGCATAACTCATGCTAATATCATAGGAAATCTATGACGGGTGGGAAAATTGTGAAAAAATGGAGTCTAGAATTGATGGAAATTATTTTGAGAGCTCAGGTAAACCAAGTTTATCTGGATAAATTTGTTCAGTTATGAAAACATTTTTATTTCATATGTACAAAAGGGAGGGGGTGACTAGTTATCCCCCTCACCACTTCTAGATCTGCCACAGATGTGACCAGTCTAGGAGGTGTTTCGCTGAACAAGTGGCACTTGTCCTACACTTCGAGATTCCCTTTCGGCAGCATTGTTTGTTGTGCTAATTTTCACTATTGTCTTGGTATTCTCAAAGGAGTTTTAACTTTTGAATATGAAAAGAAATTTTGAAAAGGATTGTGGTAGTTTAGGTATGAAACCTCATGAGGTTAGGGGTCTGTTTTGGCCAACTAATTGCCCATTGAATGGCTGTAACCAAAGCTGAAGAGAGTGTACTTTTAGATTATAGATAAGGGCCAGTAAGAACAGCATTTTAATTACTCTACTTATTGTCTAGGAGCCAGGGTGTGGCTGATAATGGGTTTTCTCATGGCATTTGGGGGTTTAATTGCTGCTTGCTGGATCTTGTTTGGTGCTTATGTTGTTCCAGGTATGTACCTTTGTTTTTTTAAAACAGCTTGGTCGTTCCAAAAAATATCCATATCTTACTGTAGAGGAAATCAGAAATTTCCAAGCAGGGAGGATCAGAAATCTCCAGGGGGAAGGGGTTCAGAGGAAAAACAATATTAAAAGGTTTGTATGAAAGAAAATTGGAAATTCCAGAGAAATGGTGGGATCCTTTTTCAAACATATTTTCCATTGTGGGGTATGGATATTTTTGGAACCACACATTTCCATGAATTTGCTGTCATATTTGATATTAATTTTACGTGCCAACTCTAAAGGCTGGTCCTCACTAACAACATAAGCGTAAACATAAGAGTGTATGTCCTCACAGGAAATTCAGCGACATGAGCAAAAGAAGAATGCTTATGCTTATGTGCTAGTGAGGACCAGCCTTAACTAGGGCCACTCTTATACGAGGTTTACCCTGTCATAATGTAGAATGAGGCCCAGACAATTATTATATAGTACTTGGGGATTGGCAGAATACTCAAGAAGTGTTGAGAAGCACTCTTCTATGCATCATGCTTCTCCTAACACTTCTCTCATGTTTTGCAAATCCCTGCATACAGTATGTACTTTCTGGGTTTTTTTTTCTCGTTTTGTTAAATCATTCATCGAAAGTAAAACTTAACATTCTTACGTATTATATTTCTTTGTTATCATTACAGATGCGCCTGAACCATGGCCTGGTGTCGCAATATTCCTACAGAATGCACTTATTTTTTTCAGGTATAATGTCAGTTTCAATGATTATAAATCTAACCCTCCCCTCCCCTCCCCTTCCCCAGTACTAAATCAAGAAACTCTGGGGATTAAGCTATCAAAGTGTCCTTACTCCATAAATAGTTATGACTCTTATTGCAATGTTTTTGGCAAATTTTATTTCAGTCATTTTAATAACTTGTAGTTACTAGTCTTGCTAACTCACTCCCTGGAAAAGGGAAGGTGAATTAGTAAGGTTAGTTAAGGTCTCAGTAGGGCATGGATAGGGTGTCAGTAGGGTGCTGATATGGTGTCAGTAGGTTGTTGATAGGATGTCGGTAGGGTGTTGGTAGGGTGTTATTATTTAAAGCATCGGAAGGGTGTTGTTAGGGTGTCAGTAGGGTATCAGTAGGGGTTGGTAGAGTGTCAGTAGGGTATCAGTAGGGTGTTATTAAGGTGTCAGTAGGGTATCAGTAGGGGTTGGTAGAGTGTCAGTAGGGTATCAGTAGGGGTTGGTAGAGTGTCAGTAGGGTATCAGTAGGGTTTCATTAAGGTGTCAGTAGGGTATCAGTAGGGGTTGGTAGAGTGTCAGGAGAGCATCAGTACATTGTCAATAGTTGTCAATAGGGTGTCAGTAGGGCATCAGTAGGGTGTCAGTAGGGCATCAGTAGGGTGTTGATAGGGCATCAGTAGGGTGTTGGTAGGGTGTTAGTAGGGCATCAGTAGGGTGTTGATAGGGCATCAGTAGGGTATTGGTAGAGTGTAAGGAGGTCATCAGTACATTTTCAGTAGTTTTCAGTAGGTTGTCATTAGGGTATCAGTAGGGTGTTGTAAATAGAGTATTGGTAGGGTGTTAACAGTATGCTGTTTGTCAGTATCCATCAACATCAATTTTGGAATCATATTACCAAGAGAAGCATTTTAAGAAAATCTAAGAACTGTCTTTAAATTCTTTTCTATTTGGAGAAGTGGCCATCTTTTAACTGAGTGATTTTTTTCCTTCATTGTTTTCTCTAGTGCCTTTGTTTTCAAGTTTGGTCGCACAGAGGAGAGTTGGTAGGACCAGCATGCCTTAAAATTAATAAAAAAGAATAATGTAATCACAGCAAATGCACAAGAATCTTCAGTAAATAATATAAAACATCCTAAGATATAGAGGTTATTGTTATTGGCCACTTTGAGATACAAACCCTATCCTTTAGAGGTGGTGAAGTAATATATTTCTCCATACAAGATAATATTTGGGTTTCCAAGTGGCCTTTTAGTGATCTGTTTTAATCTATAATTAGGTTATGGTAATTAGTTTGCTTTTGTCTGAGTTGGAACCAGGAATTGAATGTTTGATTGATGGAAGCCAAACGACAAGAAAACATGCTGTGTCTTGAGTTGTCTGGTGTGCAGAAAAATCAATATTAAAAGCACTCTAAGAATAAACATTACAAAATTGTCTGATTCCCTAGATGATTAGTGTTAGTGTATAAAAACCCAAAAGCAGGTGTCGCTCTTTAAAATAAATGTGAACGTATATGTTTACAAAAACACAAACCAGACTAGATTTTTCAAAAGCTAAAGTTGAAGAAATATCACTTCTTACCTGCCGAAACACTCAATTTGTTTGAAAAACATATTATATAATCTGTATAGTTAATGTAGAAAATGGCCATCTCTTTTTTTAATAATTATTTAGGAAGAAAACAATGAGTTTTTTTTTTGATCAGAAGGTATTTATTTTGTATTATGTATTTTTTCACTGCTGATTGTAAAAAATGTGATGATAAAAATAAAAGTTTATTCAATTCCAAATTTATCATCTTATTATTTTTGTCATTATTATTTTATCTTTCTTTATGCTTCCTACTAAAGAACAGATAAGAATTCTTTTTCATTTGAATGTATTTTTTAAATCTAGTATAGGTTTAATTCAATTCTATTTAAGAAAAGATATTGTGGATTAATTTCTTTAAATTCAAAATTTAAACTAAAATTAAAAAATAAAAACGAAAATAAATTTTTTGCTGTTTATTAAAATTTAATAATAAATTCTGTTTGCAATTCGGTGTACTTTTAATTGTAACTTTATTGTAACTTCTATTGCTATTCGATTTTATCAGTCATTTATTGGATATACTCTCATCGCCTCTATAATCCAACAATTTCATATTAACGAGAACTTGTATTTATTTAAACGCAGTTTTAAGTAATACTTTTGTCTTCCTGTAAAAACTGAGTATTGGATTCGGTAATACCAATACTACTAGACCTAATGAATTCAAACAAAGATTAAAACTGGATTTTAAAGCGACTTCCCGCATTTTGATAGTCTTTTTCTTCCGGTTAGGACATCGCAAATTGGATTTAGGTTTTTTATCTTCAAAGAATTTTGTAAACAGAATTTCTATTAACATTTTAAATGCAGAATAATAAAAAATTTTGAGTGCAATTTGTTACCTAGCTGTTGTATGTTTGGCTCAAATTGAAAACAATATATTATGTTGCATTTTGCACTCATTTGATAATCCCTCAAAGATAAAATAAATGAAAAAATAACTTTTTTTTCATGAACGTGCGTTCTTATCACACTTACACTCAAATTTACGTTGTCAAAAAAACAAATTTATTGCCTTTTGATTGTAAAATAATAAAGAATTGTTCCTATTTATTCAATCTGAAGAAAAAGATACCCTTTCGTTGATTAACTCTAATTTTTATTTCAAGATTTTGTAATGTGTCAGAGGTTTTTAAGACTTATTTTTAAGAATTATTGAATTATAGGCTGAAAATGTCAAGGAATTGTAACGAATATTGTCACAAACAAATATTATAAGATTTATTTTAGCGGTACCTCCTTATCTTTTGTTCAATTTTGTCTGTCTGTTAAATTTTGCGCTATTCTTGTTACTCGTATCCAAATTCCAACTTGATTCCCGAATCACCTAAGAAACTCTTTCTTTTCTGTCATTTATTCTATTTTTCTTCGCTTCCTTGGCTCTAGACACCAGACAATTAAAGTGGAAATGATTTGCCAAGAAAATGAAAATTACCAAAATATGCGGCAAAATTGTAATGGGTTTGTTCCTAAGGCCAAACACCTTGAATTCAATTTTTTTGGAAGTCAAAAAGATCACGCCAAAAATTGAATTTTATCCAGGCTTACATGAAAATATCAATTGAATTCATTATTCAAATCTTTCGGGGTGTTGTCTAGAGTAAAATATTTATGCTCAATGGAGTCAGGTTTGACTTTAAAAATACGAAAACCTGGGTTATTTTTGTCGCTTAGAGGAGAAGTTTGAATGGCTTCCAAGCCATCGCTTTTGCTGCTGTTATTTGAGTTTCCTGAAATTATAGCTTTTACATTGGCTTCTTTCATCTTGGGAATAGTTTTATGGCGCGTTGATAGGCGAATGTTGTTGTCATTCTCTGGTTCGTTGGAGTCGGTTAAAAACCATGGTTTATTTTGAACAACAACAAGATACTGTGGTGGATTCACTTGCGCTTCGAGTAGAACCGAGTCCAACCACTCATCTTGTTCTAGTGAAAAACCACCCAAGTCCTTAAATTCATCATAATAAAGAGAGTTCAAGACGATAAATTGTACTCCTTCGATCCAGAATGCGAACCAATCTTCGCCAAAATTTCTCCTGTAAGATTCCATGCTCCCTGTTTGAGGCTCTTTATCAAATTCATTCCTCCCACAAACACATATGACTGGGATTTCAGAATCTAACTTGTCAAAAGAACTCTTGAATGTTTCTACTTGTGGGAAGTATTCTTGTTCGTCTGGCTTAGAATTCGTAAAGTTACCACAGACAATTACAAACCGAGGTTTTGGGTTCAATTCATTCAACAAAGACACCAGTTTTTCCATATTATTTTTCTCGTCTTCACAGCTTTCTTCTGGGCTTGCCGCAAGACCAAACCTTGGGTCCACTATTTGTACAAAATAAAAAGACTCTTTCATAACTCCTTCTCGATAACGCGTCAATCCCGGCAGCTTGAAGTTTTGGGCTTTGAGTATTTTACTCTCTTCTGGAGTTTTGCCGGCGTTTTGAGATTGATTAATCGCCAATGCATCTGGGGGAATTTCCAAATTCATCTTGGTTAGAGATCCTCTAAGAAGAACGAACGAGAAAGCAGTTTCGTCCGCTGTGTCTGTGCTACAATACAATTAAACCTCTCGGAATCTCCATATCTGTTTATTATTCTCATTATCATTCAGTCATGCGTTGTTCAGAAAGGATCTCGCTAGGCTAGGCTGAATGTCAACCACTTCAGACTTAAAACTGTCAAAAGACCCCTTTTTAATTACACTATCGAGCCATTCACGAACAGACATGTCGACCTTGTAAACCTCTCATGAAAAAAAACCTCAACCACAATTTCCTGTGAACTTTGCCTCGTCGTCAAAAATAAAAACCAATATTTTCATGTTTAAAGCCTAAATTTTGCATATTGTTTCCAAACGAGTGTATAAAAAATTCTCTTCTCTTGACGTGGCGTCTATAGCAACAGTGAAGAAAACGAAATATTAATTATTTACGTGGTACTTGTTGTTCCTAAAATTACAAAAGCTGTTTTACAAAAGAAATGAATTGATATTTTTTCGTCGCGCGCGCGAAGTAGAGCTTCTTGTTGTTTTATCTTGCTTTGGGGGTTTCAGGAAATCTCTTGTGGATAAAAGAAGCTCTGAAACCAGCGTGATATACTGAATTTCCGTTTGTACTGAGGTAATCTCTGGTAAATATTATAGTCTTATGCAAAGAAATATTTTATAATTGACAATGGAAATGGTTGGTAATACTTGGTCTTCTCGGCAAGAAAGAAGGAAGCGGTGTTTTTCTTTCTTATTATTATAGTAGCAGAATAGTAGCAACATCTTCGTGGCAATCGCGATTCTTATTCATTTGATTCAAAGTCAGAATAAATTGTGGAATTATTGAAAAATAGTTTTATAGAGGAAAAATTCTATTCAAAGAAATAAAACGAAAAGGAAAGGAAAGAAAAGAAAATGGAAATTATAGAATTTAGAAAATATTACAAGATCAAATTAAAATGTGCGGAAATGAAAATGAGAATGTAAATGAAACTGTAAGTGGAAAGAAGAACGAAAATAGAAATAAAACTATAAAAAGGGAAATAAAGATGGGAGTGGAAGGGGAAAAGGAAAAAGAAATGGGAAAAGAAGTTGAAAAGGAAAACGAACATAAAAAGCTAAAAATTAGAAATTAAGCTGAAAAAATTGAAATAATCCTTAAAGAGACCACATGAAAAAAACAAGAAAAAAAAATCTTCTTTTAGTGATCCTCAAACAAAATTCCTATTGGATTGTCGTATCGTTCGTGTCAGGAACATGAAGTATTCTTAAGCGTTCAAGTTAGAGACCTACAAAATCTTCAAATTTTATCGATATCCTGAAACAATCTGATCAAAGTCAGCGCACGTACGGCTACCTCACACATCGTGTTCAGGTTTAGAGAGCTTACACAATGGTTATCGATATAGAAAAAGGAAAAAAAAGTTTGTATTTGATTACTCGACAGTCTGGCTCTAAAAGTTCCTTTTAACCACCGACATCATTAAGAGATTTCCTCAAACCAAATTATAATAAAACGTATTGAATTTATGTGAACTTTTCTTTCAGAAATGAAATCGATTTTTGCATTTGAATTTTATTTTAAATCTAAAACCTAGTTAATTTGCGTTTTCGATATTTCTGATGGAATACTTACGAATACCCTTAAAAAAGAATTTCCTGAATCAATGTATTTTATCAGCTGTTTTTTAGAAGTACAATGCATTCAATAGGATGATGTGTCTAATCAATACAAACACATCTGAAATATACCTATTCTATCATGATATCAGATGTAAACACTCTATTGAGGGACAGAATTATTAAAGTCTAGAGAGAGGTTCCTGAAGGGGGAGGGGTGGTCCTAATCCCATTTCTCAGCCCAAATTTTTGCAAAATCCCAGTCCCAGTCATGCAAAATCTCAATCCCAGTAATGGCTAAATTCCAGTCCCAGTGCATGGAATCCCATTTTCCAGCCCCCCCCCCCCCCCCCCCCCAAAAAAAAGGCGAATCCCAGCTCTCATTTTACCCCTTCAGAACTAGCCTGTGAAAACAGACGTCCTTTCCCTCCTCTCTCGGTCTGTTTTCTCAGGCTACTACAGAACCCTCTAAAGTAATTTTAATGGCCTATATTTTTCATCTTGTATTGACATTCTATTGACATTAGCATCCTGTTAGCGTTGTACTGACGTTACCGGCATCAGTTGTTATATTTTAATTTCAGGACATTCATGTTACCAGAAATATGTGTTGTTATTTTTTTCCAAAGGAAGCTAAACTGTCAGGAAACATTGGGAAACAAGGGTAACATTGTTCCCATGCGGTTTGAAAAACACGAAATGTTTCTACTGCAATTCGAAACATATTTTCCTTTTTGGAAGCAAAATTTGTCGCGCGTAAGCAATACTGAATTCGTTTGTGGGTAAACTGGGAAACATTAATGAAACATGCGCGCGGTAAACATGTTTCTATCTGGAAGCATGCTTCCTCGTTCAGCCAGGGCTTTAAAATTTAAATATTGAATGAAACTAAGCAATTTGATTGGCTGAAATGAAACCATATGATTGGCTAAAACCAGACGGCTTTTTTTTTTGTAAGTGACTCATGTGAAATTAGCTTCCAAAGACTTTGATTTACTTACGTCACGTGATCCGTTACGTCAGTAGCACTGAATGGAAACCATCTATGTACCCGAGCTATCCCATCATTCCCTGCGGTAAGTAACATTGGTCCTGTCCCGTCGTCACCCAAGGCAACGGAGTTTGAAGGTGTACTGCCGTCATTTTGTATAATAGTGTGCACTTTCTGAAACTTAGGAGAGAGAAAGAAAGAAAAAAGAAATGAGAAAAGAAAACGTCTAGTTGTTGTTGTAAAAAGGCCGTTTGCATCAAATAGCTTCATTTGACCACCACTAGTAAATTAGTTTGCGAATGTTCAATTTTCTTTCATACTATTTCTTCATGAGAATAGTAAGATACTAATTAACTGGATAAAAGAACGTTTGCAAGGGATTCTGGTAGTGATAGGTAATAATACCATAACACAAATGTCATATTGTACCCAAGTAGCATTTGCATCCTGTGGTATCCCCCTCCTTCCCCCTCCCTTCCCCACACACATACACACAAAACTACACACTCTCCCTGGTAATATACCTCTTAATTTAGCTTGGGCGTAATGTTTTGCCCATTTCAGTCCACATGTCATTCCCTTGAGTATTGGAAACCAGTATTAAGTTACTGAATTTGTTTTCCACTATTAAAAAAAAAAAGTGATTTAAAAGTGAATTCTAAGGAATTCTCAAAGGAATGACACGGGGTCTGAAATGGGCAAAACAAACGCGTAAGCTTAAGAGGTCTATTTATGATCAATTCCATATTTCAAATCGAAACTCACAGAAAGAAATGCTTCCTGCGGTAAAACAACCGAAAAGGAAATTAATTACGAACGATTCAAAACCACACGGCTAGATGATAAAATGTTTGGTCCAGGAAGCAGCGAAGTAGCGTAAATATTCTTGAACAACACGGAAAACCTGCTTCCTAATATCCTTCGGGCGTTTGTTTTAGTCAATAATCTTAGGAATAACCACAGTTTGTGTTACAATTGCACTAATGTTTCCCCTCAAAGGAAATGGAAAAGATAGAGTGTTTTAAACTGTTAAAGCAGATTTCATATGAGTGTGAAAAGTCACGGCACACGGCACAGTTACAAACACGGCACAGAACTCTTCATTCAATCAAATGCACGAAACACGGCACAAACACGGCGCGGACACAGACACGGTACTGGCTAAGTATGGCAACCCAATCACATTTCGCGAGAAAAATCAGCCAATCAAAATTCTAGACAACAACATGGTCGTGGTAAGGCACGCACACGGTACTGATACTTTTACAGTCATACGAAATCTGCTCTAAGGGTACCAGCGTCACTGACTAATATAATCCTTAGTTATCGTCAAACACACCTGTTTGTCCCAATTCTTTCCCAAGTGATACACGTATATAGGTCCCATCTCTGTTACAATAGCAACCAGACATCCTGAAAAAGCCAGGCATTTCCCCCTCTGAACACCAGCAGCTCCAGGACCAATAATTTTATAATTACGTAAAACACTTGTACCCAGGTCACTTTTGACACTACAATCATGTTGCCTGAAAACGCAAAAAGATAAAAAATATTTTTAAAAATTTAACCCTTTGGCTCCTTTGGGTGTTTTTGAGTTTTTTCAGTGTTTCCCCTCCAGGAAGAATATTAGCCAATCAGAATCGAGAAAATTTGCAAAACCGAGGTGTCATCCTTAGTAGCCAGAAGACTCGGAAATACTTAATTCTTTATTCTATTTTCCCACTAAATGATAAATATTATGCTAATTTTATACAAAATATCAATCTTTCCTGAAAATCTAGATTTATCTCAGATATAAATTTTCGTAAGTCGATTTTCGCCGGCTTCAAGACACCTAAGTTTTTCAGTGACGTCATTTCTACATCACTGTTTCAGATCAGCTGGCTCATATTTGCCCTCATATTTCTTACTGACATACCATGCTACCAGTTTCCCACAGCGACTTAATGCTAGTGTAGTATCTCCTCTGGAAGCTGCTTGGCATATGCCTTCTTTGTGATGGAAGTCTACCTCAGATACTAATGATTCCCCAGTGGATAATGACCTAGGAAAGAACACAGGGAGCCCAATTAAGATAAAAGTAAAAGAGAAAAATATAAGATTTGCAAAAATTCCCTATGGAATTTTTGTATTTGAGGCAAAGAAAATGTCCTAAATATAATACATGCAAATGGTCCCATTTTTTAAGACAATGTCCCATTGCCAGTAACCTAAATCCCTGTCCCAGTGAATCAATTTAATTCCATTTTTCCAATGAAAAATTATAAGCAATTCCCTCTTCTCATTTATTCTTCAAGACTTGCAGGAATGTGCTTTACAGTTTTTTTACTGGAGGTTATAGAAATCTACTGAAAGATATTTTTTTACATCATCATTAAATCAAAAATATTCCCAATCCCCATTTTACCCTTTAAACATGCAGCCTCATGGAGGACCAGTACAGGGTTTAAATAATTACTGTCAAAAACAACCTTTTTCATACCACAAATCCAGAATGTTCTTTTCTGTTATAGTAAGGACTGCATCATTCAAGAAGCCAACATATCTGATCCAGTCAATGGAAATGATCCTGAAAAGGATCTCTGAATCGTTCTACAAACACAAGACATTTCTTCAAGTGATGGTTGACTTTAAGGAATCAAGGGTGCATGGCGTAGTGATAGTTATTTTACTCTCACCTCTGGGATCTCAGGTTTGATTCCTGGACTCGGCATAAAATCTGATTAGAGCTTGTCATTTTTTTCCCGGGTTCTCTAAAGCTAAATTCCAATTAGGGTTCAATAATATATTATATAAAATATCAAAAGGCCTGCAGTAGCCAAAAGGTGGATTCTGGATTTTTAAAACAGGGGTGCTTTTTCTTTTTGTAAGAAAAGTACATTCTTATAAATTATTGCAATTTTGAGCCGCCAATATGGGTTTAACTTGGCGGCTAGTTGGGAGAAAATATATTCTGTACCCGGGGGAGGGAGGGGGGGGGACTCCGGGTGTAAAGTATCGGGTATGCTCGTCGTATCTCTTAGGGGTAAAAATCAGTGATTTGGTATCTTTTAGGGTCTTAAATTTGAGGTTTAGCAAATCAGCACTTTCTGGTATATTTTAGGGTGTTGAAAAAAAAAATAGCACATTGCATAATAACGCAATACGTATGCCTGCGTAAACTCGGAATATTACTCAAGGAAAAACATTTCAAAAGCCTTTACTTTTTAATAGTATTATTTTTGTGGTATCTCTTAGGGGTTGAAATTTACCAAGCCACGCCTTTTTGAAAAAACTTCCGGTATCTTTTAGGGGTATTTTTGGAAATTTCAGACGAGCATACCCGATACTTTACCCCCTGAGTCCCCCCCCGGGATTCTGTATTGGCTGTAGTCGCAAAGTGACAAAGGCCAATCGCGTGGTAATTCTGAGCCGACAATACAGGTGTATATTGGTGGCTCTCTCCTGATCAAACTTATAGGAGAATCATGATACACACCAATACTTCAGGAAATAAACCCATAAAAGGCAGGCAAGTGGTCACCCAGCCCCTCCTCACCACCCCTGGATCCCCCTGAATAGCACAACCAATCAGAATGTAGAATTCATGATAGACAACTGTTCTGTTTATACCAAAATAGCATGTATCATAGGCCATTTCTGGATTTCATAAACTTGATGCAATGAGATATAGCTTTGGTACAAATGACGGCATGATGAACAAAATATATTTGTACCAAAGCTAGACCACAATGCATCCTGTTTATCAAATGCCGAAAAGACCAATTAGTTACCAATTCAAAGTTCCAAACAGCAGCAGTATCATCATTAGAAGCAGCAACTACAATATTCCTTTGAATGGCAACACAATTGATAGGAGAAGTGTGGTGTAATCGCTTGACATGGGCTCCAGGGTCATCCATATGCCAAATACACACAGTGCAGTCTTCTGAACCAGACACTATTAAGTCATGAGGCTGATCATGGTGTAAAGATACTCCTATATACAATACATTAAGTTAACATAATTGACCAAATAATACTTTGTTGGATGTCTGGTTAAGTAGGTGGATGGACAGACTGATTACTTGGAATATATGTGTGTTTGGCTGGTTGATTGGTTTGTTGGGTGGGTGGGTGGTTAGGTAAGATAGGTAGTATTTAGAGGGTGTATGTATTCCTTTGTGTGGGGGGGAGGGGGACTCCTTCCTTTGTGTGTGTAGGGGGGAGGGGGACTCCTTCCTTTGTGTGTGTGAGGGGGGGTGGGGGAGGGGGACTCCTGAGTAAATGTATTATTCATCCTTCGTCTATCATTTAGCTACAAGCTGACAGTCATAGTTGGAATAACTGGTTACCATGAAGCCACAGCTAGCATTACCTGGTTTTCTGCGTAATGCCAGACAAACAACTCTGTTTTCATGGCCTTGGAATGTCTTCAAGCAGCAACCAGTCCATGCATCCCATATCCTTACAGTACAGTCTTCTCCACAGGTCACTACTCTGCCTCCTGAGATCTTTGCATCATATACTGGTCCTTAACACATTCAAAAAATCATCTTAATACAATTTGAGAGTTAATAGATGATTTATATGTCAAATATTCAAAATATTACCAATATTAACCATTCCAAGGTTTGAGAAAAAACTGGATTGAGTTGGTATTGCAGTGCATTGTGGGACTGTTTTAGGGGATGAAATAGACACCATCTTGATAATGTGTCCCCTTAAACAGTCCCACAATGCACTGCAATGTCAACTTGACCCAGTTTTTCCATCAACCTTAGAATGGCTAATAGAGCTCAAATATAGTTGTGGGTGTCTGTTTTACATCTTAAAATGACACAGAACTGCAAGGCACAGCAAATATGTTCTGGTATTGAACATATGCCCTCATACAGATCACCGAAGACCTCATCAGGCTGTTGCAATATTTATATTTAATTTATACGTATAACAAGGTGGCAAAGGAAAGAGCTTACCATTGCATCCCTCACTATGAATTTTTAAATGAACTCATGCATCATGGAAAATGTTTTGACTGGCTCATTTTGACCTTTCAAGTATCACATTGATCAATATTACACATCACATCTATCACACATAATGCAGATTTTTTGGGAATATAGCCATTTCAAAAAAAGTTGGTGAAGGTTTTGTTGCTTGTTTCATGTTGCATGTTGCTTATCGAGCCTGATCTGCTGTATGGGTGATGTGACTTCAAGCCATGAAAGGTCACAACAATATGGGATTTTCCTCAACTTTGACTGCAGGTTTTTCCAGCATATTTTCTTCTGTGCTGACATTATTTACTTAAAAGATACTTAAGATAGTATGCACGCTCTCATTGGTCGAGAGCTGTGTTTTCATCACGCTATGAAGGCACGGAAATGACGTAACAAGCATTTTTTAAGTATTTTTTAAAAGAAATAAAACATTTTCTCCGATTAATATTTCTTAAATATTAATATAATACATTTCAAGCTTGATAAACAACACGAAACATGAAGCATGCAACAAAAACTTCAGTAATAATCATGAATCATGCAGCTAATTTTGGCACTATCATGCATCACATAGAAACCCGTGGCCAGACTGATACAACTCCTCCTGTACCTGATAAATGTCCTTTCAGTTCCAGACACATAGTAGGCCACTTCCCTATGAATCTACTTCGATACCATTCCTTATATATCTCCTTCCAGCAATTCATTTCTGTTCCTTTCTCTTCTAAATGTTCTAAGAAATCTTTCTTCGTATATCCCGTGATTTCTACAAGCACATCTACTGGAATATCTATTAAACAAGCTTTTCTCCAAAGTAGATTATAGTTGTGGTTGTCGTGTAGGTCTCGCCATTTTCTACAAACTTCTTTAGACTTTGCAAGAGACAATCCATCCAAATAACTAAAGATTTTGTCAACTAGTTCGAATGGAAGTTCATTCATAATTCCTTCTTAAGACTCCAAAAAGAACAGGATATAAGTTATTTAATCTTTTTTCCATGGTAAGTAAGCTTCGTGTGTCCAAAAAGGAGAGTTTTCTCCTTCATTTTCTTCCATTCCTCGAGTTGAAACCATTTCTCTGAAAAAGTTGAAACTAAAAATGCAATTTGTGCCAGGCGTACCACAGGGAACCCATGCGAATAATCTCGTGCTAGAGCCTGCGTTTATTTTGGTCAGCACCAACAACTTCAAAGAGGAGAGGAGAGGAGAGGAGAGGACACGAGAGGACACGAGAGGACACGAGAGGACACGAGAGGACACGAGAGGACACGAGACGAGAGAAGAGGAGGAAAATGGAGTGGGGAAATATTTCAAAATTTAAATTAAAAAAAATTGTATTTATTTGCGTTTTTATTCTCATTCAGGTGGATTACAATGATTGTCCACTTCCTCAGATTTTGCACATGATGCTGTTGCCAGATGCATTATACCTAGAAAACACAAAAAACACAGTTAAACATTTTGGCTACGATTCCCAAGGCTATTTGTTATTGTAATAAGGGGCAAGGGCAACAATGGCCAAAAATAAGACCCGATTTTTAGTGATTTAGACATCATTAGGGCACCGATAAATACATCGATAAATACCCCAGGAAGTATTTACAACCGAGGGTCACTGGAGCAAGAGTTCTAATGGAAACAAGAGTGGTGTAGCAGGTTTTCCACTCGCCTCTCACCTCTGGAGTCTCTTCGATCCTTGATTCGAGGGCCGGTTTTTCTCCGGGTTCTCTGGTTTTCCTCCCTCTGCACAACTTAACAAGCTAAATAGACCCCTTGCAGCACGTCGGAATGCAGCTCAATTTGGAGGGCAAAACAAAAGAGTTTTAATCTCCTGAGAATTGGAACCTATTGTTTTGCCCTCCAAATTGAGCTGCATTCCAACGTGCTGCAAAGGGTCTATTCCAATTTGATCTGTGAGTTAGCCCTACCCTGTCTTTTACCAGCCCATACAGAGTTTATTCCAGGGTATCGACAAGATTTGAAGTATTTTTTTGTGTGAAAAAGTTGAAGATCTTCTGGAGATATGGTATGCTAACTTACCCGTTCAAATCAGAATAGGCAGGATCCACCCGATATTTCTTTCCGTGTTTCTTTATGAACTCTTTGAACGGATCCATGGCCCAAGTGGTTCCTATCGCTTCATATTCATATTCTTTCAATAAACCAAATCCAAGGCGTGTTTGGATATCAGGATGCGTGTCCTCTACGACGATGTAGTCGCCACCCTGGGTAAACTTATCGAAGTATTCCAAAACATTTGGTATGTTGACATGGGCATCCTCGATTAGAATCCAGGGGTGTGGCAGATTCTACGGGATGGAAAGAAAAATAAATCATTCAAAACTAGGAACTTTAGGAAACTGCGCTGTATATAGAAAAATAAATACATTATAATAATTTCAGTATAAAAATCTAGTTGGATCTAGGATTTTCTTCAGGGAGTGGTGTTTTATTTGAAAGTGCACCCCGGCACCCGAGAAAAACACCGAATCAAAAAGAAATCTAAAATTTGAATAAAATATAAGATATCATCCAAGAGAAATAACTAAGAGAAAGTTATTACGCATTGAATATTTTCAAAGCTGCAGTTGGGGCACAACTGAAGTCGACCCCATGGGGAATTGGCGCCTGCATGGATCCGCCCTTGATGCCGTAGCATGAAAGAAACTATACATGAAGTGAATTGGGCGATTAAACATAATTAAATGGAATCCTAAGATGATATATTCGTAACTAAGTTCTAAAATCCTAATATCCTAAAAGTAAATATAACTAAATGATAACCTTCTATACATCTACCTTCAACATGTCTTCTGGAAACGCCTCACTTATTTTGAAAGAATCTCCATGAATGAATGTAATGTCTTCCCTGTCTTTCAGCCCCACTTCCAAATACGAAAAGTCAATGTCCATAGAGTACACATGTGTTTTGTGGCCATGAATCTTCATGATATCCGCCATCCACACAGCTCCGCCTCCATTGAACGCTCCAATCTCAATAATAGTGAGAGGTTTGATTTCTTGGAGCATCAGCTGGTAAATACTGAGATCCAGTGGGGATTTGATGAGGCAAAGTCCACGCCATTGCATCATATACTTGCCTATACAGATATTAATTAATCACATGTCAATAATATGATGGTACCTCTATTAAACATCAGATTAAATATACCCTTTTCAGGGGCGGATTCAGGATTTTTAAAAGGGGCGTGATTGTTATGCCGGATACTCTCGCGCCAATACATTTTGGCCTTGCTACTGCACTAGCCTGCTTGCAGAGGACTTTATTCTGCCCTCCATTCTGGCTTTAAGCCAGTCTGCCGCTCAACCCTACGGTGTACGTCCACACTAAAATGATCGAAAATGTATACATTTGAAAACGCTATTCAGAATGGACATAATTGAAAACGGAGGCCTAATAACGTATTTGAGTGCACAGGACAAAACGGCTGCTTTTGAAAACGCTGACATCATTCATACAGGCACGTTTTTTTTTGTTTTTTTTTGCATGCACACATGATGATATTTCATCATTTCTGATCGTATCTGCGTTTTTCCAACTAGACACTAGGAAAACACTAGTATAGACGCGAAGCTTTCGATGCGTTTTCGGTGAGGCGAAAACGGAGCGTTCCGAAAACGCGCGCATGAATTATAATATGGACGTTGCCTTAGTGTTATGCATCCAGTAGACCTTGACAAAAAAATTAAACCAAAATGAATAAATAATTTCGGGGGCCAAAATGAATAAATCATAATCATGTAATGTACATAGATGATCCTGCTCGCCATATGAGTCTCCAGTAGCTCAGTGGTAGAGCATCCTACTAGTATACGGAGGGTCGTGTGTTCGATTTCCATCTGGAGATCAGAATTTTTTCTGAGCTCCTCACTTTCGTGTGTCGACTTTCATTAATTACATGAATAAATTATTGTTTTCATACATGACTGACCCGTGAACGCTGGGCCGGAGGCTTTGGAGCTTCTATGTCAAGGATTCTGAACGGGTTGTCATGCCTATAACGATAATTTCACTCTTCTTGGATACTGACCACTGCGCAAATATCTAACAAATGTTTAGTTCACTATAGGATATAAAAAGCCCGATGAAAGACTTATTTCCGAAAAGATTTTTTACACGTTGTTTAAGGTTCCATCTCACTTGACGTTGTATTCGACACAGCCACGCCGTACCAACTGGTAACCGCTAGTCATCAAAGATATCAAATGTAATTCTCAAGCGTTTAGTTGGTTTACTCGATCGGATTCAGGATGAGGGCGCACACCCTCTTTACACCCCATAGATTCGCCACGATTCCGCTGTGAACTGAATCTAAAATTTGTTGTAAATCACTTGAACTTACCAGGGGCGTGCTTGATGATCATTTCTCGAGTTAGCTCTGACTTGTCGAGGCGATTTTCAAACTTAATCAGTCTTTCCTGCCTGTTTTTTGGGTCAAGTCGTTCACGATACACAGTCTTCACCTTCTGCAAGTACGTTGCATAGTCATCGTTACTTTCGTCCGGCACGTTTTGCATCTTGTTGACTCTAATTACTGTAATCTAATAGAAATATTTGATGCCAGGGAACCTTCAGCACTATTTTGTTTAATTAGGAACGAGATTGAAAAAAGTTAATTCAGTAAATTGAGCTGAGTTTTATACTTACTGTTCTTACTGCTATGAAGACTGATGTTACGTGCAGCTAGTGCTGATAGTTGTTGCTGCGCGTGCGCAAGCCGAGCGTTACATCTCAAGGATGTTAGGACCTGTTTTTTTCTTTAGAAATTGACCCCCAGCAAGGAATCGAATATTTTAAGATAAAAATGCTTCGTACTTTGAAAATATTCGTTAGTTTTCAATGAAAATTGATCTAGATGTTGATACCCCTGTCCTTTAAGTGCCTATGACACGTCTGACAATATTCTTAGTATAGATTCTACAGGAGGTGAGCTGTTGTGTGGCTAAAAAAAATATACAGTTTGAGTGATGCGTCTTGTAGTTAGAAAAGTTTTTCCATGCCATATGCTAATGACTGGGTTAGTTTTAAGCTTTTGGCTTTATAATTCACCATCAAGAGCCATTATTACCCGGTGGAGGGGGGGGGGGGGACTCCGGGGTAAAAGTATCGGGTATCAGTGCTCGTCGGAAATTTTCAAAAAATACCCCTAAGAGATACCACACAAATGAGTGAATCATAAAATATTTTAAATATATGACCGAGTTCTAAGATGTGCATCAAACGTTTTCTGACCACGGATGCGTAATTATAAAATACGAAAAGAGATGAGCTCTTCCTTTTTCGATACCCGAAAAGATACAAAGAAATGCCGAATTAAATTTCAATTTTAACACCAAATAAAAGATACAAAATCGCTGATTTTTACCATAAGAGATACGACGAGCATACTCGATACTTTTACCTCGGATTCACACCCCCCCCCCCCCCCCGTCTAATTATTCGTCCTCCCTCTTCCTCATTCAATAATAAAAATTGGACTGCACGCTAGATACATAAGTAATTTATTACGTTAGAAATGACTTGAACATTGTACATTCTTTAGCTTTGCTATTAAATTAGACTAATAAATACGTATACATTCGTCTGGAAGACTACACTCCTTATTTTTCGAATCCAAACTTAGCTCTGTATTAGTTCAATGGCCAAAACCGTCCACCAAAATATTGAGCAAGAATAGAGCAAAACATTTCCTCCTTCTAGTTAAGTTTGTCTAAGTTCAGCTCTAGAAAATCAGCGACTTTAACTTCACAGGCAAACTACAATGCTTTTTGTGGACTTTTCAAGAGCGCTCATTTTAAAAAAGAAAGTTTGGAAACGAAAATATATGCTTTAGAAAAACATATGCCCGATTCAAGTCAATAAAATAAGTTTAGTGGTCTTTACTAAATCTCGACTTGAACCGGCCTTTATTCATGGTTTTGACTCAGACAACAGCGAACCAATCATTGTTGTAGCGGTTTTCCCAGTGGAATTAAAATATTGTCCCACAAACAACTACACAGTAAGTGTTTTAAAGAGTACTACAATGGTAGTTCAGTGGCGGATCCAGGGTTTTTCAAAACGGGGTCCAGATCGGGGAATAGATTGCTATGACGTCATATGACGTCATATGATGTCAAAGTAAAAAAAAAAAAATGGCGTTGAAAAAAAAAAACGGGTGCAGCGGACCCCGTCGCACTACCCCTAGATCCGCCACTGTAGTTTATTGTATTTTCAAAGTTAAGTAAACCATTGAAACAATCTACTATCTATCTATTATCAATTTTTTGCGATCAGTTTTAAATTCTGATATATTCTTGCAAATTTGTTGAGCTTGTGGGACATAGCAACGGTAATTAATTAAGGGGAGTCGAAACCATGAAGTTATGCGAGGAATGTCAGAAAAAGTCTTCCAGAAAAAAAGGTTTTAAATTACTTAGAAATAGCTAAAATGATTACACTAAATATACCTTAAAATACATTCATACCAATCTTGTACTGTGATTGGCTGCGCAATTATAGTAGAGAACCAATCATATCACGACTTTGACTGAGATCTTGTAACGTATAGGGAGACTGCTTGGTTTTGTCAAGAAATTAGAACTCGTTTCTACTTTTTGCAACGTCGCATGCAACATCGCACGGGAGGTCACACGGTGCGAGCTTTTATTTTTGCGATGTCGCATGAAAAAAAATCGCATCATTAAGGTGACTGCCTACTTTTGAACGCTCGATTTGAGCCCACGATGAGCACGGGCACAAAAACCGCTGAATAAAATACGAAATTTTATTGAACCATACACGTTATGAACTTCTATAGCGGTAAACCCTCAAATTTTGCACCTGACTCTATACTTTTTATAAGCTTAATGGAAAGAACTTCTAAAAGAGAAATATGACAAATCGATGTATTTTTGTCGTTTATTCAAAAATATCCAAGTCTGCAAAGAACTATTATCTTCCGAGTTGTAAAAAAAATTTTCTGATCACTTCCGGTGGCGTAATTTTTGCTTCAAAAACTTGCGCATTGGCATTCATTAAATGCTGATGATCTCGAAAACGAGCGCGGGAAACCCCATTTTTCTTTTCATATTCAGAATCAGCATTAAATTTCACTTTAAAAAATCATAGTTTAAAAAAAAGTTTAACTTTTTCCCAAAAGTAGCCAGTCACCTTAACTTCATGTACACGGCCTCTGTGGCTAAGAGTAAAACAATAAATACACTTAAAGTGTTAAGTTTGCATGTGAAACTCTATAAAACTAAAAACTATACTTAATACCCCAACCTATAAAACTAAAAACTATACTTACAGAATAAAAATAATAAAATCAATCAATTAACAAGTACAATCTTAAAAAGATCAAAGAAAACGGAAAAGTTTAACACTTCAATTTTTTTTACATCTACGAAACGTGCCGTTACTTCGACCAAGAAGACTAGGAATACCAGCTTGGTCGGCACGGGTTATGGGGTGTTTTGTCGGTAGC
This sequence comes from Anthopleura sola, assembly GCA_023349425.1. Lineage (NCBI taxonomy): Eukaryota > Metazoa > Cnidaria > Anthozoa > Actiniaria > Actiniidae > Anthopleura > Anthopleura sola. Next base: position 6,003,627 of record JALHLI010000013.1, read on the forward strand.
TTGTGGCTTCTATCCGATTCTGAGCTAGGAATATTTGCGAGAATGAAGGTGACAAACAGTTTAAATGCCCAGATGTTGAGGTTTGCCGAAGTCAAAAAAAGATGAATGACAAAAAAAAAAAAAAAGAAATTGAGGGAATAGACCTCTTTCATTTGCATCAAGACAAAGAAATGATACTCAAGGGGATGACACGTGGTCTGAAATAAGTAAAAGATTACACCCAAGGTAAAGAGGTCTATTCCCGACAGCCTTTATACCACAATTTATAAAGAACATTCCATCTATGCCAAATGGTGCAAAAGAGCTCAAAATCTGATACAAGATATGACGCAGAGCGAAATGGACCTTTTGAATCAAAATAACTCGCGAACAGTGTTTTTTTCTACAAGATGACTTTCTGTCGATTAAAAATTACTTTTAAAAGTGTATTGTTGGATCTATATTTGTCAGAAAAGACATTGTAGCCATGATGATCTGCAAGACAACACACCAACATGGCGGCGATGACGTCACTACCTTATTACGAATATCAACCTGAGCGACGCAGATATAAACGTACTGCGCATACTCGGAAATTCCCGATCAAGCATCAGACACTCACGATGCTTTCTTGAAAAAACTCAAATCGGTAAAACAAACTCTCAAAAATGTTCTATATGTAATCAATATTTTAGTAGGGAATTATTAGCGAGATTCTTGGAAGAAAGTTAAAATAGGAAAGGAAAACGGGGGAAAGCCTAAGCTTTGAAACTAAAGACTACTTTCTAACTTAAAAAATCGTAAAACTTTCTTGTGTTTTGTCTTCAAAACGCGTCCGCCATTTTCCCGCCAATTTTTCGGACATGCGCAGTAGGTTTTGTCACTCATGTGAACAGGTATCAACCACGAACGATGTTGCGTGAGTCATGGAACATATCCCCATCTACTTGACCATAATCTTCCTCTTCCTCTTCTAGTTTACTCATGGGTTTGTTCCTTGCAAGCGCGCTGTAATATTTATACCTTATATCCCTGTGCTTGTAGAAAAAGTACCCAGCAATAACGACGAGAGCCACGATGATCACCACCCCCACTCCGATGAGAACTTTATTGACAGCAGATTGGATCTTCACTAACTTGGATTTGGCAAAATTCGAACAAGATTGGTTAGTAACGCCTGTTTTCATACCATCAAACGTTCCCCAACATGGGATCTTCTTCGAGATGGTGACATTCGCAACTCCATCCACGCATGCATGCGTGACTTTCTCGAAGTCTTGTTTCCTGCACTTTGGGCATGCGTAGAGTGATCTCCATACAAAGAAGTAATTGCATGAGGGTCTTAGGACCTGGGTGTAGTTGTTTTCAGGTCCTGGGCTACCTATTCCAGCTTCGACATCACATTGAAGATCTATTGTTGTGCTGTATGTTTTTTTGCCGCCTCTCCCTGGAAAACAAGGGGGTAGAAATCGTTAGTATCTTATTTCTAACTTTACGCTACTTAAAAGCATTTCAATTTGGCTCATTTGCGTCAAATTTGAGGGGCACTTTTAATGTACAGTGAGGGAGAACAAGCTATCGTATTTATGAAAAGTGCCCCGAGGACTGATAAGAAACCAGTGAATAATGATGAACATCATTACAATATTATTATAATTAGGTGAATTTTACAAGGACACCACTACAGAATGATAAAGTACTGAAGTGATGACGTGATAAAATTACTTTTTTAGAGCATTAGGATTTTGGTGATATTATCAGAAACTGCATGTAAAAATATGTCATTGTGTGGAATTTATATACATTTTCACCGTAATTTGGTGCTTGGTATAACGGGATTGGATCCAGTGCAAAATAGGAGAAATAGGGAATCGAAATATGGGGATTTTGGAAACTTTTAACAAGGCAAAATATCTCCATTTCTATGATGTCTCAAGATAATTATGAAGATTTCAAAACTGAATTTCAAAATTTGGAATTTTGTGAAATCAAACTTTGGTACTCTGCAGCAGGCCTGATAGAAACTGCAACTGCCAAATTGCAGCAGGCCTTACAGAAAGTGTTGATTCTAGATGGAATCAAAGAAAACTCCCCGAGGCACAGGAGAGACAGGCCAACACGCAACAGTACTCCAAGAGCAGGTCCGAATGAACCCATGAACACAGCAGGGCAAGGCAGCGTACTTACCAGAGTAACATCTATCTCCATGCAGCAGTTCAATCGTAACTCCAGAACGCACGTTTTCTTTTGGCTTGAATCCAATGACTCGCCCGATACTAGTATCCTTTCCGCTCCACCAACTCGTTCGACATGCCATTACAGGAAGACTTTCTAGTAGCCTTGTCTTGGGGTTACGTGACGTACATGACGTATTCTCGTGCTTTACTGTGCACAGATTGACGTAATATCGTTTTCTATACGGTGGCCAGATAGAATAGGCACTACTTATTCGACGCAGATTGGTTCGACTGCTTCCCGGTTGCTGGGCACTTGAGCCCGCAGAAATAGGCCTGCTCGCAGGATTACGTCGTGGTTGGTAAGCCAAGACTTCAAACATGGGGCCGTTTTCTCGCGAGAGTTCGGAGAAATCGTAGTCTACGCCTTCGGCAGGTGAATAGAGGCAGCCGTTGTTGGTACAACCGTCCCGGGTTTTTAAGCTGATAGTGTTGGTGCCACAGCTTAGACACTCGCCACTGCCGATCTGAATGGAAAATGAATTAAATTAATCATAGAATAATTCAGTCCAAAGACTAGCCAATTAGTTATACTCAAAGATTCAAAGGAGGAAACATTTATTAGAACTGGTTAAAATTCGGATTAAGCCAGAAAATAAGAAGCTAAAACTGGCTTAATCCGAATTCTAACCAGGCAGGGCGATAGAGGTATAACTTCTCAAAGGTCAGCTAAGATTTCTTTACTTCATTTCACATTTTGACGATTTTATTGAGGTTTTTTATAGTTCCCCATACATTTTCTTATATGACACCACATATAAGAAAACCCAGCTTGGGCTACCTGTGTAATAAGTTGAGAGAAAAGGTTCTTATACTTACAGCGTCGGCAAAGGATCCATTCGGGCAAAGGGTGCATGAACTGGAGCCCTCTGTGCTAGAGGTACCGTTAGGGCACAGTTTACAATCTGTATTACCACTAATACTGTATGACCCAGCCGCACAAGGAGTACAGTGCAGGGCAGAGCCTTTATCAATACCAACGATACTAATGTTGTAGAGTTTTGCCTCGAAAGCTGCTGAAGTTGACCTGAGTTCGTCACCTTGGTTAAAGGTCCAACTATTGAAACAATATGAATATTGAAAATATTGATAGGCATAGTAAAACATATACAAGGAATTGAAGGTTTGATCCATCGAACTACCGACCGATCGACCAACCACGTGATAGAAGGATTGGCCAATCACTGGTCGCGTGATAATAGACCCCTTGCACGTGACGTCAAAGCAGCTCAATTTGGAGTACAAAACAAAAAAATTCAATCTCCCGAGAATTGGAAACCTATTGTTTTGTACTCCAAATTAAGCTGCATTCCGACGTGCTGCAAGGCGTCTATTCCAAAAAAGGACTAGGAATAACTAGATCAGACTACAAACGGGATCCCTGTGTTATATGCCCGCAACCCAGTAAAATATGAGGGGGAAAAAAAAAGTTTCGAACCTGAATTTGTAACTTCCTTTCTTGAGCGGATAAGTATGCTTTATTAAACGTCCATCTCTATTCCTCTTGTGTCTATAAACATATTTATTCTTTGGGCTAGTACAGTTCAACTGATCTACCAACGTCCCATTAGCTGCCCAGACTTTAAACACTAGGTTACATTGGTCTATGTCAGCCAAGTGATTCCCAGAGACCCAGATGTTTGGTTGGGAGACGTTACAAATTACAGCACAAGTGAAGTTGATGCGAGCAATATTCGAAACGACATTGTATACAGGTGTTTGAATGATGGACAGAACATCACCGACAACTCGACTGGTTCGTATGTGATCGCCACTAGGTATCCATCCATTCTAGAATATAGACAAAATCAATGAATCAATGAATCAATGAATCAATGAATCAATGAATCAATGAATCAATGAATCAATGAATCAATGAATCAATGAATCAATGAATCAATGAATCAATGAATCAATGAATCAATGAATCAATGAATCAATGAATCAATGAATCAATGAATCAATGAATCAATGAATCAATGAATCAATGAATCAATGAATCAATGAATCAATGAATCAATGAATCAATGAATCAATGAATCAATGAATCAATGAATCAATGAATCAATGAATCAATGAATCAATGAATGAGAATTACCAGTGGAATCCACAGAGTGGCTCTTCCTCCACTGCATTCCAATTTGGAATTTAGAAGTTGATTTTTGAGGAGGGAGGAAAAAAAGACACATACGACACCGAGCCCAGCGGGGCTCGAACTCGGGTCGCCTTGGTGAGAGGCGAGCGCTCTCACCGCTCACCATCCGTTCTTCCAATAGACCCCATAGACAAAATGATGGTAAGGTTGGAAGCTAAAAGTGCTGAAGTTGATTTTGCGCATGGAGAACCCGGAGAAAAAACCCTCAAGGTACAGGAGAGAACCAAAAAGTAACTTTTATACGACAAAGATTCAGAGAATAACACACAAGCCATGCTTCACATAAATCTTCAGTCACCCTTTTTTTAGTTTATCAGGCAATGACACAGGCAACCCATAACCCCTAGTGGTGAACACGTCCCATGCACTCATAAACCTTCAGTTTCCCCTCGTTATCTCATTGAATGACACAGGCAACCCATAACCCATAGTGGTGAACACCTCCCATGCACCCCATAAACCTTTAGTTCCCCCTCGTTATCTCATTGAATGACACAGGCAACCCATCACCCATGATGTACTTACCTTGACACTACAGTCCCCAGCACACTGTGCTTTGATCCCATCTGGTAAAGCACCAACCGCCCAAGTGTAATAGTGTTTACCTAACAATGCAACATGTCCATTGGGACAATTCTTGCATTTTATTCCATCCAAAGAGTGCTGGCTTTTTTGGCACTGATCACACATGGGCTTGTTCCCTTTGTCCTTAATTAACTGATATCCTGGTTGACATCGGCAGAGGACATCCTTCGGCTGCTCTAGATGTGATGTTGGCAGACAGAGCTTACGTAGTTTTTCATTGACTTTTAGAAATAAGAACATGAGTTATTTTGGCAACTGTTTGCTTACTAGAGCATGTGTAAACTAGTTGTTACTATGCCAAAAACTTTTGAAATTATCCGAGTAAAAAAATGCATTCTCAATATTTTACCACTGTTTTCACTGGTACAGTACGTGCTGATCAAGAAAACCATTGTGAGATGAAAATTGGGCAATACACTGCCATCAATCAGAGTATGTAAATGTACCAAGCAATTTGTTTGATTGACAGCAGTGTATTGCCGGATCTCCCTGTCCTGACTGTCGTCTTGATCAGTGCATAGCAATGAAAACAATTTAGTCACAATTTCCAATGGTTAATACCTGGTTCATATATATATACTGTAAGGTTACCTGGTTACCTGGTTCATACATATACTGTAAGGTTACCTGGTTACCTGGTTCATACATATACTGTAAGGTTACCTGGTTACCTGGTTCATACATATACTGTAAGTTTACCTGGTTCATACATATACTGTAAGGTTACCTGGTAACCTGGTTCATACATATATTATAACTGAAACCTCTCCATAATGGCCACAAAACTTTTTTCCTGACAGTAGCCATTATGTAGAGGTTCCACTGACAGTATAACTTACTCAAAACACTAGAGTAGCTTGGAGTCATTTTCCTGTAAAACGTATCGCCAGTTTTCAACACACAGGTTTTCAGTTCTTCAGGTGCCATTATCAAATCATCCTTGGTACAGTTGATGAGAGGAATACAATAAGCTGAACCCAACATGGAATATTGGTCAGGTGGACAAGACTGACAAGACCTTTGTCCTAAAAAGACAATACTAATCATTAGAGATTTTTTAAAAAGGGCTTGAAAAATAGGCAGGTTAATTTGAAAGATTATGAAATAAAGTGTTGGATTAGCTCCCAATAGCTGTTCTGAGGATTTAGTGATTTACCCTTCATCTGTAATTTATAATGATTTTGTAATTCTGTCTAATTCTTATTTAGCTTGTTAGGTTTTGTTGATGGAGACAAATCAAAGAACCATGAGAAAAATCCTAGAACTGAGAAAGAGACCCAAACTCTGCTCACATGTAATGATAAGTCCAGGAATGGAACCTGAGATTCCAGATGCAAGAGGCAAATACACTACCACTAATATGCACCCTTTGTCATTATAAAGGCATTCACTGTACTGTAAGGTTGTAATACTGAGTTGAGTAAATACAGAATTTTACCCATAACATATCTCACCTGTTTTGGATTGATACTTGAAGTAAGGACATTTAGTACAATTCTTAGCACCTGGTACATTGTTGTAAGTTCCTGCAGGGCATGGCTTGCATTTAGTCTGCGGTTCTAGTGTACCAACCTGAAGTATAGAAATAAAGTGGATATGTATAACAACAATTGCAAAAAACAGCTCAACTTCATTTTATCACCTAATCTAAAGGTTTAATAAGAATTAGAAAAGAAAAAAATGGAAATTAACTGTGGATTCCACAGAGTGAGTCTTTTTCTACTTGATTCCAAACCACATGTTATTTTATTCAGTTAAGCACCTTCCCCTCCTCCTGTGGAAACTCTGTTCGGAAGTTCCAACATACGATATATATCTATTTCAAAAAAGGTTGTCATAGGAGATAAGTGATAGGAAATAGGTCATTCCAAGATCCAAGAATAGCTGGAATAACATGTGTAATTTCTGCTTCTTATTCTCGTCAAGAACATGGAGGTTGGTGTTGAGATATCCAGTGCTGCTCGTTGTGGACTATCCTGTGACAATACTTGAAACCACGTAAAATACTCCCAAACCAACTGGAAATCTGTTCTATGGTATTTCTAGATCAATTGCAACACTGTTCCAGTGTCCTTGGACTTGAACAAATTGGAACTGGAACAGTGTTGCAATTGGTCTAGAAATACAATAGAACAGATTCCTCGTAAATAATTGATGAGGATTTGAAGTCATTCAAAGTCCTCCAATTCGGACTTGATGGGTTTTCGGCTACGCCTCAGACTGGAACTAATTGCTCGGACTTTGAAAACCTGTCAAGTCAGACTTTAAACATCACTCAAAGGCCTAGATTATTCATGTTTCCTTTCAGTCTTTTCGTCTATTGCCTTTGGTGATGACAACCTTTTTTGAAATAGGTGTATACAGTAAATTTGAGGTCTTATTCTTTATTAGTATCAGTTCAACTCACCAGCGTGATGGACCTGATGAAGGCTTTGTCAGGTATTCCTTGGTAGGGAAAACTGTAGCAGTTCTTACGATAAATCCACTTGAGTTGATGGAAACCCTGAAAAGATTCGTCAACTTGGCATAAGGGTTTACAAAATTCCTCACTTTCAGTCATTGTTTTTCATGGAGTATTGAAGGCGCAGGGCTGAACATAATGGCTGCTCATGCAATGGTCTAATACACGCATCAAGAGTTCCGCACTACTGCTCTAAGCACATGCTCAGGGGAGTATAAAGTGGGATAATATTTTGTAAAATATGGAATTTTTTAGGATGTTTGATTCAGAATTCACTTAACGGTACGTGATCTTGAATATTTAATGAAATTTGTGCTTCACAAGAAAGATACAACTAAAATATAGCATATTTTACAAAATATTATCCCACTTTTTAATCCCCTGAGCATGTGCTTAGAGCAGTAGTGCAGAACTCTTGATGTATACATATAATGACCAGTCACATTAGACTACTCAACATGTTAATGTTACAAGTCAAGAGGATGGAGCCACCTTAAGCATAAATTTTATATGTCATTGGTTCAAATGATGTTATCAATTTATTATGACGGCATAATTTGTGTGCTTTGTTCTTTGATATACAAACATATTATTGTTATTATTACTCCATAGCTTACCTTGGTCACGTTGTATGTTGCAGTGTTCCACCCAATTTGGCTACCAGTGAATGACTCAACTTTTTTATTGTCGATATAGAATGACAAGCCGTCACACCCAATGAAACCACTAGTGTAGCACGTTCGCCCTTCAATTCTGAAATCAAACTGTACGAAGTTGTTTGATGCGACAAACTGCTTTCGCATGGTGAGGATAGAACTCATACATCTTGATTTGGAATTTTCACCTGAATCCAAGCTGTCGTTGAAGACTAACGAAAATGGGAAATGAAAAATAAAAGCGGAAATGAAAAAATGGGAATGAAAAACTGAAGAAATAGAAAATGCACCTGCGTGCTGTGTGCAGTTATAAAGTGCTAGCACATGGGAATAGACCATTTTCAAGAAAGTGAGTGCTTTTTTAAAAATATCTCAGGCACAGACACAACCTTGAGGCATTTTCGGGCAGTGTTAATAGTGCACATGATCTTGCCCAAAAATGCCTCTTTTTTCATATCTGTGCCTGCGATATTTTTGAAAGCGCTCATGCACCTTGAAATGGTTTATTGCCACATGTCAGTTAGCAGAGTGCTTCTCAACACTCAAGTGTTCTACCAATCTGCAAGGGCTTCATAAGTTCACAGTAATGCACAACAAGCAATTTTTTTATTTCTCTTATAAAATACAAATTAGTGTAGCCACTATTTTGGACACACATAACGTGGGGAAATGCATGTGCATGCTGTGTTCTTAGCAGTCTTTAGCACCCTCGAGCTCTGTGACATCCCCCTATCTTTAACAGTGCTTTTCCAAAAAAGCCATTTTCCATAATTACCAATAAGATATATTAAATGCCACAATGAACATGATGAAAACAATACTCACAGCTTGCTTTCCAGTGTTCACAAGACTTAACATAGCTCCGGTAGGTTTCACAGTAAGTACTAATGCCTGACTTTGTCGGCGGAACTGTCCCATTTTTGGTCCAGCTTCCCCAGTCACTGATATCCTCTCCCCCTACACTATAGGTCCCAGCAGTACACTGCACACATCTGCTATTATCATCTGACAGGCCTTGCCCAGGTGGACAGTCACAAGGTACCAACTTAGGACTTTCTATAAGTTTTGCATCACTCAGGGTGCTGTTTCAAGTAAAATACAAAGAAAAACAAGATAGAATAACAGCCTTTAGTTAATTTATCACTCTAAAATTGACAGACTCCTAAAAAAGTTTCTGACATCAAAACTCAAGTTAGAAAAGATTCTTCATTTGAGATTCATCCATATCAATGTATCTACTTGTAAACAAAGAAATAATACCTAAGGAAATGGCATGGGAAATGTAGGGAAACAGTGAATTCCACTTAGGTTTATTGCTGACTTTCACTTCCTGACATCATTTCCTGCCTCATGCAAAATGTTCATCAGCTGAATCTCAAGTTTTCAATAGAATTCTTTCTGGCTGACAGCACATGTATGTATGGTGGTCAGTGTTAAATCATTATTTGGAACAGATAATGTGATTAAACTTTTTTCAGCTGATTGAAAGCCAACAATAATTAACAACCTCCTCAAAAGCTTGTATTAAAAATTATACTGAATGTTAGCTTTAATAACAGAAAGCATATATAGGTGGCATAGTGGTGAGAGTGCTCGCCAGATTTGAGTCCTGTTGGGGTTGGTGTCATATGTGAGTAGAGTTGTTTTGGTTCTCTTCTGTACTTTGAGGGTTGTCCCAGGGTCTCCAGTTTTCCTCCCTCCTTAAAAATCAACTTCCAAATTCCAATTCAATCCTGGGTTTCGTGATAATTGGAGCTTAGCTCTGCTGTTAGTGTACCAAGCTGTGATACAACAGCCAAAGCTTGATAGATTAGTTTGCAATGCATATATAGAAAATGAAAATATATGGCTCAACATCATAATTTTCTTGATGCGTACCATACGTGCTTTAAAAAACTGCAACTTGGCAGACTGTCACAGTGTGGACACTTGAACTGTCAGCACTTCAAAAAAAAAAAAAAAATTGAAGTGTTCACAGTTAGAGTGCCTGCACTGTAAAAAAATTTTAAGAAATAAGAAAAACAGACAAAAGGATGAAAGAAAAACAAAAGGTGAAAAGGAAAGTAAAAGGAAAGTAGAATAAAAATGAAAGGAAGGAAGGAAGAGAAAGAACAAATGGATGACTCTCAAAGAATTCAGACCAACAATAATTAATGAAATAACTAACTTTTTGTCTATGGGAAAAACTTAATCAATAAACATAGCCATATTCAACATGAATTTACTAACAGTAACATAGTTTTCGTAAAAAGCTAAAAAAAAGTATCAAAAACAAACATGCATGTTAATTGATTTGGAATAAATTAAAATAACATTGTAACTAAGAAAGATTCTATAGTATGTACATATGTAAATCTATTCCAGGTTTTAGTCGTGGCTATAGGCTGTTTTTTACATTGTGTTTCTATAAGTATACAGTTTAAAGATCCATAGAATCTCTTATATATTTCTCTCGATACAGAATCTCATAACTTGTAATTACAAAAACAACCAAATTTTTTAAGGTTATAAATTGCCAAAAAGTGGAACAAATTTTTCCCCTTCTTTGAATACATTACGTTTTATCTTGTACACATAAGTTACAGTTACAAGGTAGTTTCACATTAACTTATCAGCTCAAAGTATTCAAATCTGACAAAGCTTAGTTAGCAGACGATGGATGACAAGATAATACTTCAATCTGTCATCAATCACACACATCAATAGGAAGTTGTTAATTGTTAGCATTTTGACTTGATAAGATAAACTTAAGCTTGCTCAAAATAACAAGATATATCTAAGAGTTTTCACATAAAACATCTTATCAAAATAAATAGATGGTGCTAGATTGCGAAAGCATTATGTGTGGAAATTCAAGAGTCGACTTCCTGTATGTCTTAATAGCAGTGACTCATATAAGTGCAGTTGGCATGGTGTAGCTAGAAAGCAGACTGTTACAGTATTCATTGATGTGTAAACAAATTTGTCTGCTAAGGGCGTACGAGGGAGGAACGTTTTTTTAACAGAATAGCTTTGCTTAAGTCTGATTGAGTTTGGGAAATAATATATGTACCTTAAAAAACACTTGCTCCATGGGATAAGATTAATCTCAATGATCAAGCTGTGTCGAAATGCCCATGCCAACACAGCTGCTGCTACCGGAAGGGCTATATATAGGCGTCATAGCTCCTGCACATTTCTACGGCATGTGATTTACTTCATTAATAAATAATAAAATTGTACACAACATTTAGAGTTTGATCTTTCTTAACATACGTTCTCGATTCCAATACATCAGAAGTCAGCCAGTTTAAGAAGGAATATGTTCTATATTGAATGTAGGTTATTAAGCTTCATTAAGATAGAAAAACAAAAAGAATCTCTCACGTGCACTATCAGCTTATATGACGAAATACTGGAGTTTCAGTTCCGAAGGCACGATTCTCAATTTCTCCAACGTAGGAATGATTACTTGGCTTTAGTTTTTGCTTAATCTTTGACGATGAGCATCGTAAAGCCAACTCAAAGGTCGCATCATTTAGCAAATAAGTTCTTATGTAACTTAAAAGTTAAGGACGAACGTTCTGATCTCTATTATGAAGCATTCTTCCCTTATATTAAGTCTAATGACAAATCAGGGAAGTTAAACTGCCTAAACTGAAATCAAAAGTGTAAAAAAAACCCTGATAATTAGATTTAAGCTTTGAGGTAAACTTTAAGCTTTGAGGTAAGCTCATTTTTCTTGAATACGTACTCACCAATCTTTGTTATCAAGGTACGTCACAATTTTACGCATTCTCGTCTTCTGATCGCAAGACAGTGAAATTGTCTTTACGTCAGCTTTAGTACAGTCCTTAGCACTAGTGATGTGGATAAGATAGAAGAGGGAGAACGAGAAGAAGCAGGATAAAAGCGCCATATTCAACACAGTTCACAGTATTTACTTGGCGCCTAAAGAATAAATTATCCGCAGATGGAGGATGGACTGGAACGGTTCAATGCACAGCACATACGCATGCGCAGACTTTTTTTGTGTGTGTTTATCTGGCATCCTCCTCCAGGGGGAAAAATTGCAATAGTAGTGAGGGTCTCGGAATTGAAATCCAATTTCAAGTGTTTTGTATTGCATTTGCAACATATCTATTGCACTTAATCTATGTCAAAGTACTAGGCAACTCGTAAAAGAAAAGCCTTTTTGGTTAACATGTTGTGCCTGTGGTGGCCGGGGCCGGCTTAGCTCTCTCAAGCCCCCGCCTCCGCGGTCCATCAATAATAATATTTACAAAAGCTTGGAGCAAAATTCAAAATTCACACGCAGCGTCAAATTTAGTATAAGGCTATCTTTACCCGTTCTTTACGAATGATCGAGACAAACGTTAGAAATTACATCAGTGCACCGTGCGCAAAGTTCTGGGCCTTGTTCAATCTAACTGCACTGACAGAATAATCAAGATGTAAGTGTTCAAGAGATAATAGTCCACAACGAGCAGCACTGGATATCTCAACACTAACCTCCGTGTTCTTGACAAGAACAATAATAAGAAACACAGTCATTAATTCTAGCTATTTTTTTAAGATTATGGAATGATTTACGGTATTCTTCTATCGCTTACTGTATGTGGCTTTTCGCCTTTGGCTACAACAACCTTTTTATTGAAAGAGGTGTATAATATTAACCGTTTTAAAGAGTTTTCGAGTAATCCATTAACTTAAGCACATCTCAAGCTAAGAACTCATTTAGTACACTTTCAATGAATTTCCAAACAGCTTGACGTCCTAAAATTTGACTCAAAGCGTTCATTTAGTTGAATGCCAGTGATTGTTTTGTTGACTGACGTTGCGATTAAAGACAAAGCAACAGGGCGTGAGTTTGAGGTGGGAGTTTGACTTGGTTTTTCACTGAATGCTCGAGTCATGGTGAGCATACTTCGCTTCATTAAATGTCGGCTTTTTCTTATAAAATGATAAAAAATCTAGTCAAAAAAAAAAAAAACCTCTCAAATTCACGAAATTTATAGTTGATGCATTTTGCTGAGGAAACTAGAGGTTTCTCGGCCAAACAATTTTCTTTTCTTTTTAACACGATAAAAAAATAAAATCTTTTGGGCTTTTCTATCACTGACTGCATTGCTAACTGTTTTTCTTATGGAAGGAAATATAGAGTTGATAATCTTATAAAAGACCGTTAAACTAATTATATACCCTCAGTAAGCTGGGAATAAATTCAGAGCACCTGCAACGGGTGGCATCAAAGTCCCAGTCATCCGAGATGGTATTTCCATTATCTCGTCCTGTGATTGGCTGAAATACCAGCCCCATTGAACAGCAATAGATTATGTTTACTCCAGAAACTATAAGGTCATAATTAAAAGAAGAAAAGCAGAAAATACAATTAGAATACGCCCTAATGTTTGGGTATGATAAGAGCTTCGCTACAAACATGTGAACAGCTAGCAAAAGAAGCGAGAATTCTGGATCTTTGCACGAGAAGAAAGAAAAATTCCTGGGCTTTCCTGATCAGTGAAATATGACGGACTTTCTACGATTATTTTGATTTTGGAAAACTGTGAAAAATGGACATAATTTGCACCATTTAAGGGACATGTTCTGAAGGTTTCAGTTCTCTTTCATGAGCTCGGCTGGTTATTTTACTTCAAAGTCGAACTTTTTATTGGAGTTTTAATGTTTGGAAGTTCATCAGGACTAGAACGAAGGAGAAGATACTTTTCAAGCTATGAATCATCGAGAGTTTGGCCAAGAAGCGTTTGATAACGACCAATTTCTTGCTGGAGGAATAACCTTATTTCTATCTGGTTTTATAGGCTTTATAGGAAACACTTTCGTATTGATAATCACCTACAGAATTCTACGCTATCGTAAAAATATTCCTACAATTTTGATACTTTTTCTCGCCTGGACAGACTTTCTTACCTTTCCTCTAATTTACCCACAATCGCTTATAAAATATTTCTTTGGAATTTACATCGGTGACTACAGCGCGTGCGATTTCCAAGGCACTGTTATTACATTTTTATACGGAGTCTCTATATTACTGGTCCTTGTCATGAGTATTGACCGTCTACTCGCTTTATACAAGCCATTCTGTTACGAACAGCATATATCGTACGACAAAGAGAAGGTTAAAGTGACAGCCATTGGAGTTGGAACAGCAGGTCTGACCGTAGCTCTTCTACCAACTTTTGGTGTCGGAAGAAACGTCCTCCATTTCCCAGGAACGTTTTGTTTATTCGAATGGGGAGCAAAAACAGTTGATGGCATAGCATTGCTCTATATCTATATGACAGTACTTAGTATAGCTATTCTAGCTATCGTATTTTGTAATCTTACTGTAGTAGTGTTAGCCTGGAGACTGATGCGTAGACTAAATACCGACACTACGCTAGGAGATAAAGAAAGCGCTTCAAATAAAGCAAGAACGAAGCACTCAAACCGAGGAGATATGGAAATGCAGTTTGCGAAGCTGAGTTGTATGGCTGCTGTTGCTATCGTTGGATGTTGGAGTCTCTTTTTGGTAAGTTTAGCAATATTTTTTTATCATGTAACCATAAATTAGAATAAAGTCACGAACAGGTGCTTCAACAAACGTGACTCAATCCCAGATGAGATGTGTTTCACGCGTGACACAATTTAGTATCGTTAAGTATTTGGTTCATTATTGGTGTTAATTTTTGCACCTCGGTAACAAAATTAGAAGTATTTGTAAATCGTATCGAAGCCCTCAGTAGAAGTAATTGAATGACTAATGTTTGTCGATGTTATGCTGTGAGATTTTTTAGAAGAAAAAAAAAACTGTTTTGAAAAATTACAATAGACAGGTACGTATTTAATGGGTGTGCAACAGGCAGACAGACAGACAGACGAACAAACAGACTGACAGACGGACAGACAGACAGAAAGACAGACAGACGCGGCGGATTCCCACATGGACGAACAAACAGACAGACTGACAGATGGACAGACAGACAGAAGGACAGACAAACAGACAGACAGACAGAAAGGCGAAGAGAAAGACGCGGCCAGGAAAAAACAGACAAACGAATGGACGGACGGATATCAAGCAAATAGACAGGCCGATAAACCGAGATTCAGACCAAAATTGAGAATGGCTATGAAGCAGAAGCCAGGGCCAAAATGCCGACCGCACGTGGCAAAAGAAGCTTTGCTCGGCCCTGGATGCCCCATATTGCCTTGCGACTCAAGATGGCCGCCGTATTATCGAAGTAGTTCAATAAACAATTTTTCCTTTCATCAACAGATTCGCTTAACCATGATCCAGGCAGGGTACCCTTTCGATGCATTGATCGACTTCACTGCAGTACGACTGGCTTCACTTCATTCTGTTGTCAACCCTTGGTTTTATCCACTACTCAGAAGAAAATACCGCGAAGGATTCTGGTATCTGATCACGTGGACTGGTCACGTGGTCACATGTACGCTGATCAAAAAACCAACTAATACTTTAGGTAAGATATTATCAATGATTGGGTTACCTGTGGACGAACTGCTACCGACACACGGTGCAACATTCAACACTGCGCGCAATGCTACAGGCAATCGATGTTGCGAGCCATGTCACACGACACATTTTGCTGCACGCAATGTTGCTGAAGTAGAAGACGATCCTACATCAACAACATTGCCTGAAATATTGCGCGCAACGTTGCACCGTGTACATGTGTCTGCGCCTTGACTACTGTTGGAAAAATGCAGCAAAGATCATTGTATTAAAAGATCACAGGTAGCTCAAACTCGAGTATATTTATACCTTTTTCAAAAACCTTTTTCGTAAGTCATTTTCTTGTTCCTACCTAATTAATAACTTTCGTTACGAGAGACTCCGATTCTCAAATTTTCCAGAATTAATCTCATACATTTACTGTAATATAATGACACGAAAACTAAGCTTGAACACCTTGTAAAAAAAAAAAAAAATGGCGTTAAAGATTTTTCATCTTGATGAAAATCGCGCACAAATTCCTATACAATGTACGAACTTCCCCCTCCATTACGCTTTCTTTCTCCTCTTTCTTAAAATTTTAGCTTTTACGCGACTTGATTTCCATTTTTTGGTATTTTTTCGGCAGATGATATTGTAGGAGGAACGCCACGAACAAAACGAAGCAAAAAGATTAAAATTGTAGACGAACGCCGACGATCAAGTTCTCAGCGGTTTGTCAGTACGACTACATTATCAGCATCTGTAGCAGGTGAATCCAAGTCAGCAGACAGCAAATAATCAAGAATTATTATTAATAGTTATTATTTAATTATCAATATTTGAAGGTAGAACTGTGGCTGATTTAGAAAATTAGAAGTGCTATAAATGATCGGCTCTTTTGACTTTGGGCGAAGTTTGGGGGAAGATTATGCTCAAAGCAATGACGATTTTAATATGATGTTTTCATGATTGCTCATATTGTATGACAAAAAATTTATTTTATGATTTTTGGATCAGGTCGAGATAACCGATGATTATAATAATAATATAATACTAATAGTGATAATGAGAATCTAATGATTATTAAAAGTAATGACGTCATCTTGATGCGCAGCTATTCAAGTCACGTGCGTGTTGAGATCGCAATCGTGGTAAAAAAATAGAATATTATTGGTTTGATAGTTAGTAGTCTGGATACTGGTCGAGATCCTACTATCTTTCAATATATGGATTGTTGAACGGGAATAAATGAGGTGAAATACTGAGGGCACCGCATGCAATATGCCATGCTTGAGATGCTAAAATTATAGCACGATACCGGGGCTCTCCGGGGGAAAATGATCAAAATTGCAAAAACTCAAAATATAACGTTGTCGAGTAATGAACTGACTAGCATTTCTAACAAAATTTTTGAACGGTAGGAACGTCATGTATGGTGCATTATTTCATTCCTACCAATAAACGTATTTGGTGATACAGGTGTTTGTACATACATGAAGTACCATACGACAAGAGCCTCGCAATCAAGTCTGAATTTTAAGATATCGAACGTGGGATATTATAGAGTGGTTTCATGACAGCCATATTTCGTAGGGCAGGAACAATGAAATGTCTTTGTATGACAAGAGATTTCTTTTCCCAAAGGAAAAAATTCTACCCCACAACATGGCAAGAATGAGGAAACCGCTGATCAAAAGGAATGACGTCATAAAACGTTTTTCCGCGGTTTCCATGGCTGCCATGAAAGCTCTCTGTAGACACAGGTACAAATTGCCTTCAGTTTATAAAAGGCAAAACAGAGCAGGATAAATAGAAACAACTGACTAAAAGTATAAAACAAAGAAATTGTAATAAAAAGAAGGGGATTTCAGGAACAATTTGTGTTTTTATTTTTCCCTGTCGTCTATGTCATCTATAAAAAAAAAAAAACTTTTTTGTGAACTAGGTATACGTTAAGTTGTAAGCAGCTCGCCTATAATACATTTTTTACGTTTAAAAATCAAGTTGTTTACAAATATAATAACCTATTCACAAATGTAACAACTTATTTACTCTTAAAAGATTATCTGTATATTTGAAAATTAAATATTTATATTCTAATGCAAGTTTTGTTCAGAAGCCCATTCGGTAGAAATCTTAGAAAGTTGATCAGTAATATTTCTATTTTTCTCTCCTGGGCTTCCTGTCGCAGTAAAGAAGAGTGAGAATGAGGAGAGCTCCGTCTCCCTCGCTTTTTTTCTCTCCTGAGTCTTTCAGGTCAGTCATTTACTTGTCGGCATAGATAGTAACACTATTACGCATGCGTAAACTATAACAAAGTAGTCATAGTGATGTACAATGATTTTGACAGGAACTACTGGCGTCGTGTTATGCACACCAACTCATGCCCGTCCTCCAGAGATGTGCAGGTCTTTTTAATGCAAAGCGTTGGCAAAAGTGGTCAAAAATAATCGAATCTGTAACTATAAATCCAACAAGCAAAAGCACGCATAAAAATATAAATCCAAAAAAAAAAAAAAAATCAAAATATAAAATGCTCTGTGAAATCCGGAGGACCGGAACCCACGATGAAGTAAGCGGTATGCAAACTCGTGTCATGAGCAGACTAGTATCTTTCGAAACAGGTCAAACCAGTTTAACAGTAATCACTTGTGTTAGGGCAGCCAGAGTCCTCAGATTCTGTTGACTTTGTTCTGTCTCTGAAGTCTTCAAAGCTTTCAAAGTCATTTGAAACACTGAGTTTTGATAAGTCGTAGTTTTGAAACATCATAAACTCGACGTCGTCGGATGTGTTTGAACAAGATGGTTTCGCTTGCGGAATTGTTGGTGGTGATAATGTATATGGGAAAAGCTGAGCAGCTGCAGCTCTCGGTTCGTTGTAAAACAACTCATTTTTGACTATTCCCTTCCTCACCGGGAACAACGCTTTGGAAACTCGAGGCATCTTGTTTTCCTTTTCACTCGAATTTTGCCGGCAGTTTTCGACCTTTTTCTGTATTCGCAGCGGATTTGAAGCTTCCCTTCCTGGAGCATAAAATAAAGGTAGATCAACAGGAAGACGTGGAATACGCCTAGAATCTATCGAATTATTAACAAAGTTGTTCTTAGGCGTTGGACAAGACCTTCTTCTTAGAGAAAGGAGATCAGTATTTAAGTTCTCTCCACTGATATCAATCGCTTTAACTTTCGGAATCATTTCGGGTGAACTGTCATCATCGTACCAAATCGCCGAACGCCGAATATTCGACGAAGAGCTCCCGTTACTTTCGTCGGATTCAGTCGATTTTGTGTCGACTTGGTCGAACTTTGGTTTCATTGCAGCAACATTATGCGATGGCATTGATCTTGGAAGACGGAATTGCCCCAGTTTACGTAAGTTTTGCTTCGAGCGTTCCATCAGAGGAGAACTACTTTTTGGTTTTTCAACTTGGATTTCCTCCGGCTCCAGTAGGTTATGAAGAGACTTTGAACGTTTTATGCGACCTTTGAATGCCTTTTTGATGGCAAATTTCGATCGTTTAGTTTTTACATTTTCTTCTTTTGAGCTATCTGGATTAGTATCAATGGACACTTGTGATGCACTGTCATCTTCGGTGTTTTCTGCTGTACTGAGAGATAAAGCTGTTGCTCTTTCAAGCCAATCATGTAATCGTTGGTTAACTTGTTTGGCAAACACTTCCTGATCTTCCTTCCAAAGGGCGCGTTTGCGTGTTTCTTCAGCATCTGTCGACTCGAAAAGCACTTCTTCTTTCCTTATGATCGGGATATCACTTTTCCTTCTTCTAGATCGACTGGAAAAATTTTTCAACCGTGTAGTAAGTTTCTTTTCGCTTTTCGAAGAACTTTCGTGGGAAATAACTTCTAAAGAAGAATTTGATTTTCCACGGTTCGTCGTATTCACTTCGATCTGGACGCTTGCACGACGAGCTCCCACACGCCTTTCCGCACGACTTGGACTTAGAAACTCAACAGTGCTTTGACTTCTGTGAATGGAAGAGGAACCTCCTGTGTACTGCTCGGCTGATGAAGATCTGCGGAAACGATTTTTCCCACTCACTAGTTTAGTATTTCCATTATCAGTCTTTTTGTTCTTTAATATTTTCGTTGTTTCTGCGTTCGTTTGACTTTGAACGCCTTTAGAACTACCTTCATCGTTTTCTTTCTCAGAAATTTCATCAAGTTTGGTCTTAAAGAAAGCTTCTAGATCATCCAAGGATTCTTTTCGTTTCGGTGAACATTTTTCTACCCATGAAGTTCTTCTTGAACAGGGCTGAGAGGATGGTGGTGGGGTTGTTCCTTCTCCTGTCACAACGAGCCCTTGTAACGCTTCAAGGAGATTATGTATTTCGGCTCCTACACCGCCTTGTGTTTTAACATTAGATTCTTTTTCCTTATCAGAGGATGAATTCCCTACAACATCTTGATGCTCCTTTATCGATGACCTCAAATCATCTATTTCAGGGTTTCTCGGAGTTAGTTGCTGTTGTGGTCTTCCATCTACCTCGTCAAAGTCATCACTGACTCCACTACTATCATGCATCTGTTCTAAATTATCTTGACAAGTTTTGGTTATTTCTTGCAGTTCATCTTTACGCGCGACGATGCTCAAGGCATTCGCTAAAGAATCTTGCTGACTGGAGTCCGATTTTATGATAGCATTCAATAACAATGATCCCCCTATTGATCTCCGTCTCATCCTCGCCTTGGGGTCTTTAAACTTTTCCCGTCGTTCTTCTAAGAGATCTCCTCCTGAATACCTCCGTTTTGACGAGCTATCTTCAACCTCAGGCGAATCAGTTCTGAGGAAGTTTTTCTCGTTTGTTGTTCTACAAGTTTTTTCTTTGCCAAAGTTGTCGATAAGATTAGATAGTTCTTCATTGATTCTCTGCGACTTTGTGGATAAACTTAAGTTTCTTCTCTCGCTTTTTGCATTCAGAAAGTCCGTGCTTGGAGGAGCAAGTGAATTAGGAACTGCAGAAATTACAAAACAAGAATTCGATCTTTTTCGTTGGATAACTTTTGGTTGTGATCTCCGAGGCAAAGGAGATGAACAGCGATGGCGCTTGATGAATGCAGGCTCTGAACTTGGATTAGGGCTACTTGAAGCAGCATCATATTCAACGGCGTCAACTCTACTTCTTCCAGTTCTACTAGTGCTAGTCTCCTCTGGTATAGCTCCGTAGGGAGAGGTCGGTTGAGGACGAGCTTGACTGGGGACGAGTTCTTGGAGGGCTGAGTACAAATCTCGAATCTCATCCACGCTTGCCGAGGTTTTCCTTCTTGTTGGGGAGCCATTTTGTTTATCGTCTGCTTCTAAACTTTGTGTATAGTTTGATATGTTGTCTGCGCTGAGTTCATGGGGTAGGTTATTACCTGAAATATCACAAATATAACTATCAATGAATGCATATAATAGATGAATAGGATGGATGGATGGATCGGATCGATAGGAAGGTTGGATAGGGTGGATGGATGGATGGATGGATGGATGGATGGATGGGATGGATGGATGGATGGATGGGATGGATGGATAGAATGGATGGATATGATGGATAGTAATGATGGGATCGATAGGATGGATGGATAGATGAGTGGGATGGGATGGATAAACTCGGCTTATGGATATGATGGATGGATGGATGTGGGATAAGATGGAAAGCATGGATGGATGGATGGATGGATGGATGGATGGATGGATGGATGGATGGATGGATGGATGGATGGATGGATGGATGGATGGATGGATGGATGGATGGATGGATGGATGGATGGATGGATGGATGGATGGATGGATGGATGGATGGATGGATGGATGGATGGATGGATGGATGATGGATGGATGGATGGATGTGTTTTACTTGACATACAGTGTAAATATTGCTTCGAGCGATTGAGAATTCACCAAAAAGAAAATGCAGATTTGCACATTTTCATATGTCAAAGGAATAAAAGAATACGTGGGAGTTAAAAGAAAACATATTGAGATACTAGTAGGAATCCAATTTTCTTGAACACAAGCAATGTTGACATATCCATCGGTACTTATTTGAAATTAGTCGGGAAAATTTTAATTCGAAATCATTGAAAAACATTATTATAGCAGCGAGAAGCTCTTTCATTAGTTTTTTTGTGTGAGATCGTTAAATCCTCGCACGAGTTACTGGAATAATTCATAATAAAAATATACACAGTTTTGGAATAATTTCTTTTCTTCAATTGTTAATGAATATAATATTACAAGATTCAATTCTAGACTCATATCTATGGACTACATATGAAATAAGCGGGAGAAATCGGCTGGGAGATTTTGGAAGAAGATTGCGTTTTCAAATTTTCAAATGGGATCAAGCAGATCAGGCAAAATTTGCATAAACAGCCAAAACCCCTGGATCTTTGTTCTATATAACAGTTAGCTAAATATAACCTCTGTCTCATTTGTAGCCTGATTGGAAACAATGAATCCAATATATTATTTATTCGTTTAATTCTATGTCAGGTTTTGTATATACAATATTATAAGTTCAAATTTCACTTACGAAAAATTAGAAATTTTCTGTAAATACAATCAAAATAAAATTCAAAAATAATTCCTTTCCAAAATCTATACTATTATTTTTTCCGAATTTTCGACAAGTAAGCAGTAATATTCATGACCTAGAAATGTTAATAATATTGAGCAAACAAAACGATAGAAACTTTCGAAACTTTCAAAAATAAATAGTTAAAGTATATCGTCCTGTCTGGATGACCTCTTATTGATTCTTTTCTGTTTTTCTCGCCTTTTTACCCTTACTTTATCCTTTATCTTAATCCTTAAAGCGAGTTAAAGCTAATTTTTTAAGCCTTGAAGAACACAAATATCATATACTTTGAATACTGAGCTATCACGAATATAAATATTCGAAAAAATTCAACTGATATATTGATTTGAAAGTGTAAACAATAAAACCATAAGATTTATCAAAAATAATTGTGTCGGAAATCGTGTCAAGGACTTCACTCTTAATAATAGAAAAAAGCGAAGAAGAATAAAACCTTTCCAACCGATATTGATTTAAAATAATTCCATTTTAAAAGAGATGATTTAAGACTTTTAAGACTTACGTCGACCATATGCAAAGTTCCTCCGTTTTTTCATGTCGGTGAAGAAAGTATTTCAGATTTCAAGATGGCGATTTTGTATTCTGATTGTTTCTTGTAGTTCGCTCGTCCTTAATAGACGTTTTCTATTAACTGTATCAACCCCTGCTAGTTTTAGTTCGGTTGTAAAAGTTAAGCAATCCCCTGTGGATTATTTTTAGGGTACATATATATAAACGTTTCCTTGGAAGTGACCTTATCGTCAGAACCGCGAATACCATATCACGTGAGTACATTCCACCAATGGCGAAGTGTTTCTTGGCTACCACGAAATATTTTGAAAAGCATTGATTATGTAGCTAAATTTCAGGTAAATAATTCGATTTAAGAGCAGCAATTGCATCGCTTAATTCTAGATATTATTGGCATGTAACAATAAAAAATATCTTCACTAAAACCATTTTCTACTTACTAAGTTAAAACGTAATGTCGGTTTTAATTTGATTTAGTGAATTGGATCCCTATTTATAGCGAGAAAATCTATATTTGGGTGCTTTTATGACGTCTTTGAACTGCACACATTATTCTAAGCAAAATTATGAACAGCTTTTCCAAAAAAATGTTGGTGAAGGTTCTGTTGCAAGTTGCATGATACCAGGCCCGAAATGCACTATGTGAGTGTGAGTCACTATAACGTCACAACTAGACCCAATTTCATCAAACTTTGTCTGCACGTTTTTCCAGTGATATTTTCTTCTGTGTCGTGACTTCATTTACACATGTGATCCACAATACACAATACATTTCAAGCATGGTATGCAACATGCGGCTTGTAAGAAAACTTTCACCGACCTTTTTTGAAATTATTTTATTTTATATATAGCTATGGAATTGAAATAATTTTTAATAAATGTTGGAGCGGGCGCCGGGTCGTATTTCTTCGCATTTCTAGCATTGCTGGGTTAAACAAACTCGGACTAGCGAGTAGAAGCACGCCGGTATAGTTATGAAATATGTTAAATAACATTGATATTAGTTCCCTTTTGATAAAATGGATATAAAACGATTTTTCCTCTTTTTCATTTTTCTTCCTTTTCTGTTACTTGATACTTTCTCCCCATATGACGAGATTTCCACACAATTTGCAATCTATAGTTGACCAAATTTTTGTAGCTGTAAAATCTATCCTTTTTATTTGCAATCTTTATAAAACTTTTTCAGTTGGAAAGTCTGTAATTTTTTCCCTCGCTGCCTCTTTGAACGCTGCTTTTTTTCGTGACCCCCCAAGTCCTATCGCCTCAGTTGTTCCTCTTCATCGTTAAATCAAAGTTTTTTATTATCCTTAGTTTATCATCCTAAATGAACCATATGTTATTGGTAAAAAGATTTCTATCAGACTTCTTATGATAGGAATAGGACTCAACAAATAAAAAATATATATTCATACGCATTTTTTTATTATTTCCTTCTATTTTGATTGCTGTATTTTGCCTAGACAAATCTCTTGAAGTCAACGAAAGTTTCGATCAAAAATATTCCTTCTGACTTTCATTAATCTGTAATATGGATTGTAGTGAGCTTTAGCTAGTGACATAAACCCTCAAATATTTAAAACATTAAGTTAGTGGTCATTTTTAGTGCCAAACTCCCGTTATTTCCGCCTTCAGAGTGCTTTGTACTCACCAACCGGAAGGGACCAAAAAGCTTTAGAGAAATACGATACAAATAAGAATGTCACACTGCACGAACTACAACATTATCCCTCACGCAGTTCGAAAATTCTTTTTCTTTTATCCTTCTAACATTTGTCCTTTGTAGTAATTCATATCAGTTTAAATAAATAAAATTACTTTAAGACGTGTTAAAATGGTGTGATAATCATTATATTGCAAGTGGCTGTCACGTTCACGACTAATAGGTGTCGTTATATTTTAACTCGAATACGGTCAAGAGGTTGTGTGGGATGTTGATCGGAAAAACGCTTTCCAAACTTATACATACGAACCTCTCTTGTTATTCAACTTGAAAAGCTACCAAAAGTAGCAAAAGCTAGAGTTAAAGAGTTATATATTCCGCTCTAAGTGTTTTAAAACTTAATGATAATCATAGCATAAGCAAACAATATAAAAGTGATTGCCTTTATAATTCGTCGCTTACCTGAATTTCAATTCAAAAAACCTAGTGTATTTGCTAAAGAAAAAGTACAATCACTTACCCATAGTTTTCCTGTGTTTTCCAGCGTTTTCCTACGCGTTTTGTCTTTTATCTGCTTGGCGTTTCCTTACGATTTCATCTTAACATCTTTCCGCATCTAAAGGTTCGAAACAAAAACACTTAACATGACAAAGCATCAGGGTTATACATGTTCTGCGAGGAATGATTTATTCCATGTAGTCTTGGAGATTTTGACAGGATTCATAATACATGTCGTGGCTTGTAAACATCCCTGCTGTACAGATATATAAACATTATACTCTGTACACATACCTAAGGTCACAGCATTGGATTCAGCACTGTTTTACAAGGACTACAGAACCAGGAGGAAAATAGAACAGAACCACTGCGACCCGAAGAAACTATATCCAATGTCTCAGATAAATATGAAAAATATATGTGTTGCAATATAGCTAAGTACCTATTGTCTTCAAACCATCCCACCGTCTACGAATGCTACTTGCGCTATCAGTTTACTGATTCCAAAAGATTACGAACGAATCATTAAGACTTAATACGAACCAGAAGCTTTTTGAGCGCTATTGAACACGACTGAACGACTCTCTCGTGACTCTCGTGAGCCAGGAATTAGAATACTGATCAAGTCAAGCTATGCTAGTAGACCGTTAAAGTTCCACACGCGGAAACTATTTTTACAAAAGACGTCACTCGCTGCTAAGCTAGCTTCCACTTCATCCATCATATTTCTAAATATTTACCTTGTATATAATCCAGCTCTTTAATACCTCCTCGTAGTTGCTCACTTCTTCTCTATTGTGCAATTCTGTTCAACCAATTCTTTCGACATACGTCAGAAACGAACGGCCCCCTGAGGGGTAAAAAACGTTGTTTTTGACGCCAAATATCCTATAAATGTAATGGGTAAATAAATAAAGTTTATTACAAAAATAACAAGAAATTTATTAATATTTGGCTCTGCGTGTTTGTGTTTGGTGTTTATGTTGATTTTTCTCTCGATCGAGAATCAGATCTTTCCATATAGCCAGATGGAGCTGTTTCCATGACTGGTATGATAAGCCTGGATTCTGAAGCTTTAGGACGAAAGTTTTTGAGCCACAAACTAACAAGGAAATAACTTATGTTAGAAGATAGATGCAAGCTGTTTTGAAAATTATTTACTCTCATACGACTCAATTAACAAAAGACTCACGGGGCTAACTTCATGAGCTGAATGATAGGAAATAAAGTAGAATATAGCTGTAAGCGGTATACAGTGTGTTAGTCAATAAGGGTCATAACAACAGTTATGTGCAGTAAGGAAAACCGATTTATCTCAATGAGCTTTGGGTATAATCCTCTACTGCTGACAGTAGCTACATGGATTAAAGCAAAATATAGCAGAATATACTAGTAAGAGTACGGTGTATAAAGTAAATAAGGGTCATACTGAAGAAGTGTGCAGTAAGGAAAACCTATCTGTCTCAATGGTATATGACCCTCTATTGTTGACAGTAGCTACATGGATTAAAGTAGAATATAGCAGAATATAGTAGTAAGGATACGGTGTATAAAGTAAATAAGGGTCATAAGTAATGTGCACGTGCAGTAAGGAAAACCTATCTATCTCAATGAGCTTTAGGTATATGATCCTCTACTGCTGACATTAGCTACATGGATTAAAGCAGAATATAGCAGAATATACTAGTAAGAGTACGATGTAAGTAAGTAAGGGTCATACTGAAGAAGTGTGCAGTAAGGAAAACCGATGTATCTCAATGAGCTTTAGGTATACAATCCTCTATTGTTGACAGTAGCTACAGCAAAGAAAACAGAGTTGTAGGATGAACGGTGTAAATACGGGATTATTAAAGACAATCTTACACTGACGAGGAAACGTTTCTCAATAGGATTTGGATATAAGCCTACAAGTATCACCGGTATAGTATAAGGAGCATATGTATAGTAAAACATAGCAATAGAGTGTAGGGTGTATAAGGAAAATAGGAATCATACAGAAGTATAGGAAGCACAGGAGTCAGACTACGAAGAACATGAAAAAAATGACCAAGGAAACGAATAATGGGGTATAAAATTATAAAATTATGTCACATGAAACCGAAAGTGAACGAAAAAATATCGGAGATACATTAAGTGTTTCCGCTCTATATTTAGAAGTCCAATAACCGGTCGAAACCGTAAAAGATGGATTTTAGAAGTCCAGGGAGGATTTTATTCCCCCTATCTGATTTTACAGATGTTATTGCGATCAAATCCAGAGGGACAGCCAAATCTAAGTATCATAAGCTAATTTTGACGGGAGAAATTTGCAAGCTGGGCAGCCATGTTGGATGATGTTTGATATACACTGACTAAATTGTGATATCCTTTTGCTAGCACTATACTAGCTTGGTTGTCAGATTATGTTTGTTCATTCAATAGACACTTTGGCAAAATGGCGGCCGCAAAATCAAATAACTGTTGAAGTTAAACTGATCGAAAAAACCTATACCAGCGCTAGAAAAATAGCACCTTTATTTTACTTCCCCCTATCTGATTTTACAGATGTTATTGCGATCAAATCCAGAAGGACAGCCAAATCTAAGTATCATAAGTATCATACTGAGTAACTCTACAAAGATTTATTATGTCGGGTGTTATATCGGCTGAGAAAAAGTAAGTTGAAAATTGATAAATTTACAGACGTTTCTACGGCTGGGGGTTTTCGGCCGCCATTTTGGAAAAGGGTCTATTTAATACTGTACTGCAGCCGGAGAACAGTTTTAAGTTTCAGTGAGAAAAATTACTTTAAAGAAGGAGAAGGAGAAGGAGAAGGAGAAGCGAGAGAAGGACAAGAACAAGGAAAAAACAGAACAAATGAATTTTGGTACTTACAGAAAAAAGTTGGACAAAAATGGCTGACATCAACTTGAAGGATCATTCTGGTCTTTCATATATAATTGCAATATTAACACTAAGAAAAAATAAAAAAACTACATTACACGACAAGATCAATAACTGTGCCTCTCATACCTTAGTAAAGGTTATTGACACAACGATCTTATCTTACACATTTCCAGTGAAAATCGAATTTTTCGAAGTTTCCAATGTCCAATTCACTCGTAATTACATTTCCTGAAAATATTAGTTTTAATTCTTAACATCTTACGCGGACAATAACTCAAATATATGATAAATTATGACTTTGAAAGAATTACAGGAATGCGAAATAGTCTAAGAAACATTTGATATTTAGACAAATTGAAGAGCACTTAATTTTAATCTGATAAATGGTAGTAACGACTGAGTATTAATTATGTAGAGATGTTAGTACAGTCAAAAAATTTGTGGAAAACCTCTTCAAATAAGGATTACCCGACCTATAGCCGCAGTTTTCAGTATACTAGATTCTAGATTTTTAGAAACGTGAATAACAATTGAAAATAACAAACAGAAAAGAATAAATCGCGTAAAAAATTCATCTTTGATGTAATTTTACTTCAGACTTTTTTTAAACTTGTCAATATACCCCCATTGAAGTTGTCCCAGGAAAGTTTTATATTTTGATTCACAATAGCTTCTTTTCAGCATTATAGGGTTAATTGTTAGTGACCGACTTCCTACCTCAGGTTTCAGGGTGATCCATTATTACCACACACAGTGTTGTTACAGGCAGGAAAAAAAGAAATGACTTATAATAAAGATACGCTTCATTCCTCGGATTTTTCATTTGTATGCAAAACTAAATCATTGCTATGACTTTAGCGACTTAAAAGGCAACACTTAAAGTGAGGGATCTATTGTTGTGGTGGGGCGATATTGTACCCAAGGTCGTTACCCTGTCAAGGTTGATTTGTTTAATATATCAAACCAGACACACTTCTGTCAACCTTATTATTAAGACGTGACGTCATTGTACTTACAGACGTCGCTAGTTTAGAAAATAATAACACAATATATGTATATAATACTAAAATATCAATTATAGGATATTAGATGTATCAGCAAGTGGAACCAGTACGTTGTAGGAAGCTTTAACACGTGTTTTTGAATGAGAGTAAAAAGGAAGTTATACTACAAGGAGCTGAAAGGCAAGTTCAGGCGTGCGCAACGACTTGAATTTTAGCTGGTTGCGCGGGCAGAACAGGTCGGGTTTTCACGCAAAACAACCAAGTCACACCGTTGCTCCTTTTAAGACAAGTGTGTGAGGTCATTTAGGATCAAACTATGGATCTCTTGCTTAGCAGGCAGCACACTAACCAACCAAGCCACACTTGCTCCTTAAAACAAGTGTGTGAGGTCACTGAGGATCAAACTATGGACCTCTTGCTTAGCGGGCAGCACACTAACTAACCAAGCCACACTTGCTCCTTAAAACAAGTGTGTGAGGTCACTGAGGATCAAACTATGGACCTCTTGCTTAGCAGGCAGCACACTAACTAACCAAGCCACACTTGCTCCTTAAAACAAGTGTGTGAGGTCACTGAGGATCAAACTATGGACCTCTT
The DNA here is from genome assembly GCA_023349425.1 of Anthopleura sola. Classification (NCBI taxonomy): domain Eukaryota; kingdom Metazoa; phylum Cnidaria; class Anthozoa; order Actiniaria; family Actiniidae; genus Anthopleura; species Anthopleura sola. The sequence goes on from JALHLI010000013.1 coordinate 6,032,895, forward strand.
ACTTAGCAGGCAGCACACTAACTAACCAAGCCACACTTGCTCCTTGAAACAAGTGTGTGAGGTCACTGAGGATCAAACTATGGACCTCTTACTTAGCAGGCAGCACACTAACTAACCAAGCCACACTTGCTCCTTGAAACAAGTGTGTGAGGTCACTGAGGATCAAACTATGGACCTCTTACTTAGCAGGCAGCACACTAACTAACCAAGCCACACTTGCTCCTTGAAACAAGTGTGTAAAGTCAGTGAGGATCAAACTATGGACTTTTATAAACTCACCTTTAAGTTCTAGAAAAGTATGAAAGTAGACATGACCAGGCGAATAAAAATAGACTACAACTGAGACCCATGATGGCAGAAAAGGACGCTGGAAAAAACCCAATAATATTAAAAGATATTAAATTATTAATTCTACTTGTTATATGATGCAAATTGTACAGGTGCTGAGCATGTGCTAAGATGTCGGATAGCAAAACTATGTTTTGTACGATGTAAGGTATTTCACGAACATTTCTATTCCGTCTTGGTAATTTTCCAAACCAGAAAAGGCGTAGCCTTCTTGAGTCTGGAGAATTTGTTTACCTATACGTATATATATTAAATGGTTAATTCTTAAAATAAAAGCGCAGGATTTGGTAACGGTCACATATATGTTGTTTTGGAATGGAGGATTGGGGGAGGGGAGGGTGGAGAAGAGGATCGCACCGAGCGGTGTCCAAATTCGTGACGTTGCACGTGACGTCACATTCAATGTCACCAAAAGTGCAATTCATGTTTCCGACTTCCCTTAGTTACCGTTGCTATGTTGCACAAGCTCAACAAATTAGCTCAGAATATATCAGAATTTAAACTCTGATCGCGGAAAATTGATAACAGTTTGCTGCAATTGTTTACTGTCCTTTGGAAATAAAGGAAAACTTTCTGGTAATCCTTGTAGTACTCTTTAAGACAGATACTGTGTAGTTGTTTGTGGGACAAGATTTTAATTTCACGGGGAAAACTGCTGCAACGGTGATTGGTTCGCTATTGTCTGAGTGGAACCACTAATAAAGATGTCGTGCATCCTTCCACGTGGCAACATGGCAGCCATATCCGTCATATACACAAATCTCTTAGCAGTGACCACAAACTATCATATTTTATTATGTCAGATGGAAAACGAGACGAAAAGTCAACAGATAAAATCAAGACTAGCGTAATCTTCCCTTGTGCAAAGATTATTCTTAGACATGCTTGTCTTGGTATATATCCGGCACTGATCAAGATTGGCTGATAAAAGTTCTTTGACCTTGTGTCTATTTTTTCATTAAAAAAAGAGTTTTGCACAAACGTAAATAGCATATCACTCGGAGAAAGTGAGTGTGAAGAGACCTGCACGATTGCAAGTTGTGTTTTGGGGATTTGTTGAAGTTTTTTCCACAGAGGTTGAGCTAGTTATCACACATACCCTATACCTCCCTCCATGGGGAAAATACGGATAATACTCCCAAGTCCATAATTCTCAGTGGAAATTCTGTTCACGACTCTCTCGAATTCTTGAAGAAAAAAATACCCAGCAATCTCAGTTCTTACAAAGTCTAAATGAATACTTTTGTTATAATAACTTAGCACAAAAAAATCTTCGGTTATCTTCCATGAAAACCATGAGCATGCGCAGACGTTATTTAGCTCTCGTGTCTGGCATGCACCCATCGCACCAACATCACGTATCGCGATATTTTTACTGAGAAAATATCCCACATGCCAAGGAATAAAGATAAAAGATACAAGCATCAAAAAGAGGGTTTACTTCTACTCGTGATGGCGGCCATGACAGGAGGAACAACAATAAATAAGGAGTCTTTTTCCACTGGAGAACTGAGTTCTTTCTTATGTAAATCAGGTTAGACAAGAACTGCCTTCTGTCATGGCTGCCATCACGTGATGGTGCAAACCCTCTATCGATTTTTGACTTATTGGGAGAAATTTATTCGTTTAAAAAGCTCTTTAGTCTGTCTGCAGTACATTTTTGAGAGAGCCTGTAATACCTGAGAGACAGATCCCCCATCTAAACAGAGCAAGGTGAGTCTCTAAATTACACATAATAATAATGATATATTCTCGCTAGAAAAGTACTGTAACTCTCAATGCACATCATTAACCCATTAATGCTTCCGCCCATCAACTCTCACTCAACGACGACAGCAGTTGCCACTGGCAAATGCTTTAAAAAGGAAATGGTCTCTTAGTAATCTACTAATATAAATAATTTCTCTTCTCTAGCCTCAAAGTCCAAAAATAAATATCAATTTCCCTATTATTCGAACGATATTGGGCGCTCTCTGGGGAATGAAATCCTGTTGGTTTTTCCTACGCGTTGATCCAGGATTTTGGCGGGTAATTTAGAAGCGCGTCTGCTAAGTGTCGAGGGTGATGGCTGTCAAGAGTCTTCTATTCAGAAAGACTTTTGCTAGCGGATGTACTTACAAATTTTGTCTTCTAGAATAAAAGGCTTGGGGATAATTTCTTCAAAAAAATCGCTTTCTTCGTCTTCAGATTCACTCTCAATAGTTCGAAGGCTCAATGGAAACGTGTAGTACTTTTGTAGAGGTCTGTGAGCTAATGGACAAAGTGGTTAGAAATTATATTACTGACATTGCAAGGCACTTAAAAATGCATAAATTACGGAAATTATTCAAGCAGTCGAGTAGTTCGGTAAAAATAAATCGTGCAATTGAAATGACTCTAGTTTAGATTAAAGACACAATTTTTAAGAATATATTATAAGGACTTGAATGCATAAAAGTTATATGATCTGAATAATATCGAAACATCATCAGAACTCAAATTTAAACAGTACTTTTCGTCCAAAGGATTAGTACGAAGTTGGCGTCACTGTTCTAAAATCTAAGTCACGCTAAAAAAATCAAACCATACAAGGAAAAAAAATGAAATTTGAAGATCCTGGGTCTAAGTCAAAGGCTGGTTTTTGAACTTTAAGGCAAAAAAATATCCCCAAAACGGAAAATATATGAGTTTTAGGAACTCATAAACATGAGATTTTATCATTCTATTGCCCATCAGAGGGCATAAACACTTTGATACAGATGATTTGAGTTTCAAACTCTCTTATACACATACCTCGACGTTCCATCATCGATTCTATGGATAAACGCCAACAGCTCAGTTTGGTTCCATTAAAGTTGTGAAGACGAGCGATTGAAAATCGTTAACGAGGGCTTAGAAAATACTGAAAATACAGATTTAAGTGTAAGGCAGATGTGGAACGTTGAGGATGAGTGGCGATGATGATATTGGATTGCCTGATCGTAGAGTAGTAATACTCACATATCAATAGGTCTGAGAGCTATCTTGCTCATTGATCACGTTCGTATGTTGTGACGTAAGATAAAACTCCCGATCGTGGAATTGTTTATCTGCAGTTAAGTAAACAACTAGCTTTCTTATTGAATAGCTTGGGAGATGAATGAACATCTGATAAAGCTAATTATCAAAAGCTTTGAGAAAAAATATGTATTTTAAAACGCTGTTAGACGGACCCCTTGCTCTCGATGCATGGCTGGGGGTCCATGAAGATTGAATGGAAAAATGTTCATCAGAAAAGGTTCTTAAGAAAATTAAAAATAAATTTTTTGACTCCCAGATTGTAAGACATGACAAGAGATCTGTTAAATACTGTTATTCATGAGAAAAGGTGTAAGAAAGCTGAATGCCGTAATATTTAAAATGGTAATCTGTAATGCTTTTTGTCGGCTAAGTTTTTGATGAGAGAGTTTCATCGAAGCAAAAATAAATGTTCGTTGTTGGAATGCTAAATAATTTGTTTAATAACTTGGCATGCATCCGTGATGTTTTTAAGCATTGTTACTGATAAAGAAAGAAATAATATTCAAGGGAACGGAATCCTACACGTGGTGTGAAAATTACAAAATCTTATTACGCGTAGGGTAAAAGGGTATATATTAACAATTTATGAAGAAAAAGGACATATAAACGATATTTCTTACCGATATAAAAGCATCGTTAAAATTGAAGTGCAAACCTCAGTTTATCATGAGTCTTTATCAAATTAAGCACCATAATTCTAAAAAGTATTGTCAATGCACTCTGTGAAAACATTGATTCACTATGATATAATACCATCGTTCCTTGCATACAGTTCCACAGTTCTCTGCGCCATCTTGAAAGGTAGCCGTGCCTTTGCATCGAAGCGAGACATTAGATGACCTTGCAATGATAGAAACCGTTTTTAACACCTTGGACAATTATTCACATGTCTCTATCATTGCAAGCTCACGGTTGGTCTATCTTCAAAGTAAAGGCACGGCTACCTTTCAAGATGGCTTAGGAAACTGTGAAGGGGGCTATTTGGAAAGGTTACTATCAAAAAGTGATGCCATGAAGCGACTTGTACATCAACGGCAGTTGTACTGTACTCGTCACTCCTAATCATAATCCGTCTAGTCTTTATTCTCAAGATAATCCTTGGTTATTTTTGTAAGCAGATTAAAATTATTGAAATGTTTGGAAAGGTTTGGAGATGGATCGCGTACTGGATAAATGGAAAAATGAAATGTAACGAAGGAAGAGGAATGCAGATTAACTATTTTTGTCAATCAAATTATTGATCTTTTATTTGAAAATGAAGGAAAAAGCGATGAATTTAACAAGCTATGGCTAACGAGCTGGATGGATGGATGGATGGATGGATGGATGGATGGATGGATGGATGGATGGATGGATGGATGGATGGATGGATGGATGGATGGATGGATGGATGGATGGATGGATGGATGGATGGATGGATGGAAGGGAGGATGGATGGATGGATGGATGGATGGGTGGATGGGTTGATGGGAGGATGGATGGGTGGATGGGAGGATGGGAGGATGGTGTTGATGGTGATGATGGTGGTGGATAGATGATTATAAATCGATAAATGGATAAATGAGTCAATGACTTACCATGAACATGTAGATGGTACGATGAGGCATGTTACGTTACTAGCCGCCATGTTGGGTGACAATACTTATTTATATCTCAAGGGATTTTGAGTCATGGTTGCACCCCAAGAATCGGTCATTTTGTGGAAGAATAAATAGAAAAAACGTAACGTCACTTAATGAAATGAAAGGATAAAGTCTTTGGTATAGTAGATATGGTCCTCCAGGTTAGGGGGTTGAGCACAGGACTAACAACCCTGTCTTGTAAAAAAACATGTTACGGAAACAGCAACAAAGGAAAACGTTACGACTGAATTGTCACTCTTTGTTGCTGCACTACGTGCCAGCTAGGCAATTATGGACAGTAACGATATTAATATAGAAGATATAGACCAGGAGTGTTTTCAAGTATTATAGATATTGGGGTCCACAAAACAATCAAATATAGTTAAAGAGCTTTAGTACAACCAATCCCTAATCTCTTTGAAGAGTGTCAAGGTCGAGTAGAATGCTAATAATAACAATGTCACATCAGGAGCCCATTACTAGTAGCATCTATCTACCATACTGGGTCTGTGAGCCAGCATATTCCCAGATCAGGAGTCCATTACTAGGAGCATCTGTCTACCATACTGGGTCTGTGAGCCAGCATATTCCCAGATCAGGAGCCCATTACTAGTAGCATCTGTCTACCATACTGGGTCTGTGAGCCAGCATATTCCCAGATCAGGAGCCCATTACTAGGAACATCCATCTACCATACTCGGTCTGTTAGCCTGCATATTCCCAGATCAGGAGCCCATTACTAGTAGCATCCATCTACCATACTGGGTCTGCGAGCCAGCATATTCTCAGATCAGGAGCCCATTACTAGGAGCATCTATCTACCATACTGGGTCTGTGAGCTAGCATATTCCCAGATCAGGAGCCCATTACTAGTAGCATCCATCTACCATACTGGGTCTGTGAGCCAGCATATTCCCAGATCAGGAGCCCATTACTAGGAGCATCTATATCCTATACTGGTTCTGTGAACCAGCATAGTCCCAGATCAGGAGCCATTACATATAATAGAGATTTTCACGTGACACATTTAACAAAACAAGTGCCACAATCAGCAAGTTGTGTGACAAAGAGACGTGTGGTTTGGACGTGCAGGAAATGAACAGTTACCGGATTTGTATTCTTTATTTTTTGGTAATTTTTGAAATGATAACTAAAGCATTTTGAACAAAAAATACGAACACCATTCCTGAAACGGTTTCATGAATAAACTGATTTTTATTATCCCTTTCTGGTAAAGCTCATTGCACTTTTCACATCATTCATCTTTCGTACCATGTTGTGCGAGTTCCTAGTGACTTCTAGTATATATAAGCCCAAATTTAAAAGAATATTCAACATAGTATACACCCCTTGCAGCACGTCGGAATGCAGCTCAATTTGGAGGACAAAACAATAGGTTTACATTTCTCAGGAGATTGAAAGTATTTTGTTTTGTCCTCCAAATTGAGCTGCTCTGACGTCAATTACGTGCAAGGGGTCTGTAATAGTTAATATTTCTTGAAAACACATTTTTATGGGTCACTGGTAAATATATCACTAATACCCCCAAAAGCCTCGTTATCAAACCGAACTTCTAAATAATTACCAAGTACTTCTAATATCAAATATAGTAGAATAGAAAAAAAAAATTTTACGAGACCAGCTCAGTTGATCAATTGGAATATCAAAAAAGTCCCAGAATTCACACTATATTTTCGCAGTACTTTGGGACATTTATTGGATTTTCAGGCACGATCGATATCACTTCGTAAACTTATCGTGATTCCTCAAGACCGTTCGCGTTTGGCGTTTTTTCGGGAACCGACAATTCGAAATATTTGAATTTATTGACAGGAGTCAAAAACGCACTGCGCATGCTCGGAAGTTCGGCAGAAATTTCATAGACGAGTCGAGTTTACGAAGAAAACCATTTGAGATTTACGTCTTGTATTATGCGAATTTCTCTCACATTATTTGACCAGGGAAAGAAAACAACTTAAGTAATGTGTCAGGAAAAAATAAGCACGGCCTTAACTTTAGAGATTTACTGAACGCCGGTAAATCTCTCCTTTGTAAACACGACAAACTTCCGAGCATGCGCAGTGCGTTTTTCACTCGTGTCATTAATATTCCTTTCCATTGGACTGTCGAACGACACAAGAGAAAAACGTTTGCGCATACGTGCCTTTCAGCACGCTTTCCAAGAATTTACAATAGTTTTAGTGAGAAAATAAATGCTTGTTTTCTCCAAGTATACAAAAAATTTCGCGGGTCTACTTTTGTGAGACCAAGATACTGTATTAATAAAGACAATATAAAAGAATTAGCCTTAAGTTTCAAGAACTGAATTTAAGTTTTGGCATTTTGTAAAGACTATTCTTCAGGCAAGTGTGAAAATCAAATTTGCACGAAGACGCTTTTGACTAATTTGCATGCGGACTTAGAGCATGCGCAAACGTTTTTCACGCGTGGCCTGTCGAACTGCTTATAATACTCGGAATGCTTTCGTTGTCTCTTCGGAAAGTCGTCGGTAACTTTTACTACTTGATATCCAATCATTAATAATTGCCTTGGGTAGACAAACAACCATACTTTAGCCCAATTAATCGATACCAAAATGGTATACGTCAATATCTAGTCGATAAGGGCAACATTTTAACACTCGTAAGTGTTCGGGAAATAGCCTCGTCATCCGATCCGAACTAGTTTCCTTCTAGCTAGACATCGCCACATACATGACGAAGGCTGACGATCCTAAAATTTAAAAAAAACTTATTTTAAAATGTACAAATATTATTGACAGAAAAAAATCATATTTTGAAAGAATTAATAAAGCTCAAAGTATACCTTTTATGTTCTTGAAAAATGTGAAAGTAGACATGACCAGGCGAATAAAAAAAGACTACAACTGAGACCCATGATGGCAGAAAAGGACGCTGAAATTATACAATAGAAATACGTATATACATCTATTAGACAGGAAGAACTATAGGACCAATGCATCGTATTTCTTTTCTCTCTCTTTTTCTTTCATTTTTTTATCTAAGATTATCGTAGGAGACATGACGTAACATTGAAATGGCTTTCCATAAGAATGGTTTTCGCATGATTGAGAAACGTACGACAGTGACTTACAGCACGTACATGCCGGGTACGGCATGTCGTAACATTGAAATGGCTTCACATAAGAATGGTTATCGCATGACATACAGCACGTTAACGTAACAATAAAATGGCTTCCCATTGTTTTCCTACGTCTCCTCCAATCACATCAACACATACAGAGTACGGCATGCCGTAACATTGAAATGGCTTCCCACTGTCTTCCAGTAATTCATTCAATCACAACGCGTAGTTACGGTAAGATACGTTACGGTCAGTTACAGTAAGACTATGAATTTGCCGTATCGTTTCCTATGAAAACCACTCTTTCTTACTGAATCAAGGTATACAGCTATTTCAGAAACGTTTGAAGGGGTGACCGCATAATGGCGATTAGATCCACAAAATTAGCTTACGTTAAACATTACTGAATTCCATTCTTCATAACTTACAAATGGATTCATCTGTGTCCTTGGGCTTGCTATTATTCGGTTCTTCAATAATATCTTCATCCATAAATCGACTTTGTTCAATCTGTATCGAGGGAGGTAGTATTGGTCTAGAAGTGCAAGGTAGACTAAATGTGCGCTTTGAACGCTGGTAAACAAACGATGGCTGCATGCTGAAGACTTTGAGTGAATGGCTACGAGTTGAGCGGAGTCTTTCGTTAGGAACTGGGCTCAGAAACTGAGGGTCTTGTGAGGCCATCTTCCCGTGGAACACTGTGGTCTCTGTCTAGAAACGAAAAGCAAGACTATGAATGAAGATCGAAATGAATTCGATGGATGGATGGATGGATGGATAGATGGATGGAAGGGAGGATGGATGGATGGATAGATGGATGGAAGGGAGGATGGATAGATGGATAGAAGGGAGGATGGATGGGTGGATGGATGGAAGGGAGGATGAATGGGTGGAAGGGAGGATGGATGGATGGACGAATAGATGGAAGGATGGATGGATGGATGGAAGGGAGGATGAATGGATGGATGGATGGATGGATGGATGGAAGGATGGATGGATGGATGGATGGATGAATAGATGGATAGATATCAATACCAACAACATCATATCGTACCGTGTGCGTGCAGTAAGTCAGTACCATACGCTTCTTCTCCATACGACACATAACCACTCAACCTACGCGTATGTCAAGCATTATTTCTCGTTTTCTACTTTTCCATTTGCAAACAAAAACAAACTTAACGACCTTCGGAAGGAACAAGGACTGATCAAAGATGCTCATTTAAGATAGGTTATTAACACTGGCGGCTTTCAAAAATATCTTATCTTAAGTTATCCTGTTTTGAATCCAAATTGATGGTGACTTGCGACAGGTACTTTCCGTTGGTGCTGGTCTTTGTTCTAATTCACAAACATTTATTTATTTATTTTTAATGTATTTGAATTAATCATATATTCTACCTTAGTTAGAGTTTTAGAATGTAGTAACTGTTTTTTAATGTATGCATTCCTAACACACTAATAAAACTAATATTTGTCACTTTTATTTAATCGAAATTAATTCAAATCCACGACTTATAGCGACATCGAACATTTTTACTGGTCAATTCTAAATCGTGTCTGGCCCTAGTATATATAGGCCTTTTTTCATTTGTCTGATATTCATAAGAATAGAATTACGATGAACACTCAAACGTGATTAACGAAATATTTTGGGAATCAAAAATAGTATTGGAAATTTGAGATTGATCATGTTGGCTTTTTGGTTTTGAATTTTTTTTTTCTTGAGAAAAATCTTATTATAAAGATGGCAAAACAAATGAGTTATAAGATTTTTTATAAGATTCGGAAGGTTTTGTTGTTGTCGTTGTTGTCCCTGTTGTTACAATATTGTGTAGAAAGTTCTTCCAACACTCACTAGCTATCTAATTTTTGTCAGTCGTTTTTCCCTTTCCCCGCGCTCACAAGAAAATAAATCGTCACAAACAAATCTTGCAGACATCGTTATTTCTTTTAACTCGAACGAAAAGTGAATTTTAGTCGTGGGCAAATAATTGGCATTCAATAATAATATTGAGTCCTGTCGGAGTACCTGGGGGCATACCAGCTCTATTCAATCGACTCTACGGATATATATGAGATACAAAACACAGGACTCGATATCTATTAGCGGTCGGTCGAGGGTTTTTGACTGCTTTCGCACAACACTTGAATTGTCATGAAAACTCCAGACGAGCGCAGCGCCACAAAACTAATATCTTTTTCGTATGGAAAATCACGAAAATCCTATTTTCTTTGCCCCTAAATTTTGATTTAGACTAAGTACAAAAGAAAGAAAGTAAACAAGATAAAATTGAATATAAATATAATGAATTATGAAGAAGAAACTGTCTGGTTATATCTATGAAAAATCTTATAATAAGACAACAAATCCATTTACTCGGTTTTGTCGCTATACTAAAGCATGCGTGTAATATTGATCCAAAGCAAGATATATAGTTCCGGCAAAACTTACGATTTAGGAACTAGATTAAAACTTAAATAGAAATACTAAAACCATAAAATACATTTGAGTATAGTTTGAATCAAAATAATAAAAAAATAAATAAATAAAAATTTTTATATTCTGTAAACAGCAGATTTCAATTTTTTTTTGAATTACAAAATAATTCGTCGACATTGTTTTATCTGTATTAACTGTTAACTTTCGCTAGGTGATGAATCGTTAAAGATGGTGTTCAGATATCTGGTATTTTGCTCAAGGTTAGGCTTACCTTTGAACGGATTTGACTAACTCTGCATCGCAGTTCTCTCTCTCTCCAAGAATAAGGATTAACATGAGATCGACTATGAAACTCATGAAAAGCAACCCTATTTTCTAAGCTTTCTCTGTAAGACTTTCTCGCTTCGTCCATGATTTAAAATTGAAAAATTTAGAGGTAATGTCTTTTTGAGTAATTGTTATTGTTATGGAAAATTGTTTCCAATAAGTCCCAGTTGCTTGGATATCACGAGGGCTAATACATCAGAAATCTTGAAGGCTGCTCCATTGTCGATAACTGTGTTGTTGACTTGTTGCGAACACGACTAGACGAGTGGGAAGGATTTGTCTGCAAAGACAAGCTGGATTATAATTCTTTGCTTTGGTTTGTGCTTTGTTTAGGAAAAAAAGTTTTGGTTTGTCTTGAGTAAAAGCTATAAACACTGTGATGAGATATTAAAGGTGAAAAATTGTCGTAAATGAAAACTTCTTTTGTGGTACGACGATAGGATAGAAAGTATTTTTCTTCGCTTTGACATGACACATACAAAAGCTTGAAAAACTTATTTTTTTGTTATTATGATCTTCAAGAGCTTTGGGAACATATTTGGTAGATTCTAGAGAGTTTTTGAACCACAAGATATCGTCATGAAAATAAAAATCCTCTAAATTTCTCTAAAATAAAATTTCAACAGCCAATGGACACTACGATTTCTAATATGAACTTAAAATTAGAACATTCTGAGATGATTTATAGAGCTTTTGACTTCAAAATCTTCCATAAAATGAAAATAACTCTTAGAGACGCACGAAGCGAACATTTGTGGTTGAAAATTAATGGAATTTGGAAGTGAGACATAAAGAAATTAAGAGCTTAACAGCTAAAAAGACGCAGTGGTTTTGAAAAAGTTAAAAGCCTTGTACACAATAGAATACTCTAAGCCATACGATGGAATTTGGGTAGCTGAAATTCAATCCAAAGAGAGTTTTTGGAAGACATCTCATGCTTTGCATTAATAAGTATTTAGTGGCCATTTCATCTGCTGAACAGGTGGTATGTTATCGAAGCTAAAACCAAGAGGAACAAAAATCAACGTCAATGGCGTACGTCAGAGTCTGCTTTACTGAACATGTATTTTGACGACATTAAATTTATAGCTCTGGCCAACATAAAGCTGTATCACTGGAAATTGAGAAATAACTCGGTTTCATCACCGAGTCAAGTAACGGAGCCCGATTCCTGAGTTAAGATGTTAGTTTTTTAGCTTGTATTATAGACTTGTAGCTGTGCTTAGTTTATAATGTTTTAAAAGCTTTTTCCCAAAGTTGGCCTAAAGGTGCAGGTTTTGTAGATGAATGGGAAACCTTTTAAGTTGTAGTGACATTGAAATGGCTTCTGCTTTTAAGCGATGTGATTGCCTGTGATTTTTCATGCGTTTTGATTGGTGAAAGTGATCACGGTGTACATGGTGTGTGATGTACTGGTTTTTCTCTTATACTTCTTATACTTAAGCCTTTATGTTTTTACGTATCCAGTTAGATCTACACTGATCCCTCGTATACCGGCGGCAAGTTTGTTGTCCTTGGCGCCAGATTTGTAAAGATATGTAAAGATCAGTATAGACCCCTTACAAGTGACGTCAGAGCAGCTCAATGAAGGACACGAAAACAAGAATTTCATTCTCCTGAGCATTGGAACCTATTGCTTTGACATTGCGCGGACAAACTCTTATGAAATGACACGATGAAAAATACACTGCGCATGCTCATAATTTCGGCGGGAAATTCGTAGAGATTTGCCGACATTTTGTAAATCTTAAAGTTAAGGCCTACCGTGGAAAGTAAGTGCATATTTCCCACTAACACAACAATTTAGTTGTTTTCTTTCCCTGGTTTAATGCGAGAGAAATTCGCATAATACAAGACGTGTAAATCTCCAATGGTTTTATTTGTAAACACGACGCGTCTACGAATTTCCCGCCGAACTTCCGAGCATGCGCAGTGCGTTTTTTACCCGTGTCCGTCACGTCACCCTTGTGGAAAGATGTCCCGTCCCGCGCTACGTATCAGTTTTATACTAATGCTAACAGCTAATGTCCCGGATACAATTTTCCCCCGCGATCATTAAATTTTATTTACATTATAAAAGTAACAAACGAAGCCATTAATTGCTTGGTCAGACAATACATGGCGCCATATTTGTTCGTTCCACCAACAAAAATCCCCGCTAATACGCAGGAAACATTAAACATTTATTCTTATATTTAATCATTATTATTATTTTCCTTTCCCTCCCTTTTTATTCTTTTTTCTTTCTTGAAAGAAAATTCCTTTTCTATGGAGTTTTACTCTCATTTTACCACATGCAAAGCCATGCAAAGCAACCCTTTTCAAATTACTAATCAAAGTCTGTAAAGTAACACCTGTCCAATTTCATAGCTTGGGAACCCTGTGGCGTCATAACTCATTTGAAAGTCTAAAAATAGACACGGAAGGCTTACCATGGCAACAATATACTTAGCTACCCGGATGGATGTTGAAGATCACATAAAAAAGATATGTAATTCTAAATCTAAAACAATACCTAAAATACAATATACAGTGAGGATTTGTCTACTAATCAAAGGGTTTTTTTGTCTCTTGGAGTTAAAATGCCGGTGGATTAGTATCAACTCCTTCAATAAAGAAATTCAGCGGAAAATCACAGGACAAATTACGCTAAACCATAGCCCGCTTTATAAAGGTTTTTCTTTCGATATTTTTCTAAAGGAAATACACCAATATCGAAAGATATGAACGACTATAAAAACTGTAAATATAGATATTTTCCCCCGAAGATATTTTTAAAATAAATTAGGTACAAGTTGGTTTGTATTAAACAAAATGGAACCAGATAAGAAAAACAAGAATTTTAAGAATATAATGCGAATAATATCGATATTTTTTGGGTTAAGAATGATATGTTGAACAGGTTAAAAATGCGTTGACAAACGATCTCACCTTATTGTACCGGAGGATGGCACATTCAATAGAGTCAAAGCGTCTAGAAAACCAGTAGATCTCCAATCAAGCTGGCGTCGATTGAAAGCGATCAAATTGTTACTCCAACTACTAGTCATTCGTTTGTTAAAATAAAACGACAGCTGCAAGGGAGAGCCCAAACAAAACACTAAGACAGGCCAATCAAACGGTTTCACAATCTCAAATCATTGCCAGGCTTACTTCGAATATCAATTCTGAAAACCCGAATCGAAAATTAGTTACGAATCGCCTGGAATCGATCTTAAGTAATTTGTTTCTGAAGCTTCTTAATTGGCTTAAGGCTACACAAGAAATCCTTTTAAAATATCACAGAAAACCTGCTTAAAGAAGCTTTATGGGAAAACCTAACAAATGCAGCTATTTCAAAATATATAAAACATAAGTACGTGTATATTATTATATTTATTGTCATCTGCTACGGTTATTTGTATTTCCTTTTTCATATTCAACAATACCTAATATCATATGACTAATTCTACTGATAAATTACTATAATAATTATCAATAATTATTGAAAATATTTTCATAAAAACCTTCAAACTTTATGATTCACGGGTCACCTAAGAGAACCTGGAGAAAAACTATCCGATGGTAAAGACTCCCACGAGTCTTTACCATTAAAACAAAACTCACACGAGTTTGGAATCAAAGCAGATACCCCAGAGGTGAGAGGTTCGCACACTACCACTACGAATAAAAATCAAATTGATAATCTTCTATTCACAATCGTTACTAGTATTATTATAATGGTTAGGATTATCGTTGTTAGAGTGAAAACAATATATCCGTGAAATAAAAAATACTGATTAGTACAAGATAGTGCTAATTGAACATGTACAATAGAAAACAATAGAATTTGAACAACATTGTACTATTTAGTACAAATAATGTTTCACGGATATATTGTTTGCACTCCTATCACTCCTATTGATTATCATCAATTATTATTATTATTATTATCATTATTATTATTGTTATTATTATTATTGTCGGATTTAAGGATTTATCAAGATATTTTATATGTTTAGTAAATATTGGACTTTTCCTTTTCATTGCAAAACCTGACATTCTCGCAAAGACTTTGATTTTGCTTAAATCCCTTTATCCCTGTCCATCCTTTCTTCCATCCGTTCATTTATTCGTCCTCTATCTATCTATCCATCCATTTTCTCAATCATTCATTTATTCGTGCATGCATCCATTCATCCAACCATTCATCAGACAAATACACCTGCAATCTACCTCCACAGGGATCCCATCAATACCATTCCGCCCACAGATATCGTTTTCAACAACGACTGAACCGTAGTCGTTTTTTCTTTCCTTTCTCTCTCTTTCTTTCTTTCTTTCTTTCTTTCTTTCTTTCTTTCTTTCTTTCTTTCTTTCTTTCTTTCTTTCTTTCTTTCTTTCTTTCTTTCTTTCTTTCTTTCTTTCTTTCTTCCCCTCATCTCTTTCTTTCTTTCTTTCTTTCTTTCTTTCCTTTCTCTTTCAATTATTCATTTGTTTATCTTTCCATCTCTTACTTCCTTCCTTCTTTCTTTCTTTCTTTCTTTCTTTCTTCTTTCTTTCTTTCTTTCTTTCTTTCTTTCTTTCTTTCTTTCTTTCTTTCTTCCCCTCATCTCTTTCTTTCTTTCTTTCTTTCTTTCTTTCCTTTCTCTTTCAATTATTCATTTGTTTATCTTTCCATCTCTTACTTCCTTCTTTCTTTCTTTCTTTCTTTCTTTCTTTCTTTTTTCTTTCTTTCTTTCTTTCTTCCCCTCATCTCTTTCTTTCTTTCTTTCTTTCTTTCTTTCTTTCTTTCTTTCTTTCTTTCTTTCTTTCTTTCTTTCTTTCTTTCTTTCTTTCTTTCTTTCTTTCTTTCTTTCTTTCTTTCTTCCCCTCATCTCTTTCTTTCTTTCTTTCTTTATTCTATCGTTTCTTTCTTCCAGCAGACATGTATCTAAATTCATTCTCCCTATCCGTCAGTTGCATTAATTGTGGCTATATAGACATACCAGCGTATTTGAATACCATCTTATTCAAAGACGATTTCATTTAATATACTTCTTCCCACTGACATCGAGAACACAATCCCTTAATTAGCACGGCTTCAAAAAACTAATCATCTTTCTAACACTTAAACCCTAAGTTGCTGAATTGAACCGGGCTGAATTAAAGTTCTTTTTTAGTCTTCCTATCAACGATAACCGGAAAGAAAAGATCGTATTATCAACGTGTGACACCATCAAGGAACTTATGCACGGTCTTTGATCTGACCGCAGATCTGACCGCGATATCGTTTTTATAGAATTTAGACAAGACAGGTTATCAATTAATTTAGATGACTAAAAATCAAAAATATTATGTTGAATAAATAAATGAATGAATGAATGAATGAATGAATGAATGAATGAATGGATGGATGAATGAATGAACGAACGAACGAACGAACGAACGAATGAATGAATGAATGAATGAATGAATGAATGAATGAATGAGTGAATGAATGAATGAACCGAATAAATAAGAATGACAAAAAATATAATTAAAAAATCTCATAGTCCTCAATTTAAGAAGAGGAAGAAATCTAGATATTAAAATAGGAGGAAAAAGAAAAGAAATGTCGAAATGTAATAAGACCAATTGATTGAAAACATTGAATATCGAAAATATGAAATATGTTAAATATTCTGACTTGATGTCGAGGCTTTGCTGGTTGGTACTTCATGTATGATAAAAAGGCATGATTGCCAAACACATTTATTAACAGGAATAGAATAGTGCACAACACATGACGTTCCTAGCTATATATAGCTAATTAGGAAGGTTGAGAGATTTTCTGTAGAAATGCTAGTTAGAAATGCTAGTTCAACACTCCACAACGTTTTAAAAGAATCTAAAGCACTCTATTCACTAATTCATTTATACTGGGTACCTCAGTGGTCTGTATTGGATACCCATGGGTTTATACTGGGTACCTCGGGGGCCTCTACTGGGGATGTACAGGGTTTATATATATTGGGTAAGTCAGGGGCTTGTACTGGATATCCCAGGGTCTATACTGGGTACATTAGGGGCCCCTACTGGGTATCCCAGGGTCTATACTGGGTACATTAGGGGCCCCTACTGGGTATCCCAGGGTCTATACTGGGTACATTAGGGGCCTCTACTGGGTATCCCAGGGTTTATACTGGGTACCTCAGGGGCCTTTACTGGGTATCCCAGGGTTTATACTGGGTACCTCAGGGGCCTTTACTGGGTATCCCAGGGTTTATACTGGGTACCTCACGGGCCTTTAATGGGTATCCTAGGGTTTATACTGGGTTCCTCAGGGGCCTTTACTGGGTATCCTAGGGTCTATACTGGGTAAATTAGGGGCCCCTACTGGGTATCCCAGGGTCTATACTGGGTACATTAGGGGCCTCTACTGGGTATCCCAGGGTCTATACTGGGTACATTAGGGGCCTCTACTGGGTATCCCAGGGTTTATACTGGGTTCCTCAGGGGCCTGTACTGGGTATCCCAGGGTTTATAAGCCAGTTCAAAGTTTAAGAACCATTTTCAGTGCGCATGCGATCTCACCTTCTTTTGTTTAATTAAAAACAAAAGAAGGTTGAAACAAAAGAAGGTGAGAAATTCGGGATAAAATCGCATGCGCACTGAAAACGATTCTTAAACTTTGAACTTGCTTATACTGGGTACATTAGAGGTCTATATATACAGGGTACCCCAGGATCTATACCGGGGGTCTATACTGGGTAACTCAGAGACCTGTACTGGGTAGCTCTGAGGTTTGTACTGGGTATCAACCAGACCAATCAACTGAAAGACCAGTAGGACAGTATCTAACCTGGTCGCAGAAGAATTGTATGCCACGCGTACGTAATTTGACAAAGTGGAAGGAACTCAGTTTCAGGAAAAAGAACTCAGTTAATCAATACTCTCCAGTGTACAATATCACGCGGGTAGATTCACTAAAGATATTACGCATTACTTTTCAAGAGTCCTGCAGATTTACTATTCATGTTAAATCTAAATTAGTAGAAGCTAACAAGTCTTTATACGTCTTACAAAGTCTCAGACAGGAAGGATATAGTCAAAGTGAAATACATTATTTATTTAACAGTATTGTACTATCCAAGATTCGCTATGGTATATCTTTATATAGAGCATCTACTCCAGACCTCTCTTTAATCCAAAAGTTTTTAACTAGGTGTTACAAAAGAGAGTATGTATCTGAGGATTTAAATATTTTAGATCTTTTGAAGAAGTCGGATTTTTCCATTTTTAACAACATCAAAAGTTTAGGTGATCATCCCTTGTTTAAACCTCTGCCAAAAGTAAAAGACTCATCTCTTAGACTTAGAAGCAGAACATGCCAATATCCTAAAGTTAATACGGAGCGATTAAAACAAGCGTTTCTAAATAGATTAATTCTTAATCACAATTTAGCTATTTAGTTTTATTAATGATATTATTTATATATATGCGTTTTAAATATTAGTAATAATTAATCTATAAATTATCTCGTTTTCTTATTGTAAATATTAATTTGTATTTTAATCAGTATCAAATATTATTATTATTATTATTATTATTATTATTATTATTATTATTATTATTATTATTATTATTATCTAGATATCTGTTTGGGGTCTATATCGACCTCATAGCAGTTAGACCCTTGTACTATACCGGCAGTCAGTTCGAAGCCAACATCGATATATTCCTAGTAAATACCAGTCATTTCGTTTAGACTTTAGCCCAACGAACCCTAAAATATTGCGAAAATTTGTTTTCGCTTAATTATGCCAAACTTCTCTTTTGAAGTTGAGGGTTTTCGGAAAACAACTGCTGTGATTATTAAAGCACTAAAAAATTCGTTTAAAACACTGAAAAAAATAAGTAAACTTCAAATATTTCTCGTTTTCCTTCCTTCTTTTAGACAATTTTTAAGCTTCTTTGAGCTTTTCCACACGACCACTTAACTCTGCTAGCTTCAGTCTCTCGGGACTAAAAACATCTTTATCAATATTTACTCATTTCTCTATATTTCTGACAGACTTACCGCGGAATGAAGAAGAAGAAGGCTAAAGAAGAATATTTTCACGACGTACGAAGGTCATACACAGCACATGACTTAATAATATCTCAACATTAAGATGTGACCTAAATGAAAACTAATTGCTACCGATCGGCTGGTACAATTTGTCTAATTCAACGAATCAAAAACTTTTCCTTTCCAGTCAAATTAAACTCCTTCTATTGGCTTTAAAGTTAATTGTCTCGGGGTTATTATAAGGAAACAAAAGCTTAAATTCAGGAAAATTTGCGTTCAACATTGTAAACAACTGCCCTTCGTATTTTACAATAAATTTCATCTATTTTCTTAAGGTGAACAGCAGTTTTAACTTTAAAAAGTCTTAAAATACTTGAAGAAAAAAACTTGTTTGAAAACCCCAAAAACCTGGGTTTTTTCTGGCTATTTTTTTCTCCCTAGTAAAGCACTCAAATTCAATCCAATTATCTCTTGAATGAAAATCTCATTCAGTTTAATACATTTTCTGCTTTTTCTTGTGGATTGTTAGTGGATTTATATTGTTTTTAATTTCAGCAAGTAGTTTTTTAACAGACTTGGCACGGAATGTTAGGAAATATCCCAGACTACAAAAGCCTCAGTCCACTAACCTCAACTTAATAGCTATCTTAATGTGAAGTAAATCAATTCAAAAACCTCAATAATTCCTCAGGGTATCCGAATTTTGAATATTTTAAACATTCTCTCTCAGTTACACTTTAGTTTTAAGGTAACGGCTAACGACTTTGAATGAGGTGTACTCGCGTTAACTCTTTTATCTAAATGTTTTGAAGAGGAAATTGTGATTCAGTTATGATGTGAACTCGTCTCTCCCAAAAAACGAAAAAAGCCTTCAAAATGCCTACTAGCTCGAGATATACATGTATGATATTCCCAGTAGAATCGGATTCGCTTTAACAATGAGCACATTAAGAATTTCTCCATTCAAACTGCGACCATCAAACTCAAAAAACTAATGAAAATTATCTTCAATAATTTCTACTTCTTTTCGTCGTTTGCAGTAATTTTTACGATAATGATATACAACAAAATGAAGTGGTCGAAATGTTTGTTGATATAACAAAGAAACTCATGAAGAATCATTTAATGGATTCAACCAAGATGAGACTATGAAAGAGAGCGATAATGACTGCAAATTATTTGTTAATCAACTGAAGAAAGTTTTCCTTAATGATGGAAAATCTAGCGCAGTCTTCTGATGACAAGTGAGTCAAGAGACATCGGAAAATAAACTTGACAAAGAAGATTTTTCATCCGGAGATGAAGTACATGTGCAAATAATATTTTTTCACTCCAGATCTAAGTAGCTATCTGAGTAGTTAGCCAAGTGATGAAACCTTATCAGGAAATCGGTGTTTTTTCGTGCGGATCTCGGATGAATATGGGTTTGTTGTCAATATATTGATTATATCAGCTACATCAATGCTATCGAACCCCGAAACAACCTCTGGGCTGATCTAAGTCAGGGCATGGCTAACTCACAGATCGAACCCTAAAACAACCTCTGGGCTGATCTAAGTCAGGGTATGGCTAACTCACAGCAGTCACAGATCGATCCCTGAAGCATCCTCTGGGCTGATCTAAGTCAGAGCATGGCTAACTCACAGATTGTGCGTCCGTAGGCTAACTCATGCATTCACAGAGTTACAACCCCATTGATTGATTCATTAAGCTTTTAGGGATAGATTCTGAGATATGGAAAATTCCATTCTAAATTAGAGGTCTGTGCACGCGCGCAGGCTTAATATTCCTTTTGACTCGAGCCTTCCCCACTGTGAAGACGATGGCGCACACGGCAGAACGATATGAAAAAGATAAATAAATCAAATAATACTTTTAAGAAGGGAAGAAAGAAAGAAAAAGGAATACAGAAAGAAGGAATGAAAGGAAGGAAGGAAGAAAAAAGAGAGAGAACGAGAGAAAGAAAAAAGAAAAAAAAAAAAAAGAAAAAAAGAAAAAAGAAAGAAAGTTCCTAAAACGGCTGTGCGGTTTCTTGAGAAAGATCAAGCGGAAAATCTCGTTTGTTTTGAGGTTTTGTATTCCAAAAATAACCTCTAGATCAACACAAAATAAAGATGAAACTCACAAGTCCTTATCTTTATTACATTTTGCTTTTATGATCGTAATTTTTTTCTAATTAGACTTGTGAATCAAAAATATCCCAGGAAGCTCACTGACACTTCATCTGACAATATAGTCAACTGTTTTCCGTTTTCTAAGAATATGTCAAACTAAACGACACGCACACTGGATATTAAACGCGAAAAATAAACAAAAAAGTCATTATTAATTCATGACAGTTTGATGTTTGGGAGTTCAAAGTAATTAGATAACGAAGTGTGAATCTGCTGGTCAAATTGACTACAGGCTCATAAGTAACGAATGACGTTGGTATTTCGAGAACAGGGGCTACGAATCAGCGGTCGTGAGTAAAATCGCGGGCTCATCTGGTACTATAGTTTCGAAAAAATCTCAAGATGAGCTACAAAAGTGAAGAATTATGTATGTACGTTCTTTCTCTCGCTTCTTCATTTATTCCTTCCTTCTTTCCTTCCTTCCTTCCTTCCTTCCTCCGTCCGTCCGTCCGCTCGATAGCTCGTTCGTTCGTTCGTTCGTTCGTTCGTTCGTTCGTTCGTTCGTTCGTTCGTTCGTTCGTTCGTTCGTTCGTTCGTTCGTTCGTTCGTTCGTTCGTTCGTTCGTTCGTTCGTTCGTTCGTTCGTTCGTTCGTTCGTTCGTTCGTTCGTTCGTTCGTTCGTATGTCGTTCGTTCGTTCGTTCGTTCGTTCTTTTTTTCCTTCCTTCATTCACTAATTTCTTCATTCATATCTTACTTCAGTTCTTTGTCTTCATATTTTCATCACCATTTTTTTAATTCTTTGTGCTACTATTATTGTTACCATTATTATGGTTGTTGTTATTGTTGTTATCATACTAATCTTTATCAACCCATATCTGAGAAGCAGATTCGCCATTTTCCATACGTCATGCTCACTGGTCACAAACAAAGCATTAAAAACCTTGCAGCCTCGACCGAATGCTTTGACCCCTTCTTGCTGGGTAACAAACTCTACTCCGATATTCAGAAGAAGAATGTAAGAACGACAACCAAACACTACTGGTTTTTGCCTCGATTCTAAAATAACAAGCCTTTAATCCTAAAAATTTAAATGTAGACCAAAATATGATACTAATCTGCTTATCCACTTATCTCGGGATTATCTTTCCATAATTGCTTGTTTGAGAATAATCCCTTATAATTAACTACTTGTTTAGCTTTCTTTTAAAATAAAACTTACAAATCATTAAAACCCGGAAAATATTGGATGATAGTCCGAACTCTGTTCTTAACCACTGGGTCCCTCATAGACTTCAAGTTCAAAATGTTACGCAAGTCCTCAGAAATCTAAGTTTTTGATTTAAGTGTGCTAGTATTCTCATTTTTTCATCTCCACTTACCGATTTTAGGACCAGTGGGTTCTCCTTGCCAACAAGCTCTTATCGATGAAAATTCTCAAGTGTAGTGAGAAAAGGAATCGTTTTCGTAAATCCAAATGACAACTTAGTTCACTAATGGATTCACTTTTGATAGATTTTCAAATAAAGCCGTACAGTCTTGCAAAACGTTCAAAGCTCAAAACAATAATCTTGACGACGAGACCGGATCCAAACAGAGCCGCCAAACCGCATGATTAAAAATGAAACGCCGATGGTTCTAAAAATATTTTTCTGTAAGTTTAAGTTTCAAACAATAGCTTGATTGTTGATGTCGGTATTTAATGTCGGGTACTTCACCGGACAATCAGCTAAAATCTGTCAACTATTTGTTCGAAATTACAGTCTAGGAATCGATGTTTTGGGGATTTCCGATCCGTTATTGGGTAAAGTTTTTTTCGTTTCCTATGGCAGAATATTTAAGACTGAAAATTGACCAATTAAAATAAGAGAATTGTAATTTGATTTAGGTCTGATTATCTTGAGACAATGAATATACAAAACGTTTGATTTTTCTTAGAAAATCTTCAAATCTTTTGAATCTTTCTCGCTTTTCATTTCTCTACTTCTCATTTCTCTCATTTGACATTTTCCTATTCACCACTTTCACATTCCCATAATGCTTTGCGTTTTTGGGGGAGAACAATAAAACAAAATAGTCAATACTACCACGAAGATTAATAAGAATTGAAGAAAAACATCTAAAAAACACTTGGATCTATGATAGATTCTATCAGAATTCACAAAACCAGACAGTAAGAAATTTGAACAGGTTTACTAGCAAAAGGCATGCATTTCTTAGTAAGTCCATACATTGTCTGTAACATCAAACCTTTCATTCTCACATGCGTGTGGAATAAACTCTGATTAAACTGATACTAGATTTTTTAATGATAATAGCAAATATACTCAACATCTCCACGAAAATCTTTGAATTATCAAATAATTTTTGCTATTGTTGCCCCCCAAAAGCGCAAAGCATTATGGGAATGTGAAAGTGGTGAATTCATTTCTAAGTCCCATTCTTTCTATTTTGAATTTTCGAAAATTCCATTTCTCAATTTTTTTCATTTCTATAAATTCTCATTCTTTCACTTTTCATTTTACTTATCCCATTCTTCCACAATTCTTATTCCTCAACTTTTTATTGTGATTTCTGTGATTTAGAAATACTTTTTTTTTACAAACAAAACCTCTCGTTCCTCCACTTTTCATTCACATGCGGATTTTCCATTCTTTTCTTTTTCACTTCTATCACTTCCCATTCCTCCATTTTTTATTTCTAAAGTAAAGTTCCTATATTTAGCGTCGGTAGTTCCTTCAGTTGGAATTCAACTGCTATCAACGGAAGCTGACAGTGCGCAGCTTTACCCCCTCTCTCATCAGTGCTCTGTATTCAAAGCTAAAGCTACGCGAATAGAAAGAAATGGAAAGAAAGACCTGAAGATCATGAAGATCGAACAGTGGACCTCTAGCTCCAAAGGCCGGGCACTAACCAACTTTTTCTCTTGTTTACTATTCCTTTACTTTAAATTTTTTACAATTTTTCATTTTTCTGTTTTTCATTTCTATCATTTCATTTCCTCTTACTTCCCAATTCCTCCACTTTCCATTTCTCAGCTATTTCCTATTCATTCATTTTTCATTCATCTCATGTTCCATTTCACTACCTTTCATTCATTATATTACGAGTACAGCAAGGTATGCAATAAGGAAGAATTCGATAATTATCTTCGGAAGTAATCATTCGTTGGCGTCAAAATGACCCGACATAAACGTATTCCTATGAATTTTTGATATTTCTCTTCAAAAAAAAAAAAAAAAAAATACCTAGATTAATAATAATTGTGGTCTTGCTTGAGCATTGGGTCTATTTTACCGGATATTCGTGATTATTAAAAAAACTGATCGATAATTGAGCTCCAGAAAAATTCATAATTAGAATACAACCTGGAAACAATACGTCAATCATCGTAAAACAATGATTTTCTTATTATTTTTAAAAGCATCCTGCGGATCGAACGAACCAAAACACAACTATATTATATTTCATTGTAATTGACATTGTTTTGTTAGATTTTTGGGTTTTTGATTTAATCTTTCTTTGTTGTTATTTCAGCTTTCTCAGGCAGAGATGGCAAAACTCAATCATCACTAAAAGGAGCCAGTTTATTTTTATTACGAATCGAATATAACTGATGCATGTGTGAGATAGATCATTAGATCATCTAGTTTTGCATGAATGATTTCAGACTACTGATATCGACTGAAGATTCTTCGAAGTCTGTTGCACATCCTGGATGGTTTTGCTGTAAAGACTCCGCGACAAACACGAATAAAACGAACCCCAGCTTGGGTTACAAATACAACATTCACGCCGGGGGAAATCTAAAACGAATAACCATCCCTTCAGATAATAATAATATCGCAATAATGAGGTATACATACTTATAAATTAACATGAACACTTAAATCTTAAGAAAATCTGACCGTGATCCAATATAAATGACAAAATAAGAATGTGTGTAGAACATGTGCTGGTTTGGTCTGAATAGTTAATTGGTTTGAAAATAAAAATTGTGTTTTTTCCTTGAACTGAAATTAGCGTTAATAATCTTTAATAAGATATTATTGAAGACATTTACCTCTCAGGCATTGTTGTGTTGCTTTTAGATTCCTGTATTTTCTTGCTTGGTTTGTGATCGTAGGTAAATCAATCGAAGTAGGGGTCGAACCAGTAAAGCGCCTCAAGACGTGATTCTTCTTTACAATCTTGATTTTCTAAACACAAACATTAACTTAATACCAACAATCGATCGATGTGGTTGCCGTTTCTATGTTAATAAAACAGGAAATTTAATCAAAACATAGAGAGAGATATAGACTTCGAATGTCTACAGTACAAGGTTGTGGAACTGCTGTAAGGACGTCGTTGACTGCTGACCACAGAAAAAAAAAATAGATTCACCAATATTGGCATAATACGCAGCGGTGGTCTAGATGATTGGGCTACGGTCTTTTATCACTTATTTGTCAGAAAACTGGTTGGTCATTCTCACGATATTTCATTTTTGAAGGCGTAAAATAATCATTAGCAGCGTACTGAGGTACTTTTGGTTTTAACAAACTGTCATTATTGAATTATTTGATTGATTAGCGAATTATTTGAAGAAGCAGGGTTAAAAGCAGAGGTCACTTTCTGTATACAACGGATCTTATTGCGATGGCGGAGAGGATGGATTGCTAGGTGAGGAGATGAGGAGGGGAACAATGTCGATGAAGGCAAAATAAATTATCAGTGTAACTCATCAGTATCAGTATACAGACTACTAACGGTGTGATATCAGCATGAGCATTATTTATTAATATCATCGCGTGTATCATTATCTTGTACCATCATGTATCACCATCATCATCATGTATCATCACTATTATCATCATGTATCATCACTATCATCATGTATCATCACCATCATCAGGTATCATCACTATTATCATGTATCACCACCATCATCTTGTATCATCACCATCATCATGTATCACCACTATTTGAACTTTCTGGAACAACCTCTGGGCTGATGAAAGTCAGGGCATGGCTTACTCACAGATCGAACCCTGAAACAACCTCTGGGCTGATCTAAGTCAGGGCATGGCTAACTCACAGATCGAACCCTGAAACAACCTCTGGGCTGATGAAAGTCAGGGCATGGCTAACTCACAGATCGAACCCTGAAACAACCTCTGGGCTGATCTAAGTCAGGGCATGGCTAACTCACAGATCGAACCCTGAAACAACCTCTGGGCTGATGAAAGTCAGGGCATGGCTTACTCACAGATCGAACCCTGAAGCAACCTCTGGGCTGATCAAAGCTATGGCACGGCTAACTCACAGAAAAAACAAATATTGCGGCGTTGATACAATAGAACATAAAAAAGAAAGAGTTTATTTTTCGTTGGTATCATCTAGTAACTAAGTGTTCGTAATAAGTCGAACGTGCAGTAATGTTAAAATATCTAAAGCGCTTGTTATTTATGCTCACTCTAAGTGGTCACGTGAAAAAAAATCAGAATTTGTGAGGCGGACGCGATTTTAACTGACCACTGAATTATCAGACATGCTAGACTATTTCTATCATCATTATTGTCATCATCACCATCATCATCTACAAAATCATCTCCAAAGACATAGATCACAGCTCGGCATGTTTTTAGCTTTTCACGGAAGGACGATTCGTTTTGAATAAAGATCAAGGTATTTTTAAGTAGTTGTACGAACATGTATTGTATATTCATCTGAAGTGCCCTTTGTTCATTGTTTAGACTAGATGCAAAAGATTCACTCAGGCAGAATTCATTACTGACTCTAATTGGGCGGACAGGAATACCATTGAAAAGAAACTCCAGGCCTACTGCGTCGAAAGACGAGATCTTAATACGAGATGCCTTCAAACCTAAAAATAGCTTTGAAATATGCGGGTACTGCAACCGCAAGACTGCACAGACAGTGGAATCAAGTAATGATAGTTTACTGAGGACACTAGCGTTTGGATAGCTGTTTTAACTCGATTTCAAATCGACAACTAATTACTCATCGAGTGACTTCTGTGCCCTTTTCTATTTTAGACAATCCTGCGCCCATCACTTAGTCTAGGATGGCTTTAGGATAGCTACTTACCTACTTCATGAGGTGACCTCTTTTAACTGACCAGTATGAACGTGCTTTATGTCACTGGATGGATAGACTGAATCAAAGAGAACACTTTATATTAGCATTGTCACTATGGTTACGCTAAGATGTCCGCTCTGCATGGGTACATTGAGACCTGGGGAGTCCAGGGGGGGGGGGGGGGGGGTGACGATAGGGCTGACTGAACCCTCAGGCAATAACGAACCAATCACCGTTGCTGCAGTTTTCTCAGTAGAATCAAAGTCTTGTCCCACAAACAACTACACAGTATCTGTTTTAAAGATCGCTACAAGGATTACGAGATACGTTTTTTCCACAGGACAGTAAACATTGCAACAAGTTATCATGTGAATCAAATTTATTAAATGAAAACTTACAAAGTGACGTCCATTTACCTCTTAGTTTATAAGGCTTTGCCAGACAGAACCTTTAGATCTAGAATTGATCTAACGTGCACTAAGGACACTTAGATCCAAAAGAAGGCTATCCTTTGGCGTCGTTCATGCAGACATTCTAAGAGGAGAAGAAGGAAAAAGAAAAAAGAAAAGACCCAAACATCGGACCGAAAATTTATTACTGCGATTCTCAACATTCTGTGAACTGAGACAGATTTCAACGGCTTGTTGTGAAATTGGTTTTTCGCTGCCGCGTCAATCAAAGCTAATCAGTCGGTACCTTCTTATATTTTTGACTGGCGGCAGCGAAAAACGGGCAACTCGCAACTACCGACACGGAGTTCGCAGAATATTGAGAATCGCAGTAAATCCGTCTTTCAGATGAAAAAGACAGTTTGAATTTAACTTATGTTAGCAAAAATTCAGGCTTTATAAAAATGTCGTAGATTCAAACTTTGATACTTTTCCTTTGTGAGATGAATTAAGAAAATGTGCAAAGAGAGGGAGAGGAGAGGAGAGGAGAAGAGAGGAGGGGAGAGGAGGGGAGAGGAGAGGAGAGGAGAGGAGAGGAGAGGAGAGGAGAGGAGAGGAGAGAGGGAAAGAAAAAGAGAAAGAAAAAAGGGAAGAAAAATGGCGTAATAAACAAAAAGTGTTATTTTCCGATTTTCTATCAAAATTCTTTAATATATTCACGCGTCTCTCATTCGTAAAATTACAAATATTTACAAATGAAATCATTTCCCATGCATCGTCGAGTTTTTAGAAAACAAACCATCCCACAGGGGGTATCCCACATACACCAGGAAGATTGCCTACACTCTGTTCCTTGTTTTCCCTACTTTGCCATTTACAGGGATAAGTTACTTTACTTTCAAAGCACTCATACCTACTGCCTTCTTTTTAAGAATTGTCCTACATATTCGCATCATGTTTCCAAAGGATAACACATAAATACCACTGCCACGTGCTACCATGATACTCTACTATCTTTCCCTGTAGCTCACTATAGTTGACCCTCTTTCGACGTGTCTTCTCTTCAATCAATCACTTGTTTTAATTGTATTGTATTCCTATTGTTTAGATTGTGATTCGTGAAAAAATTCTTGCCATACTCGTAGATGCTGATCATAATTGCACATGCAGGTGGTACTTTGACCATCCTTGGTGCAATACCTTCAAATTGATGATCAAAAAAAATATATGAAAAAATGAAAAAAATAAATAAATATATAAATAAAACTAAAATGAAAAAATAGAAAAAATAAATAAATTTCTTTATTTAAGTGTCTAGTCGTTAAAAACAATAGAACCACTCAATTGAGACGAAATATTTTATCCCATTTCAGACCACATGTCATTCCCTCTCCTGGATCTCAATCAGCCAATAAAATCTCCTTACTGCTCCAAATGCTGGTCAAACACTGTCCACCATGTGCTGTCATTTCCTGTCTCATGCGGAGATGCTCATCAGCTGAATCACAAGTTTTTGATAATATAATTCTTTCTGGCTGACAGCAGCTTGACCACCATTTGGAGCAGATAAAACGATTCAAAAGACTTTTTTGAGGCGATTAAAACCCAGAAACACCACAAGAAACGATGCCCGAATTCAAAGTAGAAGCTGATAATGTGATTGGCTGAGAGGAAAATATTCCTGCGCGCGCAAACAAAATAATGATAAAACTCATACCTGCAAACAAACTTGATATTCCCTTCTCTCGGTACAGTTTTATAATTATTGAGGCAGTAAATGACAGTCTCTTTTGGGATCCTAAAATGAAAAAGACATTCATATACCGTAAATCTTCTATTAAGCCCCTCGGGGAGCTTATTTATTTCAGGCACGTTTGAGGGGGGCTTATTGGAGAGGGGGGCTTATTGGAGAGTGGCGGGATTAAAAGAGAAGGGGGGCTTAAAAGAGAAAGGGGGCTTATTGATTTTTAGCCGAAATGCAGTAAGCTTTGCGTTATCAGGATATAATATGATATGACAACTTTATCCCAACATGATAAACCCAGGATTAAATGCATAATCTAGGGATGATAAAGACTTGGTATATGCATTGTTCAAATTACACGGTATTTTCAACATTTGATTCACTTGTGTTAGTCCCTCAAGTATGATTTACCATTATTGTGAATTGAGCTGTGAAGGGGGAGGGGAGGGGAGCTTAAAAGAGGGGGGCTTAATAAATTTCATCCTTTAAAAAGGGGGGCTTATTAGAGAGGGGGGCTTAATAGAGGATTTACGGTATGTACTACGAAGTTTGAAAATATTGTCACATTTCTAAGACACTAAAACTCTTGTTATACTTTAAGTCGCTTGATGTTGATATACTGTATGCTAGTGCTGAACTATCTTTTTAGTCCAGTCGTTTGGCTGTCATGAAGATCAAATAAACGTTGTTGCTGTTGCTCCTATTGTGTTGTTGTTTGTCGCTACTGTTGCTGTTGTTGTTGCTGCTGTTGTTGCTCCTATTGTTGTTGTTGTTGTTGCTGTTGCTGTTATTGCTGGTGCTGCTGTTGTTGTTGTTCTTGCTGCTGTTGTTGTGGCTGTTACTGTTGTTGTTCCTTCATTTTTCCACTGAACATAATGACCACTCATATCTATGGACTTCTTTACTTACCAAACTCTAGTTCCCCCAGTTCTATCTGTCTGTGAGTCTTGACCACATCAAATGGTTGAGTCATTACTGCTGCAACCTTAAAAAAAAAACACCAATAAACTCAATACATTAAAGCCCAGTAAACCACCCTTGGAAACAGAACTGGAGACATGAGCATGAGGAAATCGATCCAGATAAGCTGGCTCCAGTTCCTTGATTCACTCGGAGCTCTCTGTTTCTTGGTAGAGACAGAAAGGAATGTGGGCTCTGGATCATCAATTCGTACTCTCTTATGGCCCTGTTACACTGTGCAGGTTCCCAGCAACTTGTCTTGTTGTAAGACAAGTTGCTGAAAAATTGCAGAGTGTAACAGGGGTTGTCTCACATTTTTTGTCATTGCACGTAGTGTTGCACGAAGTACATGTAGATTAGCAACAGATTGCTGGCAATGCCATTTCAATGCATATCAGCCCTACAACAATTTTTCTCACAATAATAAGGCATACTCTTCAAGTCGCTGCAAGTTGCTGAGATCACATTGCAGTGTAACACCTCACCTTGGCAACCAGCAACGCTATATTTTCAAGCATTGCGAGACAAGTTGCTGAGAAAATTGCACAGAGTAACAGCACCTTTACTCAACTGGAGATGTTTGTGAACTAATTGGAGATGCGTGCCAAGTTGAAGGTGGGCAAGGCAGTGAAGCAACAGGTGGAGAAATGCCTCGCCCACATTCTACTCAGCCTGCATCTCCAATGAGTTCACAAACATCTTCAGTTGAGTAAAAGAGTAAAAATTGCTGATTGCAAATTGCTGGAATGACTGGAGCTTTAGGAAATTCACAAAAAGATTTTTGTGCATGGGCACATCAACTGGCCCTGTCATTCCGAGTTTCTTCGATAAACTTCTGCCAGTACTTTTGATTGGTTCACACAACAAACAACACAAGGTTTTTTTAGAACACAAGTGGTAACTTACCAGACCTGAACCAGCACCACAGAAAAATGATGACCAGAATCCAGGTTCTGGTACTTTACTGCGCAGATATTCATAGCCAAACCAATAGAAAGCTGATGAACAAAGATACAAGAAAGGTGAACCATTTGCCATTACCACATAGTTGGTTGTAAGGGTACTTTTAAACAGCTAAATCTAAACACAGATCTTGAAACAAGTATGCAAGACTAATAGGGATCGGACAAACATTAACTTAATGCTATCGAACAACAAGAAGAACAAAAAGAAGAGAAAGAACAATAGCAGTAGCAACCACAGTAGCAACAAGCACTACAACAACAGCAGCAACAACAACCGCAACAGCATCAACAGCAGCAGCAATAGCAGTAGCAACAACAGCAGCAACAGCAACAACAGCAGCAGCAACAGCAACAACAGAAGCAACAACAGCAGCAACAACAACAGCATCAACAGCAACAACAGCAGCAGCAACAGCAGCAACAACAACAGCATCAACAGCAACAACAGCAGCAACAACAACATCAACAATAGCAGCAGCAACAGCAGCAACAACAGCAACAACAACAGCAGCAACAGCAACAGCAACAACAGCAACAGCAACAGCAGCAATAGCAGTAGCAATAACAGCAGCAACAGCAACAACAACAGCAGCAACAGCAACAACAGAAGCAACAACAGCAGCAACAACAACAGCATCAACAGCAACAACAGCATCAACAGCAACAACAGCATCAACAGCAACAACAGCAGCATCAACAGCAGCATCAGCAGCATCAACAGCAGTAACAGCAGCAGCAGCCAGCAGTAACCATAGCAGCATCAACAACAGCAGCAGCAACAATAACCACACTTCAAATCCCCAAATTACCTGAAAATGGCAAGTCTCTTAGTAACGTTGGACCAAGTCCTTGCCAGAGTGAAAACACGCCTCCTTGTTGGATAGCATTTCTTATAACACTGCCTAATTCTGTGAAAGAGCAAAATAGTTTGAAATAAAATAAAAACAGTTAAACATGTAAGGAAAGAAAGGCAAGACAAATATTAAATCAATCAATATGCCGTGTTTTATGAGGGTACACTGTAACAAATAATGCATGGAGGCTTGTTTCAAATCTGGCCCTCAATTCCTGATCAAAATTTTGAAGTTAACTCATTTATGGGGGGAGGAAAACCAGATAACCATGAGAAAAACCCTCAAAGCACAGGAGAGAACCAACAAACAACTCTACTCTCATATGACACCGAGCCCGGCAGGACTTGAACTCAGGTTGCAAATTGGTGAGACATTAGCAGAGCATGCCACTTGTGTTTCCCTCAAAATCACTCCCATGTCAATGGAACAAATAAGTATGGTAAAACTGTGCAGAAGAGGGTTTGCATTTTTTGAGTACCAGTCGTACAGATCAAGTTGCTGGTTTAAGATATACATCTGTTATATATTTATCTTACCAGTATATCTGTAACCACTTCTTGACTGTAACTTTGTTCTTATCATTTCAATGGGTGAAATTACTGTCACTGAGATGGCTGAGAAAAAACATGATACAACATTAGAACTTTGAATTCTGCTAGTAAAAACAAAAGATGTAAGTTAAAACAAATCAGGGGTGGTAGGAGAAGTGTAAAGTGGGGGGGGGGGGGGGGTGGGGGTGAGGCATCAAAACATTAATGAACCCAAAAAAACAGCTAGGCTAATGTGTACCCAACATTGCACCTAGCTATAAATCTTCCTTGAAAATATAATCAAACAAGCAAAATGCACTGCTGGAATTCGCAACTTTTCTAAAAAAGTGGTGGAGGGCCCCCCTGCAAATGCTCCACTACATTATACCATATATATATATTACATATATCTTACTTCTCGCAGTGCTGCCACTCAGTATTGGTGACCAGATATTCGTCTCTCCACTCTTGAAACCATAATACACTTTAAGATGATCATAAAGTGTAAAGTATATCATAGTATTAGGAACTGCCATCACTCTGTAAAACAAAGAAATGAAATATCTTATCATAGAGCACTTCATTGAGAGGGTTAGGTCACACAGCTCTAAACTACATGCATCATTAGCTTCCAGACTTATTCTGGCAAAGAATTGGGCTGACAATCACAGGTGTAGATGGGCCTTTACTCGGCTGGTCTTCTGGACTTGCTCCATTGACAGGGTTACCACTCAGGGCAATGATTATAATTGCCAATCAATGGATAATGTCCAGCCAAAATACCGCTTAAGCTGGTCTTCTTGACTTGCTTCATTGACAGGGTTACCACTCAGGGCAATTAATGAATATAATGGCCATGTCAATGGACAATGTCAAGCCAAAATACCACTTAAGCTGGCCTTCTTGACTTGTTGATCAATGTGGCAGGTCATCATGTCCAGACACTTATGTATGCCATGTAGCCACTCTTATGGTAAAATGAGATTGATTGACTTTTCAATGACCAAATCCCATTTTTCACTGACTTCACAGGTAACCCAAGCTACAAAGAAGGTTTTATGTGGTTCCAGGACCTCTCTAGCAGAATTCCACAGGGAACCCAAATTTCTAAAAAGGTGTTTTGTTTTTATTAATATTATTTGATGTACTTACAATGTTGGTGGCAGCCCTCTCCATAAGGTAGTAATTCCTTCATATCTAGGAATCTTTACAAACGCATCCTAAAGAAACAAGTTTTCAGTTGTATAATAATTCGCAATGGGAATGGAGTCTTGAACTATAGGCTCCTTTCAAAATTTCTTTTGTAAGATTTTCCTGTTCACCTAACTCCAATTGGAATATAGTTCTAAGTTGATTTTTGCAGTGGGAGGAAAACCTGAAGTAAAACTCTCAAAGCACAGGAGAGAACCAACAAATTTACTCACACCCTGTACAACACAGAGTTTTAGAAATTGATCCCAGGTACCATTGGTGAGAGGTGAGCAATCAAAGCTTTGTCAGTCGTGCTTTCTAATAGTTTTGAGAGTGATCTCTACTTTATTGAAATCATCAAGACGTTTCTGCTTACCACAGTGCTTTTGAACTGTAGAGGAGGTTTGTTAATCCCGTAAGATGATTCAAGGACTGAGCACAGACACAAGTGATCCATCAGACCATTACAATATATATAACATCGATCTAAAAAAATAATAATTCATTAATATCATTGATGTTTCTGACAACTGCAGGGGTGGATATAGGAGAGGGGTATAGGGGTGCACACCCTCCTCTGGGTCGACATACAGTAGCATGGTGGGCAAAAAAAAAAAACACCTGAAATCAGCTAACTTTTCCATTTCAATTCCAAAGTTCTTGAAATTCAGCCACAAAATACAGGTCAAATACCAAATTTGGCCGGACATTGACCGTTGACCAGCCGTTATTTTGAGCCCTGGGCAATGATAAAGTAATATGCAAAATAAAAAATAGAGGTTTTGCACCATTACCCGATGACAGCCATGATACATGTAGGTGACGGAAACATTTGAATCTGGTCTAATATGACATACATGAGAAATAATTCAGGTCCCCAGGGGGAAAAGACTATTGTTGTGCCTCCTGTCATGGCTGCCATAATGTGATGGTGCAAAGCCTTTATAGGGCATTCTGGTTCCAGGTGATGTAGATTCTAGGCATGTAATGTATTTTTGTCACAGCGAAAATTTCCAAGTGTTTTCTATTATCTCTTGTCAAAATGAAATATTTTCCACCAACAATGACGAAATAAGCTTTTTCTAAGGTATTTGGCGAAACTTTGCATGGATGAGTCTTATTTTCTTTATTTTCGAGCAAAAGCTGTTGTAAATCGAGCCGAAAACCTGGAACTAGGAAACATTGAGCTACAAACAAAATGTTTGCTGATTGGCTAATTCCTTCGGCCTGAGAGGAGTGAGATCACCTGCTTATAATGCAAGGTTCTATTAATGATTTGTAATGACATTGAGAATAACTTACTAAACTCACTTTGCGTGATTTGCTTTGCTTGAGCCTGCAGTCTCGTTTTCACCACATCCAGTGGAGTCACTAAAGAGAAAAGAATAATAATCAAAAACAAGGCAAAACATTCTTTATTCTCAGATGCATATTGTCTGAAGATATATGAATGTCATTATCTAATGGAATATTAAAGAAGCTTATGTAACCAATCAGGTTAAACTTTAACAGAGCTCTGAGAATGGGAAAAAATATAACAAATATCAAACTTACTGAAAAGCGAAGTAACTATTGCTCCAGAACCAGATGCAACCATTTGCTGTACAGGAGTTATTTCTCCTCTAGCAAGAGAACCCATGGTTGGTTAGTTCGTCCTCTTGCAGAATTCGTGCCCTAAATTTTTAACTCTGTTTATGTCCGGAAAATTGAACATTTAACCATTCAAACACGCTACAACCCTACAGAGCTATTAAAACTATTAATATACAAATAAAAATACATGGAAGACGTAGTTTTAGGGACTAGAAGCTTCATTATTTTGGATAAGGTCACACTTCACTCCTTTGATTGCGCCGCCATGTTTTTAATGCACGTGAATATCCCAGAATGCATCAAAACCCGATTTGAATAAATAGAATATATAAAATAAGGGGAGGGGAGGGTTAGGGTCAAATTGGGTCACTAGATACATATAGGATACTACATGGTCGAGCGGAGATACGAATTTTATCTTCGAGTGTTGATATTATCTATTATCTCTTGAGAGATAATATCAGCACGAGAAGATAAAATTCGTATCTCCAAGCGGCCACGTAATGTCCTGTTTATTATGTGAAATCTTCAATGAAAAATAATGGAGAATTTGAGACTTAATGAGCAAAAAGTAGAAATTTGACACCACCAGTGTTGATATAAATCGTATCCCCACTGGCCACTGGTGGGAGTGGAGATATCAATTTTATCATTTTGATGTCACTCAATATCACACTCTATTTCATATAATAAATTTCAATTATTTTATGATGCTTTTACGGGCTAATTAGTAAAAGCTCAGTTTACACATTTTTTTTTTTTTTAATGTCAAAGTCAAGTAAAATACCCAAGAATTATGTAAAAAAGGGGAGGGCCGGGTGGGGTCACATCGGGTCACTAAATATACTTTATCCTATTATTATTATGCTTTTAGGGGCTGATTAAAAAAGCTTTTAGTGGTTGTTATAAGTGTCAAAGTTAAAAGTAAGGCGATCTATCGTGATCGGGTTTGTACCAGGTCGAAATGCATTTTGGGAGTGAATCCTGTTAAGTGCCATTGCTAATGATATATCGGACGCGCTGTAAATCTCGGTAAGTTGTAACTTATTAGCCTCTTGATTTCAAGTAATTGTGTAGGAATTGTAACAACGATTCATCACATGCTGTAGCTACTATAAGATTTTGTAATCTTGTGCCCTTTAAGAAACATCAGAACGTCATTATGTCGACAAAGATTAGAGAGGAAATTGGTCGACTGTGGACGACACGAGTGTAGCTCACTGACATGATCAATAACAATGGACGACATACCGATGTTCTCAAGATCCTGATAATTTTGTCGAATCGCATCCTCGAGAATCACATGAGCAAACCGTTTCGAGAACTGTTCAAATCAGCTTTAACTTGGATTTCTAGAAAGCCGAGAATTTACTGTCTGCCAGCTTCATATGTTATTTGATAGCGTTGGCTTTCAGCTCGACCTTTGTAAGCTTTAGTATATTGTGGCGCGCTTCCAATTACATTTGTCCAAAAAACAAAACCATGGGGTTTTCCAAATCGAGATACAACAGACCGATAAAGAGGATTACTAAAAGGACCTCTACGGCTCAGCTGAGTCTTCATCAAACGTGCGCGCAATATTATTCGAGAAGACTTAATTAGATAAAAACTTATTTTGCGGTTATATTCATCGTGTGCATGGACGGCTTGTCCCCGATTTGTTTATCAAAATGTTAAATGTCTAACTTTAGGTTTAGTAATATTTCATTTGCAGTAAACATAAGCTGACAGCAAATTAAATAATTTGTATATTATATATAAGCCTTATTTAGTTTTATTCTCGCTAGTTGTTTGTTTGTTTTCAATTTTTTTAAATGTTAGTCATATTAATATTAAATATTAATCTTGTTTTCGGATGCCCAACCTGTTTTTTTTTTAATATTGCACGTGACGTCAAATCTGCTCAATGTGTAGAAAACAAAAGTATTTCAATCTTCTGAGAATTGGAAGCTTGGTGTTTTTGTCCTCCAAATTGAGCTGCATTCTGATGTACTGCAAGGAGTCTTTATAAGACTCTGTTTTGCATGTTTTCAAAAGTCACTCTAGAATAGCTTGGAAATTGATTTCTGTATATTGGCCATTTAAGAGCACTCCGCATGTCCATTAAGTTATGGATGAATGCAGAGGGTTGCTGAGCACGAGGAAGCTTGAGAGCCACAAACAAAACAAGCTCTATAGCGTCTTTTGTATTTAGCAATCAACTGATCAATGCATCCATGACTCAATGAGCCCAAGCTGAGCAAGTGTTGACTAAAATAAGAATAGTGAATATTAAAATAATATAAAAAAAACAACTTTTATTTAGTGTTCTTTATGATACAGGTAGTCATTGCCAAGTCTTCCTACAGGGTTCGTAAATTATCCATTGTGAGAATTTCCAAAACCAGCACAAAAATAAAGCCAAATTCATGGATCTGGAACATCCAACATACATTTACCAATATATGCCAAACAATACTGTACACATACGGTGCTGAAGGGGAAAACAATTCTTTGGTGCTTTACAGCAAAAACAATTATTTGCAAGGTAGAAACTGGATAAGTTACAAAAAATCCAAAACCTTTCCATAGCCTATAGTAGACCAAAAATAATTTATCAATTTCCAAAACTTTCCAAGACTTTCCAAAACCCCTTTTATAACCTTGTTCCTAGCTAGGCAAGTGCTGTCAATAATTATCAATAAATATTGATTATTGTTTAAGTCAGTTACAGTAGTGAAAGGTGAATGTTAAATAGCTATGCCATATATTTACCCTTATATTCATGGTTCGTACAACCTTGAAAAGTCCTTGGAAAAAAGTCCTTGGAAAGATAGAAACGGTCCTTAAATTTTAAATATTTTGCTTGTTTATGATATATATTTACAAATATTCTCAATGACTTTTATTTTTCCTCTTTGTGGCTCATAAAATCCAATTTTCTTTTATTTATTCTTTAATTTTAATTATTCTACATTTTGTTGTTACAGGTTGGTATATACGCTTGAGATTCTACAACTTCCATTTCCTCCTGTAATTTTCTCACTTCAAGTTGAAGCAGTCAAGTTACTT
Organism: Anthopleura sola; assembly: GCA_023349425.1. Taxonomy (NCBI): domain Eukaryota; kingdom Metazoa; phylum Cnidaria; class Anthozoa; order Actiniaria; family Actiniidae; genus Anthopleura; species Anthopleura sola. The sequence continues at coordinate 6,071,263 of JALHLI010000013.1, forward strand.
CTTTTTTTATCAAATGAGCACCTCATGACATTGCCTCTTATCCAAGAAAACAAAAAATGTCTTACAGGAATAATACTTTCTGCAATCTTCCTTCTGTTTCTTATCTATGGACCCGATTTCCATCATTCTGGCCAACTAAAACTAAAAGCTAAGCAAACATTTATCAATGGAAATAAACCAACAAGAGTTTTTCAAGTCACTGCAAAAGGTTTGAAAAGTTTCTTCAAGAAACCACACCAAAAAAATGTCAAACTGTCTGAAACTAAAAAACAATATCTGCCAAATGCTCTGCTTATTGGTGTTCGAAAGGGAGGAACAAGAGCTTTGCTCAGGGCAATGGATCTAAATCCTAATATACACACTGTGTCTAAAGAAGTTCATTTCTTTGACCGAGATGAAAATTATAGAAAAGGAATAGAATGGTATAGGAAGAAGATGCCTTTTGTATCAACTGAGGCTACTGGACAAATAATTATGGAAAAAACCCCGGCATATTTTGTCACTCCAAGTGTTCCTGGACGCATCTACAACATGTCAAAAACTGTCAAGCTCTTAGTTGTTGTCAGAAACCCTACACGACGGTCAATTTCAGATTACACTCAGTTGAAATCCAAGAACCCATCCATGCCGCCATTTGAAGAGTATGTGACCACAGATGAAGATCAGAAGATACTGAAGGTAAACGAGACTTGTGTTCGTATTGGAGTTTACTGCAAACATCTTCAAAATTGGCTGAAGTATTTTCCATTGAAGCAGTTTCATTTTGTCAGTGGAGAAAAACTCTCAAGTGATCCAGTACCTGAACTGCAGAATGTTGAAAGATTTCTTAACTTAGATTTTGAGATAAAGGAAGATGATGTTATTTTTAACAAGACTAAAGGCTTTCCTTGTTTCAAGAAGCACATGCCACAGAATCAATCTCCCAAGTACTCTTGTCTTGGCCCTGCAAAAGGGCGTAAACATCCCAAAGTGCGGCCTGATATTCTACAATTACTAATGACATATTATAGTCCTTACAATAAACAATTTTATAAAATGGTTAACAGAGACTTTGGGTGGATTTAATCAATTTCCTTGTCTGCTGAGTCCAGTTGAAACAATGTGTCTTTGTTCAATCTTAAAGTCTTGTTTGACAGACAGAAGACAATATGTAGTAATGTTGCACTACCTATAGAGGTTGCAATTTATTATTCACTATGTGATGAAAAAAAGTTAAGGTTCAGTACTGATTCACATTTAGTAATACTCTTACGATTGAATGATTTTGGTTTGGGGCAAACTACTAAGACTTTCAAGGCATGCCTTGCACTCTTTGTGCTCGCTAAAACATTATTGTGCTTTCTGCTCTTGTTCACAATAACACACAGCGAGTACGACTTGTAGCAAGGCTAAAGCCAAACAAACTAATCACTCCATAATGAAAGTATTAACAAGATGATCTGGGAAATAATATAATAGTTTATAATTGTACAATATACCATGTAATTTACTTCTGTAATATAATAAAAGAAACAGTCATATTACTGTATATACATTCAACATGTATTGTATTACATGTGATGGTAATCTGGGGGTCAAAACATCTTGGCCCCGAGATAGGGAATCAGTTCAAGGAGTCTATATTGTAGCAATGTTAGCACGGATGTCACCTATTGATTTACCAACCAGAGATCTACAAGTGTATTGACCCATATCTTAATGACGTTTCATACCTGAACTACCACAATCCTTTTCAAAATTTGTTTTCATATTCAAATGTTAAAACTCCTTTGAGAATACCAAGACAATAGTGAAAATTAGCACAACAAACAATGCTACCGAAAGGGATTCTGGAAGTGTAGGTATAAAATGTCATCATTCTTGAGGCCTATTGGCTGCTGAAATAAAGAGATATTTTTGTTTCATGGTTGGTAAATTTGAATGAGAGAAGATTCCTGACCTCAATATTTATAATAAATTAGTGAACATCTCTATTGGAGAAACCCTATTGGATATATGACATCATGCTCTTGAGTATAAGATTCTTTGTTTGAATTGTATCCATATTCGTAATGTGTCTCCTCATGTGCAACCGTCAAACAAAGAAATGATTCTCTAGGGAATGACACGTGGTATGAAATGGGACATTATACCCAAGATGACCACTGTTTTCACTGCTACTGTATGTGCTGACCGAGGCAACAGCCATGACATGGAAAATGGGTAATTCACTGCCGTCAATCAGAGTACAGCATGTAGAGGTACTATACATTTTTTTTTGATTGACAGCAGTCTATTGCCCAATTTTCCTGTTGCAAAGGTTTTCTCGATCAGCCAATAGCAATGAAAACAGTGGTAAGAGGTCTTATCTGAAAGAATTACATATCTACATCAAGATAATCTTTCTAGAAGCATTTCTGCAGCAGTCGTCAAGTCATTTAGGTCAGGCTGTTTTGGTGTAACAAAAGGAGGGTGATCTCTCAGAGCCTTGAAAAGTTCACTAGGTGCTCGGCATACAAATTCCAAGCATTCCATTGGTCTGGGTGTATCTTCTTCTGGCCCTGTGGAGAATCGTATAATGTGTGAACAAAAATACCCTTTTTCTACTTACAAGTTTGCTTTGATCAAGAAATAATAAAAGACAGAAAAGGTCTTAGACCACTGGATTCACAATGGTAACTCTAGGCATTGATATCTGATACAACACGGCCACTCATATTGTATATAATAATTGTAATTGGTTACAAAATTAATGGTGATTAAAGATTAAAGATACACTTGATACCTGGAAGAAATAAAGCTGGATCAAAGTGGGTTGGTTCTGGGATGGTAGGAATCAGCCAAGTTATTACAGCACTTTTTTGGGCAAACTCATCTTGTAAAAATCCTCGTATTTGAGCAAAATAGAGATCTCCTTCAATATCCTCTAGTGATACAATGTCTCCAATCTGATACAATATACCCTGGAAAAATATGTAAAAGAGATACAAAAACGATTAAACCAAACTAGTTTTATTTTCAGTTTTATCAAACCCTGAAACAACATCTGGGCTGATCTAAGTCAGGGCATGACTAACTCCCAGATCAAACCCTGAAACAACCTCTGGGCTGATCTAAGTCAGGGCATGACTAACTCCCAGATCAAACCCTGAAACAACCTCTGGGCTGATCTAAGTCAGGGCATGACTAACTCCCAGATCAAACCCTGAAACAACCTCTGGGCTGATCTAAGTCAGGGCATGGCTAACTCACAGATCGAACCCTGAAACAACCTCTGGGCTGATCTAAGTCAGGGCATGGCTAACTCCCAGATCAAACCCTGAAACAGCCTCTAGGCTGATCTAAGTCAGGGCATGACTAACTCACAGATCGAACCCTGAAACAACCTCTGGGCTGATCTAAGTCAGGGCATGGCTAACTCACAGATCGAACCCTGAAACAACCTCTGGGCTGATCTAAGTCAGGGCATGGCTAACTCCCAGATCAAACCCTGAAACAGCCTCTAGGCTGATCTAAGTCAGGGCATGACTAACTCACAGATCAAACCCTGAAACAACCTCTGGGCTGATCTAAGTCAGGGCATGGCTAACTCACAGATCAAACCCTGAAACAGCCTATAGGCTGATCTAAGTCAGGGCATGGCTATCTCACAGATTGAACCCTGAAACCTCTGGGCTGATCTAAGTCAGGGCATGACTAACTCACAGATCAGACCCTGAAACAACCTCTGGGCTGATGTAAGTCAGGGCACAGCTACTCACAGATTGAACTATGAAAAAACCTCTGGGCTGATCTAAGTCAGGGCACAGCTTACTCACAGATCAAACTCTGAAACAACCTCTGGGATGATCTAATTCAGGGCACGGATCACAGATCGAACCTTGAAACAACCACTGGACTGATCTACCCTATACCATAGGTGAGAGGCAATTGCAGAACCACAATGCCAGAGATCAGAGGTACAGTACATAAGACAGTAGTGTAAAGTACTGTACTGTACTGTAAGTAGTCTGAAATAACAGTGTAGTGTAAAGTACTGTATGTAGTCTGAAATAGTAGTGTTTTCATACATTTCTGAATTTACCTTGAAATAAATCTTGTCAGAAGCCACAACAGTAGCCACACCATCAGGAGACTTGTAAGGCTTCAAATTATACATACAAAAATATGAATACATTATTTTTCATTAACTTTAATATGGAAGCAACAAACTCATTTTTCGATCGGGGTATCTTTGGGTGCAACCATATGACTCATTATTCATTGAGATATATTAAACGACCTATCAATGTACATGCTAGTCCTGTGAAGGGGGTTTCGGGCAAGTAAGGATTGGAGTACAAACCTTTCGTTTCATCTTGGATATCGTTCTCCTTCCTCGATCCTTTCCTCTATCGCCACCTTTCCCATTCCAGTGACCTTTCCTAGATCCAGCCCTAATCCTAGCAACTAGTTTCCTGCTTTCTTTAGAGCTCTGTCTCTGTGAGCGAGTGTTTGAGCCAACTCGTTTTAAGTGGCAACTGTTACACAGAACTTCGCCATTCGCGCCTTTTCGCCACATCAAAGAATTATTAATCTTACAAGCAGAACATTGAGCTTCCTGGTCCAAAGGCATCTTGAAGCTAAGATCCCTCCCTTGATTTTGAGCTTAAAATAATATGAAAAATGTGGTATAGTTGAGTAAAAATCGTTCAAAATGTTCGTCTATTTGAAGTTCAACTTTTTCTTCGCTTCGTCCGCCATCTTGGTTTGTTATGTGTTGTGCGCATGGGAAGATCATAATACCGCTGATTATCAATGTTCGTACGTATCAGAGCTTGAAGGGAGAGGGGAGGGGAGGGGAGGGGGATGTTAACTCAGACTGCGCAACTGTGATTTTGGAATTCAAAGCGCAGTTTTTGTCCAGAATGGGTTGCGTCGGGCTTTTGCTCTGCTCTTCAAAAAATGGACTTCCAATCCGAATATCGGCGCGGAGGACAAAATTGATATTTGCGTTAAGCGAAATAGAAAGGAATACGAGTATTGGATATGAGTATGTGTTTCGTGGTAATTTATACTATTTAGGCCCGCGAAACAAACTAACAAGACAAAACCAAAATTAAAGGATAAGATCCTTATTATCAAAGATAAAAGAAAAGTAATTATACACATGTATACACAGCTTGCTTGGTTCTCATTAAACAAGAGGTGTTTCAGTAACCACAGTAAAAGCCCCGAAACCAAAACATCAGATACATAGCTCTTATTTTGCTCGGTCCGTACCGTGGGTTATGGACCGAGTTTTTTTCCACTGCCTTTTGGCCCAACCGCGTTTCGCGTGGGCCATAAAAAAGTGGGGGAAGACGAGGATCCATAACTTACGGTACGGACCGAGCAAACGAGGTTAATAAGATATTTATCATATGGCAAGGCTAGGAGAGACAATCTTGATTTTCGGTCCGTACCATAAGTTATGGACCGCAAATTGACCAATCATAGCGCGTGAAATTACCTTGCCATATAATAAGCTGGATTATTTTCTCTTATTTATCTGCTTAGGCAGATAGTACAGAGTATTGTGTAGATATTTTCTGGGGGCCGGCTAGTCTCTCTCCTTATACCTGCGGGCGACCTACATCATTATCCTGCGTAATCCGCATACAAGTCATATTTTTGGTATTTTAGTGATTAATGAAAAGGGAATGTCTTTTATAGTAGGCGTTGGTTCGAATCCCTCCGTATCCTGCAGATAAAATCAATTTAACTTATATTTATTCAGAATTTCCATTCTAGAATATCCTTTAATATGACATCTTTTTCAAAACTCACTTGATTCAATACATCTTATTTGCCTGATAGGGCTACGAAATATGGAAGGTTTAATATTAAATTTACCGGAAGTTTTTGATATTTTTCTCGAGAACAAGTTGAAGATAAGTAAACATTTTCCACTCAAGATCGTTTGCCAATATCACAATTCCTAAACTTTTTTACTTTGCTCTTTAGGGGTTTTCCATGATTATTATATTTTCCATGTTTTGAGCCAGGGTTTTACAACATATTATTCTAGAACTCTCGCTGTCACAACATCAATTCATGATCAGCCTACGGACTTCGCCGTTTATGAGCCAGTCACATTGTTTGGATCGATGTTTTGAAGTTCCGGGAAAGGTTATGGTTTGCCGGTCTTTTCGCATGTCGATCTGCGTTACCAAAACCTTCCGTGGGCAGCCAGAACCGGCAAAATCGCAACTTAAGTATAAGTGTTCCAACTATCATTCACTTACATGTCGTTTAGCGTTCCATTAACGACAATATATAAAAGCTGTAACTATAGGTGTCGAGTCAAGGGAGGCATAGTAGTAGTAGTGAACTCGCCTCTCACCCCTGGGGTCTTGGGTCGGCATCACAAACGGTAGAGTTCAAGGTTAGGTCTCTCTTTTGATTTGAGGGTTTTGTCAAGAGGTTAGTTGTTTGGTTTGATCTGTGAGTTTGTCGTGCCTGATGTAGATCAGCCCAGAGGTTGTTTCAGGGTTCGATCTGTGAGTTAGCCATGCGATCATGACGTAGATCAGCCCTGAGGTTGTTTAGGGTTCTATCTGTGAGTTAGCCGTGACCTGACTTAGATCAGACCAGAGGTTGTTTCAGGGTATCGATAAGGGATGTTGACAACGAATAAAACTGAACTGAACTGAAAACCCGCCTTCATTTTGAAACAGCTCCGTCCAGAGGCGCGCACACTATTCTCGTATAGAGCGGCTTCCTCTCGGCACTCATTGTACTCATATGATAAGCCAAAGTTTTGCAGTTCAAAAGCGAGACATTTAGAGACAGGCTGGGAAAAACATCTAGATAATAAGGTATATATTTCACCTATCATAAGTACTAGTTTTATTGAACATTGGCTATCGTTCGCTCATGCCCTAATTGCTCAATCTCCTTAAATGCCCGTCGCCATGGGCCACGGAATCAAAGGAATAAACAGAAGTTGTTTGTTGTGAAGGAAGGCTTCAAAGAATTAATGCGCAGGAAAGACCTTGAAGTAAACGGAACCAATAAGGCTATGGGTCCACACTACATGATCTTGGGTTCAGGGATCAGTCAAACTACACGAGAAGAAGCGGTGCATTAGGGAGCACACACTGACACAGGCTTCAGCTGTTCGTCGAATCTGGTTGCGAGAATATCATACATTAACTTTCCCGGCGATTCTTTTATTTTTTTTCGTTCATTCTTTTATTCATTTTTTTTTTAGTGTTCATTAATTTTTCTATTGCTATTTTTTCTGCTGTTTTTCTACCTTTTTCATAGTTTAAATTACTTTTCCTAATTTTTGAATGAACGTTCTTTCCAAGCAACGAACATTTGTTATCCTAGTAACACTACTGAAGATCTCCAATTTGTTATTCAGTACAAATTCATAATTTTACCGGCTAGTGCTATCATAATAACTGGCGTCTACAACGTCTCCTCTACAACAATAGTCTTTACTGAATGGAATCCGGTTCATCATCATCAATCACTAATATGTCGTATTTAAAGTACTATTCCTCTCCAAGAAACTAAATTCATGTTATGTTAAAATACACTGAGAGCTTGAAGTTCAAAATGTGTGTCTTAATGCCAAGGAAACAAGGAACGTGCCTCGAATTAGGCTAGATTGTAAGGTTGTTAATCATTTCGTGACACTAATTCGTACATTCTCTTGCGCTATTTTCACCGATTTTTAATCACCTGTTCCGGTCCACATAATTACTCCTCAAGCATTCGAATTTTGTTCAAATCGAAAATTATTGCCCATAAATGTTGTCTTTGTTTGTACATGAGCGGGTTTAAAGGCCACGTACATATGGGTTCTTGGAATATTCAATTGATTCACTAGCATATCCGTATTAGAAAAAAAGAAATACAAAAACGTCCTTCAGGCGAAAAAGCCTTAATCCTTGTACGTGCTCAAAAGGTTTACTAAAACGCAATCAAAAATAAGTTTTCTTTGTGAAGGGGATTTGCCTATGCGTTTGAAAGTGCTCTCTGCTTTCAGTTCGAATCAGAAAATCCTCTTTTTTTACTTTTTTTTTTTTTTTTTTTTGAATTTCAGGTTTCCAATTTCAAACATCTTAAAATAAAAGCTTTGGAAGTTCTTAAGTGATATCTATCTTAAAAGGCTTTTTCGAATTTTGCTGGTAAAGAGAGAAATAGCACTCAAGAGAATGACATGTTGTTATGCAATCTGTAAATATTGTCAAAACGTAACTTGCATGAAGTCCTCTTGTTTTCAAATACCGAGAAATCCCCTCGATGTAAATTCATAGGCATTAACCATATATTGTACATCAATCTTGAATTAAGTTCCTGGATCGATCTGGCGTAATTCCTGGTATTATTCTATTTTGAATGGACCAAACACCCCTTTCAATAATCAGTTGGCACATTGTTAACAAGTGAATTCAATTCTGCGTGAAACTCGTCTGCCATATATCGACTAATTTAACCTAAGTTTAGTTTAAAAATTGATGCGAGTTCATCCCTTTTCCGAGTCTAAATTGGAGCTAGAAAAAAAAGAAAGAAAAAAAAAACTCGTAAGATATTCTTTTAATCTTTGAAGTGACCACTGACCTAGACTTTGATCTTCAAACCCAACCAATATTATCAATTTTATCTCTAAGATCAATGGTTGGGAATTTACCACCTTTGGACGTCTAATTTATCGATTTGAAATTCTAATTTCTTGGAAGGTTAAAATAGAACTATGAATGTGATTAAGAGAAGTGCATTTGGCGAACGACAGCTGATACGTTGCTCAGCGCGCTTACACTTACCGACACTAAAGCTATAGGTAGCCAATAATTAAAAAAAAAATCCCCCCAAAAAAAAAACGAAAAAAAAAAAAGAAAAGACTTAAAAAGCTTCCGATCAGGTTTCTAGCTTTTGTGCGCTAATTTTGCCATAGGGAATTTTGCCTGTGGTCTAGAAGTCAAATTTGGGTTCACTTGGAGACTGGCGCTCGAGATCGATGAAATATTTAAAAGACAATCCATGCACTCATTGAAATTTCTATTTCTATATCGGCGATGTGTTGGCTTCGATCAGTATAAAACACGGGAACCTTCCACTGTCATTAGTACTAACCACTGTTCGAGAATAGTTATACAGTTAATATTGCACGTGTATTTTGAAGAAAAACATTAAAGTTTTTTTTAAGGATCGAAGATTCAATATAGTAATAGTTTAAAATCATCGACATCAACGCCAGTCAAAACATCTTGATTCATAGGAAGACATTTTCACAACGGTTTCTAGTAACTATGGCCAAATTTACATAAAGATTGAAATACGAGGAAAACTAACTCAGATCTTTTTACGTTATTCATCATCAAAATGTAATCACAAATTTTGCCATTAAACTTCGAATTCATCTCCAAGTTTTTTTCCCTGACTGTAAAAATTATTTTTAAAGAAGGCGTATTAAAGTCTATAAAGACTCGAAAAATGATGAATGTCGTTCGTTAGGAGACTTGTCGCTTGGCATAAAAGTGAGTGATTTTACTTGTTTTTATGCTGGTAATTATAGACAACACGGATTATGTTAAAATAGCTAAGAATTTCAATTCCGTCGCTCATAAAAGCAAATCAATGACCCGCATGTAGCAAATGTTTCGTTGATTGGAAGGCTTTTGAGTGAATTTGATAAAGGATGTGTTGTTGATGCATTTTTAAGGTAATTGACGTAATGGCCTGCTGTGCCTGTTAACGGAGCTGGAAGCGTTTTCCCCAATGATTGACTTTGCTATTAGCATAAGGTGGTCTTAAACAAAACCAGGAAAAGGACAGAGTCGCGGCTCAGTACATTGCCGTACGACATCTACATCAGTCGGACTTGCTCACGTCGGGCAATCAAAGATTTTTGGTCAGTTGATTAGGGAAGTTTAGGTGGACAGAGTGGCACGACTCAAGTATTGGAACGTATGGCTGTTTGAAGATTTTCCTCATTGTGGTTGGTCGGCGCCTTTGTTTTTGTGGCCAAATCACTCCAAAGACTCCCCTTTTCTCTCTCTCTTCGAACTAGAACACGCACAAGTTTTAAGCAAGTGAACTAGCTGTGTTATCTGATAAGAAGACCTATAAAGTCGGATCTGAAAGGAGTCGAGAGCACACATGCAACCGAACTTTGAAATCATACCCTTGGGCTTCAGGGAACTGAAACATATAATGATGTGAACAGAATCTAAGTTACAACTGACTTCGTCTGGCTTCTTCACCGGCATTATCGAGTTAACCAAAATACAACTGACAAAACAAGATCTCGCGTAGCTTGTCTTTGACCTGCTAAGGAGTCTTTATTGCCGTCGAGTTCCGCTTCACTTTGATCCGATATTTCGATAAAAGTCGAAGCGAAGTTGAGGGAAAATGAACGCCTTTGAGAGTAATGTTACGAGTGCTCTAGGAACATCGACTGAAAGAGCTTTATTTACTTCAATTCTGGGGTTAATAGCAATATTTTCTCTTCTGACGAACGCTTGTGTCGTTCGAATCATCTGGAAAAACAAAAATCTCCATCGCCTGTGCTACTATATTTTCATCAGTCTATGTATCACCCACATGATACTTTTGTTCGTCAATATTCCGTTTATTACCAAGACTGTCTTCTCGACACCACTTTCTTACTTCAGTCATCATGCCTGCCAGTTCCAAGCCTTCGCTCTAAGCTCCTGTATGATTGCTTCTATTTGTGGGATTGCAATTATTTGCTGCGTACGATGGATGGCCATTACAAGACCATATCATTATAGGAACTTACTGGGTAAAAAGTGGTTGATATTTCCAGTTGTGAGTAGCGTTTGGTTTCATGCCGCGATCTCTTCTCTCCCACCCGTGATTGGTTGGGGAAAATACGAATTTTATCCAGATAGGCACCTGTGTCTTCATAGCTGGTCTCCCATGGACGCAAGCCGACTTTCCTATTTAATATTTTACTGTTTTTGCGCATTTTTTGTCCCTTTTTCTTGCACGGCTTATTTTCAATTTTCAAGTCTACAAGTTGCTAGGAAGCAAAAGAAGAAAGAACATAAAATAATGGTTAAACGAAAGCACAGAAGAAGTCCCTTGAGGGCACTGACTGCTAGCTTATGCGTCTTAGCTCTCTATGTACTCTTATGGATACCTCACGGAATCCTCGTGTCATGGTGGGATATCTTACACCCCAGTTCACCACCACCTACCAACCTGGAAAATATAAGCATGGTTATTGCAATGTGTTCGAGTTTTACAACACCAATGTGCTTTACATTGACTGATCGATTGCTAAGAAGTCGAGTGATTCATTCTATAAGATCTTCGCTTGTAAGATTGAACCTGGCATAATCATTGGATAAGAAATTGAAACTCTCATCCTTAGTTCTAAGACCAAGGAAAAAGGTGATAAAACAGCGGTTGGCGCTGTAATTATTTTCAAGACTTACAAAATTGTAATTTATGAAAAATTCAAATGAAAAATTCGTTTAAAAACGAGAAAAATTACTAAAGAAATCTCCCAAAAGAAAGAACTCCAGGAGATTTCCCTTCGTGATCATGCGGTTTTGCATAAAATGCTGCAGAACTTCCACCACAGACCACGGAGCGAACAGTAAAAAATCTAGACCTATTTTAGTCACATCAGTAGAAACCACGGCCACCAATATGTAAAAAGATTGTGAAATATCGTGTAAAAACACTAATTAATTTATTTTTTTTGTACAAAGTCATGAATTTAGAGGCATTTTTATCTCACTATCTCTGTATATAATCGTATCATCTATTGAAGGTTTGTGATGCCAGGTTTTTTAAATTAAAATCAGCGAAAATCAAGAAAACTTTTCATATGTTTAGCTTCATTTGAGTGATATTTTAGAGGGCCAGACAACCTCTATATATCTGTGATGAATGCAAAAATTTGAGTCAACCACAGAATATACAAAATAGATTCAAAATGACTGATGTCCATAAAGGAAAACGAGATATATCCACTGGCTATTGGCTAGTTTTTATTATAGTTATTAGTATTCCATTAGTTTGTGGCGGCGATATATCTGATTAGATTCTATAAATAAACTAAATTCTTTCTTCTCGAAACATAACAAAAAAACAGCCGAAAAAATTGATAAAAATATTTTTTTCGTGTTTAAAGTGTGAACGAAAACCTCAAATGCGATTTTAAAGGCTTTTGTGGTAATGTAGAATTCACAAATAAGTTCGTATGAGTGAAAAGACTTGAGGCGTTTTTTCTATCGCTGTTGCTATGCGATTATCTATTTTGAATGACGGAAAGTGTTCAAATTTCGTACGTATTTAGTTCTCTCTTTATTTTAGACATAATTTTTAAAAGCACACTTTCAAGAAACAATTTTTAACGCTTTTGCATTTTTCTTAGACACCGCCAATACAGCTAATTTTTTTAAGACTTCTAAAAATAGTCATTACAGATTTAAACTGTTTTTCTTTTAGACGTCGATATTTATTAGACTATTAAAAAAAAGCAGGTCATATGTTTGGAATTTCTATTTATATTGTATACTGCAACGGTTTATGCTCCTTATGAAGATTCAAATGAAAAACAAGAAAAAGATCTGAGTAATATTTTATTGACAATTCAGCTTATGGCGAGCTAACAGACACACTCTATTGACGCTAGTATTTACATGTAATGTCAACAGAATCGTAAAAGACAAAAATAAGGCCAATATCTCTTTATTTTTGTCGGTTTTTTAGGAGTTTTAACTGCAAGTTATCAAGCTACAGACGTCAACAGTTAATGTTGACGTACAACGTACCACCGAGAGTCCACTTATAAGGGAAGGGAAATTTGAGGACTCGATTCGTCATTTCCCACGATTACTCGAAAAATCTCTTATTGGAAAGCTTATTAAGCACGTTTATGAAAAAGCAGAGGGTTACGAATTTCATTGGTAGATATCGAGTTACTAAGATTTCAAGAGCGAACTTCGACAGCACAAATTCATTTGACAACCTGGAGTAAACAACTATCGCTGAATTTGGAAAAAATATTAGCTCAAGATACTCAAAGGTTGCTGTGAAAAATCGTTTAAAAACTACCAAAAACACCCAAATTTTTCAAAATTTAATGGCTTAGAATTTGGTTTTTTAAATTATGAATAAGAGAAGATTTATAAAGGAATGTATTTTTCGCAAGAGATATGACTGAACGAAGAGTTAAATCAAAACCCGGTTTGCATTTCATATTGACATATCTCTTGTCGCAATTCAAATAAGCCCGTTTTAGTATTTGTATATTGGTGTTTACCTACGACATAGATTTGAAGACAGGTTTTTATATAATATATATACTGCTTTCATATTGAATTATCATATCCACTAGTCCTTCATTCAGTTCATTCATACAGTCTCCATGGCTCTAAATAATTTATTCTAGCATTCAAGATGTCCTCTTAAAAGACAAGCTTTTCTCTTAGAAGTCTTTAATATATGTTTGCAAATAAGCTTATTCTTTTCTATTTGTTATTCGTACTTTGGAGTTTGTATGTTAATAATTAAATAGAATTGGTGTTTTCAGCAAAAAAATATATTGACTAATTTGGCCTTCGGGTAAGAAAATATTTAAATATTTCTTATAATAATTTTTCATTTTTAATTAAAAATACTTCAAAATACTCAAAAGTCAGAACAAGCCAAGTTACTCATTCATTCATCAATGCTATTGCTCTGGACGAATCAGAAGATAGATTTGATCCTGCATTTCTATTGGATAGTGAAGTTATTTCGCTCACTTTAACATTTTTTCATTCAAAATAAAACCAATTCAGTAAAGAATATTAATTTTTTTAAGATGACAGAGGAGCCTAATTAACGAGATTTTTCCTTTTTATGAGGTGCACGAATTTTTATGAGTCAAAATATCGTTAAATACGTTTGTAGAATTTGATATCAGTCTTATTGACAGGCTATAACGTGGGCGAGGAAATTAACGTGAGAAAAAATATACCTCGTCATATCTAAACGAAAACACACTAATATATTTAATTCTTTTAAACAAGGAGAATAACGTTTTTTAAATCTAAAAGGCAGTTTAATGGTGGTATTTGTGTTGAAAAGTTGTGTAGAATTCTATTGTCCATGTTTAATCCTGCCTCTGCACGTATGGGGAAAGGATATGCAGAATATAATGGCTATACAAGCGAGGCAGCTGAAAAATACTTTGTAAGGAAGATGTGAAAGCTGAGAGCAAACCAAACCGGCCAGGCTAAAAATTGAACAAGAGTAACTCATCTAAACAGCCATGCAATTAACAAGCACACCGGCCAACCACACTCAACCTACCTACCAACCAGCCAACCAACCAACCAACCAACCAACCAACCAACCAACCAACCAACCAACCAACCAACCAACCAACCAACCAACCAACCAACCAACCAACCAACCAACCAACCAACCAACCGACCAACCAACTGACCAACCAACCAACCAACCAACCAACCAACCAACCAACCAACCAACCAACCAACCAACTAGCCAACCAACCAACCAACCAACCAACCAACCAACCAACCAACCAACCAACCAACCAACCAACCAACCAGCCAACCAACCAACCAACCAACCAACCAACCAACTAGCCAACCAACCAACCAACAAACCAACCAACCACCAAGCCAGCCAACCAACCAACCAACCAACCAACCAACCAACCAACCAACCAACCAACCAACCAACCAACCAACCAACCAACCAACCAACCAACCAACCAACCAACCAACCAACCAACTAACCAACCAACTGACCAACCAACTGACCAACCAACCAACCAACCAACCAACCAACCAGCCAGCCAGCCAACCAACCAACCAACTAACCAACTAACCAACCAACCAACCAACCAACCAACCAACCAACCAACCAACCGACCACCCAACCATCCAAATTTCACAGTATACGTAAGAGTTCTAGGATTACGTGTTTTAGATGAACAGAATTTTAGCTTGCATGTTCACAAACACCTGCTAAACGTTTCAGAGATTTACCGCGCGTTTTGAATTTCTTAATCCTTGTGTTGCGACATGACTATTCAAGTCCCCGTGCGTCAGACGTCTGTGTAGCCTAGATAATCCACACCCACAGCTCTTTATAACAAACACTTTATATTTTAACATAATTGGTTTGCTCCTTATAAAAAATTGCAATATTCTTTTGAGACGAGCCAAATTCTGTCAAGAAAATATTTACAATATGAAACTGGTGGTCATTCTCAGAACTTATTCCATTCGTTTCATTCGCGTTACTTCGTTGCAAATTAATGAAGGACTTTGAGATCTTCAATTTCCTACTTAAACAAAGCACTGTGTCATAGTATTTACAGACTTCTTGGGATCACCTGGCTAAATCTAGTAACTCATTTGTGCATGCGCGTGATCATGAGTTACGACTCAGTATACGAATAACTGAGTTCCTCTTTGGCCGGGTGCGATTACATGGCGTCGATCATGGCCTGCATTGACGTGTTCAGGTCGAGAGAGATTGATTAATCGATATATATAATATCCTTAACGTTGGCACACGCTCGCATAACTAAATCAATATTTCCAACTTTATTTTCTATAGTTTCTGGGCTTGGTAAACGTTCCCTGTTTTAGAATTTGTAAGTAAAACATTGTCCAAGTAGAAGATTAGAACATCACAAACGTTATCCGGAAAAAAAAATTAAAAAGAAAAATATCAAGCCCTCGTTTGGCCCATTTGTTTCCTTTATTAGCAAGGTTTCTTCTCCCCCACCCCCCTCCCCCCTCCCTACACACACATGGTGTTTTGGAATTAATTGTTTACACCAAAATCTAAGACGTCAAGATATAATATCGTCTAGATTCTAACTACTGTCCGCAACTCCATATTAATTTGGTTGCCTCAGTTATCAATCCATTGTCTCATTATGATCTGATAGGAATCAGCTATAACCTGATTCAAGAGGTATATAGTAATATTTGTATAAGCTGAGTGGTATATACCGAAAATATCCCACGCATACTTGTACTCTCTTGTAAAAACGCAATCTTTCCTGTGGAAGAAATACAGGCTAAATAAAACTTAAAAGAGGCCAGGAAAAATATTAAGGTGGCTCGCACCTATTGATTTGTTTGACGGGCATGAATTTCAATTTCAGAAAAATTTGCAGTCATTGTACCTGTATTTTTTTTTTTTTTTTTTTTTTCAAAATTGGGTAAAATATTAATTTTTGAGATATTGACGATCTTAAAAAATGGCTTTTTGAGAAAAATGCTCATAAATCTAAAAGTTCAAGATGGGGATTTTTTTCATATTTCATTGAGCCAGTGTCAATACATACAGCAGGTTTCGCACCAATCTAGTCCTTAGAAGTTACTACACAAATTTGCGCTGACTGTTAGGACGTAAATTAGACCATAGTTAATGGAGTGGAGTGGTTTGGAAAGGAAATCACCTTTTTTGTACGCTTTCTTATTTACCATCTAGAAACTTTACTGAATCTGCGCAGAATCATTTATCCTCTTCTTTGTAATCTTAGAATGAAAATTTTACACTTTCAAAATGATCGTACATGAAAATAGTACGGAAACTAGTATTTTCAGCCATACTTGCTTTGGTTCATTGTGCACTGTCAATATCACGTGATGGTACGTTTCAACATCGCTAGGCAAACAAAAACTTAGGAAAATAGGTTTTCCAAACCATTCCACTCCATCAACTATGATTAGACAATGTTTTGATGCAAAAAGACGCGATTGAAGTTTATGCCCGTCAAACAAATTAACACTAGGTGCGGGCCACCTTAGGGTAAAATATGTATCCTAGACTCAACATAGAAAGAAGGAAAGGGAAAAAAGAAAAGAAAGGAAAAGGAAAAGGAAAAGAAAAAGAAAAAAGAAAAAAAGTAAAAGAAAAAAAGAAAAAAAGAGAAATGAATGAATGAATGCATGAATGCATGAATGCATGAATGAATGAATGAAATAATCAATGGAAGAAGAAGAAGAAGAAGAAGAAGAAGAAGAAGAAGAAGAAGAAGAAGAAGAAGAAGAAGAAGAAGAAGAAGAAGAACTGAAATATAGATAGATGTTATTGATATTGATATCGATAATCCATTCAGTATTCTGACTGGCTTTAGATAACAGAAGCACTTAGAGATTAGAAAGTTCCAGAAATCCAGTGACGCCAACTCGTTTATTTTACAGACTTCATTGCTAGCAGTGAAAACTACACTACATGAGTGCATTTACTGTTAATTCATGGAATATATATAACGCCAAACACTGTCTAAAAGCTTTTTGTTCAAGACATTAATAATTGGTCGTAATTAGTATAGAAATGACACTATGTTTTTCTTGACAAAAAACATGAAAGTGCCAGCTAGTATTCCAGTGGTGACATAAATTGGAATCCGGTCTGTTTATCGTATTGCCTTGACCTGTGTCTGACACCAAACTTGAGTGGTATCTGAAATAGGAAACCTACTACTAGACGAAATGAATCTGAAATGGGAAACCTACAACTAGACGAAATGAATCTGAAATAGGAAACCTACAACTAGATGAAATGAATCTGAAATGGGAAATCTACAACTAGATGAAATGAATCTGAAATGGGAAATCTACAACTAGATGAAATGAATCTGAAATGGGAAATCTACAACTAGAAGAAATGAATCTGAAATAGGAAACCTACAACTAGACGAAATGAATCTGAAATGGGAAACCTACAACTAGACGAAATGAATCTGAAATGGGAAACCTACTACTAGACGAAATGAATCTGAAATGGGAAACCTACAACTAGACGAAATGAATCTGAAATGGGAAACCTACAACTAGACGAAATGAATCTGAAATAGGAAACCTACAACTAGATGAAATGAATCTGAAATGGGAAATCTACAACTAGATGAAATGAATCTGAAATGGGAAATCTACAACTAGATGAAATGAATCTGAAATGGGAAATCTACAACTAGATGAAATGAATCTGAAATAGGAAACCTACAACTAGACGAAATGAATCTGAAATGGGAAACCTACAACTAGACGAAATGAATCTGAAATGGGAAACCTACTACTAGACGAAATGAATCTGAAATGGGAAACCTACAACTAGACGAAATGAATCTGAAATGGGAAACCTACAACTAGACGAAATGAATCTGAAATAGGAAACCTACAACTAGATGAAATGAATCTGAAATGGGAAATCTACAACTAGATGAAATGAATCTGAAATGGGAAATCTACAACTAGATGAAATGAATCTGAAATGGGAAATCTACAACTAGATGAAATGAATCTGAAATAGGAAACCTACAACTAGACGAAATGAATCTGAAATGGGAAACCTACAACTAGACGAAATGAATCTGAAATGGGAAACCTACTACTAGACGAAATGAATCTGAAATAGGAAACCTACAACTAGACGAAATGAATCTGAAATGGGAAACCTACAACTAGACGAAATGAATCTGAAATGGGAAACCTACAACTAGACGAAATGAATCTGAAATGGGAAACCTACAACTAGACGAAATGAATCTGAAATGGGAAACCTACAACTAGACGAAATGAATCTGAAATGGGAAATCTACAACTAGACGAAATGAATCTGAAATGGGAAATCTACAACTAGACGAAATGAATCTGAAATGGGAAATCTACAACTAGACGAAATGAATCTGAAATGGGAAATCTACAACTAGACGAAATAGGAAATGTCTTTTTCACGAAAATAAATAAATAAAAAGAAATAATGGTGAACATAAAATATAAGTGAATGTTAATAGTGATGATGATGATGAGGATGAAGATGATGATTAAGATGATGCTACTGCTGCTGCTGCTAATGATGATGTTATTGATACCATTTCTTAACATTTCATCTTTTCTCAGTTCCCACATCCCATCAGCCCCTCCCTTCCCCCCCCCCCCCCCCCCCCCCCCACAATATGTGCATCAATCTACTTAGCTATCCTCGATCAAGATATATAGTAAAAATGTCAAATTAAAACACTTATTTTATGGCTTGATTGCTCGGCTTAATGCTTCTTAATATAACGTGCAATATTTATCATTATCTGTCACGATCTCACTTGCATTCACATCTACTTTATGATCAAAAGGCTTTCAGACTAAAGACATATTGACGCACAAACTAAAAAAGATCAATGCGGTTGTCTTGAACCCAGTTCTAAGGAAACATTGATTATATTATTCAGTTCACTAAAAGCCAGTCTCTTTTTATTTCAAATGATGACGTCATTGGTGGGTCAGTGAGCTTCATGCAACCTGTTAAGCGAGCAGAAAGGACACATAGTTTTTTCCTAGCCTTTTTAGTCCGCGTTTACAATAGTTTTTAATCTATCGTCAGTAAGCATGAGGTATCTGAAGCAACATATTTATGCTGCTTAGCCCAACCTCAACAATAACCATTTATTTTCGATTTCTTTTTCGGAAAATATGCTCGAAGAGCGAGACGTATGTTTATTTAAAGCTCCCTCAGGTTCCCGCAGACACAAACGCCCGATAAAGCAGATGTTTAGCTCGGCTTTTTAGACCAAAAAGCACTGAACTAATGAGCTTTGACTCCCGTTGTGGTTGATAGATATTAATCGTATTTGTAACCTTATTAGCAATCATTTTGCTATGTACTCCCGTGGATTTGTTCGGTTTTAGCAGAAGGTTGGAGAACAGACCGCCGTTAGGTGGTCCTTTGACCTTTTAGTGTTGATGAGAGAACAGCATCACGTTTGATACCTAAAAGGGGAGATGAAGAAAGATAGATGAAAAATGGCAAACAGCTGGTAGATGTATAGAAAAGGGGAGGATGGAAGAGAAATGAAAGTAAAAAGAAAAGAAAGAAGAACACAAACCAACAAACTCATAGGCAAACAAATAATTATTAAATGTATGAGCGAACGAACGAACGAACGAACGAACGAACGAACGAACGAACGAACGAACGAACGAACGAACGAACGAACGAACGAACGAACGAACGAACGAACGAACGAACGAACGAACGAACGAACGAACGAACGAACGAACGAACGAACGAACGAACGAACGAACGAACGAACGAACGAACGAACGAACGAACGAACGAACGAACGAACGAACGAACGAACGAACGAACGAACAACAGATATTTGAGCTACACTCCATTGCCCTCAAAATATTATTATTGTTTATTTTTTTAATATCACAGAAGTCGAGGTATTTGGATCAACAATACAGTAAATGTATAGAAACTGACTCAAATGCCACGACTTTGTTCGAAGGCCATGGAATGTAACTCTGATATCTGCTAATAATCAAACCTTATCCTCGGTACTTATGAGTTTTTATTTTTACATTACGCTCCGATGCATTTGAAAACGGCTCGTGTAATCTTAGAAAGCCATCTTTACTGCCATCGAGAAACATTTTCGTCCTTGCTGAATAAATAAAGCTTGTCTAATAGCTATACATGGGGTTTCAAAAGTCTCACTAAAACTTTGCCATTACCGAGCTAAAGCTCTTAGTTTATTTAATTTTGCTTTTTCTAGTTAACCGAGATGGACGGCAGCTGGATAAAAATATGTTTAATCCGTCATTATGGCAACATAACTCGACACGTAACCAAGGAAACCCATGTGACTATTTCATTAATAGATCAGTGGGCATTTTTAGCAATTTTCACTGAAATAATTTGAGATGTAGTTTCAACAAGACAGAAAATACAGAGATGGACAGTACAGGAATAGAATGTGGATATTAGACCGTTATAAACTTATCCAGTCTTTCTGAAGAACTTTAGAATAACGACTGATAATCAATCAATTGATCATCATCATCATCATTCATCATCATCATCATCATCGTTATTATTATTATTATTGTTGTGGTCATCATCATCATCATTATCATTATTATTTTATCATCATTATTATTATTCTCACTTATATTGTGTACATTAGGTGTGTGATGATGGGTGATACTGACTAGGTGTGTAGATACGAGTGCTGTGAGAATGTGTTGTGCTGTGAGAATGTGTTGTGCTGTGAGAATGTGTTGTGCTGTATTCTGGTGTTCAGTGTTGTTTGTAGTAGTGTTTTATTGGCCAGGAGGTCAGGATAGGGAATATATTATCATATCATATATTGACGTTAGACTGAGGGCGCAGTTTTTCCCTATCCGGATCGACATTAAGTTGATAAATAATTTTCACCCTTTTACTTATCCACTTTTTTGCAGTTTGTTTTGTCATTTAACAGAATACCGGACCACTGTCAGAAATAGAAAATACCGCTCGCTCCAACAGCCAACATAACGCACGGGAAGAAATGATATTTTAAAAATTTGTTATCAATGTTGATAAAATACAAAAAATGTTTAGAAAAGCCTATGAAAATGTACTCAATTTAAAATGTCAGAAACGTGATGCCAGATTTTTGTCCATGTCCTAATGTTTGCCTTTAAAACAACCGCACGGTAAGCATGCATTACATTATATTACTTGTTAATTCATCCCTGAAAGAAAGTACTAACTGTTTTATTTTGTTGTTTTTGTGTTGGTGTTGATATTGCCAGCTGATCTGAGAAAAACATATTAGCCAATCAGAATCGAGAAAATTTGCAAAACTGAGGTGTCATACTTAGTAAGCCCGGTGACTCGGGGAACAGATACGTCTTTTTTTATTTCCCCACTCAACAATGAATGTCATAGTAAATAAAATAAGAAAATAGTAAAAAAATAGTATACAAAATATTGAAAACCTCTCCTGAAAATCTAGATTTATCTCAGTCAATTTTTGCAGGCTTCATGACAACTTAGTTTTGCAGTGACGTCATTTCTACGTTACTATTTCAGATCAGCTGGTGTTGACAATGATCATCGCTACCACCACCACTATTAACATAACTATCATAATGACATTACCATCATCATCATCATGTATCATCATTGTGTATCATCATCATTATCATCATCAGCATGCAACATCATCATCATGTATCATCATCACCATGCAACATCATCATCATGTATCATCATCACCATGCAACATCATCATCATATATCATCATCACCATGCATCATCATCATCATGTATCATCATCACCATGCATCATCATCATCACCATCATCACCACCACAACCAACACCACCATCATCATCATGTATCATCATCATCTTCAACACCATGCACCACCACAACCAACACCACCACCACCATCATCATCATCAACACCATGCACCACCACAACCAACACCACCACCATCATCATCATCATCAACACCATGCACCACCACAACCAACACCACCACCACCATCATCATCATCAACACCATGCACCACCACAACCAACACTACCATCATCATGTATCATTATCAACAGCAAATAACCACTGAAATGAACATCTTTTTACTTCATCTTGGGTGAATTGTTTCTAAAGATGTTATCAGTTGCTCTGACAGCATTACTACACGTCAACGACGGTACAACCTTAATAATTCTTCCAGCAATTCCCGTAAGGAATGTTCCCAAATTCCAACTGCGGATTGTAATATTTCGTACTCTTCCACCACCTATCTATGTTGTATACTTTCAGTGCTTCATAGAAATTTTTCCAGTAGACAATAGACACTTCTTTGAGATTTGTGATAGGTTGATCATATAGCATTGCCTCCTTTCGACTCGGGCGACACTTTTCCTTCCACGGCTTGGGTGGAGGACAACAAGCAAAATGGAAGCCCTTCATCGGACGGTAGATGATTCTTCGTACATTATACGCGTACGGTAATGTATTCCACTTTCCTGCACCAGCGAAGTAATACCACAGAAGCTCTTGGTCGCTGGGACAACTTTCCTCTCTTGAGATCTTTTTCCACATCTCCATGATGGAATGATACTGTTGAGAATCTGGCTTGAACACCAAAAGACCAGCATTGAAGCAAGGATCGATAACACCTGGTCTGGAACAGTAAGTCGCTGAAAAGTCAGCAGCCTCTTCAAACAGCTCATCGATGCTACTCAAAAGCATGTAATCAGGATCTACATAAATGATCTTAGAAAACTGGGTATAGTTCCATGCATGGAATCGTGTGTATGTCCCAATGATTCCTTTACTTGGAGCAACTTTACCCAAATACTTGTCCATCCATCGACAATCCATTTGTTCCACAACTTGAACACTCCATCCAACTTGTGCAAGAGCATCACGTCCAGAATGGCTTACCTCATCAGACACAAGAACCGTCATATTTCTGACACAAGAAAGAGTTCTTATCGTGTGACCCAAAACTATGGCTGGAACAACATAATCATCGTTAACCAAAGCTGTTAACCAGGTATACTGATGAACACAAAAACTACTCTTAGCTTGGCAAAATTGCTTCATGAATTGTTTCTGAAGCTTATGATAATCCCATTCTATCTTGCTTTGCAGCAGAAAATTGGCGTGTCTTCTGTCCTGATCATCAGCAACCGCAGAATAGAGTTTCTTTGTGTAAATAATGACATATTTCACATTATGGCCTTGGTAGAAATACAAAAGCGAACCACAAAATATCATGTTGAAAACTACCACCAGTTTTGTAAACCACGAACTCATTGCCATAGTTATAAATCGTTGGGTGTCACCTGTAAATGATTATAATAAAGTCCATTATGGTCAACTTTTTAAAGTTTTTAAAATCATTATATTTTCGCTTGATGATAGGCCTACCGCAAACTTCTCCAACCAAAGCCACTCAAGCAACTTTTCATACAAATTAGCCAATCACGATTGAGTGTTTTAAATATTGAATCGTCACAAATTTTCACATTTTTCCTTTAAAAGCAAATGTTTTACTTTATACTTGTGTATTTATGATCAGAAGTGAACAAGAAACAGTTTAACCTCCAGAGCTCGTCACCATCCTGTTATTCAGAGTCCAAAACGTGATTGTTTCCTTCAAGCCATTTCTTCGTAAAAAGATATTGTCATTTTGATACTCTCATGGTGGAAACCGCTGCTTTACTGCCGGCTCAAATGGCCGGTATTCCTGGCCATGGACCTTTATCACAAGGCGGCCATGTTTATTCCTTTGAGAGCAAAAACCTTTGTTTTGGAACGTTATGAAGTGCCTCAAAGCGAGGGCAAGGGGACCCAAGGGAATCGAAACCCATTGTTTCAACCAATATGGCCGCTGTGTGTTGTTTTTCATGTCTTTTGTTAATTGTGTTGGAGGCCGGAATGGTGATTGTTATCGCACTTTCTTCTGAGTTTTATTGTTGCCATTGCGTGTTAATAACGAGATATTTAGTTTCGCTAAAATCAATAGATTTGTGTCATTATATTTAGATTTTAAAATAACAAAATATTTAGATTTTAAAATTTTACATAGCTTGGTAGCCTGGCCTTTCCACCGTTTTCAAAAATAATGCTTAACTTTGTTTCAATTTATATCAGCTATGATTTCGCTTATTTGTGGGCCAATCCAACCAAATGCACTCTTTTTTTTTTTATTTTTAATGAACTATGACGTCATAAATTGCGTAATAGAGATGTCATCGCACATATCAGAAAATGATCCATTTCACAAATTGGTTTCATTCATGAAGTTATAATATAAGAAAAACCTTTTAGAGATTTATATTTTTTCCATAGCAACCGTGGGTGGTAAATAGGTAAGTCTACTTGACACTTTTTTGGCGAGTGTTCAATATCGGAGCCTTCAAGGACGCAGACTTGAAAAATAACAAGGCTGTGAGTTTCACAAATCCTTGAATTTAACGAGCAGTGATACTGCAAAACTATTCATTTTGTATAGGTTAACCTTGCTCCAAACTTGTGACAAAATCCTGTCGAACTAAAGTAAAAGCTACTTGGGGATATTAACAAAAATGTTAATTGATTCGCTTTTTCTGCTGATCAAAATATCACCTCTCTCAAAGTAAAGGTATATTATTATTAGCCCAAGGGAAAGAGCGTGTTTACAAAGTATTGAGCTTCAAAACGTATAGCTGTCCTTACAGTTTTTCTGCTGTGTTCGAACGCTTCCTTTTGTTCTGTTCAGTCACTGAACATTTGCCTGAAAATTTCCTTTGCTTGAAGCTGGTTTGAGAAACTCGAACAAGACGAGGACTAGGAAATTAGGAGAACAGAAAACGCACTTCAAGCGACTGAATAACGTCACCTCGAAATATTCTCCAAAATTATTATCTTTTACGTTACACTATTTTTGCATATTGGATGGTTATTTGTTTATTTGTATTTGTACACTTTTGTAACTTTGTTACTATTATAGCGATTCTAATAAAATAGAAAAATGGTGTTTTAAGAAACACTGCGAGCTACTTTCTCTACTGTTGGTCTGTCTCGAAAATCCGTAGAACAACGATCTACATACTAAATAGTCTACTTAAAAAAATCACAAAAACAAAACAAAACAAAAAGATATATATCATATATATATAGTCCTAACCTAAATACTAAACTTACAACGTAACACTGAGTTATTGGAAATACTTGTATTGAGAAAGAGTCGAAATAAGAAAGTAATTAAAAGTTCTACAACAATCTAAGAATATAAGGCCCTGTTTAGTCGCTGAAGCTCACATGCACCGAATCCAATGCAAACGAACTCAAAATAGGTTTTCTCATCTTGGTGTTTCGTTGGATGAAATTATCCGCATATGAAACTGAAGTGGCACAACTGGCGGAACTTATTTTGTATATAATATATACAATAAATTTGCAGTTATCTTTCGGGTTGCATGGTAAAAGTCTGAGTGTCCAGTATGGAATTACTGGTAGTAAATAAATCTCTTTATTTAAGTGTCTAGTCGTTCTAGCGCTTTCGCACTAATAGGGGACACTTTTCACTCACACACACATTTTATGCACACAACGCTCACTCACATGTTGATTTTTACGGAGGGAGGAAACCGGAGTACCCGGAGAAAACCCTCGTAGAACAGGAGAGAACAACACATCAAACAAACTCAATTCACATATGGCGACCGCAGGAAATCTTGAAATCTTGAAATCTTGTGTGCAAAGATTACTGACAGTTCAAGGGTTTGACTTCCTTCCACCAATCAAATCTATACAAGTACTTTAGAATTTCGTTGCCTTCTCGAGGAACAGAGATATCGAAGAAACCAAACTTAGTTATAGGCATGGGTGACTTCACCAAACGAGAAGGGAATGTGTGATGTAATGCGTAGTTCACAAACAGCAACCACGGAGCCCAACCAGGTCTTTTCATATTCCCACGATAATCGTAAAAAGTAAACAAATCCACGCCTAAACTCCAACCATGTCTTTTCATCTGTATTAAGCCATTTCGGTTAACGTGGTCTTCTACGATCATTCCAGCTTGTTCAAACCGACGAAAAAACTCGTATTTTTCTAGCATTACGTACTGCTCCCCACGAATTCCGATATCAACATCGTAATCCCAAGGAAGAGGTCCTTTTACCCGCATAGCACCAAAGATAGACCCATACATGAGCCAATGGTCAATTTTCAGCGAGTTAAGTATCGCGTGCACTTCATGAGTTAAGTTCAAAAGCTGTTCCATTTCTTTCTTCGAGTGACTACATTTTACTTTCGGATCTCGAACATAATCTGCATGACTTTGTCCAGTGTAAAACACATAAAATGTAAATATAGATACAATACTTGCGAGACTGCAGTATTTCGCAGTTCGCTTGATAAGTGCAGAACTTACCATTAGAGATGGAGGCTGATGCTGTGACCAACGAGCCGGCGTTGAAAGATAACTGAGATGGCCTGGATAGGAAACTACTCGGAAAGATTTGTCTGGTTATCGCAGACGATATCGCACGTGATGGGAGTTACTGTACTAAATAACGATCATTGAATCCATAATAAGGTCACGCATATTTAGAGCCGATTTTGCCGATTTTAAATCGCCTTGTAATAATATAATAATGTAATAATAATAATGATAATAATAACTTTGTTTAAAAACACGGTAGACTCATCAAGATTTTACAATAATTATAATAAAACTAAGCAATGTCTGTATACTATCTACCTAACATAGCTAAAAATTTACAATTAAGGAATAAAAAACAGTTTTCCGTGTATTATACTCTGATAAAGACACGCGGGATGTGGAGAGAACACGAGAGAAGCGTAGGAAACCACGACGCGTAGCGGAGAGGAGATGATGAAGACCATTGAGTGATTTATAGACTATAACAGTCTTTTGAATTTGGCGTTGGTAATCAAGTTTTTTCCAGCCAAGAACTTCAAAAAGAATATCAGCATTAGTGTCAAACTACCCAGTTTGACCATAAAAAGACATTGTCAGTCAAAGATCTGAATCTGAAATCTGAGGCCGAGGTTATCGCTCAAAAGAGAAGCATATTTAGATATAAATCATCAACTTGTTGTCAACTACCTTATTACATAAACTTTTCGCCACAGGTTAATTTCGTGATTTTGCGAAAAATTCCTATTCTTGGTCACTTTATTTTCGCGATTTCATTGAATTAATCATTCATAATTTATTTTCAGATACGCACAAACTCCTTTAGAAAACCTACTTTGGTTCGTTGGTTTTGACCTTAGTACGTGTATATTGAATACTGGTTCTAATCATTCATTACCATCAGATCGATAGACGCTAGTACTTGCTTCTCAGAAACAACGTGAAAATGAAATCGGAAAAAAGTCAAGTTTTTAAAATGTTGTTTTAATTCCAGGTCAAGATAATGTCCTCTATAATACGAACGACCAAAAAAGTCCATAAAAATGCACTAGAACATTAAGAAGCCACCGATCTTCTTGAATATGAAAAAATACAATTTACTAGTATAAATCTGAACGTTCCCTTATAAAAAGGCACTCAACTTAGGTGCTCATTAACATACATTTTATACCAAATGATGCGTCACACAATTTTGAAGCTCACGCGCATTTATCTAAAACTGGGTTACCCTGTGGATATTTTTCTTTTATAATTTACCGAGTCTTCCTTTTTTACACTTATTTACTGAGAATCTCGATATTCTGCGAACTCAGACATTTCAACGTCTTGTGAAATTGGTTTTTCGCTGCCTTCAATCAAAACTAATCAGTCGGTACCTTTTATATTTTTGACTGGCGGCAGCGAAAAACCAAATTCCAATGGGAAACTCGCAACTACCGAGTTCGCAGAATATTGAGAATCGCAGTAAAAAAACAAACACTTCAAACTGGTCTGCCATATGTACTTTCTGGATTTGTGTGCATCACGCGACAATAACCTTAACGAGCACATAAATCGTTTTGCGATATTTTCGACCTATACATACATTCAGACAACTACTTGGTCTGTCTGTGACCATTCTAGTGTAAACAGTTCTGTAACCGTGTCATATAAACCCGGTTTCATGCTCATGAAAACCTGATCTTAACAAAGGGACAAATGATATATGAGGAAATCTTGGAATGGAATGACTGGACTCTGGATGATTCTATTCACCACTTTCACATTCCCATAATGCTTTGCATTTTGGGGGGCAACAATAGCAAAAGTTTGAAAATTTGAAAATTTAAAACTTTTCATGCAGATGTTGAGTATTATCATTGAAAAATCCAGTATCAGTTTAATCAGAGTTAATTCCACACGCATGGGAGAATGAAACGTTTGGTGTTACAGACAATGTATGGACTTACCAAGAAATGTCATGACTTTTACTCGCAAACCTGTTCAAATTTCTTTCTTTCTGGTTTTTGTGAATTCTGATAGAATCTATCATATAAACATAAGTGTTTTTAGATGTTTTTTCTTCAATTCTTATTAATCTTCATGGTAATATTGGCGATTTTGTCTCGTTGCTGCCCCCAAAAACGCAAAGCATTATGGGAATGTGAAAGTGATGAATTAAGGATTAACTTATGATGTAGCTCACTGCGTTCCTGAGTCCGCAGCGATACTACCATATAACCTGTAGTATGTCTGTCTTATTCGTAGTTTAAAGGAAAAAACTACAAAACCTTCACCAACCTTTTTTGAAATAGCTGTAATTAATGCTCCAAGGTGTTAAAAAGGTCTCTATCATTGCAAGGTCACCTCATGTCTCGCTTCGATACAAAGGCACGGCTACCTTTCAAGATGGCGCAGGAAATGTGAAAGGGACTATCCCATAATACTCAAACAAAGAATCTTATTCTCAAGAGAATGATATTGAGGTCTGAAATGGTGAAGAAGTCTATCTTTCAGTGAACGCTTAGTGAACTTTTGCAAGTCCACCAAGCAGACCCGATATGTCGCCTATGTTGCTAATGGCTTAGCAGCCGTGTTCAATCCTTTCCATGTGGGATGTGTTTGGTGGGAGAAGTCTTATCTCTAGTAGGAGTCATTCTAAGTCATTTGCAGGACATTGAATCAAGAGTAAAAAGAAACTTTGGTAGTAATTTAGGATTATCTGGAGCTCTGTCTTCTTGATTCTACCGATAAGAGGCCGGGTGCAGTTTCACGTGACGTCAGAGCGGCCATATTGGTATACATTAACAATTCGTTTTCTTTCGTCCAGGAATTGAACTCTATTTCCAGTGATACAATAAGTTTTCTATTCTTTGGTACACCAATATGGCCGCCTGGTCACGTGAGTGAAAATAATTCCAAATTCAGAAAAACAGGGTTCGAAATGTTCATGCCATTTATTATTTTTATTATTAAACAAGTTGATTTTTCTGATTACTTTGACCTACACTATAAACATGGCCATGTTTACTCGTTTCGGATACATGCAATTCACTTTTAGAAAAACCAATTTTGAGTATATGTATATATATATATGTTTAACGTTACTATGGTAACGCTATCTCAGTTGAAACATCAAAAATGCAAACCTCCATCCCAGTCCCGAACATCAGGTGTGAAAATCTAATCTAATCGATCCAGCCAAGGTAGGACTAAGGCCCAGTCCAGACGTTCGCTGTCAGTTAACACGTCGTCTCCTGGCGCTAAGCAAAAAACCTGCTGTCTTGATATGATTCGACTAGGAGCATCCGTAAAGCGCGAGCATTTTTGTATGATATTTGGGTTTGATAATAAATTCATGATTAATTTATTCTTATATTTTTTACAAATCTTTCAACCTCAGTCAAAGAAAGCAAGATATAGTCTAGTAATAAATGTAAATATTTGCAGAATCGCGTGCTGCGTGGAATGAAACTGCAAAACGGTATGAAAACGTATTGCGCATGCTCAGAAAAAATCGGCGGGAAAACGGAAAACGTGCAACACTGAAAAGCATTACAGACTTTCCAAGTTTGTGTTGCTAAAAATGCTGTAAACTTTTCCTATAGTTTTTCTTTGCTATTTAGTCGCCTGGCTACATATACTCTCGACTGCAATGACTTTAAAAATAGAGTTTTTTCGGGAGAGAATCTACATATTTTCGGAGCTTGTTCGTAATCATCAGAATTCATAAACCGCTCAGGAGCCGGTTGTACGAAGCCTGGATAAAGTTATCCACCGGATAAGAGTTATCCAGTGTATAGAATTTGTATAGGTTTTATCCTCTGGATAAGGATTTATCCGGTGGATAGCGCTATTCAGGCTTCGTACAACCGGGCCCAGCAGCATTGTGACTATAAAAGTTCGTATGTTTGACGACCGACCAATCAGTGATTGGCACGCGATTCTTTAAGTTTCGAATCATGCATATTCTCTACTTTACAAAGGTTTAGATAAAATATAAATATAGATTTTTTTGCGAATTATCCTTTTTTTGTTGTTGTCTTTTTTATACTAGCATGCGAATTGTACATGAAGTCGAAATAAATTTTCTGAAAAGAAATATTCTGATTACTGTTTATGAGCAACAATATCCTCTCACGATGAGACAATTTCTAGAATAGCTGGCGTGGATGTCATCATTACATTTAGGAATCTGCCAAGGGTTTCGTACATCAGAGAGACAAATTTCGTCTTCACCATGGACCTCCTTACGCCATCTTGTTCTTCTGTTTTGGAACCAAGTTCGGACTTGAGCGTCGGTTAGACTTATTTCGGCAGCTAGAGTCGACCGCCGCGATTTTGATATGTATTTCTCGTTGGAGAATTCTTCTTCTAGTCTTTGGATTTGTTTTTGGGAGAAGAGAGGGCGTTGCTTATGTTTCTTTAGCGGTTTCCGTGGTCTTCTGACGTTGATAAAAGTCCCTAAAACCAAAGGAAAGAATGTTACCACAGTTTAGTAGCCTGGAAACATTAACATGTCATAATTTTTGATGCGAAAAAGAAACCATTTTGATGTTAAAGCATGTTAAAAAACAAACAACAAAAGTGGCCGGAAAGTCCAGTTTAAAAATTCACCCTTAAAGTGGCTATTGCTGTAGGGTAATCATACGAATACAGAAAGATGTTATTTGTTTGCTATTCGTACGAGAGAGGAATTGAAATTGAAGCCAGTTCAAAGTCAGGACAGGGTGCAAGCTAGAAACCACGAGAAAACTGTTTCAAAGTAAGAAATATCACAGAGAAGAAAACAACATAGCAGAGAGAAGACCTTTTAATGTTTTGTTTTTACACACACACAAAAAAAAAAGAAAGAAAAAGAAAGAAAACAAGAAAAGAGAAGAAAAAACTGCTAATACTGTGTACTGTAATTTGAAACGCTGCGTGTAAAATAAATTGGGAAGCCATGTTGGACTCAATTAGAAACCATCTCAATGTTATTACGACATTCCATGAATGAGAGCGGGTGAGAAGCCATTTCAGTGTACGGACAGGCGGCGAAAAAATAGCGAAAAAATATTTCAATGTCGAATTAAAAGCATCGAGCCACAGCAGACGAAAAAGAATACACATTCATACATATATCTATACAATTTCCCGTAGTAAAATGTGAATACCAGAAGCAAAATGGGAAACCATTTCTATGTTAGAGAGAAAACAATATTTTTTCGTTGCTTCAAGCAAACCGTTTTATACATATATTTTATCCGGCAGTGCAAATCGAGTCAACCAGTTTAAATTTTTAAGAGTCTTTGATAAGTATAAACGCATTCCAGAATAAGAAATATATAGAGGCACTGTACAAACTCTTGATTGTCAAATAATACTACGCAATCACAACCAGTTTGCTCAAAATTTTACCTCTAAACCAAAGCTCTTAGTTTTGGATCTAAAAATTCATAATTAATCTCAGAAAATGGAACCAGCGAAACAAATTTGAAGGTAGTTTAGCTTCGGTAAAAACCGCGCAAGAATTGAACCAACTTTAAACTATATTATATTTTCTTCTCTAACATAGTCTCTCTATCTGTTTATCGAAGCTAACCACCTTAAGTTGGATAATCATTAAAGTTAATTGAGTAATTAGATTCACACCTTTATGGAGACACGGTTCTTTGTCAGTCTTGAGGCATTAACACTGACTTATCATCACGATGTGTACAGCAATGTAAATCGAAAAACAGTACTCCAACTTGTACAAGTTTAAGGCTCGCTATATTTAAGAAAGTTGTCTTGTGAATAAGAACGCCATAGTGAATTTTAGTCTTAGAACTCCATCAGCAACCAGACTAAAACTGAGCTAGCTTACAATAGTTTAAAGCGTAAGGAAGTCAAGTAACCATTCATATCTTTTCTAAAAACCTATATTTTTTCTTCTTGTTTTCATTGGCTTAATCTTGTACTACGAAATCATAATCTGCATCTCCAACTCAGGAATACAAAAACGAAACAAAAATGAAACACTTTTTAGAAATTCTCCTTCTTTTACACACCGAAAAATCAAAAATTTAAGTGTCGTAAGTAACCAGTGTAGTATCAAAGAATTTAACTTTAAGAATACTCAGTAACTGTTAGCATTTCTTTGCTTCGTTTTTCGGGCCCGTCATGAAGTGACCACCAAGTAAGTACGAGAATGGTCATGTGTATGTTCAAATACTATCTGAATGAAACGTTTGAGAACAATGTTCTTGACTGAACTAAAAACCCACCAGCGCACTGAGTTCTCTACTGATATTCTCAAATGGCTCGAAACAGTGTGTTTTCTCTTTGGGAAAGAAATCTCGAAATAGTTCACGTACAAACTGATCACCTTCAAAGATGTAAAAAGTTAAAACTCTGGCATTAAACATGTTTACACTCTTCAAGGACAGACTCAAGCTCAATAGTATCGTAGGTTAAAAGATGGTTTTCAACCGGCTTCAAATACTCTTTAAAATTACTGTTTGAGTAATCCCGTATTGAAAAACCACATTATGAAGAGCATGGAAACCAGAAGCGTTGAGTAACATTTCACATAGTTTACTCGTTCATAGATCATTTCCTTGGTCAGTCAGTAAACATTTTCAATCAGTCCAGCATAGTTAACACCGGTTGATTCCAACCTGAAAATTTTTTTAGTTATAATCAGTTTAATTTAAGAAACTATTCAAGTATTTTTGAAAAGTACTAAATGTATATAATTAGAAATGACGAACATTGTTTCTCACTATCCTGTTGTTTTCTGATTGATTTACCACAAATCCGTCTTCAGCCACTCCTTATCGAGAAAAAACACAGAACTATAAGCCCGTCGCTATAAGAAAAAAATTACATCGTTCCAAAACCTCTTTTGTTTACTTGGATACGGATAAACTAAAATCCTCGTGTACTCAATGAACGTCATTTGAAGAGCGTATAAGCTTACAACCCCAGGGAGGGATGTCTAAACTTTAAATTCCTTTTCAAGAAATACTTTAACAGTTAAGTACAGGTTCCCCACAAATTCTCTTTGAGTATAGCTGACGAAAGCAGCAATGAATCAATTGTTTCTTTACTTGAATGGTATTTTTAAGCTTTTTAGGATTAAAACTGGCAAATATTGGCATAAGTAATGAATAATTGACCAACAATAAGACGTATATAATAATAATGAGCTCCACTAAGTTGAGATATAAGAGTAAAATCTAGTAAGTTCTCGTGATGAAATAATTTGTCCATCGGCGAATGATGAGTTATGTCGACAAGCATGTAAGCCCGTGATTTAAGACTCAAACTTCTGAAATTTCAGTTTGCCTTCATTAAACTGATATATGTAAAATCGTCGGCAGAGTCAGAATAAATCAGCCAAATACAATCTCAAAGTTCGTAGTACCACTTATTTTGTTCATTGATAATTGCAGTTGTACAAAATGTAGCTAGTGAATTGGTAGAGAAAATACATAAAAATATAATGATTTATGAACACAAATTGTAAAAGTGTTAGCAATCATTATCATAAATGCCTTGATTTATAGAATGAAAAAAGCAGTTGATTAAACGTGTCAATATGAAGTATTACTATGATACATTGATTTATAGACACCAATAAATCTTGATTAAACTCACCAGAAGGAATGCCTTGTCTACAGTAGCGGGTAGCATAGATCCAAGGTGGGATTTGTACTGCAGGATCTTCATAACATAGCCGTGTAGATGCTGCTAAGCTGTGCGATAGAGGAGGGATGATCACGCTGCTACGGTTCGAAGGCAAGTTAGGGGTATTAATAACCAATTCTCTGTTTAAATTATCGTTTGAACTCTCGTCTAAATTGAGAAGATTTTTGATAGAAAAGGGATGACTGAATGACGTACTTTTAGACCCTGATTCCACAGGGGTAAAAGCAGAGCTGTGTTTTACAATTACTGACATGCTCGCTGTTCGCACAACCAAATGAGTACTGGTCTAATGCTCGTGCTGTTCTAAGCCTAAGAGACAATGTTCACACCCTTTGAAGTGTCTTAACACTTGGACTTTCGTTTTGTCGGTTCTTTGGCACCAGTTATTAGGTGTCGCTAGACACTTGTCCCGTACTCTTATACCAGTGATGATAGTTTGCTAGTTACCTATTGTCCTCTAGCTTGCCCTTTGATTGGCCTATCCTTATTACGCTCAAATACTTGCGGTTGGAAACGGATAGCTCTAACCACAACCCTACAAACTATCAAGGAAAAATACCGATTACTGCAAAATAAATTAGTTCACTGAGCGTAAAGTTGCGGTATTGGACGAATTTTTAAAAAGGTCAGAATAGATGAGGAAAATCAGTCTTCAATTTCGTGAACGTTTCACACCAAGGCAACTTTTTGAAGGCTCTTAACTGTCAAATTTCTCGCCGCAT
Organism: Anthopleura sola; assembly: GCA_023349425.1. Lineage (NCBI taxonomy): Eukaryota > Metazoa > Cnidaria > Anthozoa > Actiniaria > Actiniidae > Anthopleura > Anthopleura sola. Next base: position 6,106,327 of record JALHLI010000013.1, read on the forward strand.
ATTTCCGGCTATTCAAGATACTTCGAACTCGGAAGGAAGCATGTCGTTAGAGAAGGGCTCGACAACACGACCACTCCGGATACTAGAGTTTGTAAAGCATTCCATAAACAAGTGACGAAACATCAGAGAACAATTGGACGTTCAGCTCGACGTCATATTGTCTGGGCTGGTGATGCTATTTCTGATGTCTGATGAAGTGAAGAAAGACTCTTCGAATTGTACAACACATCTAAAATGACATCTTTGAACCCTACGCTCTTTTTCACTGATTATTCCTCTCATTAGTACACGTATATGAATTGTTTAACTATAGTTTAATAGTCCGTAGAGAGGGCTACAAGAATCGACGCTCTGAAGGAAGATTGCTTTAAGCGTCATTTCTGATTAGAGACGGAAATTCCACAGTTAGTTTATTCTGTTCTCGTATGGCCAACCTCGTCATGCGCTGCGTGTTTTTATTACTTCATTTCGGCTCATTTTTACATTTAATAGCTACAAAAAGTAGCCTTTTCTGCGAAATGTGTGGTTGAAAACAAAAGAAATTTCAATGCGAAAATAGAACAAAATATTGAAAACGTTCTTAAAAACAAGTAAATATTAGTTGTTTTGCGACGACGCGTAGTCTAGCAAACTCCATCAAGCACTCACTCCAAGGATATCAACTATTTCTATTGTTTTATGAAATAACAAGTAACTACGCCTTAAATCAGGATCAAGCCCATTAATACCCCCTTTAAGAACTACTAGATAGCTCTATCATCGATAAGGAAGAGGAAATTGGGAAACAGTTGCACAATAATGATATCTTTTACTATTTCTAACTGAATAAAGGCTAAAAAAAATCACACTCAACCATAAAGAAAGTTACTCCGTAAAAATTAACTTCTAAATTCCAATTCGATCGGGCTTCGTGCGCGCCGGGTTGTCACGAACTTCTCGCTCGCATGTTCGACATATTACATATATATTTTTTACTCTGGCACTTTATGCAAACCAGAAAGCGAAATCAAAACCGGACTAAACTGAACTCTCTCAAAGACATTTTCAACATTTTCAACAATGCCATTTCCGTCCACCCATCAAGACTGCCTTCCCCTGTTATTTATTTGAGCGCTGTTTTGAGTAATAAGATCTATTAAGGTCAAGCTTCAAGTAATTTGTACGAATAGAAATCAAACTGTTTCCTCGTTATGTTTGATAGAAATTCCGACACCAGGAAATACTCTGCGCGCTTTGAATCCAAAGTAATATTTCCTTTTTGGAGATGGGTTTGTGCAGCTACTCGGTGGTAATCCCTGTGGTCAGAAATCGAATCTTGTTTTATACGAATTCAATTCCAATATAGAAACAGATGCACTATACTTATCTAATATTAGCGGTTTTTTTCCTATCTCACGCCACACACCATTTCCTACGATAGATTTTCTCCGGTTTCTGAAACGATTTTTCCGGATTCTCTTTTCCCTCCCTTCGTACAGCTGTTCGTAAGAATCAACATGCGAGCTTAGAATTGTTTGTTTAGAATATTGAATATATCGGGGTGAGTGGTCCCGGCCATTTAGCGATTATTATAGAGTTTAGTTGGGAGAGGTTCACTGATGTGTTGATGCCATGGTTAATAGACAATTTTCGAATTCGTACAACTTGGTACAATACCACTGTTTCTTGATTACAGACTCAGTTACTCAAGATTAGCCTGATTTCAGCGTCAGTATATTCACCTATACCAACGGTAAAGGGAGTAAAGAATGCACAACTTCAACAATACAACCACTTTGAAATTCCACTGACCTTCACTGGAACACGTGAATATTTTGCAGAAGATCGAGGCTAACCCTGAGCAACAGAGCATTGGAATAAATGGAAAAGTATACCAGTGAAGGAAGAAAGAACGAACGAACGAACGAAAGGAAGGAAGAAAGGAAGAAAGGAAGAAAGGAAGAAAGGAAGAAAGGAAGAAAGGAAGAAAGGAAGAAAGGAAGAAAGGAAGAAAGGAAGAAAGGAAGAAAGGAAGAAAGGAAGAATGAAAGAAAGAAAGAATGAAAGAAAGCAGGATTTTTGCTATAGTAGTTTATATACAATTGTAACTGTACAGTTCCTCTCACTATGGCGACTACAGCTAGTTTCAATCAGCCAGTACGTGGTAGGGAATGACAAAAGGCACGCAATCATGATCTATCATTTCCAATGTCTGTATAGATAAAATCTTTCAAACATTTCCCACTTTCTCGAGCACCTTGCCAACAAAAACATCCCCTCAGAACAGGAAACCAAGAAGGCATAGATAACATTGAAATAACCTAAAGATAAGTAGAGGGACAGTCCTAGACATTTTGAAGATTTCCTTGTACGCAGGCATTTCAATAAACAAGACTCATCTACGTCTGTACACAAGTACGCAAGTCAGCTTTCTGCCATGGCGGCAGTCTTCCTTAGGGTTATTTTGAAAACATACGTAGAAAACAAATGGATATTGCGCTTTCCGTTAACAACGTACAGATAGATTTTGTACGATGTACTCAGTTTTATAACGCTGAAGATGGTCGCCATGACCAATCGAAACCTTAGTTAGGTAATGAAATATATACAGACGCAGATGAACTGAACTTTACTATCGATTCCTAGGACATTCTATTATTTGTATGCGAAAATCGTCACCGTGCGCGTCAGACTGATGACCATCCCTCTTGAAGCAAGACCTCGGAAGGAACAGGCGAGGGTAATGATCGAGTACTGGCCTCAGGCAATAAGCGATTAATCACAAATGGATGTAAATTGTAATAATTGAGATTGATTAACCGGACGGGCTGACTTAAAAGCGAATAAAAAAGCCCGGAAAGTCTTGCAACACAGCAGGAGGGAACGATAAGTTAAGTCATTGTTTTCGCAGGGTATAGAATGGGAGGGGGGAGCATGCATAACAGTTAACAGTAACTGAAACTGTAGGCCATTTCAAATTCACAGCTAACAGTAAAAGTTCGTAGCATTAAACAGTATCGCGATTCTCCTATAAGTTTGTTTAGGAGAGAGCCGCCAATATAAACCCGTATTGTCGACTCAGAATTACTGAGTGATAGAAAAATCGCGAAACAAAATGTATTTTCTCCCAACTAGCCGCCAATATATACCCGTATTGGCGGCTCAAAATCGCAATAAGTTTTAAGTATTAAAAACGCATTATAAGTCTTGCGACACTTAACTGTAATGTTTTTCACAACACTTAACATTAAATTTTTGGCCTTCGTAAGATTAAAGAGTAAAAAATTGGCCCCATGACACTTAACTTTAAACCCCATCTACATCCACTTCTCAATCATATTGAAACAGACTACGGTCTACGGTTTTGTCGGCTTCAATAGGATCGATTCAAGCAGCTTTAAGTACCCTCTCATCGTGTTTTGAAATTATTAAACACTAAGACCTCTCCCAGATTGGGGTTTTCATTCTTCGACTCACGGGAATTAAGCCTTGTAAGATGAAAACAAAGAAAGGACTAATGAAGGAATGTCGGGTTTCAATTATATAATACTCAACTAACGTTTGTATGGATGTATTTTGTTAAACACCTCTTGTGGTGGTGTTTACAGTTGTATAACGGCACTAAAAACATGCAATGTAAAAATAGAAGAGTTAGGCTTCAATTTGATATTTTTGAGTACAACTCACCTACTAACTGTTGTCGTAAATATATATTCTTTTAATTCTATGGTCCAATGTAAAATTAGCTTTCGGCTAAATTAATATTTCATTACCAAGAATGTTTATTTTTATTATCTTTATATTATTATTATTATTATTATTATTATTATCATTATTATTATCCTTTATTTCTCTGCCAAACAACATCAATAATATAACAAAATGATCAGTCCTAAATTTATCATTAATATTATCAATCATTCATGAGAAAATATTTCAAATAGGAATGACCAAAAATAATATCTGGGCTTGACCATTGTTTTGTCGGACTTAATTTCATATTTTCACGAATAGGTAATAATCTATATTTGTTTGATTCAATAATAAAAATATAACCTCCTTCACCGTTGTTTATAGCTTTATACTTCACTCAAAACATGCCGCCTTATTAAATATACGCGATGCTTTGGTATTACAGGATTTGTGTTTTACTGGATTGTAATAATTTTTTAATTTTTTCCTTCGTGCAGTTCATTAATTTTCGTTATAACTCACTGATATAATCGTAGAGAAAAATGTCATTTTAAGTCCTTCATTAAACTCATTAAACATTAAACAATCAACCGCTTATATGGCCCTTGTTTTGAACAACATTCGATTTTTTTACTCTTTTTACAACTTATCAATACTATAGATTATCGATGATCTAAGTCCCTCTTTAATATATCGGCTTTAAGTGATAAAATATTTTGTTTTGATCTAGAGGTGTCTTATTAGAAGAGAGACAATCATTCGATTAATACGTAATGTCCGGGCCCTCTATGTTTCTTCATTTAGAACATTGAGTCAGACGTGAAGTATTTCAGGGCGTGAACAGTAATTCAAGTGGAATGCTATTTGTGGTCGAGTGTACGACATGATCATTGACCTTTAAAAAACCACAAACTTGCATCAAAATACTCCTGTACAGGATAGCGTATACAGATATATCGAAGTTTGATTTCCTTTGGTTTCTTAAGGGAAATCTAAAAATCTATTAAAGTAATACGTGGACAAGAAGTTGATAGTTGATAGTTGATATTTAGAAATCAAATAGTTTTGGTATATCGGAGACAACTCTTATGGAATAGGGCCATGGCCTACCTTGGGTAGGGATGTGAGTGCAAAACGTAACGCGGACTAGCCATCACTAATTTAAAAAAAAAACGGTAGGAAAATTAGGATTGTAAAACAAACTAGGCAAGGTCCCGAAGCTGTCCGCTTAACAGAAGTACCACTGTTGGTGCTAAATGTTCCTACGAAGCAAAGGCAAGTCATTTCTTCATTGGTATACAAAAGAAACTAACGACAGAAGAATTCTAAGTTTATAATATTCATTCTTATTTCAAAAAAAGTAATTAAAAAAAGCTAGTTTTGCTTGATATGAACTTTATTGCACTCATTCTGTGATCGAAATGGAAATAAAAAGTTGATTTTTGAGGATGGAGGAAAGCCTGAGAACTCGGGGAAAAAACCCTTGAAGCACAGGAGAGAACCAACAAGCAACTCTACTCACATACGACACCGAGTCTGGCTGGACTCGAACCCCGGGTCGCAATGGTGAGAGGTGAACGCGTGTTTAATTCCAGCCGAGAAACCTTACCTCGTATACATTAGAGGTCGTTAGATGAAAAGTAATGTTAGTAGATCTTTAAGATCATTAATCAAAATCTATCAGTCTTGAAACCAATAACTCGACTTGCCCCCCTAGCAATGATTATGTCCTTTAAATGATGAGCTCTAAGGGTTAAAGTATTGACAGATCAAAGAGTATAACTTTTCTTTCCAAATTCTTGAAGATAAATTGATTCATAATTCTATAATGCTACCAAATAGTTGAGTCGAAACAACTGAGAGACAATAAACTATTTTTCAAGTACGTCAGAAACAACATTTCATACAGTATGACCATATTGCAGTATATCAGTATATTATCAAACGGACAATATTCATTAAACGAACAGCTAGTTGCACGGTCCTGTAATTTTCTTCCCATATTTACTGTAAAACAAACCTCTATTCAGCGGGCACCCTTCATTAAACGAACAGCTAGTTGCACGGTCCTGTAATTTTCTTCCCATATTTACTGTAAAACAAACCTCTATTCAGCGGGCACCCTTCATTAAACGAACAGCTAGTTGCACGGTCCTGTAATTTTCTTCCCATATTTACTGTAAAACAAACCTCTATTTAGCGGACACCCTTCATTAAACAGACAGCTAGTTGCACGGTCCCGTAATTTTCTTCACATATTTACTGAAACTGCGTTTCTGCTTTAAGAAGGAACAAATTTGATTTTTCGTTATTTTTTCTTTTCTCTCTTTTTACTTTTCTTTTTTAAAATATCTCGAAGCGTAGAGTTGTTTTACTTAACTATGGTGAAGTCGAAATAGTTAGGTAGAGGTTACAGAAGATCCTAGAGTGAATTCACTAAACCCATGAAATAAAAATTGCTTGTTAAAGTGTAATAATCAAATAGACACAAAAGAAAACTATGGAATTAGGGTCTACTAAAGTGTATTAGTCTCATATCTATTTCACGGGTTTGTTACTAGACTAATAGAGGTAAAGTATATCGCATTTCCATTGTTTTCTTTTGTGTCTATTTGACTGTTACACGACATTAACAAGTAATTTTTGTTTCATGGGTTTACGGTAAAACCACTCTAGTTTCAGAACGGAAATACGATTTCATTACAAGTTTTTTATCTTCAGACTTGCCAAGAATGTTTATCAAACTCTTTGGGTCGATTTGAATCAAAATAATCCAATTACAAATAGTTTAGGGGAATTTCTCTTAAAAAATCTCCCTGTCATTCGAGATTATCTCTTCTACAAAGAGGAACTAGCCGTTCATAATTCTCCAATATACCATCCGTCCGGTCTCCGGCTTCTCCAAATAACTTCGTTAATTAAGATTACATTCAGTGATATCAGTAACGTGATGGTTCGTGCTTGAACACTGATGAAACGGCACTGAAGGGAGAAGAACTGTTGATTGGAAAAGGAGATGTTGTGGCATAGCATGCACTAATGAGTGTTTATCGCCTCCAGGGAGGGGGGGGGGGGGGGGGAGATCATATTAGATTAACTAATCCTTCACTGACCCCCCTAGATGACTCCTTATTATTTTCTATGATCCCCCTTACAAACTTTTTGGACCGCCGCTGAGACAAAGAGTTGAAAGCTATGATATTCAAGACTGTTATTTTTTACTGAGATATCATCCAGTGTGGTGCTTGATCTTCATGGCAGTAATAGGTTCCATTTCCATTGCGGGTCAGCGCCATTTTTGACCCGTCAGTGGAAATGAAACAGGCCATCCTATACTCATCCATCCGTCCGTCCATCTTGCCGTCCTTCCATCCATCCATCTTTCCTATTCCTATACATCCATCCATCCACCGTGGGTACGCACTTTGTGTACCGGACCGGACGTTCAGTTTCCAGACGTTTTCAACTTATACGATAACCATTTTTTTATGGGCAGCCGTTTCAGTGTTACGGTATAACGTACTGTGTATACCTGTCGAAAGCCAGTACCATAAGTTTCCCACTCATACGTTTACCATTCTTATGGGAAGCCGTTTCAGTGTTACGGTATAACGTATTGTGTATAACTGTTGAAAGCCAGTACCGTAAGTTTCCCACTCATACGTTTACCATTCTTATGGGCAGCCATTTCATTGTCACAGTACATACCTGCACGCTTTGAGTTCCTGACCTTTCTCTCTGATATATGATAACCATTCTTATGGGAAACCATTTCAAAGTTACGGCATATGGTACCGTGTATACCTGTCGAATGCCAGTAACGTACATTAATTGACCTATAGATATCTCGTAGAAGTGAGGTAACCGCTATCCTCAGTTCCTTATTTCTCAGCCAGTAGATGATAGGATTAATCAAAGAACTGAGGCAAAATAACAGTTCACTTAAGTGGAAAAACCGTAAAGATCTTTTGCCAAAACCCCAGATCACCACAACAACTAAAGCACAACAAAACGGAAGGTAACAAATAACCGAGGTAGCAATCACATAGGCCATTGTTACGGCAAGCTTTCTTTGACGAACGTTGTTCATGTTTGCAGTCTCTTGAGCCTTGATAGAGCGGTGATGACGGCGGACCAAAGTGAAAATTCGAGTGTAAGTAAAAATGATGATGATAAATCCAATGGTGAAAATGAACCCAATCATAGGGAAACGAATGAAGTTGAATGAATGGAACAGCGAGAAACAGCTAAAAAGGGCTGCCGTAATCCATACGCCAAAGATGACTTTTAGAATTCTATTCTTTGATATAATGACCAGGTATTTAAGGTGGTAGAACAAGGCGATATATCTCTCGACGCTTACTGCTACTATCGTCCCAAATGACACGGAATTCACCAGCCATCCAACACAGGACAATACACCTGAGAAAGAACAGGAAAGGAGTGCAGCATCGCTTATAGTCCAAGCTGAGAATAGAGGCAAAAAGACTAGACCATTAAGGAAATCAGCGATAGATAAACAACTGATCAAGAGATTCGATGTTGTTCGTAGCGATTGGCAGCGAAGAATCACTAGCAACACAAGACCATTACCGATTATTATAAATGGTATCAAAATAACTGATAAGAGGAAAGTGGACAATCTGAATCTGTGGCTGGTCAGACGAAGTACTTCCAAAGATTGAATGTAGTTAGAACTTAGTAGGAAGCATTGGAAGGAGGTATTGCTGCTAGTGTTGGCCATGATTGAACTTCACTTGTTTACGAAGAACTGAACAACACTTGTTTGCTACAAACTATTTTCTGTTCTTTCTGTTCCTGAAGAAGATAAAAGGCTTTAGAGTGGATAAAAGATCACAATGCGAAGTTATAGTAAAGGAGAGCCTCTGCCAGCAGGTTAGACGTGTAGGAAACAAGAATACTTCAATCTCAACATTATCATAAAATTGCTAAATTGAAAATAACTAGTGCTAAAGCCGTTTTCCGACTGTGAACGAACAAGTGAATTGGGATTTAGACTTAAGTACATGAATTACGGACGTTTCGGAAGTTGTCGTTTGACTTTGAAATGAAACAAAAGGCAAAAATGAACAATATAGGGTCGCTAGAATTTTAAAATCCAAAAACAATAGCCATAAACCTGATAGAGTCTTTTTTAATGAACAAGATGATAATTTGATACAAACGTATGAGACAGGAAAAAATACGGTAACGTAATACGGACGGCCGTTGCCTAGTAACAGGAGTTTTCAACCTTAGAAGTTTATTTTTATTTTCAATTTTATTGTTATAGTTTATTTCGATTCGTTTATTGAGAGTTTTGGGTTTGGAGAATTGTAAGATTAGGGGTTTGTTTTTCATTTAGCGATGTCAACAAGCCATATACCCCATTCAGCAACGCCGGTGAAACAACACAATGGAAAGTTCAACTTTCAGAATCAAAAGTCAAAACATCCCCGTCTAAGGCAGATTCACAGATTCAGTTATCCTAAAGGGTATTTAGTTCTGCCTCAAAAATCCTTTTTCCTGGCTGAAAAAATCTCCCGATCAAAGTCAGGGCCGCATGGCTACTTCATTACCCTAATTGGAATTCAGCTGGTTTAGGCTTTGTGGAGGGAACCAGAAATACTGGAGAAAATTAACCGTCATATCGATGAGGAGATTCAACAAACTCTGTTTCAAGATCCCAGGTGATAGTAGTGCACAACTACTGCTTCACTACCCTTCATTCTATCAATTCTTTCTACCAAATTCGTTGCTTTAAACTTTAAAATTTTAGGAGCTTCTGTTTCAACAGGAACCAGATGAAAGAACCTCCGCTACAACACTTACCCTAATTGTGACCGAATCAGGACCGCATGTAAACACAGTGAACTACGATGAAAATTAACTCTCAATGCAACATTTTTGAGCTAAAAGCTTTTAATCTTTGCGGAGATGAGATGAAGTAGCTGTGAACTACAGCAGGGGAGGAAACTACTGGATTTTGATGGGTTGACGACAGGCTTTTTTCTTAATTTCGCGTCGAATTTATTGCTCGCGCGTCACAGCTGGCTAAGTTTTTGATTGAGAATTGTTTCTTGTCTTCTAAACAATTTTTTTGTCCTTGTTGCTTTGTGTCTCAACTAAAACTAATTTAACACTTCTAGGGACTCGAAAAAGAAAAAGAAAAAGAAAAAGAAAAAGAAAAAGAAAAAGAAAAAGAAAAAGAAAAAGAAAAAGGAAAAAAAAATACATGAAAACCATGCAGTCTATGGTGATGCGCCCCTTTGCACCAACATGAATCCCCATCAACTAGTACTAGTAACATCTAGAAAACTATTATAACATATTATAATTCATTAATATTCATAAGGCCAAACACAGTAGAAAATCACAACCATGACCGAGTTTTTAAATCGGCAAGAGATTCGTTCTGATTTTCATACAACTATAAGATTTTCTCGGCGAAAGGTGCTTTTATCTTGAAAATTTAAGTACAATTTAAGTAACACATGACCTAACTATCCTAAACCTTTGATAAGTGAGATAAAACATTCGCGTCCGACCGTTATGGAGCTAAAAAGGCTCGCATGCTGCTCGCTATTTCAAATCCCCATAAAGGTCTCCCGCTCACGTTTTATCTATCACATAAAATATTTCAATCCTGAAAAGAAGGGAATTATTTTCTTGTGACCCCCAGTTAATGTTAAGTTAAAAAAGAAAAGAAAAAAGAAACGTATAGTCAGCTTACCATGATCGAAAAAAAAGGCTGATGCCAAGCCGAGACTGATCAAGAAAGGGAAAATAGAAGGGAAAATCAAAAAAATCAAACACTTATCTCCAACTCAGGAGCTTCTTGATTCCCGCCAATGAAAGCAAGCAATTTTAAACCTGATCCAATCATCATCCATCGGCTACCTGAAAGCATATTGAATCGTGGATGAACTTCAAAATAAGATATCAACGTCTATAATATTTCATTTTAAATGAATCTGAAAATTGATTAGAACAGAATTAAAATTTGGAGTGCTTTCAATGAATAAAATTAAGTGCTTCTAGATCTCACTATAGTTTTTTTAATATAAAATATGAAAATTTGATTTGTTTTTGGAGGTTATGAATGTTCCTCCTTCCATTATGAAATTTAATTCAAGCAGTCTTCAAACCTGCTAGTACTGACATAGACAGATTACACAGTAATTAGACCATGGACACATGACACAATAGACCATGGACACATGACACAGTAATTAGACCATGGATACATGACACAGTAGACCATGGACACATGACACAATAGACCATGGACACATGACACAATAGACCATGGACACATGACACAGTAGACCATGGACACATGACACAGTAGACCATGGACACATGACACAATAGACCATGGACACATGACACAGTAGACCATGGACACATGACACAGTAGACCATGGACACATGACACAATAGACCATGGACACATGACACAGTAGACCATGGACACATGACACAGTAGATCATGGACAGATGACACAGTAGACCATGGACACATGACACAATAGACCATGGACACATGACACAATAGACCATGGACACATGACACAGTAGACCATGGACACATGACACAATAGACCATGGACACATGACACAGTAGACCATGGACACATGACACAGTAGACCATGGACACATGACACAGTAGACCATGGACACATGACACAATAAACCATGGACACATGACACAATAGACCATGGACACATGACACAGTAGACCATGGACACATGACACAATAGACCATGGACACATGACACAGTAGACCATGGACACATGACACAGTAGACCATGGACCGATGGACACATGACACAATAGACCATGGACACATGACACAGTAAACCATGGACCGATGGACACATGACACAATAGACCATGGACACATGACACAATAGACCATCACGGACACATGGACACATGACACAGCAAACCATGGACAGATGGACACATGACACAGTAGACCATGGACAGATGGATGAAAATAGATGAAGGGAAGGGAGAGAATGTCGTCAAGACATCTGAAATCTCTCCATGGTAGGAACTTATAAATAGGGACTGTGGTTTTTGATATTAAAATACTTTTCACTAGTCGGTGGAAACGAATGTATTTCCTATTTATTAATCTTCATTGTCCTTCATATTTCATAATTACAGTCACTTATTACTGTACGTGCTGTCTGGTCACGTCTCGATGCGAATCAATTACAGTATTCGATTCTATTCTATTGAAGGATGCATTACATTCTACTGAAGGGAGACTTTCCTTCCGCATGATCCGGATGCTTGACCTTAAGCTAATATTCGGTAGCTTATCTGGTAATCAATATGTTAAACCCACCTTGTTAATCTATCACATAGTTGGATGAAAAGGATTTGATATTCGATTAAGAGAAATATATCCTCTAAAATCGGATTGTCCACGATCGATATATATGTAAATATATACTTGTTACTGCGATTCTCAATATTCTGCGAACTCGGTAGTTGCGAGTTTCCCGTTGGAATTTGGTTTTTCACTGCCGCCAGTTATAAACATAAAAGGTACCGACTGATTAGTTTTGATTGACGGCAGCGAAAAAAAAAAAACAATTTCACAACAAGCCGTTGAAATGTCTGAGTTCGTAGAATAACGAGAATCGCAGTAAACACAACCCTACATTAGATCGTGCCGGCAATGGACTCTAAATGAATAACACAAAGCGGAAAAAAGGTTTTAACGGAGTAATGCTCGTTTTCATGAGATTCAAAGTCATTGCAGAACGAGTAGCTGAAGTAAGACAGTTAATGCAATTTTGATTTGTCCAGAACATCGCGGTGGCTGTTGGTTTTTAAGTAGCCAGTGAGTACTTGAAAAACAGATTATCCTCGATGAAGGGGTCTTGTATATATTTATTTATTTCGAAACTTTCATCAGCCTGCGATGAGAGGTAAATTGTGTAACAAATTCAGTTCATTTAGGATTCCATTTTGTGTTTTTCATATTCTATATGTTGAGACCCGCCATTTTAGATTTCACATTATGCTTGATCAAATCGCAAGCAACATGCTCGAATAACTTCAAACGTATACCAGTCCTTAAAGTTTATGACCAGCGAGTAAACAAGGTGGTTAAAGCATTGCTGTTAATCCCCTCACTACTGACTTGAATGTTGTGAATAACATTTAATGAGATAAGACACAACACTTTCTAAAGGTATAAATATATCTTTCAAAAGGAGTTAATGTTCTTTCATCGGTTCAATGGCTGACCATATTTAGGACAAGAAGGGTTTATACTAAGCGTTTCAGTTAAAGAAATGGATTTTAGATTTTCAATGTCCATTTAGTACATATCAAGACCCTCATAAAACTGTCTTGCTAAGGGTACAAAAATGATGATTACTAAATGAGGCAGCTGTGGCCATATAATCTATTCAGCTGTGCTTAGATAACTATTACCCCAAAACCTTGTCATGGAAATGTGAACGGAAAACAATGTCATTCCAAATCAGCAAGAAACATCTTTAAATCGTAGTAATAGCTAATGTGCGCGAGCTCGCGCTGGCAAAAATTGTGCGCAGTAGCGCGTGCGCAATGCAAAACTACGGAATTACCTTAATATCATTAATTTTAAAAAATCGTAACATAACAGACACAGTCAAAATAAGTAGTTTTTGCAATGTATCTAAACAATTCATCACATGCTAATGCAACATTGCTATGGATACCAGGACTGGCAGCTAACACTAGAACACTAGCATTTTTAGGCTGCCACAGGCAACCCAGTAATTAAATATTCCATAATACCAAAACTAAATATCATTAATAGTATAATTTAAAGTTTAAGCCGGCCATAATGTCAAGCTACATAATTGATTGAAACATGATATCTAACGCTTATCTATGAATACTAATTTATAAAACAATAATATTGTAGTACTATTGGTCATCAAGACCATCTGGTGTGGTATGAAAGCTATAAATTTATAAACTGCATTCGCTTAGCCTTATCAACAGATTAACCTTAACGTTGATCATTGTACAAGTTTTGTACGAACACAAACCTACTGCACTAATGATATCATAGTACTATTGGTCATCAAGATCATCAGGTGTGGGAGAGCAGCTAGAAATTACTTTCTGAAACCTTAACGTTGATCATTGTACAATTTGTGGACGAGAACACAAACCTACTGCACTAATAATATCATAGTACTATTGGTCATCAAGATCATCAGGTGTGGGAGAGCAGCTAGAAATTACCTTCTGAAACCTTAACGTTGATCATTGTACAAGTTGTGGACGAGAGCAAACTTACTGGAACAAAAAAGGTAAACCATTTTTGTAATGAATAACACACCGACGGCGGCGGACACACCCGGTTTTCCTTAGGGCGAGGAGGCGAAAACGAGGTTAGTCAGTCGTCCGTGATCTGTAAAAAGCTGGCTTTTCCCTTGGGCATCAGTAAAACGATTCTAGATGGATGTAAACACTAGTAACAAAGATGAAGCTTGAACGGTGAATAAAAGACACAGGTCACAGATCACGGACGACTGACTAGCCTAGCTCGTTTTCGCCCCCTCGATTCAGGCCGTCCGTTTGTGTCCGTCATGTTCGGAATCGGTGTATAGTATTTTTCTAAATAGGAGGAGTCTTTCATAGATTGAGTTTAGCTAATATCATGACGTCAAATATAATTAATGATTTAATAATATTATAACTTAATATCATTCATAACATCATTCATAATTATTTCCTAGACACCGTCAAAATAAGAAATTTAGCAATGAACCTGAACAATTCATCACATGCTTATGAGAAACGGGAATGGACACCAGCACTTGCAGCTCATACTAAAATAACCTTGTATTCTATTCTACTTGTCTGGTCTCTACTTGGTAACGTACTCGTCATCGCTGTCGTGTATTGCAATCAAAACTTGAGGACAAATATGAACTACTTGATTGTCAATATGGCTGTATCAGACTTGCTCGTTCCCTTGATAGTAATGCCATTGGAGATTTCAGGTCAGACACGACAGTTCAACGAGTACCCAGTCGATGGTCCCCTTGGTGAAGCACTGTGTAAACTGACTTATTTCCTCTTTGAGATGTCACCACACGTATCATCTATCAATCTTGTCATCATTACTATACAAAGATTTATTATTATTGTATATCCAACTCGAAGACATATAATTTTAACTCGTAAAACAAGATGGATTCTGATCTCTTTTCCTTGGATCGTAGCCATGGCTTTTTGCTCTCCAAACCTTTACATGTTTGGTTTGTCAAAGGAATGGGGTTACACAAGTTGCCGTCTCTCTAATTTGCCACCAGCATTTGACTTTTGGACATTTCTATTAATATACTTTTCCATATCTATAGCAGTGGGCTTTGTTATTCCTGCGATCGCAATCATCATCTTGTATACCATCATACAATATAAATTACGTAAAAGCTTGAATAACGTTCTGGAGTTGATTGAAAGAAAAGAGATAAGTTTACGAAAACGAAGAAACACAAGAATATGCAGTATGACAATAACTATAATTTTGATATTAATCATCTGTTGGTGTCCTTTCTGTGTGTTGAAATTGCTGTTGGTTACCGAACATCCTTTAATATTGTCATGCAGTATTAACACACTCAGTAATATGTTTTTTGCGTTTTCCTATCTGTGGTACCTTCAAGCGGCAATCAATCCCTGCATCTATTTTCTGTTTCTGAAAGATTATAGACAGGGACTGAAAAGACTTTGCTGCAGGAAAACTGCATCGCAAAACGAACAGGTAGAGATAGTGACCAGGACCCAACATGTACACCACCTCACATCAATACCACTTCAGTCTAGGATGAACATCAACACTAGATGCACCAGAACACCAGGTGGAGATAGTGACCAGGACCCAACATGTACACCACCTCACATCAATACCACTTCAGTCTAGGATGAACATCAACACTAGATGCACCAGAACACCAGGTGGAGATAGTGACCATGCCAGGACCAAACATGTACACCACCTCACATCAATACCACTTCAGTCTAGGATAAACATCAACACTAGATGCACCAGAACACCAGGTGGAGATAGTGACCAGGACCAAACATGTACACCACCTCACATCAATACCACTTCAGTCTAGGATGAACATCAACACTAGATGCACCAGAACACCAGGTGGAGATGGTAATCAGCATCCGAGTTTAATAGAATAGAAAAGAAAAACAAAAACCCAGAAAAAAAAAACAGAAACTCACAGGGGGGGAGGGAGCAAAAGAGAGGGAAAAGGGGGAAAGGAAAGAAAAAGAAGGAAGGGAGGGGAGGTGAAGCTGCAGCAGCAGCAGGCAGCAGAAACATGATTCACGAGGAAGAGGAGCAGGAGAAGGAGAAGGAGAAAATGCAATCCTCCGCATCGATCAATCTTGGTTGCTGGCCTATGCCATATTTATGTATAGAAATAAGGAACAACAGCGTAACAACTAACAATCATATGTAAATTTAGTATGTTCTATAAAGTTGTACAGTTTTAATCAGTCCATTAAAACTCCTGATGAGTGAGACCTTAAGTTCTTATGAAACAGCGTTGTAGAGAAACCGTCATCGTTATTACTCTCTAAACCTTCTACTACTATATATATACCTTTAGTTAGCTTAATAATAATCGCGCAGAATTAACAATTGAAAAGAAATCGTATCATCAATTACTACATAGATTTATAGTTGGCTAGGATTAATGGAGAAGAGCAAGTAGTTATCCCGAGAAATCGTAGAATACATCATATGTATATGATCTGTTTTTATATGGGGTCCTTGTCTCCTTTACGGATTATCCTTATGGCTCATAATTAGTTTTCTTTTTTTGCCATTAAATAAATTGTAATAAATAAATACTACTATCCAATAAGATGTCAGAAAAATCTAGTGGGATTTCACAGAACGTAAAATAAAAAGTAGGCTATTGTCGATTAGGAATATTAAAGTGTATACTTTAGCTCTAGTAAAAGAGGTATACTTGCTACATTATATAAGGGATGTATAAACATCAGTATGAATAATAATTATTATATATGTAAAATACTGTAACATATTTTAGTTAAACTATTTGTAGGTCGTGTTATTGTGTACAAGTATAGTAAAATGAAATGTGTATATGATCGTACCATACTGTGGAATACTCAGAAAAAAAATTCTGAGCCCCAGATGGGAATCGAACCCACGACCCTCCGTATGCTACTCGGACGCTCTGCCACTGAGCTACAGGAGACTCTAATGGCGAGTAAGGTCGTTAATGTGGATATATTGTGACAAACGTATTGTATATATGTATATATGCTACAGTCACAAAATATATATACTCTGTTAGAACAGAAATTCAATATAAATCATGTACAAATACAGAGCGACTGGATTAAATCTTCTTGTTGAACAAACACAATACTTGGTCTTTATGCACGTAATTATCTATAGCTGGAGGGTGGAAGTCACTCAGTGACAGACAGCACATCTTGGTAAATTAATCAATTAATAGCAACAAAAAATCACTAATAAAATGAGATCTTGCTGACTGGAGCAACAGTGGCGTAACAAAGAGTGGGGTTGATCTCGGCACCAAAATTTCATTAATTCCAACATGCGGGATTCATGTTGGAATAGCTTGAGAAATTCTTCATCGACAACTAGCAAGTAATGGAACAGGTGTTTTGCTATCACTACCAAAAAACGGTCATATTGATTGATATAAGAATTAGTGACATTTTTTTTTGTTCAATTTAACCAAGATGGCGGATAAAAGGAATTCTATATGTTGAGACCAGCCATTTTAAATTTCATTCTTGAACATGCTCGAACAACTTCAAATATATATCTTCAAATTTATGACCAACGAGTAAACAAGGTGGTTAAAATATTGCTCTTTACTTCCGCTAAGAAATTTTAATGAGAAAAGAAATAAGAAAAAACCAAAAACAGATGAGACACAAGGAGTGTGCCTGAAGGAGTTTACAGATGTTCTTTCATTGGTTCAATGGCTGACCATATTTAGGACTAAAAGGGTATATACAAAGCGTTTATCAAGTGGTGTTTAATTTTTCAATGTCCATTTGATGCATACCAACGAACTATGAATAAAACTGTTTTGCTAAGGGTACAAAAATGATGATTACTGAATGAGGCAGCTGTGGCCTTATAATCTATCCAGCTGTGCTTAGATAACTATTACCCTCAAACCTTGTCATGTAAATGTGAACCGAAAACGATGTCAGCAAGAAGCATCTCTACACAGTACTAAAGCCGTAAGCCCTTAAGCTTTAAAATTGATTGAAACATGATTTCTAACGGTTATCTATGAATACTAATTTATAAACCAATGATATCGTAGTACTATTAGTCAGTCAAGATCATCTGGTGTGGTATAAAAGCAGTTATAAACTACATTCGCGTACAATTAGCCTCACTAACCTTAACGCTGATCATTGTACAAGTTGTTTACGAGCACAAGCCTACTGCACTAATAATATCATAGTACTATTGGTCATCAAGATCATCAGGTGTGGGAGAGCAGCTAGAAATTACCTTCTGAAACTTTAACGTTGATCATTGTACAAGTTGTGTACGGGAACAAACTTACTGGAACAAAAAAAGGTAAACTATTTTTGTAATGAATAACACACCGACGGCGGCGGACACACCCGGTTTTCCTTGGGGCGAGGAGGCGAAAATGAGGTAAGTCAGTCGTCCGTGATCTGTAAAAAGCTGGCTTTTCCCTTGGGCATCAGTAAAAAGATTCTAAATGGATGTAAACACTAGTAACAAAGATGAAGCTTGAACGGTGAATAAAAAACACAGGTCACAGATCACGGACGACTGACTAGCCTAGCTCGTTTTCGCCCCCTCGATTCAGGCCGTCCGTTTGTGTCCGTCATGTTCGGAATCGGTGTATAGTATTTTTCTAAATAATAGATTGAGTTTAGCTAAAATCATGACGTCAAATATAATTAATGATTTAATAATATTATAACTTAATATCATTCATAATATCATTCATAATTATTTCCTAGACACCGTTGAAATAAGAAATTTAGCAATGAACCTGAACAATTCAACACATGCTTATGAGAAACGGGAATGGACACCAGGACTTGCAGCTCATACTAAAATAACCTTGTATTCTATTCTACTTGTCTGGTCTCTACTTGGTAACGTACTCGTCATCGCTGTCGTGTATTGCAATCAAAACTTGAGGACAAATATGAACTACTTGATTGTCAATATGGCTGTATCAGACTTACTCGTTCCCTTGATAGCAATGCCACGGCTGATTTCAGAAGAGACAGTATATGTACGGACCTTCCAGTGGTTAGTCGATGGTCCTCTTGGTGAAACACTGTGTAGACTGGTTTATTTCCTCTCTGAGATGTCACCATACGTATCATCTATCAATCTTGTCATCATTGCTTTCCAAAGATTTATTGTTATTGTATATCCAACTCGAGGACATAATTTAACTCGTAAAACAAGATGGATTCTGATCTTTATCCCTTGGATCGTAGCCATGATTCTCTGCTCTCCATTCTTATACGACATTAAATTTGGTCTGTCAAAGAAGAGGGGGTACACTATGTGCGTCCCCGCTACTAGGTCTTTAGCTTTATTTGGTTATATACCTGTTCTATTTATATTATTTTTCATACCTATAGTGGTGGGCTTTGTCATTCCTTTGTTCGTAATAATAATCTTCTATACCATCATACTATATAAATTACGAAAAAGCTTGAACAACGTTATTGAGTTGATTGAAAGAGAAACGATACGTTTACGACAGCGCAGAAACATAAGAATATTCAGTATGTCAATAACTATAATTTTGATGTTAATGATCTGTTGGATTCCTTTGTGTGTGTTGAAGTTGCTGATAGCTACCAGACATCCTTTAATATGGTCATGGAGTAGTAACACTTTCAGGAATTTGTTTTTTGCGTTTTTCTATCTGTGGTACCTTCAAGCGGCAATCAATCCCTGCATCTATTTTGTGTTTCTGAAGGACTTTAGACAAGGACTGAAAAGGCTTTGCTGCAGGGAAACTGTATCAGAAAATCAACAGACATGTACGTTATGTGTATGTTGTAACCAGCACCCAACCTGTACACCACCTCACATCAATACCACTTCAGTCTAGGATGAACATCAACACTAGATGCACCAGAACACCAGGTGGAGATAGTAACCAGCACCCAACATGTACACCACCTCACATCAATACCACTTCACTTCAGTCTAGGATGAACATCAACACTAGATGCACCAGAACACCAGGTAGAGATAGTAACCAGGACCCAACATGTACACCACGTCACATCAATACCACTTCAGTCTAGGATGAACATCAACATTAGATGCACCAGAACACCAGGTGCAGATAGTAACCAGGACCCAACATGTACACCACCTCACATCAATACCACTTCAGTCTAGGATGAACATCAACACTAGATGCACTAGAGGAAAGAAACGAAGAAAAAAAGTAGGCGGAGGAAAAACAGCAGCAGCAAAGACATGAGGGGGAAAAAGAGGAGGAGGAGGAGGGAATATTAAAAGTAAAAGTATACTTGCTACATTATGCGTAAGATATGTATAATAAAATACGAAATATATAAGTATAAATAATAATAATTATTTATGTAAGATATACATTGCAATATTAATATCAAAACTATTTGTAGGTTATATTATTGTGTACAAGTTAAGTGAAATATACTCTGTTATAACAGAAACTGAATAAAACATTTTGCACTCTGCCATGTTTACACGAGTCGAGAAATTCTTCAAGGTGGTTAAAATATTGCTTTTCCCCCCATCGCTACCGACTTGAATATTGTGAATAACATTCAATGAGATAAGACAACACTTTCTAAAGGTACACATTTTCTTCTTTTTTTGAAGGAATTGAATGTTCTTTCATCGGTTCAATCAGGCTGACCATATTTAGGACTATATACCGTTTTTAGAAGTGCATGTAGATTTATTTAGTTTTTCAATGTCCACTTAACGCATATCAAGGCACTCAATGAAACTGTCTATGGTTACTGAATGAGGTAGCTATGGCCTTATAACATGTTATAATCTATCCAGCTGTGCTTAGATAACTATTACCCCAAAACCTTGTCATGAAAATGTGAACGGAAAACAATGTCATTCAAAATCAGCAAGAAACATGACTACACAGCACTAAAGCCATAACGTCAAGCTTCATAATTGATTGAAACACGATGATATCTAACGCTCATATATGAATACTAATTCATGATATCTTAGTACTTATTGGTCATCAAGACCATCTGGTGTGGTATAAAAGCAGTTATAAACTATCTTCTGAAACCTTAACGCTGATTATTGTACGAGTTATGCACGAGTACAAATCTATACTGCACTTCTAATATCATAGTACTATTGGTCATCAAGATCATCAGGTGTGGGAGAGCAGCCAGAAATTACCTTCTGAAACCTTAACGTTGATCATTGTACAAGTTGTGTACGAACACAAACCTACTGCACTAATAATATCATAGTACTATTGGTCATCAAGATCATCAGGTGTGGGAGAGAAGCTAGAAATTACGTTGATCATTGTACAAGTTGTGTACCAGAACAAACTGTTCACACTGTACACGTTTTTCACAAACACAAACTTACGGGACCAAACAAGGTAAAATATGTTTAAAATTGTAGTTTTCCTTTTCAAAAGCCTGGTTTTCTCTTTCATTTTCCACAATATTCCTGGATACGAGGAGTCGTTTTTACTCCGACGAAGGACTAGCGTCCGAAACGTCAGTAAGTGATCTTTCTTATTTTTTACGGTGTAAAATTTAACTTTTTATCACAACTGCTTCATTAGAACCACCGACGCAGCCCACACCAGCTTACCGCTAGTTATCATCTCTTTAAGATAGAGTAGAGCTGATCTCACTTATAACAAGATGTCCTATAGGCGTTCACTGGGTTGCCTGTATTATTCGCAGGCCCGGAACTTCTTAAATACTGTTTGTGCGAACCTGTAAAGTTTGTATATTGAATGAAGCCTGCGTAGACGTTTATTAACATATTGGAAGTATAAACCTTCATAACTTATGGACGCAACACTCAAATGAAGAAATATTTTACCAGTCAACTATTGAAAGTATTGTATCAGGGCTTAGGTGAATTTTAATGTTAATCAAAAGTCTTGCTTTCCAAGAATTGTCCGCTAAGAAACAGTTTTACGTTATACATGTCTCGACCTTGTCACGTTTTGATAAAATATAATCGCCCAATCTTGTTTTTAAATTTGTTCGTATTTCACTCAGAATATATTAATTTACCCGCCGAAATAAGCCACGCTTTCTAAAAACTCCTTTAGAAATATTATTCAGCTTGTTTTTATTCGCATCGGGTCTATGACGCAAAGCTTTGAGTTGTTGGCTCAGGCGGCATGATGTGTTTGAGTCGGTGGTGGAAGCGGAATCATTGAGAATTATGAATCACGTCTTCGAAATGGAAAAGAATCATGAATCTTTGTGTTGAAAATTCAAGAATCATGAATTTTTGTTATGAGATTTCGGAGTCATGAATTGCGTAAAATTATATAAGGAATCAAGTGTTGAAAAAATTATGTATAGGAATAGGATTATGTACCAATTACTTCGTTGACATAATTGCAATGATGCATAATTGTTCAGGGCTATATATGGGATTCCTGTATAACAGCCTCTTGGGTATTGCCGTGAAGACTCTTGGGTAATATTGCGCATTTTTTGCATTTTCTGACACAGGGTACAGACGGAGAAACGCAGCACATTTTTAGACTGGGCTGCAACAGGCAACCCAGTAATTGAATATTTCATAATATCATTAATAGTATAATTTAAAGTTCATTTTTTCCCCCAGAACCGTAAAAAAAACGTTTTACAATGAACCTGAACAATTCATCACATGCTAATGAAACACTGGAATGGACACCAGGACTGGCCGCGCATACTAAAATAACCTTATATTCTATTCTACTTGTCTGGTCTCTACTTGGTAACGTACTCGTCATCGCTGTCGTGTATTGCAATCAAAACATGAGGACAAATATGAACTACTTGATTGTCAATATGGCTGTATCAGACTTGCTCGTTCCCTTGGTAGCAATGCCATGGCTGATTTCACGCGAGGAATTACGGCTCGAAGAGTGGTTAGTGGATGGTACCCTCGGTGAGGCACTTTGCAAATTCGTCCCTTTCCTCTCTGATATATCACCATTTGTATCATCTATCAATCTTGCCATCATTGCCTTCCAAAGATTTATGGCTGTTGTTTATCCAACTCGAAGACAAATTTTAACTCCTAAAGCAAGATGGATTCTGATCTTTTTCCCTTGGATCGTAGCCATGGCTCTCTTTTCTCCATACTTTTACACCTATCGTCTGACAAATGATTGGGGCTACACGAGATGCGACCACTTTTGGTCACCAGCATTTGAGTATCGGACAGCTGAAATGATATCCTTTTGTATAGTAGATATAGTGGGCTTTGTCATTCCTTTGTTCGTAATAATAATCTTGTATACCATCATACAATATAAACTATGTAAAAACCTGAACAATGTCATGGAGTTGATTCAAAGAGAAACGATACGTTTACGACAGCGGAGAAACAGAAGAATATTCAGTATGATATTAACTATAATTTTCATGTTCATCATCTTTTGGTGTCCTTTAGAAGTATTCAATTTTTTGGATGTTTACGAACATGCTTTAATATTATCAATGGACCGAGATAAATCGGAGAATCTGTTTTTTGTCTTGGTGTATCTGTGGTACCTTCTAGCGGCAATCAATCCCTGCATCTATTTTGTGTTTCTGAGAGACTTTAGACAAGGACTGAAAAGACTTTGCTGCAGGAAAACTGCATCAGGAAACGAACAGACGTATACGTTATGTGTATATCGTGCAAGCACTGTGGCACCAGGTGGAGATAGTAACCAGGACCCAACATGTACACCACCTCACATCAATACCACTTCAGTCTAGGATGAACATCAACACTAGATGCACCAGAACACCAGGACCCAACATGTACACCACCTCACATCAATACCACTTCAGTCTAGGATGAACATTAACACTAGATGCACCAGAACACCAGGTGCAGATATTAACCAGGACACAACATGTACACCACCTCACATCAATACCACTTCAGTCTAGGATGAACATCAACACTAGATGCACCAGAACACTAGGTGGAGATCGTAACCAGGACCCAACATGTACATCACCTCACATCAATACCACTTCAGTCTAGAATGAACATGGCACTGTAGTAGCAGGTGGAGATAGTAACCAGCACCCAACATGTACACCACCTCACATCAATACCACTTCAGTCTAGAATGAACATCAACACTAGATGCACCAGAACACCAGGTGGAGATAGTAACCAGCACCCAACATGTACACCACCTCACATCAATTACACTTCAGTCTAGGACGAACATCAACACTAGATGCACCAGAACACCAGGTGCAGATCGTAACCAGCACCCAACATGTACACCACCTCACATCAATTACACTTCAGTCTAGGACGAACATCAACACTAGATGCACCAGAACACCAGGTGGAGATAGTAACCAGCACCCAACATGTACACCACCTCACATCAATTACACTTCAGTCTAGGACGAACATCAACACTAGATGCACCAGAACACCAGGTGCAGATCGTAACCAGCACCCAACATGTACACCACCTCACATCAATTACACTTCAGTCTAGGACGAACATCAACACTAGATGCACCAGAACACCAGGTGGAGATAGTAACCAGCACCCAACATGTACACCACCTCACATCAATTACACTTCAGTCTAGGACGAACATCAACACTAGATGCACCAGAACACCAGGTGGAGATAGTAACCAGCACCCAACATGTACACCACCTCACATCAATTACACTTCAGTCTAGGACGAACATCAACACTAGATGCACCAGAACACCAGGTGGAGATAGTAACCAGCACCCAACATGTACACCACCTCACATCAATACCACTTCAGTCTAGGACGAACATCAACACTAGATGCACCAGAACACCAGGTGCAGATCGTAACCAGGACCCAACATGTACACCACCTCACATCAATACCACATCAGTCTAGGATGAACATCAACACTAGATGCACCAGAACACCAGGTGGAGATAGTAACCAGGACCCAACATGTACACCACTTCACATCAATATTTCCTCATTACAAACTCAACGTATCCGATGCGCAGAGTTGCAGAATATTTCCATATGGCGTTGCTTATAGTCAACCTTGCAGCATGCTTGGAAAAGTTTGAGGTTGAAAATTCATCACATCATATATATCAACCTCCATTCCTCCATGTGGGATGAAGTACTTAATTCATAATCTACACATGCTCATTAAAATTTAGTGCATCAACATTATTATACTATTTTCTCTCTGGGGATTTGCTGTATTGTGAAAATCTCATTGGCACAGATAAATACCTCGAATGCTGGCAATAAGCCTATATAGCCCTATATAAGCATGTACTCAATTGAAAATATTGTAATTTAATATAATTCCATAAGTTTTAGTTTTTTTTAAATATTGATCCTTTATTTATAAGTTATCACTGGGATTCAGTTCATCCCTGGCACTCGGCTTTGTTTTGCACATAGATTTGTTAAAAATAAATATTTGATTTTCTTGATTAATTATAGTTCAAGCTGAATGATATAGAAATTTAATACATAAAATATAGAAATTCATTTAAGCTTAACTTTATAACGTGAATATTTTAGTATGACATTCATTATACATAAGCTTATAAAGCTTACATAATACTCTATAAGTCTAGTGTGATCTTCCTCGATGAGCCGTTTATCGGCTCTTGAAGAGAGCACAGAGAAAAAATATGTTTAAATAAAAACAAAATACTCTATATATAAGTTCATAACAGAAACAAAATGATATGTAACACACGATAATATTAAACTTGCCTGTCATAGTGTTCACTTGGTCTACCTTCTTCTGTTTTGTAGCCATAGCACAGAGGTAAGCGTATTGACTGTTGTGTTGTGAGGTGATTACCAGAATGATTCAGAACTATCTGTCCATCTTGCTATTTCTGCAAGTCAAGTCAAAGCTCCTTCATGTGGACCGTATTTGAAGCCTAAACTACAGCAAGAATAGAAATAATAGGAGCCAAAGAGTCTTAGCATCAGGCCTGAATGATTCTCCATTCAACTATTGTGTTTTTATCCAGAGATAAAAGCGAGGGAACGAGTTTGAATGCGAGTATGAACTGGAACTGCTGCAGGTTTACGAAGCGAATTATGCTAATGAGACAGTGGCTTCACTCACGGACAAACCGCTGACCGAGAGCCGCACGGAGCCACCTCCCTGCCTGCCTCATTGCATATTTGCATTGCCAATTGTGTACCTTTATCTATTGATTGGATAAAATATCCAGAATCTGTGTAATGGAAGATCGTCTTTCTGATTCTTTCTGATTTAGTCAGCTTCTCTATTAGGTAAAAATAACGTGTTGGGCCAGGTTTTACAAGGGGGTGGGGTGGTCGAGGGAGACCCAGTTCATCAAGTTTTTAACTTTAATTAGGCGCGTTTTCGGCCTTAGGATTCTTTTGTCTGGATAGAACGGGGAATTTCGTCTCAAGCAGTCACACTAAGTCCGATATCTTCATTGCTCGTCTAGCCTGTTGGGTGCCGGTTTATCACCTTGCAGGGATTTTCTTAGTTTATCAAAAAGAATATACATATATGCTTCTGAAGTGCGTTATTTTCCATTCTGTATATTTGTGCGGCTTAAGATTTTCAAGGTAGCAGAAGTCACGGATTGGGAGTGTGTGTTTTAGTTCATGTAGTGGGACATTGGAGACTTGACGCTCACTGCTTAACTTTGTATAATTTTATACTAAAAAGTTTCCAAAACTAAAAAAGTCAAATTAATAGTAATAAATTTGCCCAGTCTGTTTCAAGGTATCGTTGCTACTACGTCTTTCTGTATAGAACTTATAGAACTAACTAGCTAGCACTACAGTCACTCGGGGTCCACAGTGCCCAGCATTCATGAATTCGACTCAGACGTTTAGCGAACCAATCACCGTTGCAGCAGTTTTCCCAGTGGAATTAAAATCTTGTCCCACAAACAACTGCAAAGTAACTGTTTTAAAAGAGTACTACAAGGATGATGAGGCAATTTTCTTTTATTTTTACAAGACAGTAAACAATTTTTGCTATCAGAGTTTTAGATTCTGAGATATTGTAGCTAATCTTCAAGAGCACTACAGAGGAAAAATATAATATAATCGGGTTCCCACCATGAACGATTGATTCTTGTCTGAAACTTCATCTATAGTGGATTTTAAAGACTTAATTCTTTAAGACTAAAAGTCTAAACATTTTATTACGCAGATTCAATGCCAATATACATTGTCGTTTGTATACATCATATAGTTAGTAGAGGGGGACTGGTTATGAAACTCGGCAGACTTCAAAGGAGTATCTCTTTCTTATGATTTTGGCTCGGTTACGTGAGCCTGAGAGTTCACAAACTCAGTTGTAGATCGAGAGAGTACACCGAATAGTATTTCAATATAATAACCTACTCTACTATCTATATGTATACACTTGTTTCAAAAACGTCGTCGGTTGGAGATCTGATATCTGAGATCGAAATGAATTGTGGGCTATGACCTGTGAATTTAATTATGAAAGAAAGTAATTAGGAGTTCGCAATAAGTTAAGCGATGACCTCGGCCACAGATTTCAGATTTCAGATCTCCGACCTTTTTTTCTTTTGGAACAGGTGTAAACAAACTAGTGGAATATCACAATTTCTGTATCCTGATTGGCTAATTATCTACTACAATTGCTACAGAGAAATATATACAGCAGTGTCTCGGTAGCTGTATTTGAAGAGGCTGAAAAAGTTAGTCAGGATGAGAAAAGGCCACTTACTATAACCAAGAATTTGTCAGGTACGCGACAAGAAGGCAGGGTCGTCAGCTTTTGCAGTCTAACTTGAAAACATGCATTAACTGTACATGATTATCTTATCTCTGGACATAAAACTAGAGGCAATAGACACAGACAATCTTTGTATATAAGAAATTCAACGTATAAAAAAAGGCCATTGCCATACTCTCTTCTATAATTCAACGAAGAGTTCAGAGTCCATTCCTTTGCATATAAGGAGAGTTCAGTTCAACAACTAGAAATCCGCAAACAAATTTAAGGTTGTCCGCAAGTCCGAATTATTATCATGATATAGCCAGATGTCTGGACTTCCTTACATTATTTACACTCATTTACAATCCTAGGCCTCTTAAAAATCGATATCTGGCGGCACTAGGGAGAAATTCGTTCAAAATTTGACCTATAAAAATATATACTTAATAATGCCATGCGGCATGATTTGTTTTACTATTCTACGCGTTAGGAAGAACTTTTAGGTGGTTCTACAACTGCTTTGATAAACATAGTGTCGTCTTTAACGTATTCTCCTGAGTCTAATGCTTCATGAGGCACAAAACATGGGTTTCCAATACCAAGGTTCTCCTTAACAGAAGGTCGATTGAAGACAACTTTAATGTTCGGTAAAGATCGATTTGGGCTCAACTGATGTACCCTGTGATTCTTTTGGTCGCTCTGATCAGTAAGATAAAATGTTATTTTCTGTTTAAAAGGCCAGTCCAACAGCGCATCGTATTCTCCTTTCATGATTATAATGTAGAGAGATAAGTGAGAACCTTTTCCCCGATCACGACCGTTTAAATACGCCTTCAGTCTTAGCTTGTAGCCGTATTGTGAGGTATAAAAAGGGGGGCTGAATATGGCTAGTTCCTCCGGAGATGCCACAGCTTGTTCAAACTGTTGTTTATGATTATTAATTTTCCATATGAATATCCCATTTGTACACATGCTTCGGCTTTCATTTTCACGTATTTTGTGACAGGCCATGTTAAGGTGAGAGTGGACTGCGCAGCGGTAATGTTCTTCAAGCCCGTCACGTTTACCCTGAAAAACGAAGTAAAGATAATAGTGCAATTAAGGTGACTACTGCATAGGACAATAAGTAAATCAATCATGCAAACAAATAATCAATCAAGCTAGTAAGTAAGCGAGCAAACAACTGAAAGAATGCATGGGCGGATGGATAAGTGGTTGGATGCATGAATATGGATGGATGGATAGATGAAGGGATTGATGGACGGGTGGGTGGATGGTTGGGTGGATGAATTGATGGAAGGGTGGGTGGGTGAATTGATGGAAGGGTGGGTGGATGAATTGATGGAAGGGTGGGTGTGTGGGCGGGTGGGTGGATGGATGAATGGTGAATAAACAGACTAAAACCAAGCAAAAACATTAAACACAAGAACATACAACTTACTTTGAATGGACACCCGATGTCTCTGTACAAACAAGGATGTACTGCTAAAGGACACTCCCCCATGTGAAACGTCATCTAAACGATACATGTGGGATCATATTAGCACGACTTGGCAACGAGTATGTACTCTGTTCTATGTAGCTTTAGCTTTAAACACCCGTAATAAGGAGCACTGATAGTTTGAATGGGTAATGTGCACACCTTCGAACGCTTTATGCATGAGACCTTCGCTCAGCTAACGGGAAAATAGACCTTTTTAGCTTGGGCGGTTTGTTTTCCACGTGTCATTCCCAAGAGTATCACTTCTTTGTTTAACGGTTATGCATGAGAAGACACATGAATATGGATACACCTCAAACAAAGAATCTCATTCTTCTCATTCTTTAGAGAATGACACGTGGTCTGAAATGAGAAAACAAACTGCCCTAGAGAAGCTAGGGAAGTCGAAACAGATGTGGAGATCCTGAGGATCGAACCGTGGACCTCTAGCTCCAAAGGCCGCGCACTAACCAACTGAGCTACACCTGCTCCTTTCCAGACCTGATACTGACCTCTTCTCTTGGTATATCTTTTGCTCCACATTTGTTAACACATTCCATTGGAAGTCTTTTGCAAGTTTTCA
The DNA here is from genome assembly GCA_023349425.1 of Anthopleura sola. Taxonomy (NCBI): domain Eukaryota; kingdom Metazoa; phylum Cnidaria; class Anthozoa; order Actiniaria; family Actiniidae; genus Anthopleura; species Anthopleura sola. The sequence continues at coordinate 6,136,078 of JALHLI010000013.1, forward strand.
TGTGAATCTATCAATGTGAAACAGGATCATGATTAATGCCGGCTACCAAAACAGGGACAGAACACACTGAGTGTAGTCTGGCAACGAAGAACGTGAGTTCCGCTGCATGGCATATATAATAGTCCCCTTCACAGTTCCCTGTGTCTATTTTCATTGTTTGCGGCTTTCCATTGTTATAATAGCCAATCAGAAAGCATTGCTATTTCAAAAGGAACGCGCGGGCTGTGGGAACAAGAAGAACTTTCCCGCCAATTTTTCGAGCATGCGCAGCATGTTTTCTTTCACTAACCTTTCCATCTTTATAAGTGTACATTTCCGAGCAGAAATGGCATGATACAACCCTCCATTTACACTTGCTGACGAGGTGATATTGTAAGTTCTTTCGTGTCATAACCTCGTTGCATTCTGGGTTTGTACAGTGGACGTCTTCGTAAGCGCAGTTCTTGGTGTGTTCCTGGAAATAGAGAATTGTGTCTTAGACCTCATACAGGTGTTGAAAACACGTGTAAGAATTAAGTGTAGTGGTAGTACGTTAATTTCCCTCTCATATCTGGAACCTCTGATTGCGAGCAGAGCTTGCTAGATCTCTCCCTACCCTACTCTCCTTTGATTCGAAGATTTTTCTCCGCGGGTTCTCCGTTCCTCAAAATCCAACACGTTAAATCCCAAATTGATCTCTGAGTTCGTACCCTTAGATCAGTCTAAAGGTTGTTTCAGAGTTCCATCCTGTTTGGTTTTGGTCACCGCTATATCAGTGAAAGTTATTGAAGCTAACGTCCTGGCACATTTAACAAGCGAAGGCGCGGCTTTAAAAATCCTCCTACAATTCTATTATTCCTGTTATTTTTGACGACTGAAAATGATCAGCAAATACACGAACACGAATATAATCCTATATAAAGAAAGCCCTTCTGTACAAAAAAGATTAACGACAAATGAACTCTGAAATTGTTTTTTACCAGAACTCTTTGCCGAAATAATGCCAGCATCGCTTTGTCTTCAGATTGCGAACTAGTACTTGCGTTCTTGGTCTTTGATATTGAGGAATCCAGATTGGCAATAGGCTTCAAATTTGGCCAATTCTTTAACGTATCAGAAAAGTTTGAATAACATGCTGTGTTGGGACTAAAATTTTTGCAGTGTCTTCCAATAATTCACGTACCTACGTCAAGAAAGATGAAAGCGAAATAGTGTGTTTCCGATGTGACGCCGAAAGAAAGAATTATGATTAACCGCATGAATGTTTTTTTTTAGGAAACGCGTGAAACAACACTTGTGGTTAGCAGTCCTCGTGCTACTTATCGTTTACTCATTAAGAAAGTGACATTAAATATTTCAAGGGCACCCTTAAAAACCTTGTGCTTGCACCACAAGATATCTGTTAATCAAGTGTTTGTTTTAGATATTAAGAGTGCTTCGTCTTTGGACACTATTCAAGAATTAATATTACGCGTCGAGTTTTTCATTTTTTATCTTTATTTTTTTCATATGTCTTATTCGAACCCATGAATTAAGGTTTTATCACATGCTTTGAATTAGTTCTACGGTTGTGGTAAGCCAATGTTTCCTTGCCACAAAGTGACTGAATTTGAGTTTAAGATATCTAGGCTAAGAAAGGGTGAAGACTTACAGTTTACGGTTTACACTCGTTTAACAGATAATATAGAGGCAGACATACACACTTCTAGTTTCATATAGTTGAGATACATGTCAGTTTGACGTAGAAATCCTGAGCTAACAATGAAAGTGGGGGGAAAAAGAACTAGAAAGTGAAGAAGGAAGGAAGGAATTAAGGAAGGAAGGAGATTTGTTTTATTGTCGTGCGAGATACGTGCAGCTAGCATGCTTACGTAGAAAGAACTCGTGCTCTTCCGAATTCTCGTTCGTAAAAGTATCTTTTATTATTATAAGAAATAGTAAGGGGGATATTTTCTCGTTTCAGGTTCGATAAGCTTTAAATTGTAGACTATGAAGCAGTTAAAACTTATTCAATGTATACTTTTGATTACCGTCTATACACTAGCTACGAAACTAAGATAATGAAAAGTTAAAAATTCATTTACTCTGCATGCTAGACAGCGAATTGGCTTCCAAAATATTGCTGATATTTTTAGCCGTCATGTTGGTTGTCTTTTTCATTTATAGTCTCTTTTGTAATATGGCCAGCGCCATTTTTTCTAATTTCATTCTCTTGGGTGTGATTGAAAACCAGAATCAGCATTATGGCAGCGCGAAGCATTTACGGCTACTACTAGTACTGTAGAGATTTCGGCCCCGACACGGCTATCCGAGGATTTACATGCAGATGCACGGCAAGAACTGAGCTGGATCAAAGCCTAAAGGAGAGGTTAGTTGGTCGCTAGGCCGATTTCGACAGACGTTTTCTTTTTGTTCAATATCATTGAATATTAGTTTAGAAACTCTTACCTCGATGTAGCTTAATTCTCCAGTCCAATCACATTTTCTTTTCCAATTGATACATTTGACGCCAAGACTAAGAATGGCTCTCCGTGCTGCTCTGTCCAAAAATACCTAGGTCACGCAAAAACCTCGTTAAAAATGATTCAAAAATTCAAATATTGGTAAGAACTGGACTTAGGAGTTCCGAGCTTAAAATAGAAAAATTGAATTTACAAATGAATGTAAAGCGAGGAATGGACGAAGGAAAAAAAATACGAAAGCAATATTAGGGGAATTTTGAAGATATTGTGTGTGTGTGTCGCTATGATGTCCACGTAACAACTCGAGTTTGTTGCCCTATAGATAGCAATAGCAAAGCCATGCATATACCAGTGATGTACATATGAAACATTTGAATTTCAAATTCGAGCTTAAAATGCCCGCCATTAATAAAGGTTCACTTTCGACGGCCATGATACTGCGATCTGCTACCAACCTGGTGTTTTTCAACAACTGCTCATGACTTTTGAGTCAAATGTTTAATTCTTAAGTAGTCTTTGTGGGAAGTTATCTTAGTCTGGTATCAGCTGTTATCTCTGATATTGGATATTTGGAAACATAGAAAAAAAGACTTAATCTTATATTCAAGCGTGGTGACTGCTATAGCTGGAGGAATTCCTGGCAAAAGCCATTTCAATGCTACTGTGTGGCCTGATAATCTAAAATACTTCTATCACAATGCTTAGGAGTGGGACTATTTGTAAGAGAAGAAAAACTAAAAAATACACTTTTTCTTCCGCTAGACCTGGAACTGAAACGATAATGTTAATTATGAGTAAGAATTGTGGTCAAAAACACGTGGTGACAGAGTGCTGACAGTAGAAGTGAAAGTAATAATCCCTTGACTGAGAATTCAGAAAACTAAATGCTGAAGGTCGGTAAAAATTAACAAAAAGAAAGAAAACAAGATAGAATAAATTCGATATACCTTTTGTAATTAAATTTCAGTTTTAGTGGGGGTTTTTCGTATCTATTAAAATCTGCTAACATTCGATACATGGTAAATAAAATGTATACTGAACTGTTCTAGTTCTGTCTAGTTCGGGTTGATGTATGATAAATGGCATGTCGACTATTTTTGTAAATGTCATGGAAATCCATACCTTTGTGGAGGAGATAGGTTTTCTGTCCATAGGGCATAAAACTGGGCTTCCTTGCCTGTAGACAAATGTATTTTGACGAATATCAATGTTTTAAGTTTGAAAATGATAAGAGTAAGGTTTACTCGTATAAATAGATTTTTGAATGCAAATTCGTAACCATGAAAAAGGATATATTTTTGAATAACCGTCGTAAGAAGATGAGTATATTTATTGTCATTTTTTGTGAGGATTTGCGTATAAATTACTACTAAATCAGTCGCTTGCACGAGTCAGTATAAACACTTTTAATTTCAATGCTCAAAACAAACTCAAATGTATTTTTTTACGATTTAATTCCACTAATAAAAGAGTCTAAAAATTAAAAATATGTGTTTTTTGGTGTCGTATTTTGGTCGTCTTCAAGAAGACAGTCGAAAAATTTCCCTCTTTTTCGATACTATCAAAAATATCATTTCCTACTCACCGTCGTTTAAGCTCTTGAAGACAAGACTGGCAAAACCTATGGCCACAGTCTTCGATTTGAATAGGATCACGAAACGCTAGCTGGCAAATAGGACATTCATATTCTTCTGGTAGCGGTTGAAGAAATTCGGCTTCAAAACCTCCAGTTACCCGATCCACTCGATCCGCCATCATCGAGAAAATTTCTCAAGTCGTTCGGTTTCCTTCTTATTTGTCAGATCGAACTTGAATTAATAAATACGATGACGTCGAAGTCATTTGAATTATTCTTTCGCTTGTCTTGGAAACCGAAATGTCAACAGCAGCAAACATAATGAGTAGGAGAGCAGCTGCTGAAGTTCTCGCCGGGCTGGCGCTCTGGCGTGAAGCATTCTGGGTTATTTTTCGGGCAAATTTCTGAAACTGAAAGTCTCTCTTTTATCAGTAAAACTAAATCTTTCCCAAAAGATCTTCAAACACAGACGATACAAAGTCTGCAGCCTAGAATATATTTATTTGAGCGATTCGCCTTTTAAATTTTTAATTAGACAATTAGGAGTAGAATTTTAAGATGAGTTGAAATTTATTATACTTTGACTAATGAACCAACTACTGTTGAAGCTTCAAATTAACCAGCCGATGCGTTATAATGTTCTGTGAAGTCATTAAGTTTTCTACAAACAGGCTTTCTTTTTTCTTTTTATTTTATGGACATTATTTGTTTGGTTTTGACCACATCTGAGCCACGTGGCTTTGGACGATAAGAGAACACTGTTTAGCGCTGAGAAGGGAAGCTGTGCCGAAGACCTACGTCTGGTGGATTTAAGAATCATATCCATGTACTCTTTTGTATTGCTTCTGAAACTGGGTAAAATTCAGTAATAGATTATATTTTCAATGGGCATTTGAATTTGATTATAGAGCCGGTTGTGTTATATGAGGATACATCGTAAAATTTTGAACAACGGACTTATATATACTAAAAATCATCGTATATTTTCCTCAAAATAAAAAAAAGGTTAGTTTAAATCAAGATGGTAAAATATTCTTGAGAACCCAACATAAAAATCATGTTTTTAGGGAATCTGCCGAAAAAGAAAGAAAATATATAATAAAGAAGAAAAAAGAAAAGAAAAAGAAAAGAAAACTGACTACAATTAATCGGTAAATTTTATCATAAAAAATTCTTTCAATAACACTTTTTCTCTAAAATTAGAAAAATTCAAAGAAAGAGAGAGCGAGAGAGAAAGAGCCTGAAGATCATCCATCCCACGCATATTCTTAACTTTTAAGACATTTTTCACAAACCGGAAAATTAATAATTGTAGTAGAAGTGGACCAGTAATATAAAACTTGAAAGTGAAAATCAACATTGTGTAGAATACGTGACAAGAAGTGGCCTTCAACCAAATCAAATCTACGTACTAAACAGTAAAACTCAACTCACAAACATATTTTTATTTTTTTTTCTATTTTTACTCAAAACTTCCTTAAAATGTATTCAAACGAATCGCAGAAATTGAATTAAAACGTGTTAATTTTGAGGTGAAGTCCGCATCCTTTAAAACAATTAATTAAATCCTTGTTAAATCTCGAAAATAATTCTCACTTATACTTATTATCCAATGAAGCTCACACATCAGTCAATTATTTAAGTTCTGTTTGAATGATTAATATTTTAAGCGATCACATGGCAAGACTTTACATCATTTTGTATCGTCACCCAGGGCTTTGGGTTTGAAGAAAACCAAATTGACAATTTCCCTTGACATAAACGAACGAATGAGAAACTCAGGGGTGGTATAACCTGCCGCTTGGAGACTGGACAAAGCATTTGGGTAGACATGCATGTACAGGAATCGGTGGCGAATTGCGAGAAAAACAGCAAAGTTTTATATCATGTATACTAATTGGACAGATGATCTATTCAAGAATTTTTGAAAAGAAACAGAGCCAAACCACAAAAGAAGAGAATATAGATTATTTTACTCAAATCACTTGCCCTGCCGATACATAGTAGCTGTACAGTCTGGGGCCAGCTAGTCTTTCCCCTTTTGCTTTCGCGGGCTTGAATAGATTTTTGCGTAAGGGCGGTTCGGCCTTAATTGCCATCAGTTCCGAAGTCCATACGACGCGTCAGCTCTACGGATTTCTCGGAGGTATGGCATAGTACGGGAATCGATTATTTTGGAACTCAGTAATCAGTTAGCGACAAAATAATATTTATTTCTATATCCACTTGAAAACATCCATATTCATTATTTACTTTATTCCTATTCTAGTCCACATCTTTGTAGAAGATTGACAGTACATTCAACAGTTGACATTCCCTTGGACAAACAACAACCTTTTGTTCTCCTTCAACTTGTTCAACGAGTCCCAGGCTCTCAAGAAACAGTTTTGTTTGCTTTCCCTTTTTCCACAGGGTAACCAAAGGCTCTTCTTTCGGATTTAACGATTTCCATGGCGCACAGATGCATCCCATTTGAGTGTAAAACTTGTTTTCAAAAAAAAGAAAGAAATAAGAAATAAGAAAAAGATAAGAAAAAAAGAATTAAAAAAAGATAGGACGTTATAAATTCCGTGGCACAAAAAGTCGTGGTCAATTTTGTGATTAATGTGGAGCCAAAGGACAAGATTAAAGCCAAAATAAGAACAAAAAGAATTAGTTCAACCCATTCGAAATTTCAGTATAAAATTCGAAGGGATTAGACAGGTTTTATATGATAAAATAACTAACATCTTCCTACTTCCTGTCTGTCTGTCTGTCTGTCTGTTTATGTTTTGCGAGTGTTTTCCAATGGATGTGTTTATTACTGTGCAGACACACTAACTGGGACCGCTTGAATAAAACTGACCAATCACATAACAACTTGACAGAGATTGAAATGATTAGCCAATCAGATTATCACGTTCTCACGCCCTTTTTATATCGATGTGCTATCTGATTGGCTGGTTAGAAATATTAAACTAAATATTGCAATGTGATTGGTTAATGATAATAGTATATCAAAGTGGTACCGGTTGGAGTATCCGCACTCTAATGAGTTATGTTGTTGTCAGTATTGATTTTCTTATTTTTTGATTTTATTTATTTATTTAACCGTTTATTATGCTTTTTCTTCAATCCCTAACAATATCGAAACATTAGCTGTGCCTTTTCCTTCGTTTCGTGCTATAAAACCTCAGCTGTCGATAGATTTTGATTTATATCTGCCAGGCTTTAGTCTCATTTATCATATCGTTAGATTCAAAGCCATTTATCATGACTTTCTCGAATCTTCACCGGACTGAAGCTTCATCATAACACAATCAATGACTTTTCAAGATGATTTCAATAGGCTATATATAATATGCGGGGAAATGTGGGGAAATTTAAAACTCGAAGACTCTAGAAAAAGCGACTGTTGGTCACGTGACCCTAACCCCTATAGACCAAGAGGTTGTGCCAATCATATACAGACTTGAAAAGAACACTTGTCGTTAAAAAATAGAGAAGAAGTTGTATTAGATAGAAAGAGAATATTTTATTAAGAATTTATGGAAAAGTTGAATTGAATGGCAAGTTTGTCATCAAATCATCTTTATAAAAACTGGCTATGAACCATGCTGCTCGCATTGTGATTAAATGAAAAAATGGTTTTATAAATTGCCTTTTTGATGCTCAAGATGTAATTTCCTAAACTTTATTTTCATAATGAATGGAGTTTTCGCTGTCATCTTGAAAAGATTTGGAATACGTATTCAATACTATTATTATTTGCTTGATGGACTTTACTGACAACTCGAAAAGATTTGATTGAACAGGTAGTATAAAGTATATGAAGGTATGACAACGTAAAGCAAAGGTAAAATGTAATGAATCAATTCATTTACAGAAGGTTTCGATCCCCAGACTCGGCATCGAATGTGAGTAGAGTTGTTTGTTGGTTCTCTCCTGTGCTTCGAGGGTTTTTCTCCAGGTTCTCCGGTTTTCCTCCCTCCGCAAAAATCAACATCTAAATTCTAATTCGGCCTAGAGGAAAATTACTTTGTGGAATTCTAGTAACCCTACCAAATTCTGTAGGTTTCGCAGGTAATGTCAGTGGCTTTCAAATAAATTTTAGAAATATTTCTTTAATATTCCCAATGAATTGAGAATTTTTGTTCAGTGTTAATTTAGAGAAAGTATACTGTAACACTCAAATGGCTTCTATTACTGAGTTCTAGCACGTAATTGGATGGTGCACACGTCTGTGCTTTCAGCTGATTGTCTTAGAGTGAAAGCCTTTTAAAAGCATTTTAAAAGAATGAGTATTTTAAGAAATTTCTAGAATTTCGTAGAATTTGATAATGAAAGGATTATAAGATGATCATAAGAGTCAGTTCGATAAGCACTTTATTAAATGCAGGTGTTTCTATTCTAATTCTATTATTTGTCTAGGATGAGATAAACATCAGAAAATATACTGAACATCGCTCACGCACACACACACACACATACAATGACCACTTGAAAAAGGGGGGTTCCGGCAAAACAAGTGTGGAACCTTTTAATCATTTAGACGTCCCCCCCCCCCGACAAAATTTTCAATTTTTTCCCCAAATATCCTTTTCTTACCAGTTCCTGTAAGGTCGTGACCTCATGCGGTAAAAGACTGGCCGCTGTTTCACACTGTCTGTCGGTCAAAACACCTATAGAAATGAAGAATAGGGTTAGATATAAGGACAAACCAGCTATATGAAAAACTAAGCGCGAAAAGCCGAGCATTGTTAGCCGAGGATTATGGGTGGCAAAGATTTGCTTTAATTTTTCACACACCACGTATACATACTTCAACTTTTTCGCTCTAAATTCTTGAAAACGCTTATTTTTGCATTGGTGAGAGACTTGGGGCTAGGGTCGCTTGGCTGAGCATCGAAGCTCGCTGTGATTGGTCGGATCGTGTGTGTACCACGTACTACACTAGCGATTGCGCACACGCATCTTGCACATCAAATATCATACACAAGGCACACGACAATGATAGCCCTTTCTCTACCTCACCACCCTATCTATACCACGTTCCATACAAGCGCACATTAACACACGCACCTTTCACATAGCATACGCATACCTTTCACAAGTAATGTTAAGAGATACACCATAATCTTTAAATTTTCTTGACAATTTGCTGGTCGGAAGACAATCTGAGGCTCTGGACAGTCCTCGTCGTCTGAATCCTGAGCGGCAGACGGCTCTGTTAAAACAATCCCAGCTCCCCTGAGGACCCTGGAGAGGATTGAGGGATGAGGATGTAGACACTCGGGAATGCTCGTAATCACGAAGGATAAATCAACCATTTGGACCACCTGTTCTTCTTCTGTCTGCAACGATAAAGATGGGACATCGTTGAGTAAATTTGGAAATTACAAGGATTTGTATGACGAAGAGTGCCAAGATACAACAAGTCTTGCTTTCATGAATTTGGCAGCATTTAAAAAAATTGCCATTTTCATTGATTTTAATTTTTAAAAATTAATTAATTTTGATTTTTAAAAATGCATTTAAAAATGCTTGCGAATTTCTTTCCCTTATTACTATGAAATTGTGCACGTTTACTAATTCAGTCATGATCTCTCACTTAATTATCCTTTTTTATAACAAACTGATAGTTATCATAAAGAATTTTATTCATACCAATTAGGGACACACCTTTTTAAAAAATATCTATACGTTGTGCCCCTCTTTGCCACCTTTAGACCCCTTGCACGAGACGTCAAAGCAGCTCAATTTGGAAGAAAAAACAAAATTCAACATTCTGAGAATTGGAAAGCAATATTTTTGTCCTCCAAATTGAGCTGCATTCCAACGTGGTTTTGTGCAGGAATACTTTAAAACAAGGCAGGAATGTTATCTCAATTCAATTTTTACCTGGAATTTTCGAACGACTCCGAGGAGAAACTCCAAAGCTGTGCATTGTTCCTGGGCTTGGAGAGACGTGAAGAGTTCCTTTATCGCTGGCTGCCATATTTCTCTGGTTCTCATTCCCTTTAGCCTGGATATTAGCCAGGTGGTGAACTCAAAATCAAGTTCTGCCGAAGGAAATGAAATTGAACAGAATCAAGTTATCGTGGCTATAGTTTATGTGGCCATGGTGATGTATCATCGGCACTGAAAACGAAACAGCATACTACTCACACCATCACCGTACAACCACCAACACCTTGACCATTATTGTCACCACCATCATAATAAACATCAATATCATCATCATCATCATCATCGTCATCATACAGTCACCACCATGGAAATAGTACCAGGGAGGGATCCAGAAATTTGCAAGAGGGAACGTTATCCGAAATGACCGAAGTGACCATACAGTGAAGACATCAATAATCCTGTTCTAACTTATTTTTATTTTTATATTCGTACTTAGATTTATTTGGGGGGTGTTCGGTGCACCAATGGACACCTCCCTGGATCCGCTCCTGACTATGGCCCATAACATGAACCAAATTGAGCGATGAATGTTCATATTAAAGGGCTTCCACACATAAGCAGATCTCAACCTTACCTTCTGCAAAGAACAAAAACTCGTCCTTGCTTTGTTCAAAAGCATTCGTTGGCACCAACTTGACATTAAAATCAGGAACTCCAAGGGTTCCATCCTTGGATACAGGAACCTTACAGAAGTTGAATGCTCTTGGACCATTACCATCCTGAACGACGCAGGGACCACTCATGTTAGACTTAGTAGCGTTTCTTATCTGGTTTTCAATGGCTACTGTGTCTTTGCCATGCCATGAGCTACATTTGTATAGCACGGAACTGTAATAGTGGAGTTTTTCTGATTGACAGTTCTAAATGATACAGGGACGAATATGACAAAGCAAACACTAAAGGTTGGACTGCGAGATTAGTTTTTTCAAGGTGCAGTAATACGAGCAACAAAATCGTGCAACTTGTAGCTGAAGATTGAATGTTGCTCGTATTACCTCCCCGTGTAGCAACATCTTGTTGCGCGACTTTGTTGCAGAAGTAGAAGCTCTTTCTACTCTCTGCAACAAAGAAAATGTGATCCAACTTGCAACACAACAATGTTGCGCGACAAGTTGCACTATTTTGATTGCTCGTGTTAACGCGCTTTTACTCGAAATTGCACGCTAAATCAAAGCGCGTAAGTTCACTGCTTATCTAACAAAAATGCATGGAACCGTAAGGGCACGGCACGGTACCACACAGCACGTCATGTGCCGCGAGAATTCGGCACAGTCATACAAAATGTGAATTCCAAAGCCATGAATGTCAGTCACAGTTGAATGTTACATCAATGTGTGACACATTCAGGTCAAGTAGGTTGCTAAGCAGACAACCCCACAACCTAACTATGGCCTACTCTTCTCACATATCAATATTATTGATAACATTCATAGAAATTAATATCATACATCAAAATCGAATACAAAATTGATTTAAAAAGGCATTGTCACAGAGTGGCTCTTCTTCCACCGAATGAAATCCAATTTGGAATTTGAAAGTTGATTTTTACGGAAAGGAAACATGAGAACCTGGAGAAAAACCCTCGAAGTACAAAAAAGAACTAACAAGCAACACTTTACATACGAGTTACTAACCTTGTGTACAATGTACAGATACTCTGCTCCTTCTAGACAAGGTCGTGTAATGTCTATAATACACTGTTCAAGTTTTGCAGCCAGTTTGACCGTATCCACGTAGAATAGTTGAGCCAGTCCCATGTCTAACCAACTGAAGCACTTTCCTTCGGGTCTTTCAGTTAGTTTCTTTGAAGTAAACTCAGTTACTCTTTGAGTAAAAGGATGTTTTATCTCAAGTAGGTATTGATCAATGTTTTGTTTTATGCTACGATGTAAATGAGGTCGTAAAATCGCTCCAATTGCCATGTTCTTGTCACGCAATATCCCACCATCTTTACCCAAGTGTCCAACGCAGGAAAACCGATTTCGATCCCTCTTGATAAAAACCGAAAATAGTTCAAAATTGCTTAAATTGCATCGCTCAGGGACTCCAAACAACTCTACAGGGTCATCAAATAGTTCAGTCAAAACACGACCCAAGGCGTCCTTCTCAAAAAGTTCGTAAGCTTTTGTTTGTTGTAGTTCTTGGTTGCTACTCGAAGCTGAAGACGACTCCATTCCATCGATGTCTCATCGTCTACAAAAATACTATCGACTAAAACTCAGTTTTCTCTTTTCAAATACGAAACCATTTAAAAGAATACTAGAGCTTTAAAAAAACCCTAATTGGTATTGGTGAGTACTTGGAGTGCTAGGGCTTGTGTTGAACTGTTTGTTTCTAGACAATTATCATACGCTGATGGGATTAATTAATGGCATTGGTTCGGCATGATTTCCATTGGTTAATTGATTAAAAGTAATCGACACTGTTGTCTTGGACACTTCATTGTTATGAATTTTTCCATCCATGGTCGTGTGAAGTCCTTAGTAATCTATTCTGTCTGGGCGCGAGAAAAAATCTGTGATGTGTAAAACTGACCATTTTTTTTTTAATTGAAAAAAATCGAAAGTCCGAAACAAACTTTAATCTGATCAAATGTAAAAAGTTGCTCCAAACTTTCAAAATTCGAAGTCTTTTTTACTTCGGAAATAGCTTCTCCTGGCGATGAATTTTTAGCACGAAAACAATTTAACGATCAAAAACAAATGAGGAAAAAAATCATTTATTTTACTTGCTTGAAAATTAGATATTCATCGGGTTATAATGTATCACTAATATTAATTGGTAATTTTTAGACCTACAGTTTAGTCTCTGAAAAAATAAGGTTTAGTGGTGAATTGATTTAATGCTTTTTATACATTATTCCTGCATTGATACAGTCCATGCTTGCTTTAATTAAACTGGTTGTTTGTTAATTTATCAATTAAAGTACATTTTTAGAACTAGGGGAGGGGAGGGTGGAAGAAATCTACATTGACAACCATAGAAAAATCAACTACCTTCCCTCTCCTCAAAGGAATAAATATTGTGACCCTACCTATTATTCTCTTTGTCTTCTTCAGCAGAAGAACTTTGGATGGAATTAATATACCGATGATACCTTAATTTCCTCTGGCCCATCCTTCAAACCCTCAAAACCTTCAAATTTGATTGATACCCTTAAACAACTTCTGGCCTGATCAAAGTCAGGGCAGAGCTAATTCTTCAAATTGGAATTTAATGTGTTAGGTTTTGTGGAGGGAAAAAACAGAGAACCCAGAGGAAAAACCCAAATCATGGGAGAGACCTTACAAACTCTACTTAGATGTGATGCTGAGTCCAGGAATTGAGCCGGTGACTGGTGACCCTAGAGGCAAATGTACCATTGCTAACTCTCTAATGTTACCATTTCCTTCTAGAAAATGGATACTCCCTAATGTATCCAGAAAACTAAGGTCATAATGGAGCTGCTTTCCTTAAAGCTAAGTAACCTGTTACAATGTCTGATGGTAGATTCCGTATTGTTGAGAACTCTGTTGTACTGCAATATCTTATTCCTGTTCTGGGGTCTTTGTATTTGGCCTGTAAGATATAAATACATTGGCATTTGAGTGTAGAAAATATGTATGGACCCTGAAACAATCTGATCCAAGTCAGGGTAGTACGGCTATAACTGTAACTCAAAGATTGAACCCTGAAACAACCTCTGGGTTGATCTAAGTCAGGGCAAGGCTAACTCAAAGATTGAACCCTGAAACAACCTCTGGGTTGATCTAAGTCAGGGCATGGCTAACTCACAGATAGAACCCTGAAACAACCTCTGGGCTGATCTAAGTCAGGGCATGGCTAACTCACAGATAGAACCCTGAAACAACCTCTGGGTTGATCTAAGTCAGGGCATGGCTAACTCACAGATAGAACCCTGAAACAACCTCTGGGTTGATCTAAGTCAGGGCATGGCTAACTCACAGATAGAACTTTGAAACAACCTCTGGGCTGAACTAAGTCAGGGCATGGCTAACTCACAGATCAAACCCTGAAACAACCTCTGGGCTGATCAAAGTCAGGGCATCGCTAACTCACAGTTTGAAATGGGCAATCAACTTACTGGAAATCCTGATAAATCTGAGTATTTTTTAGCTGGTTTAAAAGATGGTGGAGCATCAATACTTCCATCTAAAACACAAAAAAATACAGTGTTATTAAATATATTTATAAGGTAATAATTATTAGCACAAGTGCAAATATCTTTAAATAAAGTGAAGTTGACTTACATGTTGGATCATCTTGTTTCCATGGTAACCCTCTCTCAATTGTAAGTATTTGCTTTAAATTTTTCCATCCTTTCCTTTTGGTGTTATTTGCACCTGAGTGCTATTTCAAAGACATAGAAGAAATGTTTATTTATCTATCAATACCTAGAGCTACCAGTATCATATGACCCACGCAGCCCTGCGTGCGCACTTTTATGAAACCTTTGGAAAAAGTCATGTGATAGGGGCTGTGCAGGGTGACATGAGCTGGCCAGAAAAAAACACCCTGTCCAGCCCTGCTCGAAAGTTGCATGCTCTATCTATCAATTTTAGAAGGAAGTTTAAGTTGTTTTTATGACAAAAAAAATGGTCACATGATAAAATGCTAATTCACTGAGTTAGGTAGACAGAAATTTGTATGGCATGACCTTGAGCCAAATATTTTCCTGGCCAGCACTCCCACTCAGTCAATAAGTACATTGTATTCATCCTTTTTATCATGGCTCTTCATGTTCCCCAAACTGTCTCTTATCACTCCCCCCCCCCCCCCCCCCCCCCTACCCCTCACTACTTACACCACACACTAATCCTTGGGGAGGAAAGGGAGTTATGGTTGCTATTGTATTTTCCCATATATCCTTATTTGATGCTGCTTTCAAAAACATTTCTTACACTGTTTTTCTGAAAGACATTGATGCCTTGACACATATAAGGTTACTGTACTCTGGACTACTTTACATTTAACACAAAGAAAACTAAATCCACAAACAAGTAAGACGTTCCTACCTCGAAATTTGTATCTTTAAAGACGACTGTTGTATTGTTTGCCGTCGTATATTCACTATTATTGGTAGTAAAAGAAGCAGGACTCTCGGTACTCGAAGGCGAATCCACTTCATCAGCAATCAAAGGCTGTAAGATGACCGGCAAAAGAATGAGAAATGTCAAACACGATAAAAATGACAGTCCTTTTTCAAACGTATTGCCTTATTTTTTGGTGTTGTTAGGTTTTATGGAGATTTAACTTACAGTAAGAGGTCTTTTCTTTTTACTTGCGAAAGGCGAAGACCCAGAAGGACTCGCAGAACGTTTGTTCGACTTTCGACTTCGTCCAGACGCCATCTTGAATTTTCTTTCAACCTAACCACAGGCAACCCAACATATGATACAGATGTGTACAAGTTCAAAAAAAAAAAAACAGGCAAAAATAAAAACAACAAAATTAGCAAAATAATAGTAAAATAAAACGCAATATGGACAACCAGCAAGATGATCATTTTGCTATCAAATTGTTATAACCCTTTTTTTCCTGGCTTAAGGAATTTTAAGACATAAATATTGCAGTTTTCACTTTTTGATTGGGTTGCCTGTGGAAGGTACGGATCCATTGGATACAAAATGGCGGACGGTTGTCAACGAAAACGTCTGTTAAAAAAATACAAAATCTAAGAGGTTTCTTTATGAGATTTTAAAGTTTATTTAAGCCATTTATGTTAGGAACGTCACCGTTTAACCAAGAAGACATGTTATGAGCGGGAGAGATTTGAAAAAGTTCGTTAGCTTCCACCGAAGTTCAATTGGTTCATCTGGTAAGCCAGTTTGTACCCTGCTAGCTTTAGGACATTTCTATTACCAGGGAAGCCTGTTTGAAAATATGCCAAGTTTATAGATACTAAATATGACTCAATAAGCTCGAAATTGTAGTAAAAGAGAATTGAATTAGGCTATTTATAGAGCCTTAACAGGAATATTTCCATGATCTTGGATAACACCTGTTTTTACCATACCATGATCAAGTCATCAGCCAATATTTCTCACAGTCATTTTTTTTCCAAATACTGTTTTTATCCAAGGGGAGGGAAGAGGATTGATGAGGAAACATGACTGCAGAGTATCTATGAAATTTTGGGTGGTATTCTAGATGACGTCATCATGAAAATAATCATATTATTATATATCATATCCTTGTGAATTGTAAAATTTCCAGATAGTTCACTGGTTAGCCGACTTACAGATGGGCATGGTAGTAACCGCTACAAACCAGTTGATTATGGAAAGCTCCAAGCTTTTACTCAAATTAAGCGAGCCGCAGGGGAAAGAACTCTTCATAAAATTGAAAAAATCACAGAGCAGAGGAAAGTTACAAAGGAACATAACTTACTCCAGCAACACAAGTCATGTTGGTTCAAGGAACAAATCAGATTAAACTCTTTACTCAAGAAATTCCAGAGTGAAATTGATGGATTAAGACCTGACAGTCCTTTAGACTCCAGCACACTAAAATCATTTTTTAAGGATTTGGAGATTTATGAAGACATTTTAAATGAGGAGATACAAGAGTTCAAAAAGTGTACCATTGACCCAATCAAGGATCTGCAGGAGGATTTGCAGTTTTGGCTCAGTGAAAATAGAGAGAGGCTTCTTTTAGGTGAGTATTCTAGCTGATCCAAGCCAAGTAAACTTAACTTCATTCCTTAAGCCCATTTTGATGTTAAGTTCCAAACACTTGAAGGCAGCCAGATCATGTGTTTCTTGTTTGTTTTTTTTTTCCAAATTTCTCAAAGAGTTTAAAAATCACGAGATTCCTGCCTTCTTTAGTTTAAAATAAAGACTTTAATATGCATCATTCAACAGGCATCAAGGATGGCAATGCAAGGATGCTGATGCAAGCAACTGTTTGAAAACTGTTTTTCATGTATGCGCTGTTATGACCTTGGCCTTTACAGTAAGCCATCCTCACTAGAACATCAGTTGGTGCTCTTTTGTGTCCTAGAGAGAATGGCAATGATGAGAATGATGGTGCATGCATGAAGACCATTTTGAAAACTGTTGCTTATGTCATCATCCTAGCTTTGCCATCAAGCTGGTCTTGCTGTCCTCATCTGTTAGGTCTCTAATATTAGAGTTAAATTAATCCTTGACATATAATATTGTAAACCTTAGGTCAGGTTGATCAAGAGCATTCTGATGTTTTAGAAGTCATCACCTCAGTAAAAATGCAGCAGAAATCTGTGATGGAGCAGTTAAAACTGGAGCAACAAAGAATTGAGGAAGAACTTGACAACTTTTCTGCTGACCAATTAATAATAACACCATCTCTTACTGAAGTAAAAGTCATTAAAACTGGAATCCCTGATGAGGCATTAGAATTGGAGTGTCCAGATGAGAAGCTGAGGGAGTCAGTTCTTGAGGAGTTTAACTTGTTGGACAGGAAATATGAAGCCCATCTTGATTTTCTGTCTGTCAAGTATGCCGATGAAATAAGGTAGCTAGTGCAAGTCAAGAGTGCTATTGGTTGTAAATTTTGTGTAATAATGTCAAGTTGGTGGTGGGAAAAATAATATAAATATTTTTCCTTGGGGAAATGAAATCTCTTCCCATGCAAAACATTGAATTGTTACTTCCCTTAACCATGGTTGCCATGAAACCACTCTATTCCATGTTGGATGAGGATGATTGTGGAGGTGGTACCAGTAATGGTAATGGAGTTGATTATAGTGGTTATGATTATGTAGTGAAGATTAAAATAATGGTCAGGTGAGTCAGGTGGTGATGGTGATGATCGGCAGTCATATCATGCTGGTGCCAAACTAAGGTGAAGAAAAGATGGTCAGGTGATGGTGTTAGTGATGTTGCTGTTGCTTGTAATGATGATCAGAATAACTTGCTTTTGATATTCCACAGTTGTAGTTATGGAGGCTGGTCTAAAGAGGACCATTTCCATTTCACATACTTGATGGATCAATACCCGCCAGAGTTGCCTAATAGAAGGGCTCTGTACATTGATAGAATGTTACGAGAAATACCACACAAAGGAAGAGCTCAACTGGTGAGGTTATAAAATAGTCATCCATCCATCTATTCAATATATCTATCCATCTGATGTCAGTATTGTTCATCCAGTCATCCATAAAACCATGCAACCATCCATCCATCTGTTCCTCATGCATCATCTTCCAATCCATCCATCCATCCATCTATTCATCCATTGATATCCATCTACTCATCTAACTAACCAAATTTGCGAATGAAAGGATGGAGTTCCCAAGAGCACATGTTGAACTTGTTGAACACTGACTACCAGTGACTACCAAAACACTAAACAACTATTGAATTACAACCAAATGAATGTTATTAACAACCTCTGCTGTGTCAAGCCTCTCCCAACACCTCTCTTGTGTTCTGCCAATCTCTACATGCTTTACAACTGCATACAGCATGTATGTGTTTTCATTTTCTTATTCATACACATTTATTATCATTGGTAATTGCAGGTAGAACATGAGAACTGGTTGCTTGCACACAAGTCATATCAAAGTCAACGGCACAGTATTCTCAGAGCATGGGCAAGAGACAGAGAAGATCTGCTTCTGAAAGTCCAAGCAACATTTGCTGATGCCTGGATTGCTTTAGAAGAACACATGCAGAAACGACATACAAGACAACAACAGCAACAGATTTGTCAAGAACTTTATGAAAAGGTTAAAAAGCTGATTTCATGTCTCTTTGTTTAAGTAGCAGTGGTGGATCCAGAATGATTTCAAGGGGTTCAGCTGTACACTTTCGCAAAGTCCTTCGTCTCTGTCCGTACTCGTAGGTAAAAGCACAGGCAGCCCAACCTGGACCAGGATCACAAGCGACTTCAACGTTCGCTGTTATTTTTTCTTTTCACTTGCTTTCCTCGTGACTCTGTTAGTCTCAAATAGGTCAACAGATAAAATGTAAGAGAGCAAAAAATAGACACAAATATGACAGCCATGAATGTTGGTGGCATTAAGTGAACATCTTGAAGAAAGCTAATGAGGAAATTTAATGTTCTGAGAAGTGTTATCAGAGATTAATTGTTTGTTTTTATTGCAGGTTCTTGCATTCAGAGAGCAAAAACTTGAAGCTCTTCAGCTGCAAGCTGCCATTGCTGCCAGACAAGAAGAAGAAGAAAAAGCTTCCTTAAAGGCAGCCCAAGTGAAAGAAAAACAAAGACGAGAAAAACTAAAGGAAAAGGTACAAAGGAATGGGAAAGATTTACAAATCACTGTCTTCTTAATTATATTCTCTATCAAAACTTTTTCATTACATATTTATCATAAGTTATTTGGCAAAGAAAGTTTGTGATATTTTTGCAGTTCACTGGGCCTTGACATGGGGTTTGGGTTCTTGCATTTAGTTAAATAAAATAATAAAATTTAATGGTTTTTCTTACCGGTAGTTTCTGAAATTTTCAACGTCCAAAATTAGGAAGAAGGAGGTATTAGAAAATTAAAAGTTCCTCAGTATCTTGCCCATCATCCCCACTCCTCCTGTCCTAAGTGGTCCTAAGTAAAATACCCTAACCAGAGGATGCTTTATAGAGTACAGTATGTGCAGTAAATAACTGTACTGTACTTGGTAGTGAATGCTATTGTTAGTTAATAAAATGTTTATTTTTTGGCTTGATGACAGATCAAAACCTTTGAGGAACAGAAGATGAAGGAAATGGAAGAAGCAGCATTAAGAGAAAGACAACGCTTGGAAGAGCTCCAGATCCAGCTAGCAGAACAAGCAGAGCTAGACAAAGAAAGGTACTGTCAAAGCCTTACTGTAGTTATGATTGGAAGTTAAAATGTTTGCTTTTTTCAACAAGATCGAAATAATATTTATTATATTCATGGTGTATTGGGTTGTGCATTTGGTTGAAGAAAAGAACACACCTTCAAATTTCAAAACTTTGAAATAAAAAAAGTAATTTAGGACATTTTATTGATACCCTGAATTACAACCTCTGGTCTGATCGAAGTCAGGATATGGCTAACTCACAGATTGAATGAATTCGAATTTTAATTAGCTTGAATGTTAGCTTTTGTGGTGTGGAGGGAGGAACCTGAGAACCTGGAGAAAACTCCTCCAAACATGCATGGGATATGCCTAACAAACTCTTACTAACATGTAATCCAGAGGTGAATTGAACTCCAATTTTGGCTTGCCAGCAAGTACATGTAAGCTGAAGATAAAGAAGAATCATTTGATTGACAGGATAGTTGATAACTTGTTGTTTTATTTTCAACTGTTTGTTTTTGATAGAGTTCAATTCAGGGAAGAAAAGCTCAAAGAAAAAGAAATCTTGAAACAACAGGCATTGGAAGAAGCAATGGAAGCT
The DNA here is from genome assembly GCA_023349425.1 of Anthopleura sola. NCBI lineage: Eukaryota > Metazoa > Cnidaria > Anthozoa > Actiniaria > Actiniidae > Anthopleura > Anthopleura sola. Next base: position 6,156,406 of record JALHLI010000013.1, read on the forward strand.
GAAAGAGAAAAAGAAAGACGTCTTGATAAGCTAAGAGAACAGGTACATAGGGACAGCATTTTTGCTTTATAGTTGTCAGGTGTTTCACTTATTATAAGTAAAAATGACACTTTAGTAATTCTCTTGTACATCATATTACTAGGTGGAAGTGCATGTCGAGGCTGACCCTGAAAGAGTGTTCAGACCAACACAGGTAAATCTATGTGCACATCATGCAAAAAAATTTAATTATAATAGAAATAAATAGAAATACAATCATAGAAATTTTGAAGATCTCTTGCAGCATTACTGAGACCAGCCCAGAGGTTGTTTCAGGGTTCTATAAAATTCGAAGTTTTGTGGCATTTTTTGTGTGGCATTTCCTGTGGCATTTTCCTTCATTCAAACACCTATTTTTAACAGTGTCTTCCTGTTTCTAAGACTTTTTTACTTTCTATCTTCAAGGCCACACAGGCTCGACATGCAAGTGTATATGATGATGAACTTGAACTGCAGCACCCATTATTCAATGTATATGGCTATGAAGACCGTAAGGTAAAACTCAACAAACAAATTCAACTCATACCCAAATTCATATTGACTAAGGACCAGCATACCTGAAAAAACCCTGTCAAGTAACAGAGGAATACAGCTATTTCAAAAAAGGTTGGTGAAGGTATTGTTGCATGCTGCATGTTGCATGTCACATACCAAGCCTGAAATGTAGTATGGGTGATGTGAATTCAAGCAGCGAAAGGTCTCAACAATTTTCATAAACTTTGTCTGCAGGCCTGTTTTTCCAGCATAATATTTCTTTTTCTGTGCTGACATTTTATTATTATCATTATTATTATTATTATTATTATTATTATTTATCCATATTTTTACATATGAATATAATACATTTCAAGCTTGGTAAGCAACATGCAACATGCAATACTGAAACCTTCACCAAAATGTTTTGAAAAAGCTGTATATCTGACAGCAACCTCAACCTGTAACTATTCTGAGCCAGGTATTGGACCCAAACAGTCCCACCAGGAAAACTGGAAAACATTTACTAAATAATTTACTTCATGCAGAATCATGAAATATTATTTTGAATTATTAATGATAATTGGTTGAATGTCAGGTTTCTAGTGATCCAAGACTACGAATGGAACAGGCCTTAAGAAGTGCTGGACTGCATCAAAGTGAATATGCAAGAAAAATACTGGCACGTGTTCAGCCACCACAACAACCAAGAAAAGACCAACAGTCATCAGTATTCAAGTAAGAATGTATAATGTATTAATAATGTGTCGGAATTTAAAAAAAAAGCTAAGATGAGGAGAATTTTTAGGCAGAGACAAACAGAAGAAGCGAAGCAAATTCTGATATTACGGAGGCTCTTAGAAAGATTTTAGGAACAAAGGATAACAGGCAAAATAGTCTTAGAGTTGAGCGCATCACAGGCGTCTTTTTCCAACTCTTCCAACTCACCTTTTTACATTTAATTTTTTTCCAGATATGATTGATCGCAGTAAGGCTGGCTTTTATCTGGGTTATTGCTTGTTCTAAACCAAAACGTTTAGCCTAATAATTTGTAAAGTATATTCATGATTGTCAAACTGAAAAAAGAAAACGAATACGATTAAAAAACATATGCTTTTTATTATGATCTATAAGCTTCAGGCCTGTAAACAGCAACAGTATAATAAACGATCATAAGCATAGTTGGGGACACACTTTTTTTAATCAGTATGTTTGCCACCAGCAAAAAGGGTCTCGCTTGACATGTGGCTTCCTTAAGCGATATGTCGTCAAGTAGTTTCAGTACAAGTCTCAGCGGAAAAGTCGGAGAAAGTCACTTCCATCTTTAATTCCTTGTACTGTAGGAATCATTCAAGTTCAGCATTTATTGTTTTGAATATGTGAATGAGAAGGAAACTTAAACACCGTGTAAAAATGTTTTGAACATTAGTCTTTGCTCGAATTTTTAAAAAAAACATGTAAAAAAGATACTTGTTTTGGGCTGGAAAATACGAGAAGAACTTTATAACAGTGACCTGCATACGCGTCACAGTATTGTTTAGTTCGTTCGAGTGTCATGAGCATTTCCATTATGTCAGAATTTTTCAGACACAACACTATGTTTCGCCTCGTCTGGTGTGTAATGTTAGTATATTATGTTAATATTATGTTGGCTCTGGAATCATGGGAAGGGGAATAACCCCCTCGTTGCGTCTGGTAATTCCAAGAAACTGTACCCCGCATCGATAATGCATTACCATTTTCTTAGAAACGGCTGAAGAAAAGTCATAGTTCTTCGCGAAATATGGCAGAGTTTTCTGGTGGACGATTTGCTGTCCTGGGAGATTTAACAGCAAACCAAAGCTCCGAGGAAGAAGAGGATTTAGAGGAAATCACAATTTCAAGCGGGAAAGCCGGAAAAAAGAAGACAGAAGGAGATGAATACAGCGGGGTTTGCGAAACTTCTGATCGAACAGAAGCGACTTCGAACCAAAATTTAGAAACTGTCGCTGATTATCACTCAGATCATCATAAAGCTTCTTTTATAGGTTTGCACACTAAAGAAGGACAACAAGAAGCAGACTTCGATTCTTTCCCATCCGAAGTATTGTCCGTTAAATCTCGTCCTTCAAACATGGGACAAGCAAATCAATGTTCAGGGGCAACGACAAGTCCAGATAAAAAGAAAAAGAGGAAGAAGAAGAATAAAAGTGCCAACATAGGCTTTTTCCCATCTCAATTCAACTCAACATCTTCAAAACCCATCGATAAAAGAAAGGAAATACAGGACGAAAAAGGTAAAGAAAGCGGTGCTAGCACAGGGATTCTTCAATCTGAATCAGATGCATCGCTTCCAAAACCTACCGATGAAGCCGAAAGAATGGAAACAAATAATGATAAAGAAGGCGAAGAAGGTGCTAGCACAGGGATTCTTTCGTTTGAATCAAAAGTATTGCTTCCCAAACCCGCCGATGAAGAAAGAATAGAAACACACAACAATGACGAAGAAGGCGAAGGTTTTGAAGCGAAGGAAACTGCTGTGGAAGCATCATCGCAAGAGGAACTACTTACAGACTTGGAAAGACTTTCAAATAAACCTACACTACTTACAAAGGAAGAAAAAGAAAGGTAAGATACTCCATGTTAAGAGATTAGTTACATCCAAACTGATAAACCAAGACATTTGTAACTTGTAACCTATCGGTGATGCAAAAAATTCCCCGAATGCGAGGTTCATGTAAGTAACACAATCTCTTGTATTGGCTGAAATAAATGTCGAAGCATTAGCATTTGGGGTGGCATGGGTGGCGTAGTGGTTTACTGCTCGCCTCTCAGTAGTAGTGTCTGCATGACACGACCCCGTTGTTCGATGGGCAAGTGATGGCAAGTTGCTTATGCGATGTCATGGTGACCCTATGACGTAATATATTCGTTAATCATTCATAAATGTACTATTGTTGGGCAAGTTTGAGCAAGGCTTTCACTGAATACTATTTAAGTCGCAAAAAATACATCTTTCGAAAACTGAGCTAGCAAGAAAGATACACTACAAGATGACAAGAAGACCAATAACTGAAAACACTATTCGTGTCGATGAAGTCGATTTGTTTGAAAGAGATCGCTTGTACTTGTTAATCAGTTCAAATATATTCCATTTGGTGTACGCGGTAGCCTGAGTATCAGGCTCTCAGAGGGGAGAGGGGGGGAGGGTCAGGCTCTCAGAGGGGAGAGGGGGGAGGGTCAGGCTCTCAGAGGGGAGAGGGGGGAGGGTAGGAAGGGGAGAGAGAGGAAGGAGAGGCCTTCCTTTCCCTCTTTCCCCTCTCCCCAGGCACGTTAAAATTTTGTTCGTGTTATTCGTGTTTGTTTACCTAGCGCGCGAGTAATCTACAATTTGACAGGCGTTCCTTAGGTTTTTGGTTACGTAGCGCGCGCTGCGAGAAGAATGATTTATTTCGTTTATTGCGAGGAGCGACGAGTATATATTAAGTTTTGACTGGATCTCTGATCTTACGACTTTGCTGCTGGCTGTGCGGAGTAAATCAAAAGTTTCTTTGATGTGGATGTTCCTAAGTCGTGTTGACCGTGTTCTTCGGTTTCCTCCCTCCGTAAAAATCAACATGTGAGTTAAGTTGTATGCATAGAATATACAATGTAGTGGTAGTGTGTGTGAGTGAGAGTCGGCCAAATTGGCAACCAGTATTTAGTTACTGAATTTGTTTCCCACTATAAAAAAGTGATTTATTTATTATTTTAATTGTTGTCTAATGCTTCTCGTAATTTGTCGTATTTTGAGGTGATCATGATTTTTTTCTGAGAGAGTAAAATTCATCTTCAAGGGCCAAAACACTATAACTATCGGACGTGGATCATGAAGCAAATATTCTATCTTGATTATACTCCCCTTCCCCCCCCCCCCCTCACAAAAAAAAAAACAACAACAAAAACAACAAAGACCACAAAAACAAAATAATTACTATGGTTAAGACGGAAGTTAGTTAATGTCGAGTTGCACATGAGAGAAAAGAAAAAGAAATAAATAAATTATCTGTGAATTTCTTTTTAACTTTCACTAGCCAAAATCTTCTTCAAGTCCTGAGGCTCATGCATGTTGGCTTGACTGCACTAAGAAAACTCTTCATGGATATCCATCCCACATGGTCAAACACTCTTGGAGATGCCTTGAATTTAGACAAGGGGTCCATGATACTGAAGATGCATGAATCTGCTTCCTTCAATAAAGGTGACATCGTCGAATGGGATGTTTCACTCATGGCTACCGTACTCCTGCATTCCAAGATATGCAAAGATGAAATCTCAAAGAGACCAGGGTTAGAAGATGCTATCCGCAACTTTAAGGATTATAGGAACAAATTAAGCCATCTAGGTAATGCGGACAAAATGTGTGATGCTGATTACCAAGTCTACTGGCCTGCAATATCTGGACATCTAGAAACTATTGGAGTAAGCAAAGAAGAAATTGACACGATTTTCAAAGGTACATGTATTTATACTTTGTGTTCATTTAGTGTTCTTATAACTTTTGATCAATCTAAGGCTAGTCTACGGGGATACAAAACTTGAAGATAGTGGTGCAATTCGAACGATTATATTAATGGTACAACTGAACTAAGTTATAAATCTGTTGCTTCGAAAAATGCATCCACATTCCATTTCGACCGATTCATGTTTTTGGCAGTCATGCAAAACGACTCAAGCTTACCCCGAGATGCCATTAAGGGGGCTTTCATTTATTACTGTATGGGGTGTCGGCAATATTTTTGGGGGTCACGTTATTTTCGGAAGTTATATGGGGGGGGGGGGGGGTTGTTACTAATTGTATGCAGTTTTATAGGGGATTAGTAATAAACTGGGCGAAATATAGGAGGGGTTAAGATATCTTTGCCAACCAGGAAGGGGGGGGGGGGGGGGTTGATACTAATTGTATGCAGCTTTATAGGGGATTAGTAATAAACTGGGCGAAATATAGGAGGGGTTAAGATATCTTTGCCAACCAGGAAGGGGGGGGGGGGGGGTTGATACTAATTGTATGCAGCTTTATAGGGGATTAGTAATAAACTGGGCGAAATATAGGAGGGGTTAAGATATCTTTGCCAACCAGGAAGGGGGGGGGGGGGGTTGATACTAATTGTATGCAGTTTTATAGGGGATTAGTAATAAACTGGGCGAAATATAGGAGGGGTTAAGATATCTTTGCCAACCAGGAAGGGGGGGGGGGTTGATACTAATTGTATGCAGCTTTATAGGGGATTAGTAATAAAACTGGGCGAAATATAGGAGGGGTTAAGATATCTTTGCCAACCAGGAAGGGGGGGTTGATACTAATTGTATGCAGTTTTATAGGGGATTAGTAATAAACTGGGTGAAATGTAGGAGGGGTTAAGATATCTTTGCCAACCAGGAAGGGGGGGGGGGGGGGGTTGATACTAATTGTATGCAGTTTTATAGGGGATTAGTAATAAACTGGGCGAAATATAGGGGGGTTATGATATCTTTGCCAACCAGGAAAGGGGGGGGGGGGTTGGGTAATATTTGGAAAAGACAAAAGATGATTTTGGCGACCCCCCCCCCCCATACAGTAATAAGTGAAAGCCCCTTAATGTCATGGTTTTATTAAACAATACGATAGCTAATTCAATACTCGAATTCTGATTGGATTATTCAACGATAGAAGTTCTTTACATGGAAAAGTATTCCTCACATGGAAAAGTTTCGAATTTACTATTGTTGTGAATCCTAAGTCTTAAACCTTTTTAAGTTTGGGCGTAATGTTTTCTCATTTCAGACCACATGTCATTCCCTAGAGTATCATTTCTTTGTTTAACAGTTGTGCATGAGAAGAAACATGAATATGGATACAACGCAAACAAAGAATCTTATTCTCAAGGAAATGACACGTGGTCTGAAATGGGAAAACATTACGCGCAAGTCGAAAAGGTCGAAGAAGGAAAAAAAATGTGAAATTGTTTCCTCGCCTATTTTTCAGGGAAAATGATGACCTGAATTCTAGTTTTTAGCATATTCAGTAAATATATATTTATCTAGTGCATCCCGTTCATTTCTCAGGAAACGTTTTAGAAAATGGTAAAGCTTACCGCGACCTTTTCCTTGAAGAAATTGCTACTCAATCTGCTGTAGTTGAGGAGATTCGACAGAATCAAATGGTTAATGAAGAGCGTGATATCATAATTAATGAAAAGCTTAACACCATAATCGCGAAACAAACGGGTAGCGATCAGTCTGATATGAGAAACCAGCTGGGTCCCCGACGTGGCGGTCCTAATTGGGATGAATGGATAAAGTTCTGCGATAATGTACGCAACTTTGACCATTTCCAGAACAACTACATTCTCATAACTGACGCAATGTCACCAGAAATGATGGAAAAATTCTCAGTTTTTCGAAGCGTCCCCTGGAAAATTGTACTCGATTTTGACCCATCATCCGAAGAGAAGGGGATGTATAAAGACTTCGCCTCAAAGGAGGGGAAGAACAGCCTCATAAACATGATAACACCTGCTGAGATAGGACAAAAGTCCATCACCGATCTTGCTCGACACATTGATACAAACAAGACTCAATGGATGTTTGTCAACGGAAGAGAGAATGATGGAGCTGATGGTGGACCTCGAGACTTCGAAGGCTGGGAAGATAATGCAGTGGGAGACATTTCAACTTTTTTCAGGTGTTGCTCAGAACCCGAAAAGCTTGACAAAAATAAGCCATTGGTTTGCTTGGTATTGCCATTCAGAGAAGAAACAGTTCCTTTCGTTAATGTAACAGTAAAAAGACTCTTTGAAAATTTCAAGAAGTTTGACTTAAACTTCGTTGGAATTACGCCAGCAGAACAGTCCTGTGCTCTTCCAGATAAAATGCTGAAAAAGATCAAAATCTGCACTACGGATCTTGAACCACAACTATTGCGTCTAGGAATGGAGAACCTTTTTGATATTTCATCAGAGCAAAGTTACTGCATGCCAACTTCTCAAGCAAATGTGCCCGCAAAGCTGTCTCATACGGAGTACCTGTATCTCAAAGAGTACTTAGATGTACTGTATGAAGGTTGTGAAGATCTGCCAAACATAACTGATGTCGGAGAAGACTGTGGTCAAAAACCTGATTTGATTGCCGAGGAACGGCATAAAAAGTCCTTCATGTCAGGAAACTGGATCTCTTTTGTAAGCCTTTATTACAACCATGATGCAAAAAGAGAAATCGGTAATAAAATTCGAATACACATTCAAAGGCTTTTAGATCAAGGACTTACCCACTCAACTATTGTCCAAATTTCTCATTCACCGGGTTCTGGTGGGTCAACGATAGCGAGGCGTGTGATGTGGGATTTACACAAGGATTACCCTTGTGTATTCGCAAAGCTAGAAGATCATAAATTTGATCTTGAAGATGACAACGTGTTCTTAGATAACCTTGCAGACCGCATAAGTGCATTACAAGAAATATGCCATACGACCCCTGTGGTTCTTCTCGATGGAAAGCACACAAGGATCGAAGCTTTGAGCAACAAGTTGGTTCGCATTCTTAATTCCAATGGGAAACGTGCTGTGCTGCTAAGATGTAACCATAATTTCGAAGAAAGCAAAGCTCGAAGTTCCACCCTGGAATCTTCAGATATTCATGCCACATTTCCTATTAATGTCAAGCTTGAACAATCGAAAGCTGATCTCAAAGAATTTGAATCAAAATACAAAGATTACATCAAAGAATTTAAGAGCATAAGGTCTTTGTCCGATCTCTCCAGAGTGTTCCATTTCCCTCTCTTTGCAATGCTGGAGAAATTTAGAAGCAAGCTACAGGAGATAATCTATGTAAGTTTTGACGAAATGACCGACATAGAGAAAGAGATCGTCACTGTCGTCGCCTTTATACAATGGTTTGCTGAGCAGGCTATACCAGCCCCCCTGTTATACGCAATATTCAAGCGACCAATACAAGTTCGCCAGAGAAGCCATGATTTGCAAGCCGTTACATATGAGGACATCAGCACAATAATGACAGAACGTTTATGTAACTTAATGGTTCCTACAAACCCTGCTAAATTCATCCATTTAGGCAGGAGAGGTATGAGAGTCAACTTCTTTAAGGAAATGTACACCCTGCAACATCCTGTTGTTGCTGAAATGGTCCTCCAAAAGGCGAAGATTGCTCTTAAACGTGATACGCTGGCTCTAGCCCGTGATTTTCTTGGCTTTCCCATTTTTGATGACATCCGTTTCATTCCTCTAATGCAGGATTTGTTTGTGCTTAATGGATGTGGTCAAGGACGATTCTCTGTGCTTTTCGAAAAGCTGAGGACATTGCACCCACACGAAGCTGGAGATGTGTTTTATGAGGCTGCAGAAAAAACCAAAGATCTCGTTGTAGTCACAAGCGCAGCACGATACTTTGCCAAGGTTCCTCCACAGTCTTTCACGAAAGCCAAAGAACTAATTGAAAAAGCGTTTGAGTGCAAAGAAGCAAAAAGGAAGCAGAAAACAATATATGACGTGAAAGGAGTCGTCCTTTTAACAGAATTGAGATCCTTAGCCAAAAGTGGAAAAATAGCTTCACTAGAACAATTGCGGCCAATGGTGCACGGAGCTTTAGAATCCTTTAGAAATGCACGAACATCCCCTCCGTCCTTTCCTAACCCTCTCATCGGAGAAGTCAAGACATGGGTGACTTGCATAGAATGGATAACGAAAAACATGTACGACGGAAATTCAAACATGGCCTTGCATTTCATCATGTCATATAATGCGCCTCCATTTTTTCCGACATGCGTGAGCTTTTCATTTCACCTCCTAGATACTGTCGATCACATTGTTAAATCAGTCGGAAGTTTGTCAGATCCAGAAAAGACGCAAAAAGAAGCCAACAATGTAAGACTTTCACTAATGAAAGCCTTGATGAACACGGATGGTATGTCAGAAGGAAGAAACGCATCTGAAATTATCCAGAAATGCGAGATCCTTTGTTCTAAAGAAATATTTCGCTCATCGTCTCAAATTGAATTGATGCGTTTAAAAGTGCAATACGTCTTCAGCTGCGTGAAAAACATCGAAAGCATTGATGAACGGGGACTCGAGTACTTGCTCAAGTTGCTGAAAGATTTAGTGGAAGTCGAGGAGGAAGAAATCTTTGCAAATCATCTGATGAGGATTTGTGTTCTTATTACTGGCCCTCAACAGCACTCACTAGATCAAGGCCTTGACATCTGCAAAATTTGGAGCAAGAAATCCAAATATGAGGCTCTTCCCCATTTTTACGAAATGATGATTTACTTTCTAATGATTCTGGATGGGAATGTGATGGAGGTTAGGGCCAGGTATCTCAATGCTCTAGAAAATTGTCGTGAGAAGTCCCAACACAACTGTAGGAAAACCATGTCAACGCACTTTTTGAGCAAGACAGGAAAAGGAATGCCTCGTCTCATGACCAGAAATACTTTGTGCCGTGGGAAAACAGATGGTAAACCTCCCGTTAATGATGCAGCGTATTGGAAAACTAAAAGTCGAGAGAGGCTTCTGGAATGCTGTGGTCGAATAAGAAGTCGTTCCTCTGCAGGTGGTAGGAAAACCCATCTTACAGTCGAACTTATACCAGGCATCGAGCTTTACGTTGCCAAGAGTGCTGGAATCGGAGGAGCTGATCGAAATTTTGTCCCTGGAAGTATGGTGTACTTCGTTGTCAGTTTTAACCTTCTGGGACCAACTGCTAATGGGATAACCTTCAAGCCTGCGTTGCTATCCAGACAGCAGAGTCTCAGCGATTGCTAGAGCATTTATCCGAACATGCTATAAATCTCGGGTATGAAATTAAATTCACCTAGCTCTTCCATGGCCATACATAGCTAGATATGGACGTGCACGAAGAAAAGCACGAATCTTGGAATAATATCAGTATTACTGATCATGAACAGAAAATTATACACAAGAACTAGCTATAAGTGATTAGAAATATATACTAGACGAACATTGTAGATTACAGAAAAAGGAAAGAAAAATTAACTGCACGTGAGACTTCAGACATTCCATGCAAGGAACAGCCACAAATGGTCACACGTGTACTGGTAGGTAGAAATTAGGACTCGGTCAGTCATCAGTGGTTTTAGGCCCCACTAATGCGTTTTCAAATTTTTCAATGCATCCAACAATAAAACGATCAAAAAACGCTCTCCAGAGTGGAGAAACTTGGAGAGCGAAAACGGAGACTTTTGAAAACGCTGACCAAATTCAAACCGACACGATATCGCAATATTTGCGCCGATCGTATCTGCGTTTTTGTGTGGACGCTATGAAAAAGCTTGCGTGGACGCGAAAGCTTTCGATGCGTTTTTTTTTAGACGAAAACGGAGCGTTTTAAAAACGCATTAATGTGGACGTGACCGTAGTCGAGTTGTTTGCATTTATTACCAGTCTGAGTATCTAAATATTGAAATGTGACTACTAGTTTAGTTCAAATTAGGAGGGGGTCTGTTTTAGATAGGGATATAGGAATTGAATTATTTAAAGGGGCACTTAAATGAAAATCAATGAAAATTGGAAATGCCTTGAAACTAATCTATATGGCCCCAATAGTAGCCAAGCAACATATTTTCTTCACAGTCAAAATTTGTGGATAAAAATTATACATATTTTTCAGCATCTAATTTGTGAGTAAATGACGTCATTTACTCAACCCTATTGTTCTTTTAGATTTTAAACCAAAATTTCTCAACTGCGAGTGGCTCCCAGTCTAAACTGTTTGCCAATGTGGTTTTCATAATCATGATTGAGTCATGTTATTCTCAAATACTTGAACTACTAGCTGCACTAGAGATAATATGTGAAACAATGTCAAATAAAACTTGTAGATTCTGTTTGCAACAACCTTTTGTATTGTGCAGTTGATAAATTCATACAAAATTGTCTCAAAATAATAGTGAATGAAATTATATGTCCTCATTAACTTTCTCAGAGAAAAATTTGATTTCCAGCCCCATTGGAAACCATTTTTTTACATAATTGACTTGATGAGAAATGATTTAGTTAAAGGAAGTATTTTAATTGCTTTTCACAAACTGCTGTTTCTAAATTTTCGATTTACAAATGAGATAGCAAAAATTATGGGAAGTACTGTAGAAAAGTTGAAGACTTCTTATTTTGAACCAAAGCTGTGACATGGCACACTCCAGGCACAATAATATTTAGTGCAATATTACATTTAAAAAATACTTCTTGTACTTTGTATGTAAATCTTGTCATGAGACAAGTTGAAAAAGATTTATACTTTATCATTAATGTACTCACAGTTTTGTTGCAGCCTTGCAACAATGAATAATAATTGACCTGACTATTACAACAATAATCATTAAGTCAATGCTTAGAGCAAAATTCATTGGGCCAAATGCAAAACACTTATCACATGAAACAATGGTTTGAGGTTGAGGTTGCACTTGATGTGATCATAGATTTACTGTATTTAACCTTGACTTGGACCCATTGTTTTGTGCTCACTCAAGCGAATTCCAAAAAGGTATATTTGCCACAAAACTCTGCATGATTATCTGATAATGAAGCTTGTCTAAAATTCAGTTATTTTCCTTGCTGATTCAATGATCCAGATATTTTCCAGGTATATAAACCATCTTTGCACACAAGTTCTTTTAGACAGTTCTTTTGTAATTCCTTTTGAGACTGTGACAAATACTCAGCTTGTGATTGTGACAGCCCATATTTGCTGTGAACTACAGGAAGGCACTCTTCGTTACTAACAGCTGGTATGTTGAAGGCAACAGTAGGTTGGTACTGTACCATGGTAGCAGTAAACTCTCCTTTTTGTGTAGTATGTAATAACTTACAGATATTGTGTAGACATCCTGGCAGTATAGGACCAGTCACTTCAAGGCTGAATAACTAAAACAAAACACAGTCAACATACAGCAGAATTTTTTTGAATTTTTGTAACCTTATTTTTTTAACCTTACAACTCAAGGCTACAGATTGTAAAGATTTCATTAGAAACTGACAACTTCTAATTCCGGCATCTACTTTTCATATGAGCCATCTACTTTTACCATTCCACATCAAAATTGTACCTGAATGAATTGATACAGTCACCTAATTAAGTAAACCATCTGCCTACTTGGCATATATATGAAATCCCTGTTGGACTGCATAGTTTAACTGAGAATGTGTTTTTATAGTGTTGGTTTGCGTATGATGATGGAATATGAAATGTATATGTGATTGTACCATACTGAATGGACTCAGAAAAAATTCTGAGCCCCAGATGGGAATCGAACCCACGACCCTCCGTATGCTAGTTGGACGCTCTACCACTGAGCTGCTGGAGACTCTAGTGTTTTTATATTAATTATATTTAGTAATGATAATGTTAACATAAGCAATGATAGTTTCTTCACTATTATACCAACCTGTTTCATTTCTTTTGTTCTCTGGTGCCTCACAATTCCTTGATTAACCTTATGAGATCTTAAGGTAGCACCTTCAAAGGCCACAGGTGAGATAAGTGTTGGAGGTACCCCAGCAAGCTGACCATTCTTAGGAGTAATACTTCTCCAGTTCAAGATAAAATTATACAAAGCTTGAGTCTCACTGCCTTGGACAACTACAGTGGAGTTTGGATGTTGATCAGTGTTTCTGGTTTTTGCCATTTGGATATTATTCTTGTGTGATTCAAAAGAGACAAAATGTTCTTTGTTTATGCCCATGCTTTGTAGCCAGTCTTCTTCATCCCCAGACTCATGTGCATCAACCTTTTCATCTTGGTCATCATCGTCAGCTTCTGAATCAGAGTCACACGTGTTGGACTCTTCATTCTGGCCATGAGGAAGAGTGAATTCAATCCCTGGAAATAAATGTCCAAGAAGTCAATAACAGGTATTGTATCCTTTTCCAGAAAATCATTGAATCAATGAAGTTCAATAGGTTAATGGTTCATATTAGATTGAAAATTCACAGCACAAGGCATTCCAAATGTTGTGCAGAATAGACCAACTTAGTTTTGGCATAATATACATAAAAATAACAACTTCTATGGCCATGTTGAGCATTGAACTTTCATGCGGGAGGTCATGGTTCTGGCTGAACCAACACTCAGGGTCTTAAAATAACTGAGAAGAAGGTGCTGCCTTTGTGACCATCTACAAATGGTTAGACCTCATAAAATGGCAGTCCTGTCTCTCTACATTACCTAACCCTGCATTGGAGGGATGTAAGAAAACCATTGAGGACACTCAGGGTCTGGCCTTTACAATTGATTATGGGAGAGAGATGGGGTTTTAAGGGGGTCGTAAATTGATGCAATTTACCTCGACGGGGACCCTGTCCTATTGTTCAGCACTAGCCTGCGGGCAAATTCTCAAATAAATAAATATGTACAATACATGTTTTTCTGCACATACATACCTTCTTTACTCAATGCATCCCGAAATCCTTTAGTTGTAGGAGAAACCAAAACCTTCATTTCTGGATTATTAGCAACCCCAGCAGCTATAAACACCATTGAACAGTGATTTGTACAAAGATAAAAATAAGGGCATCGACTACATCGGAGTAGATTAAAAACAGAATGAAAGCTGGTCACCCAGTCTTGGTGAAGAGAATCTGAAAGCTCGGGGTCAAGAAAAATGTTAGCAAAATTCCCTTTTTCTGGGTGTTTTTTCTGGTTATTTCTTGGAAATAGTTGAAGCCAAGGCAAGGAAGGATGTATCCAGCTCTTACAGTCTTTATGAAGCAGAGTACGATAAAAATCTGCACTTGAATCATCGGTGTTTACATTTTCTTCAATGATGTTTTCTGACTCACAGCGTACAAAACCAGAGATTCCTTCAGCTAGTTCAAAACTTTTCAACGAATTTGACCAACTGAAAGACGCCGGAGAAGTAAATCTAACTTTAGTTTTTAAGCTCCAATCAACTGGAAACATCTTTTGGCCTTGTTTTGAGGTTTTTTCTTCGTCTTCCTCGGCTTCTCTGCCTTTTGTTTTCCCATCTTTCGTCTCAGAACTAACCTTGTTGTTTTGTAGTTCCACTTCTGTAATATCAAAATACTCATTCTCCTTCTCTTTAGATTCTTCTCTTTGACCATCTAAAGCCCTAAAGAGCTGGTTCTCGGGTTCTTTGTTATCACAATTCGTCTCAAAAGTTCTTTTTTTCCGAGGCGAGCATCCAAAAGGGTTCTTTCTCTTCGAAGCAAGTCGGCCATTTTGTTGAACATTGGGACTTAGTGCCTTCAAAACGTTGAAATTCTTTGCCGACGAAAGACCAACAGAACCGTTTTTCTTTTTCACTTTAAGTTTAATCTTTCCTGAAGGTCTTTCCCATGTTTTTGAAGCAGGAGAAGTCGGCATATTTGAGGTAAGTTTTGACAAACTAAAAACTGAAAATTTTCTTGAAATAAAAAGCCCGCCAGAACTGACTATCCCCAGGCTTACTTACCGATAAACCACAGGAAGCCCGTAAGCTTAAAAAGACTAGCAACCTACAGAACAGCAGCCAGGCGAGGGAAGATAGGGAGGGGTGGGGTCAAAAAATGCCATTTCCTGCCTTTTAGCGACACTTACACACCATAATTACCAGAAATATCAGGAGTGCAGTTTAAAATCAAGATTTTAAACTGCACTTGTGATATTTTTTTCAAACTGCACTCTGAACTGCACTTGAATCCATTTGATTTACTATACGAATTAATCTCATTGTCATGTTGATAATTTTCCATTCCAATTCCGACTGACCCAAATCCCATTTCCATTATGTCAAATTCTACTTCCCAGTGCAAAAATTAAGCACATCCCAGTTCCCATTTTATCCCTTCAGAACTTCTAACAGAGATTTTACTAGATCAATAAACTTCAACAATATACTCTTTAATAATACAGTACAATCAAAATAAGACAATTATAAGTAACATGATAAAGTATAATTATTTGGCAAAATTATTTCATTGTTAAAACGTTATCTTTGAAAATAGTTTTTTTTAAAGTTTACATAATGTTTGGAGTTATACCTCCTAGTGGCTGCATGTGCAAATTTCAGACTGTTAAAATAATAAGGGCTTGAAATAATCGCCAGTCATTGGACCATGTCTGGCCAGAATTGGAACTTGCCCATTCAAATCTTTGCATTGCGGGTCATTTTGACCAGTAACATTGACTCAGAAGTAATTGTTCCCTTCGGTTGGTTGTATTAGTCTCCTATACACCTTATGAATCATGTTTCTCTTTAGAGAAATGTTGCATGAGTCCAGTGTGAAGACCCTAAGTACATCTGCATAAGAAGCTATCATATTGTTGCATATGCCAAGGTTTAATGGTTTGTGGACCTTGCATCTTATCAACCTTATATACTTAAGCCTCAGTCTCTGTATCAAACATTGAACTGTAACTAAATAGGAACCTCTACTAAGCAGCCATCCTTGGGCAATCATCAAGTGCCTGCTAAATAGAAGTTGGCCATTCCAAGATTGGGGAAAAGCTGGGAAAAAACTGGGCCAAGCTGGCATTGCATTGCATTGTGGGACTGTTTTTGGGGACACATTTTCGAGATGGTGTCTGTTTCATCCCCTAAAACAGTCCCTCAATGCACTGCAATGCCAGCTTGACCCATTTTTTTCCTCAACCTTAGAAAGGCTAACAGAAGTATAATTATTAAGTGCAAAATCCCTCATTACGACTTTGACAACCGACAGGCAAATAGAGGCTCATGGGATTTAATAGGTGACTGCTTAGTAAAGGTATAATAAACAATATTATAATAAATATTATTAACAATTAGACCTCTTGCCCTCATGATCTATGAGTCAATATTACTAAGCCCATGAGGTGGATGGCTGAATGGGCTATTGACTTGTAGACCATGAGGGCGAGAGGAGAATTAGAATGTCCCGGATGTCAAACCCAACAATTTCCATTAGAAGCATCCAGGGCTAGAATGCCCAGGATTTCAAAACACAATCATTATCAATCATAACATCCAGGACATTCTCAGACTGCTCAATTGACGTCATAAATGCCATATTCGAAATGGGTCTATGGTTTTAGTATAAACCTACTAATCAGTCCAATAAATAATAAGTGTTTTTGCCATTGTTTGGTTTTCAAAATCAGCCTTCTTCGCTACTAGTGGTCTATCACCAATAGACCACTTAAGTAGCTCAGCCAATTAGAGCACAGGATTTATGCTAGACCTTTAGTAGGATTATAATGTTTAATAATTATATTTATATATAAATAAATAATAACATTAAGAACCCCTATTATTATACATTTTATAATAATAGAGGTTCTACTGTATTCATCTTGCTAACATTTATAACAATCTATATATCTATCAACATAATAATATACATATCTAAATAATATAATAATCTGTTTTATTACACATTTAGGGTCGATATCTATGAAATAAAGCTGTGAATAAAAACGATATCAGTAAAGTGACACGATATCACTTCAAGCAAACTGTACAATAAAATTTTGTGATATATAATAATATATAATCGACCCTAAATGTTTAATAAACAAATAATTAGTAAACAACCGATCAAAAAAGTAAAACAATTCTCCTTTTGCTTTTTTGGTTGTAATTACATAATTACATGTTAAGAGCCTGATATCGTTTTCCATATCATATTGCGAACAAGTGAGTCCATGAGCAAGTGAGAGATATTATACGGAAAACAAGTGAATAAAAATATCAGGCTCTTAACATGTAATTATATAATAATAATATTTATTATTACAACCGATCAATAAACAATAGGAGAAATTTTTACTTTTTTGATTGGTTGTTTGGGAGTACAAGTATTTTCCTCTTTAGAACCAGAACTGTTTTCTTTTGGAGGTGATTCCTCATTTCTCTTTCTTTTTGTTGTATTTTTGTCCAAAACCTGTAAAGAATTCATCAACAATATCAATTAATAAAAAGTTAAATTTAAAAACTAACTATTCTCAGTCTGGGTTCCCATCCATCCACTCATCTGTCTATCCATCCATCCATCCATCCATCCATCCATCCATCCATCCATCCATCCATCCATCCATCCATCCATCCATCCATCCATCCATCCATCCATCCATCCATCCATCCATCCATCCATCCATCCATCCATCCATCCATCCATCCATCCATCCATCCATCCATCCATCCATCCATCCCTGATCTACCTATCCATCCATCCATCCCTCCATTTTCAGTCCATTCATTCATCCACACACACACACACACACAAGCATGAACTTTAATTTTACCTCTTTTATATTTTGTAAAACCAGTTCTTTTATCTTGATTGGCGATAATGGACCCTCTACACTTCCCTCTCTTCTTACATAAACCTGGAGATGAAGAAAAATCAGTGAAAAAAAGTAATTAATATTAATTAATTCTACTCTTTTGCTGACAGAATGCATTTTTAATCCTGGTTGCCTGCTGAGTACTAAAAGGGCTGGATCATACATGTATGTGAGTTGAATTTGTTTGATGTGTTGTCCTCTGACTTGCCATGAGGATTTTTCTTTGGGTTCTCTGGATTTCCTCCCCCCGTAAAAATCATCATGTGAACCAAGTGTTGTATGTTGTGATTATAATTATACAATTTAGTGATGGTGTGTTGAGTGAATCTCACAGAAGAGCCCTGTATGGGAGATTTTGCAGGCAGGGAAGGGAAGTGATGGTGGTGAAATGTGTCCAGTTTTAAAGAATTCTCTTATATATTTCTGAAAATCTAATATAAATTACCTTATGACAGCCATCCTCGTACAGTTCACCTGGATCTCCTTGCCTGACTGCAACTTCTATGACATATGTCTCAGTTACAAAAGCCCTACGTTTCATTGACCAATCACGATAGCTCTGGGGAAAGCTGACTGGAACAAAGTTGACACTGAAAAATTTCAGGGAAAAAATGAAAGTTAATGCTGATCATAGCTAAAGAAAGTGGAAGACTGTGTTGTGTTAGTACTATGTGCATCACCTTCTTCATCATAATCATCATACATCATCTCATCACAACCATAATCATCCCAATCAACATCATCATCATTATGATTAATATCATCATTATCAACAATAACATCATTCAACACCATATTCATTATAATTGATTGTCATGATCATCAAAACCACCACCATCATCATCAGCTGCATCATCATCATCGTCAACATCCTCTTAACACTAACACCATCATCATCAATAATATCATCATCCAGGAAGAGGCTCTTGTCATAGTTTCTATTTTCACTACGGTGTAAAATTTATTAATCTACAATAACTCTTGTCATAAAGATTAACATCCATTTTGTTCAATACAATTATATTAGATATTCTGATTGCTGTAAGATACCAATGAGATTGTTTGTGATAGCGGAGCAGGGCTTAAGATTAAATGGCTGGTCAGTCTCCAGTCATGATGACTGGTCAAATTAGTTTTAGCTCAGTCATACCTTTTTCTGGCTTAACATTACTGGATGGTCAAAATGACTGGCAAGGCAAATATTTGACTGACAAAGTTCCAATTCTGGCCAGACATTGTCCGATAATTTCCTGTTATTTTAAGCCCTGCTCTAATGACAAAAATGATCTAGTATGCTTGGCAGTTACATGTACCTGTATTTCCTGTGATCAACATATGGCCTGAAATTATCAAACTCTCTTTTAATCGCACTGAGAATCAACCTCTTGTATGATGGGGAGCAATAATTAACACCTTGAACCACACCTTAATAAAGAAATGCATTGCAAGTGAGAAATAATTACTTGGCTATACAGCATATGACATACTGGAAGGAAGATGTCTTGGCAATTAATATTATCTAGATTGGGCTCCCTGTGGTTTCCCTGACATTAAAATCTTAGAGTACTTTCCATTAGTTGGAACTGGCCTGCCAGACCGGTTCATTCATAAAGAGAATTCTGTTATCAAGCAATCCCTAAATTGGATCCACTATTCTGATGGAATGTATACAAAAAAAATAGGGAAAACTTCTGAGAAAAAGGCTTCTTCTTTTAAGGTGAACAGTCTGGCAGGTCAGTTCTGACTAATGGAAAGTACCCTAAAAAGTAAGATCATCATCAATAAATAATATTTATCATTACCGTTATCTAAAATGCCAGCAAGAAGTACGCCACCACTGGAGTTTAAAAATGCACTGCCATATTTTCTAATATGCTAGATGAAATAAAAAAATTAAAGGACTTGTAAATATACAGTGTCTTGTAGATCCCAAAAATACTGCCCAAATTGGTAGTATAGATCTTTCAGTTTTCTCACTTAAAACCATGTGTCATTCCCTAGAGTATCATTTCTTTGTTTCACATTTGGACATGAGAAGACACATGAATATGAGTACAACTCAAACAAAGAGTCTTAATCTCAAGAGAATGACACATGGTCTGAAATGGGGTTTCATACATTATTACTTTAGGGTTTTTCTCTGGATTTTCTGGGTCAATAAAAATATCAAAATCTGCACTTCATGTGTACATGTATATAGGGATTGACCTCTTGATGCTTCGATTTTCACCACTCGCTTCTCGCAGGTTCACTGCTCTCCTTAAATCCACTAAAAAAATCCAGGGTAATGTAAAGGACTGAAGCAAATACCTCTGGCAATACTTGGGTTGGATATCTTCCACCAGCAGCTTTGAATTCATAGTTCTTAGACTCTGTAACGTTAACCACTGAATTAAGCTCATAAAACTGTTGGTTCCTTTGAGAAAAAGAAGTTTACTAGACATTAGTATTAGGCTCCTTGGGATATTTGGCATTCAACTATTTAACTCTCTTCCTTATCTTTTAACCACTTTATAGTTTGTAAGAATATCAGACACTGAGGGTATACATGTAAGTCCATACAACCCCCCCCCCCCCCACCCCTAGATGGAATAACTTGGTGTAAATACCTGACATCAGAAGCCACAGCACTGGGACTAAATGCTTCCTGTGGGGTCATCACATATCTGACTGTCCTGCGGTGTACTGGTGTCTGCTGGTCTTGGCTGCCACTCTTCTTGAACTTTAAAAAATAGAATTCAAATGAGGTTCAACAGCTTCACTGTGGGGGGGGGGGGGGGGGGGGACAGACAGGACTGTTTATTCTGAGGGGTGATAGTACGAGGTGGGTGAGGAGAAGGTGTCAGTGTCAGTACAATAGAGTACATTTTGTGTACCAAGAAGGTGCACACTCAGTAACATGATAGTCTATGGAATTCTTCATTTGAACATGACCTTGTAGCCACCATGTTGGAAGAATTTGACGAAAGATTTTTAAATGAATTCTTTTGTTATATATGTCCAACATGGTACTGCCATGACTTTTGTTATTTTACTCCCTTGGGAATGATTGCAAACCAAGAATAGATAAAAATAGATCCTTTGAATCAATTTCGTTCCTTACTCCATTAGTCTACATCTGTGAAAAAATAGGTCAGTTGTCAAACCCCCCTCCCCCTTGATTCACCCAAACACCTATATCAAGGCTGTCATAATCATCCCTTCTGCCCCCTCCCCCTTGATTAGAGTCCTTATATTCTCAATAATGATCAGCACTTTTAAAAAAATCCCCAGCATCACAGCACTTTGAATTTCTGAGTTTCATACGTAGTAAGACTTAGTGCTTTATTCATGGCTGTACCCCATTTAAACCTCTACTCGAGGACAAGGATATAAATGCCTACAAATGCTGCAAATAATTACAGATCTAAAGACTAGTGAACAGTAAATAATAATCTACCTTTTCTTTTATCCAGGACAGCAGGCGATTGGCCCTGGTAGCTTTCTTTGCTGCTGGTTGCTAGTCACAAATCAATGGACAGAAGAAGAACGATCAGTGAAAGGATATTTTGGCTAGCATTAAAAAAATGACTCATAATGATTTGACGACTTACTTCTGATGTTTCTTCTTCGTCGACATGTTTTCGCTTTCTAAAGAAATTCATTCTAGGCTAGAAAACCAAGCAATCAAGAAATCAAAACGAAGCCAACCATGGAATCCAAGAAGCCAATGCGTGTAAAATGACAAGACGCGCGGTTTCGATGATCGAAATGCCCGCTAACAAAATACTCGTCTTTGATTCGTGGAGACTTGGAAAATCACAGGGAACCCAAAAACAAAATGAAACGATAATAGCGGGCTACCTGTGTCATTCATTCAATCAACAAGGGCCCCAGGGCTTTATTTCGTTTTATTTCATTCTTTCTTTCATTCAACCATTTCCTTTCATGCACGTAATCAGTCGTTTGTTCGTTCGCATTCTAAACAAAAATCGATGCAGCTTATTTTTTTCCGAATAAAGAAAGAAATATGTCTTTGGGCTTCCTGTATTGGATCAAGTTGCATGCGCAGTAAGAATGGCAGGGCTCTGGGGTCGAGTGCTTTTTTCCAAGAATTTTGAGCTGTACATGTACACGGTCAGAAGCAAAAAAGTATTAAAAGAGATACGTTTCGGATATTTACTCGCTTTTAATGGATAACTCCGGCTTGCAGGCCACTGCAAAGGAGTCCAAAATCAATGAAAGTTCGAGTAGAAGCACGAAGAAAAAGAAGAAGAAGAAGAAGAAAAAGGGAGCTCAAAACAAAGACACGGAAAATTCGTTCGTTCCTGATGAACAACAACCAGGCGATGAAGGAAGTGATGTTTTGGCCAACGAGTCTTTATTCAAAGCATCGACTTCTAATTTGGAAGATGTGGAAGCTTCAAAAGCAACAAAATATTTGGAAGAGAAAGAAAGAAGCCCTAGATCTGCAGATGAAGAAAGGAAACTAAACCAGCAAGCGGAGACGGGTTACAAGAATCATTCGGAAAATAGCCAGAACAACAAACAAAATACCGGAGATGACAGGTCAAATCAGTCGACATTTCTAGATCGGCCAGAAGAAAAGCTAAGTCCAAACAGCTCAAGAAAAAAGAAAAAGAAGAAATCAAAGAAAAAGAAAGGATTTCTGGTATCCCAAGTTTTATCCGAACCTCAAGATGATTCTGACAAAGACAAAGACCTCGAAGAGAATAACGGAAAAGACTCGAAAGAAAGTCCGAGCGAAGAAGAAGCTGCCGAAGAGGAGAAAACATTGACCAACGACAAAGAAGAGGAACCAAATGACCTTCAAAAGTTTACTAGAGAGACGTCTCTGCTTTCAACAACTGAAAAGGAAAGGTACGTGAAGTTTCCCTAACTTATCATTTTTAACAATTTAAAAAAAAGATAATATAAAACCGGACATAGAATTTCCCTGAAAATTCGTACACTTACCAGTTGTACGAAAAACTAAGCGCGAAAAGGATTGTTGTTGTAATTCAAGCGGCCCTCGCCCGAGTCTTAAAAGTCATATATCTCACAGAATTTGAGGAGATGGATCGCAAAGATTTATTTTAATTTTTTAAACAACACGTATACTTCAACTTTTTTTCTCTAAATTCTTTGAAACGCGTGTTTTTGTATTGGGAAGAGACTTGGATCAAGGGCCGCTTGGCTAAGCATCGAAGCGCGCTGTGATTGGACGGTTCGTGCGTGCTCCGAACACCTGGTATTAATCAAGTTATAGTCATTCCAGAAATAAAATAACTAGACGCTCTTGGAGCGTTCACTGGGTTGCCTGTGCGAGAGCTCGCCCACTCACCAATCCTATATACTCTTATTTCTTACCAAAGTGTTCCTTTTGGGTTCAAAGTCCCCCTTCATTAAAAACATTTTAAATTCTAGTAAGGCATTAGTGTTGCGTTACTGACTTGTTAACGCGTATTAGATTTCTACTTGACCTACTAGAGTACCTTTCAAGACTAGCTGATGAAATAAACATAACTATTTCAGTATCGAAACTGTTCGCTGCAAAACAAACGCTTTATCAATGTAAATACTTTTAGCCAAAATGTGTTTAACTGGTCATTTGTTTTTCCCTCAGTTTTTGTTTTCTGTATTTTCATAAATGGAAATATTCATCAAGGAGTCTTTGCAGTTCGCTTTCTTGTAGATCACTATCAGCTCGTCTGACTTCTACACGTTTTTGGAGTCAGCTTTCATCAAAGCTTTGTTTGTCACTCGTTTTGTAGTTTGTCTCTCGTTCTGTAGTTTGTCTCAGTATATTTTTTGTATCTGAGATCTGGTAAGATGTAGTTTGATCATAGCTAGGTAGTTTATAGATTCTCTTAGTGTATTTTGTCTAGTTCTACGATTCTCATACCGTAGTTTGCTCATAGATTCTCAAAGATAGCTCACAGATTCTCAGGCTTCTCTCTTTGAGTATGTGGACCAACCCGTTCCAAAATCGCTCAATAACATCTTTTAGTGTGTGTCTACCACGTACGGCGTGTGTGTTTGTAAGTAGTTTAAGCGTAGCGTTAAAAAACCTAAAGACAATAGTACGCAACGTGCCTACAGACAAACTAGTACTTCACGAACCCTGAACGAATGAATTAATGGTGACACAACACTATAAATACATCGATGTCGTGTGGCCACTTCATTGGACATTGGACATTGTTTACAAGTTCTCGACCAATCATGACGTGTAAAATTATGGTCTACCTGACCACGGAAAAACGGATCTCATTTTAAGACTGGTTTGCTACCATAGCAACCCAGTAAAAATGTGGGGTAACCATGCTCGTTTCGGCGCTAAATGACGTCAAATTTCGATGTTTTGGGTGACGTGTGAGAGCAACATTCGAAGCATAAAACGGAAGAAAAATACTAATCATTCGCAGGATGTCTTTGCTATCTTTGAATTATTGATATTATTTTCATTTTAATATATTACATTTACATTCAGATGCCAAAACTCGACCAGAAAATGAAGCTGTAGTAAAAAATAGCGACGTTTCATAAGTGTGTGCGTACTTCGATATGACACGATACTATTGCCTTTTCAGGAATATCTAAAAATCTGGACATAGAATTTTGTTTAAATTCAGATATATTATGGTAAACCTATTCCGTATTGATTTCCTAAATTAAATAAGATAGGTCACCGTGCTCGTTTTCGCGCTACAGCTCGCTAAAGTACGAATTTTGTCCTCGAAATGTAGTGATCGAGAGGGGACTAGGGAGAGTTTAACACAAAAAAAATATCAAAAAGACTGTGATCTCTTTCTAAATTTATACAAAACTCTCATTTCAATGCCAGATAACCTTCGTTTGATAATTTGCTGGTTGTTTTCGTTTGTTTTCTGTATTTTGTGTATTTTTAACAAACTAAAATCGTGCGCAGTAGCGCGTGCGCAGTGCAAAACTACGGAATTACCTTAAGGTGACTGACTACTTTATTTTATTTATTTATTTATTTACATTACTTCATTCATTAAATAATTACTAATGGAGGGGGTTAGCACAACAGAGCTGGGCTCCAAATTAAGTGCGCCCTAACAAAAATATATAAATCTAACCAAAGAAAACTTATTATTCTCATAAAATGAACAAGAAAACGATAAAAAAAAAAAAAACGTATATGGGCTGTTGAGACTGTAGATAGTCTAAGGGCTGTAGATAATCAGATGTGATTATCATACTTATATATATATATATAGATAGATAGATAATTATGCTCGTGAGAAATCTAATCAGTTAATATCAAGGAGAAATGCAATATTTAGTTATCTTAAAAGAAGTTCAGAGTCAATAAATTAGGAAATATAAGGAATTAGTTAATGATTAAGTTAGATTTACGAATAGTATAATGATTATTGATGCAAGCAGATGGATTAGATATTGAAATTTAGCAAGGAATAATTACAAAATGCTCTTAGAAAGATATTTTACACAGAATTTAACGGTGATTCCAAAAATGAAAAGAAAAATGGGGTGTCCCGAGCTCGTTTTCGAGATAATGAATTTTAAATATGACCATGTTGACAAGTTTTCGAAAGAAAAAGTTTTAGTATCCGGTTTTGCGCGTTTTTTGTGCGCGCGCACATCGTGGGCTATATAAAATTGAACGTCCAAAATTAGTCAAGATGGGTTACGTTATTGATAAGTTCGGGCTTTCATTTAATTCTATAAGGTAATAGTAAGGTAATGCGATCGTGCAATTTTTTGTCAAACAGCTTTTTTTTAAACTTTGCTCAAATATATTTTTGGAGTACTGAGAGTAGAAATATTAAAAATGGGGGTTACCGAATTCGTTGAGGAGATATGATTTTTCAAAGATTGGGCTTGTGGCCATCTTTTTTAGGAAAAATAGAATAATGGAATATCAAGCTCTTTCAACGACCTTCCGTCCATATCGGTCACTAATAATAAAATGAATAATTTCAAATGATGCATATGTTAGCATATTATAATCAGAAACCTGAAAATTCTCATTTTATTGTGTTGAAGAATGAGTTTTCAAAGCTAAAATCTCAAAAACAATACACTTTCACTGTCCTTTACGATCCTAATTTTTGGACATTTTGTCGATTTTCTTAAAATCTAGCTCGAAGATCTACCTTCATTTTTTCATATGTTGTAGATATAGTTGACCTGGACTTATAGTGAAAAAATCATGGTAGGTAACCGAATTGGATTTTTAAATAATCGCCGTTGAACACCGAAACGGTCTGTCCGCCATATTAAAAAGGTCTTACCACAGGTAGCCCAACGAATAAAAATGATAAAAAGCGCGTGCGCGGAAATAATAATAATAATAATAATAATTTATTTCTTGAGCGCATTCCATATAAAATCAAATAAATTCAATAAAATAGTGATATATATTATATATATATATACATTGCGAATGTCTAAATGTCTAAAATTACGAAGGGAACCGAAGATTCAAAAATTTGGTCAGCAAAATTAATGTCAGTTGTTTCATTTGTTTCAATCAAATAAAAATGTTTTTAGTTTTTTCTTAAAAACGTCCTTGGTAGATTCATTAAAGTTTGAACCGCTTTATAGCTATTGTTTGATTTAAGATATTTCACCAGTTACAGTTACAGTTTCACCTCAGGACGAGGACTATGAGCATACTCAAGCTGCAGCATGCAGTTTGTATCAATAGCTTTACTTGTTACTGGGTTGCTATGGTAGCAAACCAGTCTTAAAATGAGATCCGTTTTTCCGTGGTCAGGTAGACCATAATTTCACACGTCATGATTGGTCGAGAACTTGTAAATAACGTCCAATGTCCAATGAAGTTGCCACACGACATCGAGGACGATGTATTTATAGCTTTTAGTGTTGTGTCACTATAAATTCATTCGTTCAGGGTTCGTGAAGTACTAGTTTGTCTGTAGGCACGTTGCGTACTTTTGTCTTTAGGTTTTTTAACGCTACGCTTAAACTACTTACAAACACACATGCCGTACGTGGTAGACACAAACTAAAAGATGTTATTGAGCGATTTTGGAACGGGTTGGTCCACATACTCAAAGAGAGAAGTCTGAGAATCTATGAGCTATCTTTGAGAATCTATGAGCAAACTACGGTATGAGAATCGTAGATCTAGACAAACTAGTCAAAATAGACTAAGATAATCTATAAACTACCTAGCTATGATCAAACTACATCTTACCAGATCTCAGATACAAAAAAATATACTGAGACAAACTACAGAACGAGAGACAAACTACAAAACGAGTGACAAACAAAGCTTTGATGAAAGCTGACTCCAAGAACTTGTATAAGTCAGACGAGCTGATAGTGTACAAGAAAGCGAACTTCCAAGACTTGTTGAATATTTCCATTTATGAAAATACAGAAAACAAAAACTGAGGGAAAAACAAATGACCAGTTAAACACATTTTGGCTAAGAGTATTTACATTGATAAAACGTTTGTTTTTGCAGCGAACAGTTTCGATACTGAAATAGATATGTTTATTTCATCAGCTAGTCTTGAAAGGTACTCTAGTAGGTCAAGTAGAAATATAATATACGTTGACAAGTCAGTAACGCAACACTAATGTCTTACTAGAATTTAAAATGTTTTTAATAAAGGGGGACTTTGAACCCAAAAGGAACACTTTGGTAAGAAATAATAGAGTATGAGGATTGGTGAGTGGGGGAGCTCTCGCACAGGCAACCCAGTGAACGCTCCAAGAGCGTCTAGTTTAATATAAAATGCTTCAGCAGTCTAAGCTTTGTAATTGCTGTCATTGATCATTGCATAGTCTGTGTGTGTTCAGTTGCTGATGACTTGTGTTGCAAGTGTGTTGGGTAAGTTAGTAAGACAAACCACACTAGGATGTTCCCTTCATACCAAAATCTCTTAGCGAAACCATATCGACCCAGGGATAAGTACTAGGACACATTTTGCTAATAAGAATTGTGAAGTAACTACAGCTTTTTTGTAATCGTTTAGAAACAATTTTCTTCAACTTGTGACTCTTATTTATGGTGTGGGTCTACAAGCACTTCGAAAGGTTTTCATGGATATCCACCCCACATGGTCAAACAAGCCTGCTGATGCAAAATCTCTTGTTAAGGGATCCATGAAACTCAAGGGGCATGAATCTGCTTCATTCAATAAAGGTGACATCAACAATTGGGATGTTTCACTGATCACAACTCTAATCCTGTATTCCAAGAAATGCAAAGCGGAAATATCAAAGAGACCAGGGTTTGAAGATGCGGTACGTAGTATTAAAAATCACAAAAATCAGTTGATAAGCCATATTAGTTCAGAAAGAATGCCAGATGCAGAGTTCCAGACCTATTGGCCAGTAATTTCCAACGACATCGTCACTATTGGAGGGAAGTCCGAAGATATTGAAGACATAAGCAAAGGTAAACATTCTGCCGTATACAAAGTATAATTATTTCATAATCCATAAATTTATAGGCTTTTAAATTTTCAAAATGTACGTTAACAAAGCCAGTGATCACCAGTTAGCGTTCTAACCGAATGCGTAGAGCTTGCACCCCGCTTCTGTTAATTAGGTTGAACTTGATGCTAGGTACTTTCCCCGGGGGATCCCCCGGGGTACTTTCCAGTGAAGGAAAAGACAAAGTAGTGTTAGCTCTCCACTTGCGTCACCCGACCTTTTTGAGATTCCATAGGTTCTTCCTCTTCTTCTATAGATCAGTCTTCTTTGTAAGTTGACAATACTGCTAGGGTGTACCGTAAAATGTATAACAAATGAATAACCTCCTCTCCCTGTCTGCCGCTTCATAGTCTTCATATACTCGTCCCGCTCCCCGCACGTCCAAAGACGGGAAAAATTCCGACTCAACTGAGTCCGGTTTGAAAAGAGGGACTGATTCCCGTTCAGTAAATAAATTATTTGCTGTTCTGAAAAGCAGTTGCAGCATTAAGGGTGGCGCGATGACTTTCTTAATTGATAAAATTCAACATTTATTTTATTCTATTGATTTTTTCTTGTCATAGGCGATGTTTTGGAAACCGGCAAGTTTTATCGGGATCTTTTCCTAGAAGAGATTCATAGCCGAGATGCTGTCCATAGCAAGTTAGCAGATATGGACAAAAAGATAGACATTCTGGTTGCAGGCAAATACCCAAGTGAATCGGCTCCGATTCTTAAAGATTTGAGTGGCCCTAAATGGGATGAATGGCTAAGATTTTGCGATAGAGTGTGTAATTTTGATTACCATCAAAATAATTACATTCTTATCACTGATGCCATGTCTCGTGAAAACGTACAACATTTTTCTCCCCTTCGAAGTGTTCCATGGAAAGTTGTCCTGGATTTTGACCCATGTTCCGAAGAGAAGGGCATGTACCATGATTTTATCAACAAACAAGGAAAGACCAGCCTTATTAACATGATGACACCGGATGAAATACGACGCCAACATACCACCAGCCTTGCAAAACACCTGGACATACATAAGACGCAGTGGGTGTTTGTTAAAGGTCGAGAGAAAGACAGGATCGGATCTGATGGTCACAAGACGTTGGAAGATTGGAAAACTTCTTCCGTTAAACAAATAACGAAGTTTTTTATTTGCTGCTCAGACCCTGATAAATTTGACAAGCACAAGCCCATTATTTGCCTTGTTTTGCCATTTCGAAAGGAAATAGTTCCGTACCTCACCATTACCTTGGAGAGACTTATGGAAAATTTTGACGAATTTAATATCAACTTTGTTGGCACTCAACAAGACCAATGTGACATCCTCGGGAAGTTCAGTATTCAAATAACCAAACTTAGCCCAGGTCTTTTGAGCCTAGGGATGGCAGAGTTATTTTACGAGTCTTCTGTCACAGGATACCGTATGCCAACGTGTCAAGCACATATGAAAGTGAGGTTGAAGCAGCAAGAGTACCTTTATTTAAAAGAATACATGACCCTATTATACGATGGTTGTGAAGATCTCCCAAGTGCCACAGGAGACATCGAAGAAGAGAACAAATTGGAGAAGGTGCTTAATGAACATAGAGAGTCTTTCATGTCGGGTAACTGGATTTCCTTAATGAGCCTTTTTAGTAGCCACGACGCAAGAAGAGAAATTGGCAAAGAAGTACAAAATCACGTACAAAGGCTCCTAGATCAGGGACCTACACACTCTATGATTGTCGAAATTCGTCATGCTCCAGGTACTGGTGGGTCTACAATAGCAAGACGCGTAATGTGGGACCTCCACAAGTTCTATCCATGTGCTTTTGCAAGACTAGAAGACCATAATTACGATCTTGATGACGAAGTGCCATTTATAAATGAGCTGGCAGATCGAATAAGTGCCTTACAAGACATATGCCAAACGACGGCGCTCGTATTGCTGGACGGAAACCATACAAGAATAGAGCCTTTGAGTAACAGGCTTGTGCGGGCCTTGAATATCAAAGGACAGAGAGCTGTGCTACTGAGATGTCAACATGGGTCAAAAATCAGAAGTGAAACAACCCAAACTGAAGCCTCAGAAGTGTACAGAAGTTTCTTCGTGAATGTAAAACTAGAAGACTCAAGACAAGATCTCATGGAATTCGAAGCGAAGTACAAAGACAACATTGACAAGTTCAGTTCTAGAAAGGGTCTAGATCTCTGCCGAGTATTTCATTTTCCGCTCCTGGCAATGTTGCAGCACTTCAGACCAAAACTAAAGCAGATAGTTTACGAAACCTTTGATTCCATGACTCCTTTGGAGCAAGAGATTGCTGTTGTCGTTGCTTTCATACAGAAATACGCAGCACAAGCGACCCCTGCTCCATTACTGTACCAAGCATTCAAGAAGTATGTTCGTCAGAGTAATACTAGCAAAGGTATAACCTACAAAGATATTAACCAGCTGATAACAGAACAGCTTTTGAATCTAATGGTACTTACCAACCCTTCCAAGCGCCACCGACAGGGGTTTCAGTCAAGAATGGATTACTTCCCCGAAAGCTATACCTTTCAGCACCCACTTGTTGCAGATTTAGTACTCGAAAAGGTGAACATCGACCAAAGACGTAACATCTATGCCGTTGCACGTCAGTTTCTTGAACTTCCAATATTCGACGACGAACGCTTCTATCCACTGATGAATGACCTGTTCATTCGAAATAGAAGCTGGGAAGGCAAATCAAGGTTTGCCAGACTGTTTGAAGATCTTATGGAAGAAAGTTCTGATTTAGCAGGTGAAATCTTTGGTGAAGCTGCAGAGAAAACCGGGGATGCAATTGTGTTTGCAAGTGCGGCAAGATTTTTTACAAAGAAAAGACCGCCATCTTTTCAAAAGGCCAAAGACATGATCACTCGAGCTTTCGATACCAGGAATGCAAGGACAAGAACCAGGATAGTATATGATGCAAAGGGATTGGTCTTGCAACTAGAACTGCAGCATTTAATAAATGCGAATAAGATTAAATCTCTTTCACACTTAGAGGATTTGGCAAACCAAGCTCTCGATGCTTTTAAGAAGGCGAGAAACTTCCCACCAACTTTCCCAAACCCTCTCATTGGTGAAGTCAGAGTTTGGCTGTCAAGTATCGACTGGATTGCAAAATCCGAGTGCGAAGGCGATTCGAATAAGACCTTACAGTTCATTACTACAAAGGCCCCTCCATTCTTCCGTACATGCATAAGTGATTCTTTTCATCTTTTGGATGTTGTTGACAAGATTGTACAGTCTGTGCCAACGCTTCTAGACCCGGAAAGGACACAACGACAAGCGAACGAAGTCCGCCTTTCGTTGATGAAGACATTCAACAAGGAAAAGAAGGTATCGTTTGCTCGAAAGGGCAAAGAAGATGTTATCAAGGCTTGCAAAGCTCTGTGCTCTGCTGAAAATTTCCCCAGATCTTCTCAGAATGAATTGAAGCGTCTTGAAGCGCACTATATTTTGAGCTGCGAAGATCAGCCACTTGAGATGAAGCCCGATCTACTTGAGTACTTGGTCAAGCTGTTAGAGGAACTAGTATTGACTGAGAAGCAAGCTTCGATGGCTTACCACCTGATGAGGATTTGTGTTCTGATCACAGGACCCAAGCACTATACCTTGGAAAAAGGATTGAGTGTCACAGAGAAATGGATCAGCGAATCCAATCAAGACCCGCTACCTTATTTTTACCAAATGGCAATATGCTTCCTCAAGATTTTGGATGGAGATATCTTGGAATATGCTTCTAGATATCATAAGGCTCTTAAGAAGTGTCGCGAATTGTCCCAGAATCATTGTAGAAACACAATGTCTACACACTTCTTGAGCAAGACGGGGGAAGGAATGAGTCGTTTAATGACAAAAGCAGCACTATTTCTTGGTGAAACCGAGTATCCCATAAACCTCGAAAGGATGAAAGATTTTTGGACCATTCGCAACCGCAAAAAGCTTTTGGAGTGTAGCGGACGAATTAGGCTCCGTTCGCAGTCCGTCCGAAATTCAAGAAAGAAGACATACATTGAGCTCGTTCAAGGTAACATTGAACTATATGTTGGCAAAATTGCCGACATTGGACAGGTTGAGCGAGATTTCAATCCTGGAAGCATGGTTTATTTTGTTGTAAGTTTTAATCTTCAAGGTCCCATAGCAAATGGCATAACTTTCAAACCCACTTCATCTCAAGCTGTTTGAAGAGAGGTTACAACTGGAAACTTTTAAGCACTGCAGTACAATCAACCTACCAACGCTCATTCTTCTGCAGAACGAGCAAAATATGGAACATTCTCCACAGAGATCTGAGATCTAAATGGATATCATTATCTTTTCCTGTACGTGGATAGTCAGTCATCGAAGAACAAGCAAAGAGAATCCAGAATTACAACCATTATATCAGGTCCTAGTCAGTGATGGAGGAAGACAACGAACAATGAGCATTTACAAGAGAACTAACACAGAACTGCAGGTATTATGCGGCCATAATTCGAATTGGGAGTCACTGAATCGGTTGAATCTAAAGAAAAAGAACATAATGAACTACATGTATGCAAAAATCTAGCATTTTCTCCATGAGGGATAAAAACTGAGAACATTTATTGTGTTGGCTCTGACAAAACGAAATCCTGAACGATAGAAAAAAAAAACTGAAAAGTTCCTCGTAAAGGTAATGGTCCATCTTAGGACAACAGAGAATAAGAGAACTTTTTCTGTGCTGTAAATTTAATATTTTGTACATTTGATGCACAACTTTTATCTGCATTATGAGTTCGCAATTTACGTCACCGCTAGGAAGGATTGTTTAGGTTTTTATTAGTTTTAAGAAGTGAATTCATAAAATTAATCCATTTATAAAAACATGGATAGTAAGGTAACGCTACATATTTTTTTAAGCGATGGTTCAATGACCACCACGTGCGAAAAAGAGAATCGATGTTAGTGTATATACATAGTGTTCTACGTATTGGCCAAAACATTTTATAGTCTTTTTTAACCCGATAATCCACAGCAAACAAACATTCATATGTAGCTCAACTTTTTATCCACTTCTAAGATCTTATTAGACAAATTCAGTTGAGTTATTGAAGTGACACATGGTGCAACATTGCGCGCAATGTTACAGGCAATCGTTGTTGCGAGCCATGTCACACGGCGCAATTTTTTTGCACGCATTGTTGCTGAAGTAGAAAACGATCCTAATTCAGCAACATTGTCTGCAATATTGCGCACGTTGCACCGTATGTCCGCGCCTTTATACGAGGTTGTGAATAGGAGCATTCGCACCATGGTCAATATTGAACTATTCAGCATGGCTGGTATCGGGTTTACTCATACGAAAATTGCTCTAGCTTTATATGATATCCATTGATAAAAAAACGTAGTTACTTATTTTGACGTCGAAAATGCAGGGAGGGGGGGGGGGGGGGTTTGCTCAGTCTCCCGAGCCATAATATATCATAATATATCAAGAATTGTGATCTTTCTCTTTTGTCTTTTGGAATTGTAGTTTACCGTGGGAAATTCCCACGCGTCTAGAGTATATAATTTATAGAGTTGTAAATAAGTAGGGTTAAAGTAGTATATATAATAAAACAGCAACTTCTGAAAGTGGTTAACCTGTACCTATCGCTGCCTGTACTCAACTGCCAAAACAGAACATATAACAAACTGCATTAAATGTTTTTCCCATTTCAGATCACATGGTTCGAAATACCTTAAAAACAAAGAAACTAATTCAAACTAAAATGTTTTCCAGTATTACTGGATGCTTTCAATCATTTCTTCAATTCTCCGTTTGTATCTTACGTCATCGCGGCCATGTTGGTGGTGATTAACAAAAGATTTCTCATGTTAATACCACCAGGATGGCCGCCATGTCTTCAGAGTCTCTGCGCAAACCATCAATTATCCTGAATTCGGTTTCAAATGAGAGACAACTTAGATTATATGTTACATATGGAGGGAAATCGTAGCAATATTAAAAAAAACGTTTGATTTGCATGATTGACAGAAATAATAAAAATCCTAACGAATTCCTTACACTGCAGTCACAAAGTGTCAGTGGAAAAATTCTTTGTTTTTGTCTGTAATTATATCAAATTTTATGACTTCGAAGAGCGCAAATGGTTGGGACTTTCCACGCAGTACTACCAGCATCGTTCAATGATACTCATTTTTCGGCGCGGTTCTCCAGGATCAGGCCCCACTATGAACGATTTACAGCATGAAATAATTGTGAAACTGCAAGACCTTATACACATGATTCACATGCTGGAGTTTGTTTTACATCCTACTTCTACAATGTTCCCGTATCCATTTCGATATAATGAATAAAATTGCTACAATGCACACCACAATTCTACAAGTTCTTTGTGCTTGCTCTTCGGTATCCACTGCTTGTAAGCATTGAATAAAAACTTCTCATCAGCCTTCAAAGCTTCTCGAAGCCTTTCTTTACTATCAACGTTTGCACTCGCTAGCTCACTCAGAAGGACTTCTGTTCGCGGCTGTAGCTTCGCCCAAGATTTGACCATTGATGAAGGACTGCCAAGGAGAACGGGGACATACTTCTGGAGAGAGGTAAGAACTTTGCCTTCCAATAAAAATCTCCCAAACCATTTGAATTTCTCGAGCCCTGATGGATATTCTAATTCTTGAGCGGGTATCTGCCATGCCCTGGGACCAAACGTACAAGCCATCTGACACATGACCGTTCCTGCCTCGTCATCATAACGAGGCGGAGGGTCGTCTTGTGGTTTAGCGAATGTACACTGGTTTGGAACAAGTACTGGTAGCCATCCTGGTTCAATGGCAGTGACCCCTGCAACGACAATAAAAATATACATCAAATTTACAGTATACACCAACCTGGGACAGTATATAGACCCCTTGCAGCACGTCGGAATGCAGCTCAATTTGAAGGACAAAACAATAGGTTCCAATTCTCAGGAGATTGAAATTCTTTTGTTTTGTCCTTCAAGTCGAGCTCCTTTGACGTCACGTGCAAGGGGTCTATATGCCCCTCCCCCCTTTAAAGGCAATCCCGACCCTAAGAGCTGGTAAAGCAGGGTAGCATTTAGCGGTGATTAAAGCAAGTGTCTAGACAAGGACTTTCAAACTTTCAAACCAGTTTTTTATGTTTTAAAACATTTCACGTCATAAAGGGTCGGTAAAATCTTCACCAACCCATTGAAATTATTCTCTTGGTACGTAAAACTATAAACTACTTACCCTTCATAAACATCTTGGTAGTCTCCATGATCTCCTGATACACAACGTATTCCGGTAAAACACTGAACAATGCAGACTTTGGATGAATGAAAACCGGTTCTTCCAGAGTCGTACAGACATATGCGTTCTTATGTTTTGGATCGTTCAACTCCTCTGACGGAATCCTCCTTGCAACACGATCCCCAAGACCAGCAAGACAAATCTGACGTAAAGCAATGCACTGTTCAGCACTCGGTGGCTTCATCTGAGGATCCAGTTTAACCAGTGAATCCGGATTAACCAGATTGACCACATTCGTCAACTGGGAACGTAGTTTGCGTATTTCTATCATTCCTTTATGACGAAGTCCATTCTCGTAGCAGAACTTCTCAGTGCTACCAGCATATTCACTTGCACCGACTGCACGTAGAAATACCATCAAGTCCCCTAGCTTCTGCGCTTCACCATACCCTGCCCAGCTACGCCTTAGCTGTGTTATTTTAGCAACCTTCTTCTTGAGTTCCTCTTTATCGCCCGTGAACCCTGCGCCTTTTATGTCGTCAATGAAAATCTCGTTAACCGTTAGTGCAGAAACGATAGCAATGACATATTCAAGACAGTTTTTCTGGTGTCCAAGACAAAGCATCTTTCCGTAACGAGGCGAGACTGGGAAGTTCGACATGGAGCGTCCTAGTGGAGTGATCACCGCATTGATGTTCCCCTTGATGGTTTTCTTGTTTTCAAGTGCTCCAAGATCTAGGAGGAGAGTCTCGGCGGCTTGCAAAGCTGTTGCACTAGGAGGGGTAGGGAAGGGAAAGTTCACCACTTTATTGATATTAATGCTTTTCATTTGAAGCATCAAGTCATCAACAGGCCTGCGTGATATCTCAGCTTCAGCGAATTCCTCAAAGTCATTCGTGAATACAGCAGAAGAATAAAGCCTGTAGCAATGACCAGGCTCTACTCGACCAGCTCTTCCTGCTCTCTGATTGGCTGATGCCTTGGACGTCCAGGTTACTTTGAAAGAAGACACCCCAGTGATCTTGTCATAAAATCTCCTTTTTACCATTCCAGTGTCAACGACATATTTGATGTGCGGGATTGTTAATGACGTCTCAGCTACATTTGTCGCCACAACACATGGTCTAGTCCCCTCCGGAGCTGACTGGAAAACTTTGGCCTGTTCTTTGCTGGCGAGCAACGAATACAGGGGGAGTACGTACAAAGGCAAATTATTATCTACCCCAGTGGTGTACGCTGAGTCATCCATGTCGTCAAAATCGTCTTGGTCACCTTGAGTGTCTTGTACCTCATCCTCAGCTTCACACTCATCAGTCAAAGGAACAATGGGGTACTTGTTCAAGTCAAACTCATTCTCTGATTCCTTATTACTGCCTTTCCCGTGCTTCTTAGTGCCATCTTTGTTATATGGAAAACTTTTGCGAAGTTTTCTACATAAACTATGAACCTCACTCTGTCCAGTGACAAAGATAAGAATTCCTCCGGGTGGGAGAGTCCGGTGAATCTTACAGATTTTTCGGTAGGCTTCCTCAACGTAATCATCCGGGGTTCTCTTATTGAAGTGTACAGTGACAGGAAATTGACGCGAGTCGACCTTGACGCTGATTGGTGGGCTCGGAAATAGCCTGGTGTTTTCAGTAAAGTCTTCCACACGGAGCGTAGCAGACATTATTACGAGCTTGAGCTGGTTTCCTTGTTTGTTCCGCAAGGGAACAATCCTGGAGAGAAGGCCAATAAGGATATCTGTAAAAACACTCCTTTCATGGGCTTCATCAATGACTATAACAGAATACTTCGATAGCAAGAAGTCACTCTCGACTTCCTTCAGCAGAACACCATCAGTCATAAACTTCATGACAGTATTGTCAGTACAGTTGCCTTGGTAACGGATCTGGTAAGATATTTTATCAGTATCCATGTTCATTTCCTTAGCAACGCGCTCCGACATACTGACGGCTGCTACACGACGTGGTTCGGTGATTCCGATTCTACCACGAGCAGCGTAGCCTGCTTCGTAAAGAAACTGAGGCACCTGTGTGGTCTTTCCACTTCCGGTCTCCCCGCAGATTATGACCACTTCATTGTCATTTATAGCTTCCATTACTACTTGTTCTTCTGAGAGAATGGGGAGTTGAAGCCTCGCTGCTTGGATGGTAGGGTCTCTCTTTACTTCTACGAATACTGCTGGTTTGGAAGAAACCTTTTCTGTTTTAGCTCGAGTGCTGCAATCTTTCTTCTCTGTAGATGGATTTCGCTTGTCTTCTTGGCAGTCATTAGACTTGTCTTTTTTATCTTGTTTCTTTGCGCTAGTTTCCTTCAAATCTGTTGTCTCTTGATTTTTGTCTTGATCTAAATTTGCTTCTTCTAAACTCCCAGTACATGAATCTTTATCAAGAGCTTCCTCGTTTTCATCCTCGCTGCTTTCTGATTCCGACTCTGTTTCCTCTTCTTCTACATTCTCAGGCTTTGATAATGGTTCGATAGCCTTTTTCAGCAGACGAACCTTTTTGGCCTTTTTTCTTCCCTTAGAAACACTGGAAATAATATCCTGTTGCATTGTCTCTTTAGAAATTTCAGGAGCTGTTTCTGAAAGCCTCCTCTTACGATTCAGCTGTCCAAGTCTAGTTGCTGAGCTCATAAGCTCTAGCTCACTTTCACTAACTGCATGTTTTTCTAATTCTTTCAACAAGTCTGCTCGCTTTGCTTTCTTTTGCTTTCTCTCTACAACTTTCTCTAGACGTTTTCGTTGCGTTTTTGATAGCTTTTTCTTCTTTTCTACTTTAAAAATCTTCGTACTTTTAGCCTTGTCCTTCTTTTCTACAACCAATGGGTTGGTATCTCTTGCAGAAGTCCCATAATCATTTTGTTTTAAACTTACATTATCTAAAATATCTTCGCCAGGATGAGCAGTGTCCTTCGCGGTTTTAGAATTTGAAGACTCTGTTTCTTCGTTACTTTGCCTTGCTCTCCAGTTATATCCCTTCCTAGAACGACCCATCTTCGCTGTGTACAGTGTTTGAAGTAATTAAAAAGTCTTAAACCAAGATATTTCAAAATAATATTAAAACACGTGCAAATACAGTTCGTCCGCCATCTTGGATTTTGAAGAATTGGGTAACTCCGCTGGTCCAAAGTTTAGACACGGTCTCTACTCCCGACCGGGGGAAGGGTGAGTAAATAATCTATTTTCATAGAAAAATCTTCTAATGTAAAGCAAAAACAATCAGCTTAATACCTTATAATCTCTTTGATATTAAGAATAAGTAAAATGTTTATAATAAAATGTTAGCATTTTGTTGAATAAAATATTTGTTTTTAATATATATTTACCCCTCCCCTGGTAAAATAGGTTTTGGTAGTAGAGAAGGAGTCCTCCCGAGTCTCTCTCGTCAGTGTTCTTCCTGCACGTTTTTCAAGATGGACGCCGATCTTTACGATGAGTTCGGTAACTATATCGGCCCAGAACTAGACAGCGATGAAGAAAGCGAGTCAGAAGAAGAAGAAGATGAGGAAGATGTTGAAGCTATCGTAAGTATTACCATAAATTTTTTACGAATATCCAGCACAAAGAAGCAAAATTGCACGTGGTTTTGAACGTCATTTGTACGTTGACAGTGAAGGAGATTACCTAAAACTATTCCCAAATATAGGTACATTATCTACAACTAGAGAATGATCATTAAGCTTGTTTCCATGAAGTTTAGAAATATTACAGACACTTTTTATGCTGTCCCTCATTCTGTAATAAGGTTATCTATTTACAGTATTAGGCATGGAAGCTAAAATAAGCTTATATAAAAGTTGATAAACGTTGTAAGCTTACTTAACGTTTCAAATATAAGCCTAAATTTTATGTATTTTCAGTTTCGTAAATGTATTGTCCAGTTTTATCCTAAATTCAGTGACTTTGATATTAATTTGGAAAACAATTCTTAAAAATAATAGTGCAAGAAAAAAGTTCTAAAACTATATTTGGTATAACTATATATATATAGAATACATACTAGCATTATGCATGTTCTTCATAGTTTTGGAAAGTGAATGGTTATTCCTAAAATGATTCTAGCAAAGATATCAGAAATTGCACATCAGTGTGCTTCATGGGCCTTTCCTGAGATTGTGAGAGTAATGCATTGTGGTCTTTCTTGGATACAAGATCTATTAAGCTTTTGCTGTAGTATCACAGCTTGGGAGACTCACAACAGAGCTAAGCTCAAATAACTAATAAGCCCAGGATCTAATTGGAATTAAATTGAAAATTGATTTTTGGGGAGGGAGGAAAACTGGAGAACCCAGAGAAAAACCTTTTAAGCAATGAGAGAACCAACAAGCAATTCTACTCTACTCACATGTGACACCAAGACCAGCAGGACTCTCACCCCTATGCACCCGTGCTTACCAAAAGATGGATAAAGATTTAACTTTACATCATGCCTGTTATGGTGTTGCTACGCAGGACCTGAAAAGTTCCTTATTTGTCAAGCTCTGAAACCTGTGGGTTGGAGTAAGTGGTGGTTGTAGGGATCTAGTGCTTAATGATGTCTTTTTAAATCCTGTAGGCTGACAGAGATGACGAAGAACAAATGGACCAGGATGAAGAACCACGCATGCAAATTGTCCTGCATGAGGTACATTTATTGCTAATTAACACTCAGCAAGCATCTACTGAGTTTTGAATGCACACAACAGGGCTTGAAATAACAGGCAGTCGACAGACAATGTCCAGCCAGAATTTGAACTTTTTCGGTCAAATCTTTGCCTTACTGGTCATTTTGACCAGTAACCTTGAGCCAAATTAGTTTGACTAATCATGACTGGCCTTTATTTCAAGCCCTACACAATGAGGCTGCTAAGTACAGGGATGGCAGAAGCCCCCATTTTTTTTCCTTTCGCAAACGTCTTGTATTTTCTAGTCTTAGTCCCCTTTTACTTTTACCCTTTAATTTCCATACACCCGCCTTCTTTTTAAAATGTGTTCCACTGTCCCTGAAGTACACTGTACA
Source organism: Anthopleura sola (assembly GCA_023349425.1). Classification (NCBI taxonomy): domain Eukaryota; kingdom Metazoa; phylum Cnidaria; class Anthozoa; order Actiniaria; family Actiniidae; genus Anthopleura; species Anthopleura sola. The sequence goes on from JALHLI010000013.1 coordinate 6,196,873, forward strand.
AATGTATGAGAGAAGTGTAAGAAATAACTAGGAAAAGCTGATCTGAATGTGACTTCAGCTTCTTGAGTGCTTAGAAGCAAACCAAGTGCATCCATAACTTGATGCACTTTTTTTGATATTTGAAAAAAAGTCTATTTTCATAATAACAAAATCTTCAGTACATGGCACATGGTACATGGCTAACAAACCTGTGGCCCTCATTTCATGATCAGATTGGAATTTAGAGGTTGATTTTTGTGGAGGGAGGAAAACCAGAAAACCCAGAGAAAAACCTTTGAAGCACAGGAGAGAACCAACTACTGTAGAAACTCTACTTACTCATATACGAAACTGAGCCCAGTGGGACTTAACCTATGTCCCTCTTGCTTCCCAGTGTATGTTACAGTGAAATGGATGCATGTGCAACCATGAATGTACATGTAGTGGTAGTGTGTGTGAGTGAAAAGTGTCCCTAATTAGTGCGAAAGCACTGGAAAGACTAGACACTTGAATAAAAAGAAAGATATTTTATGCTATAACTTAAACAATCAATTCATTGAATGTTCTTTTCCTCTTAGGATAAGAAATATTATCCAACAGCTGAAGAAGTTTATGGAGAAGAAGTAGAGGTGAGTGGGAGAACTTGTCTTCTCTTTGATATTTTTTAAACAATTCTATAATTTTCTTTTTTTCTTGCAGGCAATTGTACAAGAGGAAGATACACAGCCATTAACAGGTAATAATCCAGTTTCAAATTCTCCGTTGCTCAGGGTTATATTTAGCCTCAGTGTTATGTAGAATATTCTTGTGTTCCAGGAAAGTGTTTGTATGACTGTGTTTGTGCTGAGTTGTGTTTTTTTATATTATCATTATAATAATATTTTGGCTCGCAGTGGATTGATCACAATGGTATTTGATGAATTCAAAAATGGTCATTATAGTAACAAGAAGTCTTGAAATCTCATCTTAATGGGTTATTTCATCGTTTGGTAATCTACAGATAGATAAATCTGGCAGAAACATTTCAATGCTTGATGAAACACAAACATAAATCATTCAGACTTCATCATTGTAGTATCAGATGAGAACTTTTTGTCAACTTTTTACCAACATATTTTTTCATGCTTTGTTTTTGCAGAACCAATCATTAAACCAGTGATAAAGAAGAAGTTCTCCCTCATTGAACAAGAACTTCCTCTGACAAATTATGAAATTGAGTAAGGAAAAACTGGCAATTGCTTTGTTTCTTTTTGGTCGTCAAAGCTCAATCCTTGCATGAAATGTATTATTCTTGATCTATTTTCTTTAAAAACGTTTTTAAATGTTTCTTTGATGTTTTTGCATTTTCTAGGTACCTGGCAGACTTGATGGACAACCCAGACCTCATCAGAAATGTAACTTTGGCTGGACATTTACATTCTGGAAAGGTGAATACACTTTTTTCATCAAAACATGCTTAGCTGTGTGTAGTAGTGTTTTCACAGATAGGTCATCTTTTTGTTTTTCTAGACTTCATTCCTGGACTGCTTGTTTGAACAAACACACCCAGAACTTGAATCAAAAGAAGGCAAAGATGTGAGTAAATAAAGAGGCTGTAAAGATAAACAAGGCTCTTTTTTCAGCCATGTGGTTTTTGATTTTCAACATCTAGGTTAACTGTTCATTAAGGATTCCTTTTAATTTTTCAGCTTCATTATTCAGATTTTCTGTTTACAGAACAAGAGGTAAGATCAGATGTAATTTTCTATTAATTTCATTTTTTTTGTGATCTAATTTGTGATTCACCTGTTGTGATGGTATGTCACATTATTGTAGACCACTGACCATTATCATTTTTAATCTCCATCATTTTCATCACCATCATCATCATCACCATCACCATCATCATCACCTTCAAATGAGTTGAAATTAAAAACCTATATCAGCACTAGAAAGAGCACTGTCTTTCACTTTAGCAACCCTACAGAGATTCATTGTATCAGGTGAATCATGTCGGCTGAGAAAATGTAAGTTGAAAATTGACAGAAGTTTGTATGGCTGGGGGTAACCATGGTTATACAAACATATTAAAATTTGTCAATTTAAAATTGAAGTTTTCTCGGCTGATATAACATTTTGCAGACAAAGTTTTCTCAAGTTTTTATGTTTTCTTTTTTGTTGTTACAGAGAGGCGTCAGCATAAAAAGTACTCCAGTTTCCCTGGTTCTCCCAGATACCAAAGGGAAATCCTTCCTGGTCAATATCTTTGATACTCCAGGTCAGATTCTAAAATAGAATAATCATTTGGCTCCAATAACCATTAATAAGAGATTATGGAATTAACATTGACAAGATTTCAACACCAACCGAAATTTTAAATTATTTCTGATAAAAATCCTTCATTATTTCTGTCTAATTCCTGGTTTGTTTGTTTGTAGGTCATGTAAACTTTTCAGATGAAGTGACGGCATCATATCGACTCTCCGATGGTGTTATGATCTTCATAGATGCATCAGAAGGGGTCAGTCCACAAAGATTAATATGCATCAGTGATAGTGGGATATATCTTCAAATAGGACCAAATAGTATTTTCATTCAATCACAATCAAAATCTGGGGGAAAATTTTTTTCACTATTTACACAGCTTCATCTAGAAACTAGGTGTTTCTTGTCATATATATGATACTTATATAGATGAAAGGCATCTATGTTTCTGGTACACCTTTAGGAATAGTACTGGTCTGATTAGTACAGTAAACGTTATAATTCTGAACCTTTTTAAAGTTGGACTGTGATTGGCCATAAACAAATTGCCCCTCACCCTCCCCCCAAAAAAAAACAACCTTGGCTGGTTGAAGTCATTTAACTGTGAGATATTGATATGACTTTTGTTTGATCAGTGATGAAGTCCATAGGAATCATGCTAACCCTTAACACTGTATTTTTCTCAGGTGATGTTAAACACAGAGAGACTACTGAAGCATGCTGTACAAGAACAACTGGCAATAACTATTTGTATAAATAAGGTAAAAATACACATGTTCATGAAATGAAATGTCCCATTTTAATAATCGGGTGGGAGGTCTAATAGGATATTGGACAGGTAAAGTGTAGTTTAATCTATCATAATGAAATTTCTTTTTTACTTTTTTACAGATTGATCGTCTATTGCTGGAACTTAAACTTCCCCCTGCAGATGCATATTATAAGTTAAAACACATTGTCGATGAAGTAAACAGCTTATTAAGGTATCTTAGTTAACACAAGTTAATGTAAAACATACCATAGTTTGATTGACATCAATTGTTTAGGGCATGATTGCTCATTCTCTTTAGCAAGAGACTCATGACTAAAGTATTAAATACCAGTGAGATTAAATTATATTTTTAAACATGGTACAGCTAATAAGGGACCGACCATTTTTTACAGGGAGGGGTGGGAGGGGCTGGTGGATTTTAATTTTCACCTCCACAAGTTTTTGTGACCCCTCCCCCAAAGTGCCCTTTGTCTCTCTTAGCCCTGTCCTTTGTGGAGCATAAAAATGCTGGCCCCCCTCTATTTGCATCATCCCCCCTCCCTCTTTCAGCCTCCTGAAAAGTGTTGTAAAATTCCCTGTTATTAACAATGATTTAATTCTTGTTTTTCTAGTACATTTGCAGAGGATGATGATCTAGTGGTGTCTCCTTTGCTTGGGAATGTCTGTTTTGCCAGTTCAACATATGGATTCTGTTTTACGCTGCTTTCTTTTGCCAAACTCTATGTGAATAGTTTTGGTAAGAATTTAGTTCCACTCACTAACTATTATTAGGGATGGGTTTAGAAGGACAGGCCTGGGACAAAAAATAGTTTGGAGTGGCTAATCATCATTTCTTGCAGCTCTAATAGCTGAATTGCAAAGGACACAGCTCATATTGGCCAAGTTGAAGGCATGCAAAGGTGCCGCAGACTCATGTCTGACCAGGGAGCATAGCTCAGGCTTGCATTAGGGTTGATTTTTACAAGGGAGAGAACCAAAAAACTCAACTCACTTAAGGTGCTGGGTCCAGGGATTGAGCCTGGAACCACAGTGGTGAGAGCCGAGAATCTACACACTATGACACCCTTGCTTCCCAAAATGAGGCCATCCTGGACATCATTATTCACATTTTGTTTTATATGTTATTACCATAAAATTTGAGATTAAAATGTAACTTTTTTCTTCTTGCTCTAGGTGGTGGACTAAATCCAAAAGATTTTGCCAATCGACTATGGGGTGACATGTACTTCAATTCAAAAACGTAAGTCACTTTCAAAGTCACATTCAGCCTTTGCCCTCATGGGCTATTGACTCATACTGTATACCAATAGGGCTGTGGGTATGATTGTTAAATAAACTGGCATCCCATCCAGTATAAAAGAAACCAATATGAAAAACCACCTTCTGTCTCTTTTGGTTCTCCAATGAACATTTTGACTAAGCACTTTTTACTTTTGATTGCAGGAGGAAATTTACACGTAAAGCTCCATTAAGTACTTCGCACAGAAGTTTTGTTGAATTCATCCTGGAACCACTTTACAAGATCTTTGGACAGGTCTGTAGCTCTGTATAATTCTATGAACACCATGATTTATATCATTTATGGTAAAATCATCTGACTTGCATCTATTATCTATTTCTCATTTAAAGGTTGTAGGAGATGTTGACACCACTCTTCCTGATGTGCTGGATGAATTAGGTACCATATTTTAGTACATGTATACACCTATTTCAAAAAACGTCGGTGGGAAACCTGAAATCTGAAATCTGAGACCAAGTAACAAGCTGCAAAATGTAATATATTCACAGCCAAACAACGTACTGGGTTTTAGATTAGAATATGAAGCATGACCTTTGAGTTAGGAATGCAATTTTACATATTTTATCCAGAAAACATAAAAGCACAGAAGTACTGCTTAGTCTCATCACCCATTTCAGATCTCTGACCGACAACGTTTTTTTGAAATATCTGTATACATGTAGAGTGTTAAATGTAGTGAAATATTGAAGATCAGTCAGTTAACCCTTGTTTAGCAGTTCTTCATTGCATTCCAAATACAAAGAGACTGTTTACAAACATATCCTAGGAATCATCCCTTAACACACCAAAAGTGTAAAAACCTCACCATTCATAAATAAATACAGTTTGATGATTTATTACTACTTTCCTCTATTACAAGGCATCCATTTGACCAAGAAAGAGATGCAGTATAATATAAGACCTCTACTGAGACTGGTTTGTAAGAGATTCTTTGGAGACTTCACAGGTAGGTATCATGACTGTTCATCTGCACCCTTCTGGCTTGGGTTTTTCCTTGTATTCCTTGATTGTTATGAGCATTATTAAGAACATTAGATGTGATATTTTCTCGTAACACCCCCTTTACACTGTAGTTATGATTTCTATTTCCGGCAAACTAAAAATTGTGTGTTCTCTTTGACTGTTTGAGCAGGGACTGTCAGTATTTCTGCTGTTTCAACGTTCTTGTTGATAATATTTGGAGCTTTGTTGTGAGACTAATTATGATTTTGTCTGTGCAGGTTTTGTTGATGTGTGTGTTCAGCATATTGCTTCACCAAAGGCGGTGGCAAGGACAAAGGTCTGTATAGGAAGAATGGGATTTTGATATTTTAACCTAAATTATACAAACTTGTAGTTTTATTCATTCCCTGCACCTCTTCCTTCCTTCCTTCCCCCTCCCTCCCTCCCTCCATACTCCCTTTCTCCTTCCTTTCTATCTCCTCTTCTCTCTCTCCACTCCCCATTCCCACCTTCCTACCTCCCTCCTATGCCTCTTTCCTTGACAATATATTTTTGTGTTTGTCAGGTCAACCATACATACACAGGTCCTCTGGATTCAGATGTTGTAGATTCTATGTATGACTGTAATGCTGAGGTAAGTTTCACATGAGTTTAATAACCTTATGATAGGACACTGTTTCTACAGTCCTGTTAGTGACAGTCCATCATCATGTATCTTCATCATCATTATCATCACCATCATTTATCATTATCATAACCATCATCATGTATCATCATCATCATTATCATCAACATCATTTATCATCATCACAACCATCATCATCATTATTATCATCACCATCATTCATCATCATCACAGCCATTATGTATCATCATAATAATAATCATCATCATTAACATCATCATTCTTATTTGTTCAGGGTCCACTGATGGTGCACACCACCAAGCAGTACCCATCCAATGATGCCACAGCTTTCCATGTTTTTGGTCGCGTTATGAGTGGGACATGTGAGTATGAGATTCATAATGTCATGTATAATATCCTAGTTCCTGTTTCTGGAAGGAGGGGATGAAGGGCACATAGTAGCCCCTTAGTGACTCTCCACTCCATGGATAAATAACTATACATGATTCTTGTTGGCCCACTGTGATTGTTATGTTTAAAAAAGTGACTAAAATAATGTTGAATGTTATTTCCTCTTGACAGTATATGCCGGTCAACAAGTGCGCATCCTTGGAGAAAACTACACAATGGAAGATGAAGAAGACTCAAGGGTTGGGTTGGTAAGTATATATCTCCTTTTCTCCATCAACAAAATTGTTTAACTTATAATATAGCGTGGTCATGTCTTCCATTTGCGATTCTTAGTCCATTAATGTGAGATTCCATATGACTGGGACAAGCTTATGTTTATCCAGGCATTCAAGTGAATAGTTTAGATTCAGTGGATGTTGTCAATCTAGAACCTTGACCATGTGTCGGGTGCTCTGACGACAGAGTGGATGAAACACTTTTTTCAGTCACAGATTTTGGGTCATTTCATCGCCACTGGGGCAATTCTCAATTAGTTTATTAACTCAAAGTCTGTTCTTGTTTTTTCAGGTTGGAAGGCTTTGGATCTCTGAAGCAAGGTAAGGTCTATCTTTTAAGTGCTAAATTCAAATTCGATCTTAGGTTGTATCAGGGTATCAATAAAATTCAAAGGTTTTTAAAGTAAAGTATTAACTCTAATCTGCCCTGGTATTCTTTGATGCAGATATAAAATCGAAGTTAACAGAATCCCAGCAGGTAACTGGGTGTTGATTGAAGGAATCGACCAGTCGATTGTCAAGACTTCAACCATAACAGAAGTGACAGGGACTGAAGAGGTTGGTTACGTGTGTGTTCTGACTTCACTCTTTTTAGAAACTGTGAACGGTGAATCCTCTTAGAGAATTTTTTTATTGGATGGCTGTTTAAAAAACCCATTGCTTTAAAATATATCATGTATTGAGGAATTGAGAACCTCTTTAGCCTTGGTTGCCCTTTGTATAGAATGGTACTGCATTGTGATTTTGCGAGAGGAAAACCGGAGAACCCATGTATTAAGGGAGACACCTAAGGGGACTTTCATTTATTACTGTCTGGAGGGGGGGGGGGGGGGGGGGGTCGGCAAAATCATCTGTTTTTTTTTTTTCCAAATATTACCCATGCCCCCCTTCCTGGTTGGCAAAAATATCATAACTCCCTAGTTAGTAACAACCCCCCTAATTAGCTTCCAAAAATAATGTGACCCTCCAATATTGCCGACCCCCCCCCCCCCCCCCCCCATACTGTAATAAATGAAAGTCCTCTGACAAACTCTACTCACATGCGATACCAAGTCTAGGAATCGTTGGAACCTGAGACACCAGAGGTGAGAGGCGAGTGGGCTACTGCTACACCACCCTTTCACCCTGTTATCTGGAATGTCTTATTTACCGTTTACACCTCTTTGTCTTGCAGGTCTACATCTTCCGCCCTCTAAAGTTCAACACTTGTTCTACTATCAAGATAGCCGTTGAACCACACAACCCCTCAGAACTGCCCAAGATGTTGGACGGGTTGCGTAAAGTCAACAAGAGTTACCCCATACTTACGACCAAGGTAACGTAAATGATGAAAATATGAATAAAACTGGTCTGAAAGTAGAGAAAAGTCAGAAAATATACATCATGGTAGGCCTGCTTAAGTAGGCTATTTGAACTATTCTGCATTAAAGACTAAATAGTAATCACAAATAACAACAACAGCAGCAGCAAGGACATCACCATTGCTGGCAACAACAACAATAGCAACAACAACAATAACAACAACAGCGGCAGCAATAACAACAGCGGCAACCATTACCACCACCACGAACAACAAGAACAACAACATTAGCAACAACAACAGCAACGACAACAATAGCAACAACAACAGCAGCGGCAGCAGTAACAACAGCGGCAACCATTACCACCACCACGAACAACAAGAACAACAACATTCGCAACAACAACAGTCTAGAATTTTTGCAAATTTTGTTGAAATCCATGGAATTTAATTTCTAGTATTATCAAATAATAGCAACATTAAAAGATTGTTCTTGCTGCAGGTGGAAGAATCAGGGGAGCATGTTATTCTAGGGACAGGGGAACTCTACCTGGATAGTATCATGCATGATCTACGAAAATTATACTCCGAAATCGGTAAGACCTTCATTTCTATAATTAGGGAAAAATGCTATGAGGGTGTGGTGGAAAGGCCATTACCTTTGCTGCTGGCGTTTGAAACGCGCGGACACTCGATTCTACGTTATTGTACGTTGCTTGCGAGTGAAATCGCACCGTGTGTTTACCCTGCTACTTACGTGTGATTTGGTAGATCGTAAACGAGTTGAACAGCACAGAGATATACACACCGACTTGGTTTTCTTCCTTTCAGACATTCACTTAATCAGAAGAACATGCTCACTTTCGCTTGACTGTATAAAAACTTTGATAACCCTCTCCTTAATTTTTCTGGCCTTCCCCCTCTTCTAACTAAAATAGTTTTCCCTTAGTGAAAATAACGATAATCTTTGAAACCTTGGTTTTTCCCGCTTTCAGACATCAAGGTGGCAGATCCTGTAGTTGCATTCTGTGAGACAGTAGTAGAGACGTCATCCCTCAAGTGTTTTGCCGAGACACCAAACAAAAAGTAAGTCAAGCTCGTTATTTAGTGCTTTCAACTCAAACACCATTTCACTAAATAACCTTTCTTTTCGGTAGGAATAAAGTCACTATGATCGCTGAGCCACTTGAGAAAGGTTTAGCTGAAGACATCGAGAATGAAAAAGTCCTTATCACATGGAACAAGTAAGTTATGGAATTCGTTTGAAATAAAGCGAAGTCCTTGGTAATTACTCGGGCTTCCTGTCAATGACGGAGATGAAAAAAGTTTTTGTTTTTTCGGTCACAAATTTTCCTCAGGGGTCTTAAGTGCATGCACTCTGCCGCTGAGTTTAAAACGAAGGCTCGAACTTCCAAATGGTTTGTAAACAAGGCGAATTAAATAATTATGAGAAGATCGTGAGACATATCACTCCCTTGGCACACTCAAGGTTAAAATGCTTCTGTTCTTTTTTCCAAGGAAAAAGCTTGGTGAATTTTTCCAGACCAAGTATGACTGGGACTTGTTAGCTGCTCGATCTATCTGGGCCTTTGGACCCGAGAATACTGGACCAAACATCTTGGTCGACGATACTCTTCCTTCTGAGGTATGATTTTGAGCTTAAATAATGCCCCCTGAAGATTCTTCGATTGCACTAAACGTCATCCTGGCCATATTGGAGGTTTTTAACAAAAGATTTCTGATTAGCATCCATTAATAATTCCACCAACATGGCCGCCATGTCTTTGTCATTTGACTTTCTTGGGAATGCTTGTAATCCATCAAATCACAAAGGGATGGAAAATGCTCCTTTTACCCTTCAGTTCCTAGGCTGTACTGTATAATGGATGGGGAATCAAGGATGGTATGCTCTGCTAATCATCATCAGCATTATCATCATTATTATATTCTTGACTTCACAGGTGGATAAGAGTCTGTTAAACACTGTTAAAGACTCCATCATACAAGGTTTCCAGTGGGCAACAAGAGAGGGACCTTTGTGCGATGAACGTAAGTAGAAGATAATCTATTCATTCCATCCATCCATCCCATTCCTTTCATTTAATGTTCCATTGTATCCCTAATTCTGTCGTTTTTATTATACCGAACCTTAGATAGATAGATAGATAGATAGATAGATAGATAGATAGATAGATAGATAGCTTTATTAGGATACTAAATTGCAGCCGTATGGCTGAATTACATAGTTAATCATACTCATTATTTACATCTATTTTTCTTCAATATTTTTTCAGCGATTCGTAACGTAAAATTCAAGATTCTGGATGCAGTCATTGCTGGTGAACCCATCCATCGAGGAGGTGGTCAGATCATTCCTACATCCCGAAGGGTCGCCTATTCAGCGTTTCTTATGGTAAGAAACAGTGTCGGTCAAAAATGGTGGCTATAATGGACTCGTAGGATGTAAAAGCATCTTTTCTTGGTTGTTTTCGGCGCGCTTTTTTCTATACACTTGACCCCTAATTTGAATGTACCCAGTAAAATCTTACCTGGGCTTCCTGTGGTTTTCTTAACACTGTTCTTTTGTATCACCAGGCCACACCTCGCTTGATGGAGCCGTACTTTTTCGTCGAAGTTCAAGCTCCTGCTGACTGTGTATCTTCAGTATATACAGTACTCGCTCACAGAAGGTTAGTCTAGGCTTAAAAACAATTGAATTCCATTTTCATCATTACGCGACCCAGACAAGGAACTATATTTCAAGACGTCTGAGGTTTTGGCTTCCGTCAAATTTCCAACGAACTGAGTCAGTTAATTTTTGATTAAAGGAAGCCAGAAATCTATGTAATGAATTCAGAATCTTTTTCATCAGTCTTACTGATATTTGTATCTTCCACCACAGAGGTCACGTGACTCAGGACGCACCAGTGCCAGGCTCCCCCCTGTACACTATCAAGGCGTTTATTCCAGCCATCGATTCGTTTGGATTCGAGACAGACTTGAGAACACATACCCAAGGACAAGCCTTCTGTATGTCTGTGTTCCATCACTGGCAGGTACGTCATCTTTTAGTCCGGTTTATCCGGTTTCAATCGAACCACTTCTTGAAGCACCCTGTTTTTCCGGTTCGTTTTGTTTATACCGCTAAAACACCGGGGGTTTCCAGCCCGGGCCACTTTACAAGTTGCGTTAACAGCTCTGGCATAGTGAGCGAGCAAAGAACTAGGGACGTCATATTTTTCTTCTCCAAGGTTGGGTCCTCACGTCCTCCTGGGTCGAGTTAATCTAAGTCAGATTGTCAATAAATGGCCTCTAAATTGTCCGTGAAAGGGTCTACATTGTCACACAGGCCTTTTTCAAGAATTCTTGCATTAATCTTTTTCTAGATCGTTCCTGGTGATCCACTGGATAAAAGCATCATTATTCGCCCTCTTGAACCACAGCCCGCTACTCACCTGGCTAGGGAATTTATGATCAAAACGCGTCGACGAAAGGTTAGTTGTACCACAGTTGGGCTAAAAAAATATAATCATTGTAAAATATCTAAAATATAACACACCAGGCCTCGCGCGCCTCATTTGATTGTTTTGTGCTTCAAGACACGGGGGGGGGGGGGGGGGGGGGGGGTGCAGAGGATGCGCACCACTAGGGATCCACTTTGTGCCTCTACTGCAGCTTTTAGGATATCCAATACGTAATAAGTGTCTCTTTCTTAGATCTCGTGTGGGTGCCCTTCCAACGCAGCACCCCCTCCCCCCCCCCCCCCCCCCCCCCCCCCCCCCCGAAGAAAATCCTGGCTTTGCCAGACTCAATGTCAAAACGTTGTCTAGAGTAACGCAACAAAAATTGAGAGACGTGGTTACAAGGAACATTGCCTAGTGCATGTACCAGCGCCTTAAAAGGCTTTGGAAAAGTTGAACGCGCGATCTCACTCTTTCGCTTATCTTTCCGACTCTAGACTCCAAATGACCAAGTCACCATTATACAATTGAGTGTCCAATCTAATGGGCGTATATTTGTTGCAATTAGTACTTCTTTTTATTAATGTTGTTGTTTTTGCTTCATCAGGGTCTAAGTGAAGACGTCAGCATTAATAAGTTCTTCGATGATCCTATGTTGTTGGAGTTGGCCCGCCAAGATGTCATGTTTAACTACCCCATGTAACACCGAACAAAACCAATCAACCAACCAATCAACCGTTGCTATATTATTGGTTTTCATAGTAGCCATGTTGGTTGACTTTTGCTTTGTCATCCAACATGGCCGCCATGTCCGGCTTTTCTTATTTCATTCTCTTGGGAACCATTGCAAACCATCTATAAAATATTTATAACCCCACGGATATTCCGTCATCTACATCTATCAGTACGGTGTGTTACTAGCTACACTTTAATGTTACGGCATGTCGTACCGTGTACGTGCTGTAATTTGGTACACTAGACCACTTTAGAAAAGTGTGTGGGGCGAGTTTCGACTTTGACCCTGTTTCGTTAAAAAGAACCAGATTTACAATCGTTCAAAAGTGTTGAAAATTTATAAGGGCCCCTGTAACCATACATTGTTTGCAAATGTTCAACATTTTTGAATGCCAAAAATTCTGGTTCTTTTCAATTAATCACGTTCAAATTTGCCAGACTTACTAATCTTGAGATGCTTTATCAGATGACAAAATGTTTTTTTTTATCCAAAACTCGCCCCAGTCCCTTGCTCGTTTCTAAATTGGACTATTCTTGTCGGAAGCCCTGATTGTTACGACGGCATGTTGTAATAATCATCATCTAAATCTCATTCTCTTGAACTATATGACTCGCCAAGCCAGTGTGAATATCTTCTCTAAGAAGATCCTTTATAAAATATAACTTTTCTTCAGTTCCTATCGCATGTAATTTTACATCTAGTTTTATAAAATTGTACAAAACGTGAAGTATTGCTTATTGTAATTATTGTTTTTCGAAATATCGATACTTTTTTCTTCCTTCCTTCCTTCCTTCCTTCCTTTCTTCCTTCCTTCCTTCCTTTCTATCTCTCTTTCTTTTCCTATCAAGTATTTCTTGAAGTGGGCCAACAAGGGTCTGCCATCTAAGGTACTTCCCTCATGATATTTGAACATAAGATGCCTGACATTTTTTCAGGCGTATTTTTAGTAGTATTTAGGTTCCAGGCCACTTCGGCCATTCGAATTTTTCATATGTTCGTATATACACTGCTGCTTCGTGATATTGTCGACGGTTACTAGTAAGTGATTTAGAATGAAAAATTCATGATAAATTCGATATAAAGCACACAAAAAAAACTAAAGTATTCCAGCGGATTACATCTCTTACCACTAAATCAATGGAACCTAATCAACATAATTATAATAAAAGAAACTATGCGATCGTATCATTAATAATTCTGCCTCCAACTTTAAATCTCCTGACCACATTTTTTGCACAAGAAAATTGAAATTGCACAACATTCTAGCCAGTAACGAATACAGATCTCTGCTGTTTGCATGGAGTTTTTTCCCGGTTTTCTGAGAGATGATATTGTTTCTGGTATTGTGTCGTGGTTACGGTGGAATTCCTTTGCAATTTGTCGCTCATATTATATTGACTTTGAACGATTTGAAGAGATCAGAATTGTTTGCTTACTAGAAGCCTTGATGTCATGGAATGCCGTCCGTATCGTGGGTGGATGTATTTGTCATGATAATTGTCATCTTAGAGCTACCTGCATTCTGATCTTAGAAAGCAAACTTGGATAAAATACTCGCGCTGAACTGAGCTGAGACGCGGGAAAAACGGTAATTCGTTTTCTTAGCTCTTAAAATGAATTTGTTGCTAGTTAGTTTGGTGGTTCTAGTATGTTCTGCAAGTGGTAAAGTACAGAAGAGAGAATCCCAGAGCAACGGAGAACAAGGCTATGATGGTCAAGATCAAGGTAACTAACAAACAATCTGATACAATTTTTGTCCTGTAAAGGATCGACCTTATCGATCAAATTTGGTACTCAAACTTTATTCGTATGTAAGGCTGGAGAAGAAGTTCATAGTGCTAGTCTTTGAAAAAAACTGTTCAAAACATACATCTAAAAAATTCTTTTCGTATGATTTTCAGGCAAAAAAAAAACAAGAATTTTTTTTTTTTTACTATTATAATGTTCTTGTATTTTCAAACTGACTCCTCGTCGCATTTTTCATAACTATTCTCTAAAAGTCATTTATATCTTATTTCAAACTCCTACATAGGCTGGGTCCGTTTCCACGGATCGGAGCATAAATATTTGAGGCCTGTTTATCGGACTTTAATCTTGCTTGCCATACAATTGGAAAGCCGCGCATATCGCGCCATCATTAAACCCAACCACTCTATGTAAACATTTTTTAAATGAGTGCTTCTTCAATTGTTTTTTTCTTACAGAAAACCATTTATGTTAGTATAGTGTTCCAGGTATGATTTTAGATCGCGAAACTTTTTGCTGCAATTTTCCGCAGTGGCTGAAGGGTTGGGAATAATGTATGAGATGAAACTAACCATTGGAATTTGAGTGAAAGTCTAATAAAATGTGACTCTATAAAATTCAAATCTTCGCAACTTGAAAAAAAAAATTCAGTCCTGGATCAACTCTTATCTGAATTAACCAATTTGACCACTCATTCTGCGCGTTGTTTCGCATTGAAAATAAAGTACTTGTGTTTTGTGCTTACTGGTTTGAAAAACTTTACAGTTTCGATCGAAATTTCCGCTGGTTAAGAATTTTGTTGCCAGAAGTAAAAAGGCTTGAATATTGTACGATAACATTATTGCAACAAATGGCAAGGAAATGCCACACATGCATGCAGATGTAATGGCTATGAACATAGGTACGTAGTGGGCACGGGGGGGGGGGGGGGGGGCCTTAATGTGCCTCCACCCCCCTCCCCCCATATGTTAGGTCCTTGCTACGCCCTGGCTATAACCCTCCTTCTGATGATTCCATTTCTTTATTTCTCCACCAGTCAAAAGCTGTCCAGCTCTTCATCTTGGAGCAGGTGTCGCGGTAGATCCACCAACATGTGCAGATGGTTCAAGACCTAGTGGTACACTATGCCACTTCTCCTGTACTCGAGGCTATAGGGTACATGGTCCTCCCATGTCAGTATGTCATGATGATGGATCCTGGCTTTATGGACACAGGCAAATCAACTGCGTTGGTAAGAAACTGATGTGGTTATAAGATGTTATTAGTTGGTTGAAAATAGTTACTGATCATTTTACAAGCTGATTTATGGTGTTTCTCCGTCCCTCTAAATTCTCTTTATCGATCCGCCAATTCTTCATTTCCTCCCTACGTCCTCGGTCCTCTTACTTTGCTTCCTTCCTTCCTTCCTTCCTTCCTTCCTTCCTTCCTTCCTTCCTTCCTTTTTCTTTCCTTCCTTAATTCCTCCCAATCGTGTTTGGCTGCAGTTTTGCTATCTTTCGTCCTTCCCTCCTCTCTGTGAATATTCACTAACAGATATGATCAATTTCATTTCAGATATTAACGAGTGTAAATTCAGAAAGGGTGGCTGCAGCCACAAATGCGTCAACACAGATGGAGGTTTCTATTGCAAGTGTCCTCATCCACTGGTACTGGACAAAGACGACAAGAACTGCAGAGGTAACCTAACAATAATTTTCTCATCTCTTAGATTCTTAATTCTACTCATACTTAATTATAACCAGTGAAAGCACATGTACTGCTGCACGTTGCTTGTAAGCTGTCTCTCGCTAACTTACTAATATAGGGTCAGTATTTGCCCGTCTTCTCATATGAGTAGAGTTCTCCCGTGTTTCGAGGGTGTTTTTCTGCGTTCTCCGATTCGGTTTTCCTCCCTCTTAATCACAATTGCTTAGTGGGACAAGGACCACATAATTTCAAGCTGTATATGTGGGTGTGTCGACCAATGAAAAGTGTCCCCAATTACTGCGAAAGCGCTAGAACGACTAGAATTAAATAGAGAGATTTGTTTATTTTCATCAAGTGATTCTTATTTATTTCATAAAAACAATCCTATTGTTTTGTTTTTGCTCAGCTGTTGGGCTGGTCCTGAACTGCACTGCACACAACATTGAGATCATCATCCCCAAATACGCCTTGAGTGACCTTCAAGGTGATTACCTCCAACTTCGCGACCCGTCCTGCCATCCACGTGAAAACAGGACACATTATATCTTCAACACCGAGCTGAATGGCTGTGGAACTACTCGACGACACACCAAGAACTTCATCGTGTACAGCAATAGAGTCACGGAGAAAGCTGTTGCACGACATGGTCTTATTACTCGTGTTGGAGACGGCGAGTTCAATATTCCATTCTGCTGCTACTATCTGGATAATGGTATCGTGTCTGCTGTTGGCTACAAGCCGTTTGTGAAAGAGCTTGTCCTCAAAGAAAAAGGGTAGGTTAAAAGTGACCAATTTCCTCCTTTATTTTCTGATTTCAGAACACGTTATTCCTTTGAGTATTATTTCTTTATTTGCTAGTATGGTACTGCAGTATTTAATTTTAGCTTTGAGTACTTGCAACAGACCTAAGTCGTCGTAATGTTTTCCCATTAATGATATCACTTGTCATTTTCTTAAGAATAATATTTCTTGTTTGAGTTTTGTAATGGGAAAGCACCGCACCACGACAAATAAGGACTATTTCCCATTTCAGGCTACATGTTCCCTTGAGAACTACTTCATTCACCACACTCAAAACATCAGTATTTTATATTATTTCATGATATTACAAATAAATTATTTCCTAATGTAAATGTTTCATCATTCTAGTTATGGCAAGTTTAAGCTGCGCATGGATTTTTTCCGTACCAAGAACTACCAGACCGAATACACGTGGGATGACTTCCCTGTTTCTGTGTACCTGAGAGAGAGACTTTATTTTGAAGTTTCAATCGACTCTATCGATCAGAATCTCGTGGTATTTGCTGGGAACTGTTGCGCAACACCAACACGTGATCACAGTAAGGCGGGAAGATTCCGACATGAAATTATCCATGAAGGGTAAGATAGTTTACGATGATGATGGTGATGATGATTAATGTTCCTTTGGTACTCCCTAGCTGAGGACATAGACCTCTTGCATATGCAGCACATTCCCAATCCAGTACAATTTTGATGACAAAAAATACAATGAAATCTTTTTGAGTTGGGTTGATGTTATTTAGCTAGACTCACGGTTTTATGCATCAAAGATTTTCCAATATTCTTTTCCCAAGCACGGCAGGAGCATTAGCTCTGCCACCCATGGATATCCTTTCAAATTTTTGAATGAAAATTTGCACTGATACACAAATAATGTCTTTATTTTTTCCTACTCGAAGGTGTATTGTGGACTCTACCACACAGCAAGAGCCCTCCCCCTCTCCCCACAGTCAGCGTTTCTCCATCGAAGCCTTCAAGTTTGTTGGTAAATTCCCCTTCGTCTATATGCATTGTAGTGTAATCGTCTGTAAGGCTGGTGATCCCAACTCACGGTGCTCCAAGGGATGTCTTCCTGGTTTACACCACGGGAAACCCATGAACGGTCCATACCCCAAGCTTAAGCGAAATGGCATTCCTAAATCACATGACACACCAAAGGCAGCCAATAGGAAAGCACCAATCCCTGAATCACGTGACACTCCCGAGACAGCCAATAAGAATCTACAAAAGAAAGCACCAATCAGACACAACCGTTCTATCGAGAAGCATGGCCATGTGTTAGTCAAGAAAGACAAAGATCACAAGTATCTGTTGTCCAAAGGTCCTGTATCGTTGCTGGAAGACGAACCAGAAGTAGAACGAGCAGTAAACAATGAAAAAGTACCTGAAACCAAGCTTTCAGAGGATGTGGGGCAAGCGGATGAAAGTTCTGAAAAGAAAGAGAGAAAGAAAGGCGAAACGCAAAAAGGTAGACATTGATTATACACATAGCATCCATGGTTACGTAATTTCCTTAGTTACTGTTACTAGGGAAAATAAGTTCAAAATACTAATAAAATAGCAGACTTTCTATTCATAGTTTCCTGGAAAAGGTTTTATTGTGAGGATCAGATATGTAAAGCAACTTAGTGATATGGTGATTAGTTAGAAATTGTCTGAGGTGAAACTATGAGTGGACCATTGCAGAGATGTGTCATTCATTCCCTTTAGCAATATATCTTTGTTTAAAAAAACGCTCAAAAAGATGAAACACCCCTAATGTATATTTGCCATGCAGTCTAACCAATACATTTGTATTATACGTTATCGCCGTCAACAGTGTTGATGCATGGTATAGAAGAGATGTGCTTTTATGCATCCTATGTTAATGCCTCCAATATGACTGCCATGGGTTTGTTTTTTGACTCTCTTGTTTATGGTTGCGAACTAATTATTTCCTTTTTCTTTCAGCTTCAAGTACGACCACTATGTTGTTGATCGCGCTGACAGCATTCACTATTCTAGCATTACTGGGAGTTCTGTATGTTGGACGTAAAGTCAAGCAAGCTTCAAATAGAGGCCTTTACGATTACAAACCAATGAAATCCTGAAATAACCAAGTTTCTATTATTCAAAAATCTTTGTTAAATCGGGGTGAATTCCTCTGCATTTTTGATTTCTTTTTTTAATAAGTTGTAATACTCATTTTTGTACTCATCTCAATATAGTCACATTTCAGACCATTCCCTTGAGTATTGTATAAGCAATAGACCCATTCAGCTTGGCCCAATGTTGTCTCATTTTAGACCACATGACCATTCCCTTGAGTATTGTATTTAAGCAATATGCAATTTTGTATTCAATTACCGAACAAAGACATTAAACATAGCTAGATTGTTTCAATTTTGAACACTCTTGTATTTTTCTTCCTGAAATACCCCTGTCCTAAGCAGCAAATTGCTGAGTAAACTACATCTGTTTTTAACAAGATAATACTAGAAACGTGTCCCAGGAGTGTGCACACGGTGTCCTCCATGCTCTTTATGTAAGCGCATTTCAATTACTATCGATCTAAAGAATTAAAGGCACATACTTCTACTGACTAAGTCGCGCACTAAGTAATAGACCCTTTTCGGCTTGGGTGTAACGATTTCCCGTTTCAGACACGTGTCATTCTCTTGAGAATTATATTCTTTGTTTGAGTTGTATCCATATTCATGTGTCTTCTCATGTGCGACCGTTAAACAAAGAAATGATACTCTAGGGAATGACACGTGGTCTGAAATGGGAAAACATAACGCCCAGGCCGATCGAAAAGGTCTATTGTTAAGAATAAACTTAATTGATAAGGGAAGGCAAGGTTTTTAAAAACTCCCTGCGCAAAAATATAAAACTCTTCTTGTAAGAATTCAGGGTTTTTATTAAGGGGGTCCATGCACCCAAAAACTGACAAATTTCAAATTGTACATTTTTTGATTTTTATTAAATTCCCGGTCGTCAGTGACTTCTCCTAGATCCGCAACTATTTTATTAAAAATGCTTATCAAAATTAGGCATATTTAATATCGATCAAGTAGCGCAAACAGTTAAGCCTGTATTGCGGTGTTAGTGATGTCTTCTTATGCCGGCAAAATCTTTGCGCAGGTTTTTGCGCAATTTGTTCTTTTTCTTCTTTTCTTGTTTGAGATATTCAAGTGATGTCACAATATTATTAAATTTGATCATAGTTTGGCGCTAGCTCTATCATCGCTTTGAAAAGTCTTAGAAGTTTTTAATAGCTCATAGTCTGAAATTTGGCCGGGGAATTCGAATTCTCCGCAAATTGATCTTGACATGGCTGATATGATCGAGTGGGAGTCGGTAACATGCCTTGAATTCTGGCAAATAAAAACATAATCCCTTAGATCGATCTTCTGCAAATCATTTACAATTAGAAAGTCCAAGAATGTCTTAAAATCAACCCCCGAATCAACCCTCTTTGAAATAACAAAAAAATGGGTAGCAAAAGATCGTGCAATTTGCCGCGCGCCCACAACGCCATGTTGCTCTTTAAACGGCTCCGGGAGGCAAATTTTTGTTGCTGCAAAAAACAAACAGATTTTCTAATTATTAATTACGTAACACGAAGATTTAACTTGTTGAGCGCGGATTTGCACGAGTTGTACGAGCAACTTTCGCTTTGCAACTCGCAATGTAACTGTCAATTGACGCTACCCTTACTGCCACTTCGTGTGTATAAACTCATCTTATGTGATTCTGAATCATTTTGTTCTCATTGAACATACTTCATACATCAGTGCCTTTACTCTAAACCCTTGTGTATATTTACTTCGGCATCTATTAAGCTTTGAGCAATTTCATTATGGTATTCATCACTTTGCATCCAGCATCTTTGGAACACGAAAAATATTTCAGATCACTTGCTTAAAATCTTACTTTGGCAACAGCAGTCCAAATCATTGACTTTATGGCCAAAGAATACTTACATAAGAATTGCTATGGATTCAATGAATTTCATGACGAAAAGCAACATAAAAAAGGCTTTAAATTCTTTACATTGTACAGTTTACAGTATTTTGTGGCTTGGTTTGAAGGTATTGGCCTACGTAAAGAAGTTTCTCTTGTCTTCAAAGCCACGAAAAGTGTAATTTTATTGAAGTCAAAAGTGTTGTTGATTCTAACTTCTATGGAATTTCATGTGTGAAGTTTATGTCATTGCATCAATGTTTGCGTATCTAGACGTTCAATAGCTTTAATGTAGTTTTTGCTTACTTTAGAATAAAGATTTTATGCACTACGAGTTTTAATATTCCTCTAGAAGCTATCTCTTATGACGTGGGTGTTCCCATTGTCATTAAAATAAAAAAATGTTTAAAATATGCAAAGTTTACTTTTAAGAACTTTTGAGAGTTTGTTGACAGGATCAGAAAGTTTACCAAGTTTACCAAGGGAAAGAAGGCTTGCTTTCTCTTGCGGAGTTTACCTTCAAAATGAAGGTTTTTTTGATTCTAGCCTTAGTCATTCCATCGTTGAATGCACTAGATCTGGACTACCAAGAAAAAGGTATGAAATATCTTCCAAAAAAACGAGGAATTTGAAAAATTTCACAGAGACAGGAGTATAAATTTTACTTCAAGCTCGTTTTCAAGATCATTGCCTTTCACTCAGATAACTTAAGCGTAGACTACATATTTTATTTTAATTTCAAATTCAAGTTTTTTTGTAACCTTTTGTGATTTCCATTATAAACTTTTCAAATCAACGCCCAACCCAAAAAGGTCTAATGCAATAATTAACAACTAAGAGCTCCTGCTTTATAAGATATTTTAATGTTCTTAGGTAATACACATATATTTATTTTCTATTTTTCTTTAGTTTATCTAGAATATTGTTATTCGAAAGCGAAAAATCGATTGAGACAATTAAGCTGTGCGGCTTTTATTCTGAGAACTTGAGCGACTCACTCGAAGCTCATAACTTGTTGCCGGTTTAATTTTCCCGGGAGTCTCAGACTCGCTATATTCTGACTATGCTCTTTATGAAAATTTTTTCAAACATTTATTTTAGTTTTAAACTTAAACAACAGATTTCTATGGTATTTCAACTGCTTTTTCAATGTTCTTCGAGCGATAACACAGAAAAAAGTTTTAAAGTTGTTCATGTTATAATATAGCCATTTAAATATTTTATTAATCTTTGAATGTTTACCAAGCGACTGAACTATGTTGTGTATGAAATAAATGTTATCTGTGATAAAAACTAAATTCTTACAGCCTTAGAGTTAATAATTTCTCCAGTATTTTGCTAAGAAATTTCTCAACACCACCTTTTTGAGGCTATTTTCAATATGGTATCTTCGAACCCATTCAAACACTGAAAGATGTAGCCTCCCCTATACCACTAGATTAGCAAAGCAGCTCTGTGTTTGATAATGCGAACACTTAACAATAGTTATCTTACCATGATAAAATATATATCACTGGCTTATCTGCTTACAGATTCTCATTTCTTCGTCTTGAAAAATACCAATTTCATACTTGAAGATTTTGAAAATAAAATCCTAACTATTTCAGTTCTATATATTTGAGAGGGAAAAAAAATCGTGTAAAGAAAAAAACAGCTTAGATTTTTTAGTTCCGCATTTTTTTGATAATTTTGTTTCTGGTGCTCTTGCATTTGAGGTGGGGTTCTGTAGTGTTGCGCTTGAGAAGCAATGCAAATTTAGTTGTTTGCAATTAATGCCGCACAAGACTTCTACTCTTTCCGCGCGCGTGTGATGCATTAAGCTTATTACAAGAGCATGTGAAATAAGGCCGATTTTTTAAGTCTTTAGTGTGTGTGGAGACCTAGTGGGAAGAACATTTAGACAACATCAACAGAAGATAGGGGAGGAATTGTTGTTGTATATGCTTTTTCTTACTTTTATGAAGAAATATATTTTCATTCATATTTTCCCGCTTTTTGTCAACCCAGGTTGTCCACCTCTACGCGTGGCACCAGGAGTATCTGTCGTCCCTCCAACGTGCACACATGACAAGATGCGCGCAGGCGTAGTCTGCTCCTTCTCGTGTAACCATGGTTACCGTGTCCATGGACCACCTATCAAAGAGTGTACTGACCGAGGTACCTGGACAGATGGACATATGAATATTTCTTGCACAGGTTAGTAATATACTCCTTTTTAGATATCAGCTTGTTTCTCAGATGCATCCCACATGGCAAGAGTGACCGTGCGTGGTAAAGCATCAGACTCATACTGAGTCTGCGTAAAGATTCCTGATCACGATATCAATCTGGCTCAGAAAGGTCCAAGACTAATTTTTGCTTTCTGCTTTAGATCTGAATGAATGCAGGATCAGAAATGGAGGGTGTAGTCACACATGTATCAACAAGGTCGGCAGCTACAGGTGTGAGTGTCCTTCACATCTCAAGCTACACAAGGATGGTAAAAGCTGTAAAGGTAAGAATATGACACATATGATGGTGTGCGCTGCTACTGCGCTCCCTCTTAACGCTGTGGTCTTCAGTGGATTCAATCCTCATCATGTAACAGTAGTAGAGTTGATTGTTGGTTTGGTTTTCGAATTCTTAATAATAACCAGTGTGTAACAAACCTGTGGCCCTCATTCCATTATCGAGTTGTTTTTAGAAGCTGAATTTTGCGGAGTAAGGAAAACCGGAGTACCCGGAGAAAAACCCTCGAAGCACACAAGAGAACCAACAAACAATTCTACTCACAAATGATGGTGGGTCAGGAGATCAAACCGGCATGACCACAGCGGTGATACGCGACGCATAAGTAGCGCACACCATCCGTGCTGCTAACACACTGAAGCAACTCTACTCACATATGATGGTGGGTAAGGAGATCGAACCCATGACCACAGTGGTGAGAGGCGACGCATATTGGTAGCGCACTCCATCCGTGCTGCTAACACACTGAAGCAACTCTACTCACATATGATGGTGGGTCAGGAGATCGAACCCATGACCACAGTGGTGAGAGGCGACGCATATTGGTAGCGCACTCCATCCGTGCTGCTAACACACTGAAGCAACTCTACTCACATATGATGGTGGGTAAGGAGATCGAACCCATGACCACAGTGGTGAGAGGCGACGCATATTGGTAGCGCACTCCATCCGTGCTGCTAACACACTGAAGCAACTCTACTCACATATGATGGTGGGTCAGGAGATCGAACCCATGACCACAGTGGTGAGAGGCGACGCATATTGGTAGCGCACTCCATCCGTGCTGCTAACACACTGAAGCAACTCTACTCACATATGATGGTGGGTAAGGAGATCGAACCCATGACCACAGTGGTGAGAGGCGACGCATATTGGTAGCGCACTCCATCCGTGCTGCTAACACACTGAAGCAACTCTACTCACATATGATGGTGGGTCAGGAGATCGAACCCATGACCACAGGGGTGAGAGGCGATGCATCAGTAGCGCACACAACCCGCGCATCCCAAAGGAATTCTACTGGAATGGAGATAACAATGATATTTTCTTTTCTGCAGCTGAAGGCTTGAAACTGAAATGTGGAACCAAAGATATGAGCATCGTCATCCCGAAGAACATTATTCATAATCTTCACCACGAGCACCTTCGTTTGAATGATCCTTCTTGTGTGGCTACATCAAATGGGTCTCATTACATACTGAGTACCAAGCTGACTGGATGTGGAACCACCTCGAGACAGATCAAAAGCTATATTGTCTACAGTAATAAGGTTAGAAAATAACATAAATAACATTGATAAAATTAGATACGGATGGCTAGAGGATGGCTGGATGGCTGGATGGCTGGATGGCTGGATGGCTGGATGGCTGGATGGCTGGATGGCTGGATGGCTGGATGGCTGGATGGCTGGATGGCTGGATGGCTGGATGGCTGGATGGCTGGATGGCTGGATGGCTGGATGGCTGGATGGCTGGATTGAAAATTCATCCTATTTCTGTATATGAAGGATGAAGTGTATTGGTAAATGACAGACTAACATCTAAGGTAGCATGCATGTAATACCAATTGCTTTATTCTTTAGGTTTCAGAGGAGCCCGACAGATCAAGCAACAAGATCGGTCGTGTCCTCAAAGGCGAAGTCCAGGTTCCATTCTGCTGCTACTTTCATAACCAAGAGATAGTCCACGCTGTAGGCATGCGTCCTGGTAACAGGGAACTGTACATCAAGGTCAAAGGACGAGGCAAGCTGAAGTTGAAGCTGGACTTTTACAAGAGCAAAGGCTATGGTTCTGTTTACACGTGGGCCGATGACTTCCCAGTTTCTGTGCATCTTAGGCAACGCCTGTATTTCGAGGTATGGAGAACAATTTCATCCATAGAGGAGTTCGTTTTCAAAATTCAAAATTCCCTTATTTGTTTGCTCAAATATCTGCTATTCGCATGTTTGTTTTGCTTTTCTGTTCGCGGTTTATTGGTCGATATGTTTTTTTTATATGAATTTAACTGAAAATTTCATTTTTTTTAGGTTTCTTTGAAGACAAAGGAAAAAGACCTTGAGATATTTGCAGACAATTGTTGCTCCACACCGACACGTGACCATGAGAAGTCAAAGTACTTGAGACACACGTTTATCCACAATGGGTAAGTGACGTAATGATTACTGGGGTGGGGGTGGGGGTGGGGAAATGGAGGGGAAGGAGACTTGGGGGTTTGTAGTAAGTAACATAAAACGTGTTGGGGGGGGGGGGGGGGGGGCATAAGGAAGGTTCTCTATCTGATATAGATCTATAGGGGAGGGGTAGGGAGGTTTTGTACCTGACTTACTTATATATTTATCCAACAAAACGTAACATAATTTAGCGAGATTTTTACTAGTAGCTGTTCTCATACATTCCAAGTCGCAGAAGAGTTTAATAATAATGATAAGTAATAATATTTGATAATATATAATAAATAATAATTCCAGATGTCCTACTGATAAGACAGTCAGATTCCACTCCTCGCCATCTCACACAACCCAACGCTTCAGCCTTGAAGCCTTCAAGTTCCTTGGTGACCATCCCTTCGTCTTCGTCCATTGTCACGTGCTGGTCTGTGACGCCAAGGATCCCAACTCTCGATGTAAAAAAGGCTGTATTCACGGCAATCCTGGCGGTCACCGCCCACAGAATCATCCTGTAGGCAAGTCACGCAAGTCTCGGAGTAACGCAATCCAAAAGCGTGACGTTAGTGTTTCCAGTTTGAAAAAAATGAGCGCAGTCACTCTGAGCCAGGGACCATTTCTTCTTGACGAAGTGGCGGGCAAGGAATCCAAGCGAGGTGAAATTCCAAAGCCAAAAATGATACGGGAAAAGATAATGAACCAGAATGATGAGAAAGAGGAGAAAGGGGAAGGAAAACAAGAAAGAGGTATGTACTTGATGTAAAAGTTTTGAAAACACCAGAGAAAGAGAGAGATCAAGAAAGAGCGAGGGACCAAACAATGAGAGTCGGGAGAGGGAAAGGGAGAGAGGGAGAGAGGGAGGAAGGGAGAGAGGGAAGAAGGGAGGGAAAGATGGAGAAAAGAAGTAATGTTTAACCGGTTTCATCACCTGTTTATTTATCGACATTTATTTGTATTCTCCAACCACATACATAAGAAATAATACTCAAGGGAATAACATGTGGTCTGAGACAGGAACTAACAATACGTTCAAAGAAGTAGGGTTTATATTAAACTTAATATCAATATTTTTTGTAGGGTTTTCCCATGTTGGGACTGCCATGTTGATCGCTCTAACTGTAGCATCAGCAATGGCGTTAGTAGGAGTCATTTACATCAGCTTCAAGTCAAGACAAGTTGTTCCATATGGATACGACCAAGTCAGCACCAGAAGTGACCTCCTGTGATTCGCCATCAAGTAGCCAATGCATTTCATTTTTTACCCTGCCATGTTGAGGGTGTCCATTTTTTAACATTCTTATTGCGATGCTTTTTTGGCCCTGACAAGATCAAGAATAGATCAAGATCAGGATGTTGATAAGTAGTTTAATTCATGATTTTGACATATTTCCCAAAATTTCTATTATTTTGTCTTTTACTCCATGGATTTTCAGTCGCTTTTTCCCCTACAATGGACTACTACGACGATACGGCGGCCATCTTGAATCGCACTGAAGACATTTTTATTATTTGGCGTCCTACCAATATTGCTGCCGTATCGTCGAAGTGGTCCTAGTTCATCTCTTTCTAATTTCAATGCTTAGTTCTTCGCAATTTCACCTAGTTTTCAACAGCGTGGTCAAAAATAAAATGCATGCGCAATAGCTCTATATGCGCCATACTGTATCAAATCATACACTCTGTATATCTGGAAGTAGTCTCGTTATTTAGGTTCTATACCGCTAAAAGAAAGCCAGGAAAAGGTGCTTATCTGCCAATACCCCCAACCAATGATTAGCTTCGTCCTCTGACCCGAATATGGTTACCAGCTCCCAGGTACTCTTTCTGAGCAGTACGGTTTGAGCGAGAGGGGTCTGGATAACAGGGACTACTCAGTGAATATGAATGTACACAACACATACTTATGAAAGTATACAATTTCAAACTGACAATAAAGTCTATGAAAATTTACTTTGTATTGG
This sequence comes from Anthopleura sola, assembly GCA_023349425.1. Lineage (NCBI taxonomy): Eukaryota > Metazoa > Cnidaria > Anthozoa > Actiniaria > Actiniidae > Anthopleura > Anthopleura sola. The sequence continues at coordinate 6,223,729 of JALHLI010000013.1, forward strand.
TGAGCTAAATGTTGTTATATTATTGACCAAAGAGAGTGTTGTTGGGTTGTGACGATGACGTCATCAAAAAATGGAAACAGATACGTACAAATCAGGCCCTCGAGAGGGGAGGAGTAGAATACGTAGTTCACCGTAGTTTTTTAGAAAGTCATTGCAGTGGATATTACAATCTTTTCTTGTTACAAAATTAATGATTCTATCTCCTAGAATTCTAGGAGAATAATCGCCGAAATTTATAGCTGCCCAAAAAATTTATTACCTTTTATTGAATGTAAAATGCATTTTTTTTTTAAATTTAATATAATTTTGATATTTATGATAATTATTATTAATTTAAAATGAGCAAAATGTTCCCATACCGGGAGTTGAACCCGGGCCGCCTGGGTGAAAGCCAGGAATCCTAACCGCTAGACCATATGGGAATTGACAGTAGTCATATACCAAATTTAATATAACAATTTGTAAAAATGTACTATTTTCAAATCAATAATTATTAAGTTGTCGTTGCCATGTTCCCAGGGTCCAATGCCCGTAGGACTGCACAAAGCTTCAGAATATGTTGGATACAAATACATTGAAGAGAATAGTTGAAAATACCTTACTAATTCATCACTTGGTGTTGTGGTGTTGAGCCGTGATCGTCTAGAGGTTAGGACATTGCGTTGTGGCCGCAATAACCCAGGTTCGAATCCTGGTCACGGCAGAATTTTCCTTTTTTAGTACTTGTTTCAACATTTGTGCCTCAGTAAGTACGTTGTTATGTTGCGCGCATTGCATCTAAAAGAAAGAAAGAAAGAAAGTACTGCATGAAGGCGAATTTTAACGCTCCGTGATTGACAGGCGGTTGTGTATATTGACGTAACGAAGATTGCGCAGTATGTGGATGATGGCTAGTGAACACTAGCGTGGACTGCGTCGGTGTTTCTAATGAAACAGTTATCGTAGATTTATAAGTTATACACCGTAGTGAAAATGGAAACTGACGTTTCGGACGTTAGTCCTTCGTCGGAGTCAAACTCTTGTTCTAACTCTTCGACCTTTTGGGGAAAACTACATTTTAGCAGCAAAGAGCACAAACACAACATAAACAAACAAACACAACGTTCATTTAATTCAAATAATCAAAAAAACTAATTAAAACCCCAACCATTTTTATCAAACAAAGTTTAGGAAATTGAAGTGTCCCAGTCCTAGTGCCCTGGATAAAGGTCACATGCCAGAGGCGAGGTCAACATAGGTTTTGTAAATGACATGGAAACGAGACTTTTCAAAATGGCGCGCGATGCACAAAACTTTATAAAATCACTCCAGGACCTTATGCTTATAAACAGCAAAACCAAGGCACTGAAAATGCTTACAAGTATACAGAACAGCATGTTAAGGTAAATATGGGGATGCAATAGTTAAATTTTATTTTATTTATTCAAATCAGTTGAAGGTTGAAGGTAAAATAACTTCATAAATATTTACGACTCAAGTTGGTCCTTCTTCGTGTACATGTAGAGGACACCGTCTAAGAATACAGTAGATTTCTATTGAATTACGTACACTGTGTCCTCTATCTGTCCTCATGTCTTTAATTTTGGCAACTTGTTCAGTTATGTACAAGATTTAAGATGGAATTTATCAAAACCAACCTCAAATCTTTTGTATTTTGCACAGTGAGCATTTACCCTAATGCACAAAAAGGATCTTTGAATTACATTTTGAGTTAAACTGTGACTATCTTATTCTAGGATTCAGAGTTAATCAAGTTTTCTTGTCAATAAGCACTGGAATAAATTAAAGAATGAACAAATGATTGAATGACAAGAGAATGAATGAAAGAGTGAATGAAAGAATTTATAGTTGAATGAACTAATGAAACAATTGAACCAAAATATGAGTGAATGTATGAATAAAAAAATGAATGATTGAATTAGTGAGTTAGTGAACTTGTAAGGTTAGGAGAGAAAGAGAGGGCGAGAGGTAGGAAGAGGGAGAAAAAGGGAGAGAGAGAGAGGGAGGGAAGGAGGGAAGGAGGGAGGGAGGGAGGGAGGGAAGGAGGGAGGGAGGGAGGGAAGGAGGGAGGGAGGGTGAGAGAGAATGAATGAGTGACCAAGTATGTGAGGGGTGGGCAGTCAGCTTAGTGAATGAATCACTTATTCAGTATAAAGGTGATGAATGATTGAGTAAATGTGTGGATGAGGTGAAAAGATTTCTGCATGTATACCTATGTATGCATAAAAATATTCAACATTTAGTGAATTCTCGTACCCAGACCCTACTCATTAACCAAGCACTAATGAAGCCAGAGTCTTGCAAGCAGGTCACTAAAGTACATGCTCAGCTATTCAGTCTTTGCTACCATTATACATAATAATTAACTAGAGTAGTAAACACTACTAGACATTGAAAAGAGTTTTGAAGAATGCTTCAAAATGATAGCAGTTATATTATTGTGAACATAGATTGAATGGAAAGGAATGCTTAATTTTAATTGGCAATGTGCATCAAAGCTCTCTGGGAAACTGAGCCCTGCAAAAATGCAACAGGGAAATCAAAGGAAATATCAGAAAAAATTATTGGTTTTTTTCGTCTGTTGAAATACTTACATTTTCAAAGAAAATGTTGGAGAAAAAATTGTCAGATGAATTTTTAGTGAGACCAAAAAAGCACAAGGACTTGGTTTCCCATCATGCTTTGTGCCAGAAACTCAATCTCGTGTACATTGGCTATTCTAATACATGAAATGAGTAGGGCCTGGATATTAGAATGCATTTTAGCGTTACTTTCATTCCATTTAATATTATTAATTCTAATGAATTCATTGATAGGGGAAGCAATGTGAATATTTGGTAGCTCTTTCTGTATAAGGTAAGTTTATTCAGTTTTAGACAGATTTATAAATTAAAGCTTAGCTTATCTAAATATTGCTAATAAATAAGATAAATTCTTTTTAATACATAATTTAAGTTTAAAAAATAGTTAATTTTCCAGCACTGTTATGCATAGCGACACTTCATGTGACATAAGCCTTTGACATTCATGTGCCAACCAGAGATGTAATGACTGGTAAAACAAGGCAACTTGTGAAGAGATTTATTTCAAAATGGTTTGACATATTAACATCACAATAGTATTTTTAGTAAACATGAAGTATTTGTTGTTGTTTTGGAAACCGGTAAGTGTTGGGTCGCGATCTAATTTCTCAATCCAATCCTATTCATAATCACAAAACATCTTTCACAACTGAAAAATTATAAAGCAAGAATATAAAATTTGAATATGGTGAAACTAATATGAAAGGGGTAAACTTCGGTAAACTTTATTTAAAGAATTCATGTTTACCTTATAAATATAGAGAATGTATGGACTCCATAAGCCAATTTCCTCTTAATTTTCAAATATTTAGAAGCTCATAAACTTTTTACAAAAACTGGTATACTCTTCCCAGACCCCATAGGCAGAGCGCTGGCAATGTTTAACACAGGTATCCCATCAAATATTTTCTACGCACCCAACGAGTGAACACTTTTTTTTTGATTATTGGTCGTCATTGTTTTGAAACAAATACCAAGAAAGAGTCGATTGTTAAGCAGATCATTAAAACGATGCGATAATAACGATCTCTTTCTATAGTAACGGCAGTCATAAAGGGGAATTTGCTGGTATTCTAAGGTAAATGACTGTATTTTCAAGCAGTCGTGACAGGTGTTGAGACAGGTGTCGTATTCAAGTACAAACTACTTAAATCAACTCTTAATTAAAAACGATTATCGGTTGTTGCTCTGCTTATCACCCTGAGTTTAGCAGGATCTGGGAAGATTTCCTGGACGTTTTTCTATCGTAAACCACACTAAAATTCTATCGCTATTGTACGAATTTAAAAAAAGATTTTGTCTCAAATTTAGTTTCCCCTTCTAATTATTCGTCTTATTTGACATCAAAACTATTGATTTCATGATTTTCCGGGGGGAGGGGTGGGGGTAGCCAAGTGGAAGTGATAATTGATATACAGAAAGCGCTTTTTTCAATGAATAAACTGAAGCGCGCGCTTTCTAATGTACATTGTGAAATGCGGATACGATACGACCTAGTCAAGTATAAGTCCATAATAGTGTTTCTTCCTCAGTGATTCTTTCTTGGCCGACTATCCCATTATTCATCAGCAAGGAATTTAGAAACAAGGGACTGCTATTTTTGCCCAAACCATTCGATGGTCTAACCACTTATAAATGCACAGACAGCGCCTTCTCCTTACATATTTTTATAGAGGACAAAAACTGAACTTTTTTCTTCATTCAACCCAGCCAATGGGAACGTCTGTCGTAGCGGTAGTGCATTCGCTTCTTGTTTAGTGTCGCATTTGAGTAGAGCTTCTTGTATTTTTTTCAGGGTTTTCTCCGGGTTCTCCGGTTTTCCTCCCTCCACAAAAGTTAACACAGTAAATTTCAATTCGATCAGTAAAGTTAGCCGTGTCCTGATAAGCTCAGAGGGTTGTTTAATAACTTTTTTTTAGCCATTTGTAGTGGTAAATCAAGCTAGCACTACCCTTTTTTCTCTCTCCTGAGAGTTCTCTCAAGTTGCATTTTTTTTCGCAAAACATTTCACCAGACAAGACTATATTTTCGTCTCATTTGACCAAGTACTTCTTTTATGATCTAGCATTTAGAATAATAACTTCTAAAGCAGCACCTTCTCTTCAGATATTTCTCTAATGGACTATTTACATGATTTTTGCGACAATTTCTGCGGCGATTTTTGAAAATATAATATTAGTAATTTTTGTATTTTCTCATAAAGAGACATTTGTCCAGGTAATCTTGGTTTCCGGAATAAAATTTTACGAATTAAACCTTTACCATTTTTGAATATGACCAAAATCGCCTCAAAAATCGTTTTAGTGTAAGCAGGCCTAAAAGAACCCGAGTACAAGTAAAGTGGCCAAATTATCTTCGTTTTAAAGGTCAGGGCACAACTGCTTCGTCTTTGTGTTGAAGGCCAAAGGTCTGCGACCCACAAATATAAACAAGATTAGAGCAATCGAATGATGCTTTGTCGCTAAACCTGGTGTTGCGTTATGTTTTCACTCGGAAATCCTTTGAAAACAGCGGCGCAAACGACAGGTTTTTTAACCACGTGGCTCTCATTTATTTCTTACAGGTTTTGCTTTGAAAAACCGTCTTCTAAACTTTTGTGTAATATTTATATAAGTTAACGTTTAGTTTATGAAAAACCGAGCGCAGTTGTCTTCCTGGACGTAAGTTATTAGTTCTGTGGTTCTTTATGTAGAGCGGCTTTGAATTTTGTAAGACGCGTGTGTTCGGCTATTCTTCTTCAATTGCCTGGGCGTGTTTTGGTGTAAGATTAGCAATATTCTTTATTGGACTTGAGGCGGGGGCGTATTCAATGCCTTGTCTTGGGACTTTATCAATCCATGGGAAATTATAAGTACTTTTGTTCTGGAAAATATCTGGCCAAATTAGCCACACATTGGAGACACAAAGACCTCTTGTAAAACTGTTGTTCAGTACGACTATTATTCTCTAAATTTACAAAATTGTAATGTGGTGTTTCAGTTTACGTTTCTATTCACTTAAGTTGTCTTTTTTTTTATTCTTTCATTCCCATCCTCTTATTTCTCGTGTTTTTTTTCTTTTCCTTTCTAAATGTTTTTTTTTTTTACTTTACAATATCCCGTACAAACTGAAATACAAAAATTATAATATTTTATCTATTCAATCATTATCATCTGGCATCGCAGATTAAATGTACTGAAGTAGGTTATATAGATTGTATTTAAAGTTTTTCTCGTCATTCTCGCAATTCTATTTCTTCTTTTTTCTTTCCCTCCAAAGTATATTTACTGTAAAATAAGCAACAAAAATAATATTAATTTGTTTGCTTAAACCGTAAATATCGTTAATATTTTAACCCGTTGTATCATATCATATACACGGTTTTTATTCAGTCCTAAAAAAACACCCGTTCACCCATTTACCCGCGAAAGAATTCTCCCAAAAGTATTCGCTGTTTCCGGCTTTGAGTCTAAGCTTAAATAGGAGCAAAAGGTTTTAAGATAATACCTTGAAAAACGTAAATGAAAATGAGCTTAGAATACGATAGTTTACCAATGAAGTATAATGTAGTATCTTATGAAAAAAGCCGTTATCTAAACACAGCCAGGTGGGTAAACATCAACGTACTAGTTATACATGTTTCAATACGGCCACCTACACTTGCAATAATGATTTAACGTTCTTTCGTTCGTTCGCTGCCATAATGTTTAAGTTTAACGCAAGCATCATTCTTGATAGCCATGTGGTCACCCAACGTTTTATTATTGCTGGGTCTTTCTTTGGCTGCAGTAAAAGTTTCGTAATGTACAAATATAGGGATTTTTTTGCCGCTTGTCTTCAATTGTGCCCTCACTTAGATCAACACAACCATGGCTGCGGTTCCAGGGTTCGATCTGTGAGCTCCATATCTATATTTGGACAGTGAGAAGCATAACGGGAGTGTTTTTTTCCCTTCATATTCAATACTGTTGCATATTTTGTAGAAAACATGAGAGATAAGTTAGAAGGGAAAGAGAAGAATTATTGAAGATTGACATAGTGGTCTATATTAAATACGGGTGGCTCTCATCACTGTGGTCGTGGTCACTCAGCAGTCCTCACCTTGTAAGAGTAGAGTTGCTTATTATTTCTTTCCAGTGATTCCAATATTTTTTCAGGTTTTTCTCAATTTGCAAAAATCAACATTTTCTTTCTGATCCTCCGTAATTACTGCTCGATGCCTTAGCGAGGCTGTTTTTGGTGCCAGTGCGGCGATTTCATGTGGTCAAAGTCAAGAATGGTAAAGAATTAACTCTTAAAGCTTCATTCCTGACACGGAAAAACCTGGACAAATGTGTCGTTAGAAGCATAAAACAATGTTTATTATATTTTCAAAAAATCGCTGCAAAAATCGACAGGGCCTTAAAAGGGAGAAGAAAAAAAATGAAAAATGTAAAAGACTTAATGTTTAAACCATTGGAAAACAATAATTGTTTTGTCTGTAAGGGGTTTTTAAAAGGAATTGTTTTGTTTCTTGTTCTGTCTTGTCTCTTTTTATCATTGTCGGCAAACGATAGGTATTCACAACATGTAATATCGTGCTATACCGGGCGCTACACTACCTTCTACCTTTGCTTTTGGGGTAGAACGCTTTGTTTTTCAATCATGAATTTACCGCCGATCCCAACACTCACCAGTGATTGAATCATTTAATCTAGTTAGGCAGCTTTACCCATCTGAACAACTGTCTTCAGGAAAATCCAATCTCAACATCATTCAAGGAAAGCTTATCTTGTTTAGCAGCAACTGTAGTTTTAGAAAAGTGGACAGTTGACTGGCATATTGATGTTAGAATCGTCTGCGTCTCATATTCTCCTGTCTTGTCGGGCTCGTCGTTCCATGAAAGTAGAGAGACCGTATTTCTAGGGACAAGTAAGTTTGCAGGGTCTCACCAGAAACAAAAAAGTTAACCCTAGCAGTAGAATCACTGGTCGTACTTCAGTTTTTCCTCGTTCGAGTCATCTCTGTTGCGTAGATGATCCTACGAAACAAGTGTTTTTTTTTTGTTCCTTGTGATGCATCTTATAGCGCAACTCTCTGCAAACATCGTATATTTTTTTCTATCTTTCTTCAGTTTTCCCAAGGTTCTGTAATTGAAAAAAACATTGGTTTGAATCAATATTGATAACTCGAAGATCGGTGATTGCATAGTATTTGTTGTAAAGGCTTTCGTATTTGATGTTAAAACATGTCAATCTTACCCAGTTATTCAAATAATAAACTGATGTCCAAATAATATATAATGTTAGCAAAAGACCTTCACCTTTGAAATATTGAATGACAATTAATTTAACTAAAGGAACATTTAAGTTAAGTTAATCTCATGAACAAATCGTGGAAATATGGACAGCGCGCCTCCAAATCCAGTCGAGAATAAAGTGAATGAGAGAATGGCTAGAAGATAACTGAAAACGTTTCTGTGGATAGATATATATACTTGTAGTCATTTTATATGGATATTTTAGCAAGTTAATTAAGTGCACAAAAAGTCATCTTTCAATCCTCCAGCACTCGTCAGCGTGTGTTTTGTAAAACGTGTTTTGACCATGTATTTGGACTTGGAAAGACAATCTCAATAACCAGAAACATTATCATAGGATTGAAAACCCTGTTCAAGAAAACGAAGGCCGAAAATGCTAGGAACTGAAAACGATATGTAAAAGTGTGTAAAAGAACAAGAAAAGCTAAAGCAGTGTTGATAAAGCACGAGTTGCGTAGCGATGAGATAAAACTCATAAAGACAGTTGAAGACTAGCTGAGTATAGTGGCACTGAGGCATTTTCCATCACTTAAGAGACTATAGGCATGACCTGATACAATCAATACAGCTAATACTCTACCCAACTTTTTACAGAAGCATCTCAGATATCCGTACACCAACGGATTCAAATCCTCAGTTTTTACTTTCTTACAAGCCTACCAAATTATTAATGACATAACATGTTAGAAGAAGGAATATACTTACGAAATGTTGAGGCGTGATTCCAAAAATTAAACGGATGAGAATCTGATCTTCTTGTTTAGGATTCTCAAACGGCTATCTTTAACATGTTCGTAGCACCGAAGAGCTTTAAGTTCAGCGTCCGTTTTCGCTTGCCAGGTGAAGAAAAACCCGGAGAAATGATCTGGAGAAGAGACCCTCGTGGCAAGGGAGAGAATAAACGAACAGCCGAGTTCGTTTACTGCTCACTTGCGACGCGTATTCTAGAGTGCAGATCGAATTTGATTGAAAAAATATCTTCGAATTTTATCGATACCTTTTTATCGACGTACAACCCGGCTCTAGGTTGATCAAAATTAGGGCACGGCTAATTCACAGATAGAATTGGGAGTTAGCGTGTTTTTTTTTTTTTTGCGGAGGGAGAAAAAACCGGAGAACCCAGAGAAAAACACTCGAATCGAGCGAGAGACCTAACACACTCTACTCAAATGTGATAGTGCCAAGCCCAGGAATCGTACGCCAGAGGCGAGGGCAAATGCGACACTGCCGCTGCTACGCCACCCTTGATTGAAAGGCGAACCGTTTGCACCACTTCGCTAGCGATCGGTCTTATAAAACGACTGATCGACAAAAGGGCTACAGGTATACACAGCAGTATGCCATAAAATACACCCAAACAAAAAATTCACACTGTTTAGAACTGGATCGATTAGATCATCTACTCCAAGCCCGATGATTTTATCACAAACTAGAGACTTTATCATAACATGGAGACTTACATGCTATATGTTATGAAAGCGTAACATTCGAACACAACGTGTGGGATTTCACTGGGGTGCTTCAACTTTCTCAGTAGATTCGGTTGAGCAAAAGTTAATAACCACCACGGATCACAGAGTTGACATTTCAGCATGTTTGGCTGCCAATAATTTTTATATACAAAGATTTTTCTAAAGTAAAAGTTTGATACCAGTTGACGTTTCCGAAACGAGAGACTTAAAGAGTCTTAACGAGAGTATTATTTAAGAGTCTTAAATAAAGGATATTCCCCTATGAAACTGGGGGTAGTCTTCGATAATCTAGGTTTGTTATCTAGTTAAAGATTTATCGTGAAGACAAGAGAAACTTCTAAAAAAATAGAAAATAAGAAGAAAGAAAGAACAAACAAAACAGAGAAAAAAGTCGAGAAGAAAGAAGAAAAGAATGAAAGAGAAAGAATGAGAGACGGAGAGAAAGAACGTAATAACAAAAATAAGTGATGAGAGAGAAGCAAAGCAATAGGGCAAGCAAGAAAGAAGAAAAGGAAAGAAAAAATCAGAATTTCTAAGGGCTGATATTAGAGAAAGATAAATATTTCAGTGTAACATTTTGAACAATTAAAGATGGTTAGATAACAGTAAGTGTACAAGTCTGTGCGAACGGATCATGTGTTGTATACTATGAAATAGTGCAAAGATGTGAGTGAGATCCATAGAAAACGTTACGATGATTTGAACAGATAAAGAGGATGAGGAATCTGCCCGTGGATGACAGATGTACAGGACTGACCTGTTCGAAAATAGGGTCATTTTTGCAAAAACTAACAAAAAATGGAAGAAAAAAAAGTAAAAAGAAGAGGACGTAAAAAAAAAAAAAAAAAAGGAAAAAACCATTAAAGTGAAGTTGAAAAGAATACGAAAAAAAGAACATAGGAAAGAAGAGAAAAGATAGAACTAATGAGAATAAGAATTAATAAGACTAAGAAAAAGAGTCAATTAGGAAAACTGAGAAAGAAAGAAGAATTAGAAAAAAAGTGCAAGAAAAAAGGGATCAAGAAAAAGAAAGAACAACGTATTGTGATATAAAACTAGTCAAAAATCAGAAAATCTTTTTTAAAATTTCTTTATTTTTTAAATATTTTTAAAATCTTTTTTTCTTGCTAATATTTGGTTTGCTGCTCATTTTTATCTTTAGACATTTATTTCGAGTTTTCCTTTAGAATAGCTAAGAATATAACCTTCAAAACTCAAGTAGAATCTTCCGGTTTCACACGTCCCAAAGCTATTTTATTTCGTCCTGTTTCTAAGGGTCCTCAATTCTCCACCGCAAGTAATATAACTTCATTAAAGAGTTTATCACATCATATTTCCGTCATTTGTTTTAATTGCTTGAAGCGAGAAGTCGATCTCAGGCCTATATTATTATTTTCAATATTACGAGAACACGTACTTAACACTTGAGAGCGAAAGGAACCGAACAAAATCTCATAACTAGAGGTCTAAATTACATTCCAGTTTTACCGTTGTCATGAAAAAATTCTTAGAAAAAAAGCACTGTTTTTCAAGGAAAACTTGTCTTAATATTGATATTTGTAATGACAGAAGCGATCAAGTTTAAAGAGTTGTAATAGGAACGTACACACTTCACACGAGTTCCACAAACACCTGGTGTCGTAGGGGTAGAAATGATAGCAAAACATCACACCAACCGTACAAAGTTTAATTTGTTCAAACTGGGCAGATTTGTCTCAGATTTAGCATCACAAACTACAGTGGTTATCAGTTTGAAGAAATCGGGCCTGATTTGGGGTAGCTAGAGATAGGAAAAACTTTATGGAAAAGAGCTTAATTTGTACGGAATTTCAATAATTTTTCCTTCATGATCAGTTTCTTTGCAATAAAAGTAAAATGTTCATGACTCATAGTCTAAAAAAAATTAATTCAGCCGGTAAAGGAACTATTTAACAAATAAAACGGATATGGGGTTTGCTGGGCCGGCTTTTGGAATTTCAATATTTTTTCCTTTCGCTTCATTGCAACTAGTTCATGCCTCATAGTCTCAAAAAAAAAAATTAAAGCAGTCGGAAGAGAAACTATTTAACTCTACAAAAAAATAAAAAAAATAATATGAGTATTGCCGGCCGGCTTTTGGAATTATTTTTACTTTAATTCTCTTGCTCATAAAAAATGCAAGGAAAAAATTCTTGGCATCCAGATTGATCGGAGCCAGCATTACATTGACCAGTTGTCAAGCACTGCTCATCTTTACAAAACAATCTACTGTTAATTCATTGTTTGAATGTCAAAATAGTCCAGTGAAGTAGTTAATGTTTGTCTTCATGTTGTTGGGACCTATATTACATACACTAGAATTACAAGTCAGCTTCAACGCTACAAAATCTGAGCCAGAACAAGAAATTTCCCAGATAAGCTATTAGATAAGGTGAAATGAGATTTCAATTAATTTTGCACAGAACAGGGGCTTGATTCCATCTTGATGAGAGTCAGGTGTAGGGAGCCGGTAGGATATAACTACAATGTGTGAACATCACCGATAGTAAGCTAAATTAAAGTTCTGTAAACAATACCACAAGCATTCCAGTAACACATATTTGTATTAACATCACTTCAGAGAAGCACTAGTTATTACATTTGGGCTAAAAACATACACTTTGAGTTCAAAAAATCTTTTGTTTCATGAAGCCTAAGTAGTGTCGGAGAAGCCCTTGATTTGTACGGATTTGCGCACTGTTTTCTTTAGTTTTCGTTGCAATGGGAGTAAAATAATAGGCTCAAGGTCTAATAATAAAGAAAAGTATGAAGATATTGCCGTCTTATGGAATGATTTTTTGCTTTCAATATCAAAAATGTACGAATCATTAGTTAAGAAGCCATGAGAATTTGCCATCGTGTTTGAAGCTGCCAAATTTTCTTCTATCTTTCAATTGTTTCGATCGATAAGGACAAAACCTTTTCAAGAAATTTTACAAAAACAAAACTAACGAACTGCTATCTTGAATACATCTGAAAAAATATGGATAAAGTCTGTTATCATAGACTATAAAAGTCCCTTTTTCCCATGCCCTAATTATTCCCGTTTCGCTCGCCATTTTGTGTAACTGGAGGCCTTTCGGTAACTATTATACTTCACTTTGCCTTCAAAATTCCTAAAGTTTTTTAGCTTTGGGCGGCATCTTCGCTTGGTATTTGAACTTAGATGTGTTCACACACAAACGAAGTTTGACTTATCAAACAAGATGCCTTTTCTGAACCATTGTTTGCATTTGGCTGGACCAGTAATGAAATGCTTTCACTTTGTTATCTCAAACGCATACAACTCGATAAACATTCTATCTATCCGATTCTCCTCAATTTCATCTTTTCAATCTTGTTGATTTTCCTGGCAGTTTTAATCTCGTTTGTTTTTGAGTTATAATACTTTTCTTACGTTCTTTTTTCCCCCAAGTAAAGTTAGTATGAAAAAAACTCTCTGGAGAAAGTAAATGAAGAACTCTATCGTTCATTAGCTGGATTATTTTTGGCAGTTACGATACCGGATTCCAAGTTTGTTTGATTTGTTTAATTGTTTTCTTATTTTCACTTATGAGATTGATTTTTATCATTCCTTTAGCGACTTTAATCTTAAGAAAAACTCTTATTGAGAACTAAAAACATCGCTGATGTTCAATGTAAGAGACTCAATTGATGTTGTTTTTGCCAGGAAAGCTGATTTAATCCATAAAGGTTATTAAAGTACTTTGAAAAAATATCCTCAACTCGCGAGGAACAAAAATCTTGTCATTTCAATCTCGTTGTTTTTATTTGAACAATCAGTTAAATGGTCTCGAGGCGTTCCAGGATTTTTTGGTGGTCAGCACTTGCGGGTTTTAGAGAAGTATGATAATTGCAATGAGCGATATTGTGCCGGCTTCTTTGAGGCGGCATGTTACTGTAAGACTGTGAATAGTACAATCTTATGTGGGGACACCGCTCATCCCTGATCAATAACATGCTAAATCTCTCTATTGTCCAGCGCTACCACACAAACTTATTGTGTTGAAATTATCATCAACAAAACCATTGGGATTGAAATAAGTGGCTTATTGTTCTGAGTGACTGATAGCTTGCGGCGTCCGTTCATATGCCGCCAATTGAGAGCCAGCCAAAGGATTACCAACCAGTGGCGGTTTACTTTGCTTCACAGTTTCGTCCAGGAAGGTCTTTAGCCGCCGAGTGGCTTGATGAGATTGTAGTACCGTACAACACAACTGGTCTCGACCAAGACAGACACTGACAAACAAACGAAAATTAGAATCTTTCTCTCACATTTTTGACAGGGTCAAAGAAACCAACCTTTCGCACAACATCTAATCTTCACACAAGTCATTTTACAAATTGACACTTTATTGGCGTGGCGTGGCGAGCAAATCTAGGAACCCTAGGTTCTTGGTCAGTGGGATGTCCTAGTGAGTGACACGTCTATACTAAAATAGCGCTAGAATGCCGGTTAGAATAATATAAGCACTTCAAAGGCCCATATTAATTAAGATTATTGGTGAGAGCGATGATGAGTTTTCAAACCGCCGAATTATCACAAAGAAAACAATAAACCAAAGCTTCCGCTTTCAGAGTTTCTAGCAACGAGGACCGTCTTTTCTGGTACGCGAGAAGTTGTGAACGTTAACTTGTCATCTTGAAGCGTACCAGTTAAACGGTTTGACCCCTAGGGTTAAGCATTTCGGTAAAACTGTGTCACTTTTGTTTTCTGATTATTTCTCACCCTGTGGGAAATGTTTGACTTTCTGAGAGGTTCAATCATCATTGATGTTCCCTGAGTAAAGAAGGCAGTTCTGTCGGCGCGTTTGATTGGCTCTTCTCTGTGTACACAAGTCAAACTTATCTTGCCACTGTTTATTGCTATCTTTCTTTACCTGTGTCCCTCGATTAAATTCGGCAAGTATCGTGCTCTGATTGGTTGCTCACTTGGGATTTAAATATCTATAGTTAATTACATTTGTGACATGTGGGAACAAGGTGTGACTTTTATTCATTGATGGCTAATTAGAGAGCTCGGTGAATCGTGGAAGGTATAATTTCATCTTACCGGATCATCTGGCTCAGTGATAGTGTATTAGTACCCGAAGCACTAAACAACACTTAGAGAGTGAAAAGCAAAAGCGCACACCACCACTTGTCATGCACTCAGACGAGAAGAAGCCCTCAGCGTTCAGCGTGAACCATATTCTAAAAGCCGCAGAAAGCTCAATGGCAGATAACGACACAAGTAGAGAATCCAGCCATGAAAATAAAAATACTACAGATGAAAGCCAAGTGAAGATAGTTTTAGAAGAAGCTGATTTATGGCGAAGATTCAAGTCCTTGACCAACGAGATGATCGTAACTAAGAATGGCAGGTACGATATCTTTACAAGTCATCACATTTACTAAACTTTTTAACTAGTGAATATAATCTTAGTTTGTTTTGACGTTTATCTACGACAATTTCCCCTCAGGCGAATGTTCCCGGTACTCAAGGTAAATGTGACTGGACTTGAACCAAAAGCCATGTACTCCTTTCTCTTGGACTTCGTCTGTATTGGCGGTAATCGATGGAAGTACGTCAATGGTGAATGGGTCTCAGGAGGTAAACCTGAACCTCCGACACCAAGTTGCGTCTACATTCATCCCGATTCTCCAAACTTCGGTGCTCACTGGATGAAACAGAGCATTGGATTTTCTAAAGTTAAACTTACGAACAAGCAAAGCAGCTCAGGACAGGTATGGATAACTCATGTACATTGTAAGATTAACTATCGCCGAAGACGACGCTAGAACCATGGTTTATAGTAACTCTCGGCTTCATGAAATCAGGTTTTTTGGCTTCCTACTTTAAGAGTAATCGAACATAGGTTTTTATGGTAGTGTTTTAAAACCGGTAATCTGATAATATCTAGACGTGGCATAACTACATCAAGATAATAGTTTTCTTGAAAGAAATATCAATAATGGTTTATCGATATCAAGAAAATTTCAGCTCCGTGCGATTCATGGTCAAAATCTGGTACCAAACTTGCCGCTTAGAAAAATGTTTTTTTCGGGGGAATTATTATTTCATCATTTGGTACAAAAGAAATCATTAAGTTTCTTCAAAGACAGCCCACTTGAAACGAACTTTTATTGCCTAAAAAGATTAATTACTTATCTAAACGTTGTATTCCTTTTCTTAACTTACTCAAATTTCGTTTATATTCCACAGCAAATAATGCTTAATTCTCTACACAAGTATGAACCGCGGATTCATATCATAAAAGTTGGAGCGTCGGACAATAACAGGACCATCGTATCGCATTCGTTTCCCGAAACTCAGTTTATTGCCGTCACCGCTTATCAAAATGAAGAGGTGCTTATATGATGTTCTTTGATTGTCGTGTGATAATGCACTTGAAAATGTGGTTATTGGGTGAAAAAGAACAGCAATAAGTTTAATCAAATTACTTTGTTTTTCGTTTTCTTAGATTACAAGCTTGAAGATCAAATACAATCCATTTGCAAAGGCTTTCCTGGACGCCAAAGAAAGGTAGAAAAACCATTGACCAGGAACTTTCCATGAGTTCGCTATTTATCAAGAAACCCATGTTGTAATTGTCCTAAGTTTCTTTTTTCGTTTCCTTCATAGACAAGAGCAGAAAGAAGCGTTTGAACAAGTTGAGAGCCATTCAGCGTACTCCCAATGTAAGCAACTCTAGTTTGCTAGTTCACAACAATATGTTTTATTATTTTCATGGATGCTTGTGAATTACTTGCCTTGTACATATCACAGTTTACTTTTCTCAAGAGATTCCAACAAAATATTCTTCAGTTTTCACGTCCTTTTTCTCGGTCAGATATCTTTCTTTATAGTAAATTAGTTTTCTCATTAAAAAGAACAATCGATAGCGCGTTTATAACATCTAAACTTCCAACTCAAGGGCTTCTGTTGCTCTCAAAAGAATCATTTTAGTTTGTGAACTTTTCTAAAAAACTTGACGACCAAATGTTGTTTGGTTTGAAATGCACCCTAGAATTTTATGAAACGCTTTCAAAATTTTTTCCATAATTTAGGTTCAATTAAACAAGATATTTTGGCGTGGGTATAAGGGGACTTTATTAAATGAATCCATAAAATGAAGAACTTTTTATTAAGGGAAATAATCAATAAAGGTTTTGTTGGAATATTAAGATCATGTCGGTATCCTTTGTGCAGTCTAATCATGTTTTACGTGTTTGTTCAACAATTTTACTTAAAAATCTAAAAATCGTTTCATATTTTCGTCTTTTTTGTAGATGGTTGGTTCTGCTCTGGTCCACCGCCCGTGTACTCTCATCATCATCATCCTTCATCATATCCCCATATTCCACCATCACCTTATAGGGGAATTAGTCAGCTCGGTATCCGAAGTCACCGTCCGGCTCCCTACCCAAATCCATACTACAAACGCGCGGATCTTTCGCCGCCTGGTAAGTTGACATAAGTTATTTATTTTGGTTTGGCCAGTAAATTCTGCAAAATTAGCGCGTACTAGCGTAACAAGATCTTTTAACGTTTCTTGACTACCTTTTTTATTATTATTATCTATTAAAACAAAAAATCACCAGGATTTTCAAAATCGAGCTTATGTTTTACTTCTGTTCGTTGTCAGATGTGAGAGCTATTTAAATTGATTAACAAACTTTGCTATCAGTTCAAACTAATATCCTGGCTGGCCTCAAGATCAAAGACTCGCGCTTTTCTGTGTTTTATTAAGACTTAAGATTGATGGCATTCCTGAATTACGTCAAATCCCATTAAATCTTTATCTCGATTTGCGAAAACTGCGTTAAACTTTAGTTTGGAGTTTACTTTTTTGGAGCATTATTTTCATTTATTTTTTGCAAAAAGATATAACTGAAACCATTCAAGGTGCAGTGAAGCGAGGACACTCTTGGGTTTTGTTTTCCTATGCATTTCTCATTTCAAATGATTTTTCATCTATTAATTTTCAATGTGGTTTCTCGTACTCATTTGATTCCTCTTGGTGTTTTCCCAATCATTTTTATTGCTATTAAATTTATCCCTACGAAAAAGATTTTCAATTAATCGTTACACACCCAATAAATTAGTTAGAGTTCTATGTTCTTCTGTAGAATTAGGTTTAAACAGCTGATCTTAGCAGATAAGACGTTCCCAAAGAAAACAAAACTTTCTTTCCGAATTGGTACTAAATTTTACTAATATCTCCTAGAATGACAGTCACATGAACAGAATCTTCTATCAAATGTTCTGAGCAAAAAAGACATAAACGTTTGAGACTCATTGAGCTGTCAGATGTAATTCCAGAAAAAGCTGAACAAACTGAGATTCGGTTTTGGACATTTGATATACATACATATCTGTTTTTAATTTCTTTCTTTGTTTTCCATTCAATAATACATTTTTTATTGGATAAATAACCTTTGTAATCACAGTAATATTGTGACTTAGAGATCATTTTCTAAGAATTATTTGGAAATTTTCTTGTGATCACTATAATAATCGTTGTAAGCTAATTTTTCTTCTTTCTTTGAGGTTCAAAACTCAATTTTCTCTGTCATTGTTTTCCAAATTAATTTCCACTTTTTTCCATTCACGTTATTATTTTGAAGAAAAGTTTTAGTAAAAAGAGGAAAATCTTTTGTTTGAAGACAACAATATTTTGCGATGATGAATGAAATTCTTCGTGCAACAAGGCGTCTCCTGTAGAAACAGAAATAGTACAAACAAGGCAATAAAATAAGTGAGAACTAACAACTAGAACTAACGATTAAATTAAAGTGATCTGAAATGATTTCTTGGGAGTTTATTCTTTGAACTTATTTTTTTTAAAGAAAAATCGCACAAACTCATAATGATATTCTTCCCGAGTTCCTCGTACTTGTCGGAGTGATAAGCAACAACAGAATGGGATTCGGAATTTCGAACATTTCTAACGCTCATCATCTTCAGCAGTTAACCTTTATAATCATGTTGCCTGGGTTGCATTTCGTTTCGATATAGAATTGCTAAACAAACCATTCATAATGTGATAATTATTACACTTGATTCTGACATTTTGTCTTCTTATCTTCTTGCTTGCAGGAATCCCACAACAATATTATACCCAAGAGTCCAATCAGATAATTTTTCCGGGCGCCCCAACGTTAGAGAACCTGGCGATACCGACCACGGTCGGACACCATCCGTCTTCAGGTCTACCAACGTCCATAGGCGTATCCAGCCCTTATGGGCGAGTTTCACACGATTCTGACAATCATCGAAGAGAGACCTCAGACAAGTCTAAATATCTTCAAAGTGGGAGCTTAGCTTTGCACCAAGCATGGACCACAATTCCACAGCCTTAAATCAGTATAAAATTAAGATTAGAACTAAAATAAACACAATGTTAGCTGTTACATGAGGTATTTGACGAGCACCCTTGAAAATATTGTATTTGGGTCGAAATTTAGAAAAAAATATTTATGGATTTTTTTGAGACTTGGATCAAGTAGGATTGTACAACTTGCTCATTTGGACGACGACACTGATCGTCGGAAGCAAAAAGAAACGCATAATACTGACAACTAATTTGAATACCATACTTCATAAAAATGAAAGCAAATATCCTAGTGTGAATTTTGATATCTTACTTTTTTGAAGTGGAAATTTTAAAAAGGGATGAGATAAAATATTTTTTTGGAGGGAAATGTTTTGCTTAATGACAGTTGTATTTTGATCCAATGACATATCCTACTTGTTGATTCATTCATTGTAAATAAGATTTGTAAAATACGTTCAAGTTATTTATGAAAAATTTCAACCTGCAAGATGCGGTTGGTTGACCAGATTATTTGAAAGCATAGCAAAAGTTCCCTCAGAATTTACGCTCAAATATGTTGTAAAACCTAGAAAAATAACCTTGTAATTAGAAAATTCTTTTGATAAGTTGCTGATATAATTGAATTGAGATTTATGAAGCAGAAAGCTTTAACATAGTCAGAAAATTATATAATAATATTCCCAAGTTCCTGATTCAATTAAAAATGAACAAACACGAAGACCATGATTTTTTTTAAGTCCAAAAAAATCTTCGCGAAATGCTCCTTAAATTTTAATGTTATCAATGTTTCTGCAGTATTTTTGTACTCTCACTCTTCCTCCATTGTTACTCTTCTCTATACGGGTATCGCAGGTTGAACTGTATTCATATTTCAGGTTAAAATGCTCTCAATTTTTTTGGATATTACAAATTCTCTTTTGACGGCTAAAGAACAAAAAGTTAAATCCTCCTGATGTAGTGAAGTAAAAGTAAACACTCGAATATCTACGTGACAGGAGCAGATCGTCCGTAGTGTTTACCCGTCAAGACGATAATTCAACATGACATACAAGCCCTACCTAACAAGTTCCTATCTTGTGAGGTCAGTCGCAAAACAAACTCGTCATTTTATAAATCGCATAAGGTAATCCTAACTATGAGAAAGACTACAAATAAGTTTACACTGCGACTTGGGTTTCCTTTCAGTTACCGCCGTAGTCGGTATATTGCGTTCATTGTTCTTAACTTCTATTGTTTCAGGCCCATGACTACGACACGCGGTGTCTTTTCGGAAGGTTCTTCGATTAATTTGTCCTTTGTATTAGCAAGGGGGTGTAAATTCTAACCACAATACCTTACCAGAGATTGTCAAACATTATTGAAAACTTCTTAGCCATACTTGCGTCTTGACTTTTTCAAAAACAATTCGACTGTAATACCTCAACTTACATTTCTATTAAAAAAGCATTGGTTATCTCTGACTTTTATTGCTGTAGAGGTACTGCAACGGTGTCGTGCAAAGATGCACTTAACGTAAATTCGAATTTTTCTTTTAATTAAACAGTGATTGCTCAGGGTATTTGTCGGTAACTATTGTTTACGCAAAAGGATTTGACCGTATTACTTACTAGTGTTATGTTAATGATACGGTAATAATATGACAGGCTCTACAAGCTCTACAAGCGACCAGCAATCTTAGGTGGTACAGCCTTGTTGCTAAGCCAATTAATACCCCTTGGTCTTTACGGTTACGTTTCCAGGAATTGAACCATACTTTAAAAAATCATAAACAATAATAACTGGTAACCAAGTGTTGCAGAAAACCATTGAAATATTTCTCTAAGCCGGCTTTTCTAGTCGTTTCTAATTCCTTTCATTATGCCAATTCTTATTTATGACTTCGTTTTCATATCTTTTAGGCAACAACAAAACCACCTTTTTTGATATAATCCATATAGTCATCGTAACTTCTGAATGCCAACATCAAACAAAACGAGAAAAGCGGTTAGACTACAGAGATTAAAATACAATTCACCGTGTCCTTGTTTCTATAAATAGCATAACTATTGTTGATATCGATTTTAACGCTAGTGACGTCAGCAACTTTTACGTCATCAAATTTAATTAAAAAATTGCCGACAAAAAAGACAGACAAGGAGACAGACAGACAGACACATCATAGTTAATATCATCATCTGTTATTAACTATGGACACATTGTAAAGACTGCGCAATGCGGAACGTGGCTGTTGTTTCGGGCTAATCATACGCATTGAAATTTGAAAACAAATTGCGCGCATTCAACTAGACTTCCGTTTTCTGATGTTTGTGCGACAAATGTCTGAGTTCCATACGGAAACCCGCTTTCTGAGATAGGGATATGCGGGGATATACGACAAAAATAGGTCTTTAATTTTAGAATGAATTTTGGAATTGTTTAAGAATTTATATGTGCGACGTGGATTCGAATCCGATCGATAAGATTTTCTACTTTTTTTACATCATTTTATCCTCAACTTCAAACCCTTTTAAAACATCGGTAATCTTTTCAGACAGAGTAACTACTTGGTTCTTTTTTGCATATTACTTATTTCAATAAAGTAAGTCACCAAAAACCGACAAATCTGAGACTGCTGAGGATCATGGAAATTTTTTTTATCCAACAAGTAAAGTTTTTGATACACACTGCAGCTTGAGGATTCTTACAACTGGAACTGTATCTGGTGAAATATATCTCAAGTCCATCGATAGTTATCGTAACTAGTTTATTGTAATGAGTATATACATTTCGAAGAACTAAACTGTGCTTTCCTTGTTTGAAATACTGCCTGTATAAGAGCTTTTACTCCTTTTCGTTACTCAATATTTTCTCTCCGTAACACTAGTCTATAATCTCTGTTTATATTATGTGGAAACTTCTGTCTACCTAAGGGGCGTTTCCTATCCCCCACGCGACAAATAAGTGCTCATCTCACACTCGCTTCTGTCAAGTTCTATTTGGGAAATGACACACGCACACCTTTTAAGCCGCGACGTTGGTTTGGAAAGGGACAATTACACCGTGTGTTCACCCTGTAACGCTGTATATGACATCCATGCATGGCGAACAGCGCAGAAAGAAGTTGAACGTCGCAGAGATCGACACGCGGTGCGATCGTATCTTAATCTCAAAGAATGTCAAATCGTCATCATCATCATCATAATTGCAATTCTTATGATGCGCATCTTGACAATTGCGAGCCTCATTGCGCTTATTCATATGCTTGTGCCCTTTGGTTACACTTTTTCTGATTTTGAACAGATTTTGGAAGATAATGGAAGCATACAGACGACCGAGATATCCCAATACCTCACGTGCCAGCCAGAAAAGCAGGAAGTTCGAAGTGTCCGGCTTCAGGCCACGTCTGGTAGAACCCATCGAAACCTAAGTGGATGAATTGAAATGTACGAAGGACAGAAAGGAAAACGGGTTTGTTAAAGATTAATTTACCTATAGTAATATTTTCAAACTCTTTTCATCCGCCGCGCGAGCATGCGCAGTACCGCAACTCGAATAATTTTTATTTTGATGACGTCATGAAAAGGTGTTATATTTTTTATAATAATAATAAATCCTTTATTTCTATAGCGCTATTTACACTAAAGATCAATAGCGCTTAACAATTAATATATAAAATAGCTAGAAACGAAAAACTAATATGTATATATATAAATATAATAACCAATGGAAAATAAAAATTGTTCTAATAAAAAGAAAAAATTATTCTAAAAACTGATTTAATTAAAAAATGCCTGAGAGAAAAGATATGTCTTAACCTTAGTCTTAAAACTTTCTAATGTATCTGCATTCCTAAAATCCTGAGGGAGCGAGTTCCATAAAAAAGGGCCAGCTACAGAAAAAGCGCGACTGCCATACGTCTTAGTGCTATACTTAGGGACGCTTAAAAAATTGGCAGTTGATCAACGTAGCGCGCGCGATGGCTTATACCTATTAACAAGATCGGAAATATACTGAGGTCCTAAGCTATGAATTGCTTTATAAGTTAAAACTAAGATCTTAAAAATAATTCTAAACTTCACAGGTAACCAGTGAATTCTATTCAAAATAGGTGTGATATGCTCAGGTTAGAAATTCGTAAACTTTGCGGTAAAATGTTATCATGATAGTATAATTTTTTCATCATACAAAGAGATTGGCAAACTATGAATAAATTCGTTACTATAGAAATTTTATCTAGCAAAATGAAAATTTAAATTGAAAAAATTAACAAAAAATTTAACTCTTGTTTTTTTGGACGATATCAGCATAAAATTAATGGTTATGAATATCAAAATAGAAATTATGGGTTAAAAGCTGCAAATTCGTCCCAAAAATATCTTGCGATCCGGGAGATCCAGTTAACGAAAGTCCAGTCTAGTCCAGCTATACGCGGTTCCGGATTTTCCAAAATATAAAATCTCTCAAAATACAGAATTTAGAAGAATAAATCAAATTTTAGAGGTTGGGGGATGCTTTCGTTATACATTAAGATTATCCATATTCTTTCAAAAGCTGAAAATTCGATAAATTTTATTTTTGCGATCTGAGAGAATCCAGTAAACCGAAGTCCAATCCATTCCAGCTATGCTCGGTTCTGGATTTCCCAAAACAAAAAATCTCTCAAAATTTGGAATTTAGAATCTTTAATCAAATTATAGATACATAACACAACCTGACAAGGTCTTTCAAAACCAATAACAGTGAGTTTATTTAATTTTCTCCCCTTTATACGGATATCACCTTCACGGTGTTTCATTACAGTAGTTGTACTGATATTTATATGTATATAGAGAACTAAAGTTGCGCATATGAATTACCTTAAATTGTAATATTAAAAAATATTTCAAAATGTAAAACGATTAATTAATTATATAGAGTATATAAATCTTCAATCTTACCCGAATCTTCAATATTAATAAATGTCAAAGAAGCTGATCTGAATAAGTGTCGAACCGAAGTGCTTAGAAATATAGTCAAAGAATGGTCAGAGGAGTGGGTTGTCAATGGCCGCCATGTTGGATGGCACAATGCATTCTTTCCTCCCTGTAGTCTCTTATACAAGCGCTTCCGGAATCATTCTCGTAACACGGAAAAAATTGTGCCCATGTGAATAAACTTGGCTGCTGTCTGAGAAAGGTCCATTTTAAAACTAAGTTAATAGATGCTGTGGTCACATGATCATTATCCGCCAATCTGAGAATAATTTTTAAACACAACTTGAATGTTTTGTGCTTGAGTGAATTCTAAAATGTCTATTTGTCATTTCCGGTTCCGGTTTATCATTTTTTATACTCTTGCTAATGATTAAAATGTACCATGACGTATCGCTGAATGGCAAAGTGCTGCAAGGCCCAGATTTAACAAGCAAGCTCATTAAAATGTTAATATTTTAAAAATTGTATACATAGAGCAGATTTCGTATGAGTGGTGTGAAAAGTTACGGCGCACGGCACGGCACGGTCACGGAGCAGCGGGGACACGGCACCGAATGTCGAATGTTTTCATACACAGCATGGTACTGACACGGTCACGGCAAGGCGAGGTCCGTGCCTTACGTTTTTCTTAGTCATACGAAAACGGCTCTATGAAGGCTGAGTAAGTTAGAGTAAAAGGCGAATGGAATACTTCAATGAAAGGGATATAAAATATACAGTCTTTGGCATTTTCATTTTGTCAGTATTCTTAAGCTGATACGATTATTGTACCTCCATTCCTAACAACCCTTTACACTCGCTTGTATTACCGCAAAACCAAAGGAATATTGGACCGCGGGTTCAGCTGCAGTAATTACTGTTACCATAGAAACCTTACCCGGTTACCTTAGCAAACCTTATTTGAATAATTGATTAATAGATAAAACGCAAGGCTCTGATTGGCTACCCGGTTACCTTAATTACCTAAGTAACATAAAAGCTTTTATAAACCTCAAGAGCAAAAATATCAAAAGGGCGCCACCCTCAAAAAAACCCGGCATTCATTCGCGACAATGCGGCGCTTAATGGAAGCCAAGCAGCCTGAATTATTTGAGGAGTCAAACTCAAAAACAAGTACGGTACAACTAAATCTCGGAAATTAATTCTCGTGGATTACAATGTTTTTCATTTCGAATTGACTATTAGAATGTGTGTTTTTGTTGTTAACATTTTCTTGTTATCATATACAAATGTTATGATTTTTACGAAAAGCTTGAAGAGCGCCGCGACGGTTAATCGAGTAAATATACGGTATGCAATGTCAACGTATTGAAAGACCAAAAGCGCTTACTATGATTGTGGTTCGTATATTTTGTAACCAATCAGAGCGCGTGCTTTATTCTAGTTTATCTTACAATTTCACCTGAATTTACGAACAAGCCATTTTCTCAAATGAAAGAGAGAAAAGCAGTAAATATGGGCTAAAAACTGAAAGATAACGACGTATAAGAATACGAAAATAAGTGCCCAACCTGGCTCGTGTTCGTAATCAAGAGCCTTGTAAATATATTGGTGGCCTTGTTCATCGGTACCTCCACATGCCCAGTAAAACACCGTGAACAGCACGTAGATTGATTGAATGAGGTGTGAATAAAAGAAATGCAGGAGAACCACGGGAATGTTACTAATTAGCAACTCAACAGTGATGAAGACGGAATTGAGGATAAGAAACGTGACGTTGACGCCATTGATTTCTTGGTCTTCATAAAAGACGCTCCAGTAAATTAGAGTAATCTGTAACGCACCCACACTGGCAATCGTGAAGATTATCCACAAAATTTTGTGAAATAAACTTAGCTCGTCTTCAGGTTTTTCTACTCCTTCCCAAGCTGCCTTGCCTGTGTCATCTTCGTCTTCATCGAAACCGGAAAATCCTTCGATGAATGGTTCTGTACCCCATTTTGCACTGGCTGATGATTCATACTCCTGTCCGTCGTAAGAGAGGCTGTAGCACATCGATAAAATAAAACCAAATAGGAAGTACACAGCAATGAAGACGAAGATCCAGTTACTAATGAAGAGGAACCACTTGGAATGGTAGTGGTAACTGCTAAATATCAACCATGCTAAGCAGTACAGGCCAATGATCAGGCGATAAAATGTAAATGCAATCGTGGGAAGCCACTGTGAAGATAAATGCAACATATTTCTCTATGCCTTTATCCAATAGTCCCCTTCACTGTTCCCTGCGCGATCTTGAAAGATAGCTGTGCCTTTGCATTAAAGCGAGACACAAGGTGACATTACAATGACAAAGACCTTTTAATACCTTGGACAATTTTTTACATGTCTCTATTATTTCAAAATAATTGGACAATTATTCACATGTCTCTATCACCCCATGTCTCGCTTCGATGCAAAGGCATAGCTATCTTTCAAGATGGCGCAGGGAACTGTGAAGTGGACAGACAAACAGGGAGGGAAGTCTAGTGTAACAAAATAAGAATGTCTTCTTAGCTCAGAACAAAGTAACCAAACGGTCAAAACCATTTGTCTCAGTTATAAAGCTTTTCCCAGTAGATTGAAATTCTATATTTTTTTGATTGCTTTCCCATGTTTACCGGATTTCATCAGATCTCTAACATATCCTCCTCCCTCGGTTTGCTAGCGCTAGGTTTAGCTCTTTTTATTCTACATATACGGTCTCCACAACTTCCAAACGGCTGTGTCCCGATTTTGGCGCCGTTAATAAAAACAGAAGCTGGCCAACCATTGACCGTTGCAAATTCAATTGAAAAGCCAATATAGGAGAAAATACCGCTTCTGAAGTTGTCAGAGTAACAGAAACATGAAAACCAATGTAAGGAGTATAAAAAAATGCTTGTCCAAACATAATACTACGAATGCAGATGAAATTTTAGGAAGGAAAAACTTCTTTCTTGCAGCTCTAAGTTGCTGTAATTTTGTCCAGTTTTTCATCGCTTTTTTCACTTATTTCTATTTGTTAAATAATTTATTTTATTTTTAATAAAAGCTTTGAAAAAAAGCTAAAGTCTTTGCTTTTAGAGCTCAGCTCTGTTAGAAAGATTTCCACATAGAAATCCTTTAAACTACTACTGCTGGTGAACTTCCGTTGGGATCGATTTTTATACAACTCGACTTTCCCGCTCTGCCACTCGTTCAAGCAGTCAAAGTTTTTATTCCTCTATGATTATCCATAAATCTTTGTCTTAAAATTTCAAGGCAAGAGTTTATAACTTCTAACCTGTTACCAGCACGCGAATTTACTCATCAGAATGTTAAGTCATTGTGAAGAACAGTCTTCCCTTGTTAGTTGAATTATTTCTAGTAAGTTTGACAAAGAAGCTCTTCATGTGTGAAGCTGTAGTTTAACTTATATGTAAATACTTCAATCAAGTCCCACATCAACTTAAAAATCTATATTTTTGCTTGTATTTCGCTGTGTATAATTCCTAAAAGGCATAACTATGGGTTCTGTATTATATTCTTCAATATTGCATCAAGTTTTATCTACGAGAAATAGTAAATAATTAAATAGAAAAATGGCGCTTAACCGATTTTCAGTAATGCTTTTCCCGCCAAAAGTGTTCCGTGTTTTGCATAAATTAGTTGCAAAATTTGCGCCTGTAAATTAGACATTTTTTTGCCGCTTAAAATCATTTTCCAATTTAAAAAATAAAAGCAATAGTTTTAGTAAGTGAAGAACTCTTATTTTTTTAATAAGAATGATTTTATTTTAACTTTTTTATACAGCATCGTTTAGTTTTACTTTGACAGCGAGCAAATAAATGCCCCCCAAGACAAAACAATATTTATCCCATAGAAACGTAACCAAAATTGATTAGAAAAACAATTTCAAAATCCAAGAAAACTTAAAAAACTGCTAAGAAATAATAAGCGAGTACATTTTTATATGCGAACTGTTCAATCTAATATTTATGTTAGAAGGCGCGCAATTCCCTCGTTTTCGATTCGCTTGAACTAAATATCGCTAAACTTGAATTATTCTTTTTCTTTTTTACATGAAAAAATAAATTACATAAATTCTAGGCTTTTCTAAATCTTACCGGTGAAGTGCTGAAGGCTCTTGCAAATGGATATCTTGGATAGAGTTTTTTCGGGTTGATGTCATTGAGTTTCAGACACATGGTGTAAAGACTGATATAGAGGTTCAAATCTGTTACGTTGTCTTCAAAGTTCACCAACTAGAAGTGACTGACTGATAGTTCTACCGCTAACGACAAATTTTCCAAACAGTTCAGTGGCAAGCAGCCTACGCAGCAAAAACATGCCTCGTACTTTTTTCCCGTTGGCAGAGTTGTGTTATTCACTTCTGAACTCTTGTGCTCAGTAAACCGAGAAAAATATTCGAGAAAACCAAAAATTAGAATATTTTAAAATCAAGCTGGCGTGACATTTGCTTGTACTAAAGTAAAAAAAAAAAACCCTGAAAATGTTGAAGTTAACTCCAAGTTAGTGAAACAACCTTAATGTCTTAAACGTTTTCAAGATGATGTTTTCTCATTAAGTGGTACAGAAAACTTCAGAGTGCATTACAGGTAGCCCAAGCTGGGTTTTTTTGGTGTCATATTATAAGAAAATGTATGGGGAACTAACCTTAATAAAATCGTCAAAATGTGAAATAAAATAAAGAAATCTTAGCTGACCTTTGAGAAGTTATACCTCTATCGCCCTGCCTGGTTAGAATTCGGATGAAGCCAGTTTTAGGATTTTTTTCTCCACTGTTAAGAAAGAAGATACCTGTGAGTGCATCAAAGTAAAACCACATTTTGCAGGACGGAGGGAGGGGAGGGTGGGGAAGGGAGCGCTTAATGACTATAGATACCTAACTTTACAGGAAAAATTAAATACATCTGACGATGGGGTTAAATCGAAATTATAAATTTTGTGTATAATTGGAAGAGAATTTCACTTAGCCCAAAAGCATTTTATGATTTATATTTTCAACCTAAAGTTTAAATGCTAAGCAATTATTGGGTCATTTTCTAGAAGTTCTGGAAAATGCCCTGGGGACGATCGATTTATTTTTCAGTAAACAAATGCTTCTTTTTGACATCTTTCCAGGTTCGAGTTCACGCGTTTTTACCGCAAAAAGGGTGAACTTCCATGCAACCTGACGGCTAAACGAAGTCGGGGACTAACATTTTTTGCTCATCAGTTTACTTCTAATATGTACTTTCATCGTGCAAAATCTTTGAATAAATCTGACTATAGATCTTTTGTCTATGAACGTTCTTAAATATAAAATCGAATATTTTATAAGATCCTTATAAGGATTTGTGTGGGAAAATTGGCTGGACAACAAAAAAATGCTGCCTAATTGTAGAGCACAAGAAACTCATGTGAAATGATTGTCGGTGCGATACTTTGATGTTTCTTTGATCATGATAGATTATGTTAATTGAAACTTTTCCTGGACGTAACCTTCTATAGTGACCTTGCTTTTCATTACTTATTGGTAATTAGCTACAGCTTTTCGTTCATATGGTAAATGGTAACTATAGAACGACCCCATATTGCGTACAATAATAAAGTAATTGCTTTCCCAGTCAGAGACTAGAGACCCCCCACTCACTGCTACCATCCAATACGCGGATAGTTTCCCAACCCTTTGACACCCATCGGCGAGTGTGGGAACATAAACGCGAATCAGCCGAAATCGGTTTATTCAGGGATTAGAATAAAATTACAAAAACATAGTTACACTAAGAAAACTAAGATATTAAATTACTTTATCTCTAATAGGCCTGATTGTGACTTTTTTGTCTTCATAGCCTACGCGGGAATTTGTCTCAATGGAAGAATCAACTATGAAACCGAAAGGAAATTTGGAGTTCAACCAATTCAAGTGGTAGGTTTTCTAAATTCACTACAGTAGTTATAAGGATAATATTTTTTTAGTCTATTTATTTCCAAAGCTTTCATCAATTGATTTCTTCGACGTTACGGCGGCCATCTTGAATCGCAAGGCATTATGGGGCGTCCAGGGGTCAAAACAAAACAAAGATGGCTTCTGAAAAGCCCTTTAAAGGGATGAAGATAATAAAGTACGTTTCATTTATTTGTCTTTGTTTCATGTCCATTTTCATAATTGTCTTGTGGTGAACTTTTAATGTTAATTGTTGCCATTACTGTAAAGGCCGGTAGACATTAGGCGTCAAGTCGCTACAACACGACTCGTGGACACCTCGCTGCGACTATTCCTCTCGTGTGTACATGTACTGTGGAGTTTCTCTGAAAAATCTTGTCCCGCGACAGAATTTTGTCCCTGTAACATGGCGCACGAATTCAAAATAGTTTAAATTCAAACGACCTGTTGCAGCGACACAATGAGTGAAAGTGGCGTTGTCGCATCGTATGTACACACGGATGGTATTGTCCCCGCGTCGTGTTACAGCGACTTGACGCCTAGCGTGTGCCGACCTTCTCAAAGCTTTGCCCCCTATCAAGATGGCCGCCGTATCGTCGAAGTTAGTCCATTAATTTAAAATAAAATTAATATAAGGAAAAAATATATACTACAAATAAATGGCAAGGGACGCACAACAGAGCCAGGTTCCAATTTAATGATATCGGAAATGGGACAGCATTGACCCAAGCTAAATGGTTTTATTTTATTACTTATACAATGTTCAAGGGAATGGTCATGTGGTCTGAAATGGGACAACACTGAGCCAAGCTGAATGGGTCTGGGAATGGTCATGTGGTCTGAAATGGGACAACACTGAGCCAAGCTGAATGGGTCTGGGAATGGTCATGTGGTCTGAAATGGGACAACACTGAGCCAAGCTGAATTGGTCTGGGAATGGTCATGTGGTCTGAAATGGGACAACACTGAGCCAAGCTGAATGGGTCTGGGAATGGTCATGTGGTCTGAAATGGGACAACACTGAGCCAAGCTGAATTGGTCTGGGAATGGTCATGTGGTCTGAAATGGGACAACACTGAGCCAAGCTGAATGGGTCTATTGCTTATACGATATTCAAGGGAATGGTCATGTGGTCTGAAATGGGACAACACTGAGCCAAGCTGAATGGGTCTATTGCTTATACGATATTCAAGGGAATGGTCATGTGGTCTGAAATGGGACAACACTGAGCCAAGTTGAATGGGTCTATTGCTTATACGATATTCAAGGGAATGGTCATGTAGTCTGAAATGGGACAACACTGAGCCAAGCTGAATGGGTCTATTGCTTATACGATATTCAAGGGAATGGTCATGTGGTCTGAAATGGGACAACACTGAGCCAAGCTGAATGGGTCTATTGCTTATACGATATTTAAGGGAATGGTCATGTGGTCTGAAATGGGACAACACTGAGCCAAGCTGAATGGGTCTATTGCTTATACGATATTCAAGGGAATGGTCATGTGGTCTGAAATGGGACAACACTGAGCCAAGTTGAATGGGTCTATTGCTTATACAATACTCTAGAGAATGGTCACGTGGTCTAGAATGGGACAACACTGAGCCAAGCTGAATGTAAACGGATAAACGATCTACCGCGAATGACACTAAAAGCCTCAAGTTCAATGAGTCTTGTAATAGAAGTGTGACAGTCAATCATCGAAACCTCAAGGTAAGCAGCTTCAAAGCTTGCAACGTAATACCTGAGAACTTTTCTTTCGACATGCAAACACCGGCTAGGATTCTGTGTGAGGTACATTTTGTAGATTCAAGGGATTAGGGGACTTAAGTGTATTTTGAAGACTTTTCGACTTGACCTCACGAGAGATACTTGGCGTTGAAGAGTGTAAAACTTGTGGGAAAATTTGCAAGGCCAATGTAAAGGCTACTTTTTCTTTCTTAATCAGTTTGTATAGACTCCTTGCAGCACGTCTGAATGCAGCTCAATTTGGAGGACAAAACAATATGTTCCAATTTTCAAGATATTGAAATTCCGAAAGGCTTTTGTTTTGTCTTCCAAATTGAGCTGCTTTAACGTCATGTGAAAGGGTTAATAACCGAACCAAAAATAATCTTAAAACCTTCAACTCTGAGAACAAGATTGTTTGTTTGAGTTGTATCCATATTCATGTGTCTTCTTTGCGCAACTGCAAAGAAAGGATACTCTTGAGAATGACACGTGGACTGAAATAGGAAAACATTGCACCCAAGGTAAAGAGGTCTATTCCAAATTAGAAAAGTAAATCTGACCAAGCATCATCAGATCTGAAAACAGGAAAAAAGATTGACTTCGGCAATGGCAAAAGAAATACGTACTGCGCATGCTCGGAAAACTCACGAACACGAAACCGCCTGACGGGCAACAGTTTTACCTTATAGAGCGCATATCAGTGTTCTCAGTAAAACTAAATTAATATTTATGTATATTTTTTATATCGGAGTAGATATTTCTCGTAATATTTGTGAAGCGATGCATCAGACAAATTGCTAACTTCAACTTCGATACGGTTTCACCAGACGCAGCCTGTGTCTTATCATAGTTCTCCAATGAAAATGCAACGACCCTTTACTGTCGTGACCATGGCATAGCGCATTCGTGCCGTGAGCTCGTGTTGATAGCAACAATTCATAATAATTTTCATTAGTAGTAATTGGTGATTGAGACCATGGAATGATACTCGAGGTGCATCTATGTGTATAGGTCTCCATTGCATTCAAGTGTAGACAGACAGACTAATCAAAATACGATTAAAATCCGGTTTTCGTAATCTCTCCGTATTAGGAGTAAGGTATGAGCCCATCTAGGTACCTATAAAACCCTTGCAGTAATTCCCGAAGGAGTTCAGTTCAGAAGACAACAATGGCTCACTTTCAATTCCCATAATAGTAAAATTCTATGGTTTTGTCCTCCACATAGACCCCTTGCAGCACGTCGAAATGTAGCTCAATTTGGAGGACAAAACAATAGGTTCCAATTCTCAGGAGATTGAAATTCTTTTGTTTTGTCCTCCAAGTGAGCTGCTTTGACCTCCCGTGAAAGGGGTCTATTGAGCTGTGTTGAAAATATCATGCATGCAAAGCCCAGATGCAAAGCGATCTTTTCAGACTTTAAGCGTAAATCTCTTTCCCCTCTATAACAAATAGCACGAAAACATGTGTTACAGCTGGGGCGTGCTTTCGAGTCATAAAACAGCAAAGTCCCAAGTCATTCATCAATTCAGTTAGCAGTAAATTCCTCATCATCCATCGAAAAGATATAGAATTTGCATTGGTTTTCTTCCCACGCTTTGAGTCTAAGAAAGATTGTGAAATACACTTCTCAAAAGCCTTTTATATCGTTCTAAGCGCATATTTGCCCTCGCAAAGGATCATGGGTATGCGAAGGTCACGAGAGCCTGTTTTTGTCAGTTCACACAGACTTCCACTAATGATTGCTCGATATAACTGCCAAATGCTTATAAATAAACAGATTTTTATCAGCCGAAGCTTTTAATAACCAATAACCTTGTATCAGTACTCTCATCTCGCGGGACGTCTATCTTCAAGAGAAGGTGGACCGAGCTCTTGCAAAATCATAAGTAGAGGTCAGGCTTGGGTCAAATTCTTGAACTGCCTGCTAAGATACGCAAATCGTGGCTTTTCAGCACAGACGAAACGAGAAACCAATCTTTAACGTGTCTCGAACTGGTTCACTAGTACGGACGGTAAGCAATTAGAGCGGTGGATCTTTATTCTACTCTCAATGCCAGGTAAACTTCTTAGCTAAGCTTACACATTAATACGTTATTAATACTAACTATTATGGCTTTAAAAACAAATTGATTTAATTGATTCGTGAGGACGGATGAGTCTATAAGTTATTATTACAATCATATGCCTCCTCCATGCAAATGGCTAATATCTGGTAAAACAGATTACATGTCTGACTTAGTTTGTGAAGAATGTTCTCAAAAATCGCGACTAATATTTTCAGAATTGTTTTTTTTGATGAACATACTTTGCAATTTATTTTATATTATCTGGATACTATGAATGCCTCACAGATTCTTAGTAACACTATAAACCCTGTTCATAAGATCCCCCCTAGGGGAGGAGTGGTCAGGCATGGTGGCGCGGTCATGAGTGGTTTTACAGACGGTGATGAGAATCTCGTTTTCTGTTCCAAGAATTCTTCTAGAATATTCCGCTCGTGGATTAAAAACAGGCCTCCATGCCAAGATTCATTTTTCTTTAATTATAGCTATATCATATTATTTCCGTCCAAGTACTTACGGTAAATTTATCTATCATTTTATCTAATTCAAAAATATATATAATTTATACCGTCATTATATATTTTGCCGGCTACCGTCAGCCTTGCAAAGGCGACAGAAATGACCTCTGATCTCTTCGTAGACACAGGATCTAGAAAACCTAAGTCGGTATATATCATCGCGCATCGGGAGCGAAACAAGGCATTTTAGAATTTTACTTAGATTTTTATTTTCAAGTTGGGGATTACTCTTGTCCCTCAGGCCTCTTCCAGTGTCGGTTGCCATGGGAACACGAGATGACTAGCATATCCGGTTATAAGATTTAAATTGAAGAAGCTAATTGTAAACATGTGTCATTGATTTTTATATTTATGGAGGGATGTGATGAAAGAGTGACGAACCAATAATGTGATATTAAAAGAATAACATTTATGTGAATCACCGTGAAACACGAGCCTAAGGGTTTGATTGATCGGGAAGGTATTCTGTCGGCCACTACAAAAGTAACCAATTGGCCGCCTTAATCTGGAAAGTGTTTCAATGGCTCGAAGTATACATTATTATAGAAATATTTCCTGTGGAATGGAACACCATCCGTCCATCCGTCCATCCGTCCATCCGTCCATCCGTCCATCCGTCCATCCGTCCATCCGTCCATCCGTCCATCCGTCCATCCGTCCATCCGTCCATCCGTCCATCCGTCCATCCGTCCATCCGTCCATCCGTCCATCCGTCCATCCGTCCATCCGTCCATCCGTCCATCCGTCCATCCGTCCATCCGTCCATCCGTCCATCCGTCCATCCGTCCATCCGTCCATCCGTCCATCCGTCCATCCGTCCATCCGTCCATCCGTCCATCCGTCCATCCGTCCATCCGTCCATCCGTCCATCCGTCCATCCGTCCATCCGTCCATCCGTCCATCCGTCCATCCATGCGTTCATACGTTAGTCCGTCCGTTCATTCATCCATTGTTCGTACGTTCGTCTCACGTTTTCGCCTTTTTACTCTTTCTTCTTTCCTTCCTTCAATCATTCGTTAGCCATCTTATATTCATTCATATCTCCATTTGCTCGCATGGGCTCCCTGTGGTTATAAGAGTGTACTCTTCGCAAATTGCATGATACGTAAATAAGCGTATTGTTCGTAAAATCAACAATGGATGAAAAAACTAATGTTCCTTATATAATATTTTATAATCCCTGATAGTCGTTTTTATAATTTACTAAAATTTTTAACCCCCCCCCCCCCCCGATCCGACCCTGTGAAGATACGACGAGTGAATATATACAGAGGAATGATGAATGATTTAGATTAATGAATGAAAAATCGGAATGATCCATGATGAAAGGAATGATCCAATTTGCTTCATCACTGAAGTCGAATCCAATCTGACAAACGGCCATGTCAAGAAGTTCATAGATCTGTCGTCCAAGCAAATTACATGCTTCTATACAAGGAATTGTACAGAACCTTCCTTCAGAGGGGGCAAGAAATCAAAAATGATTGTTGATGTCGACAGATGTCACGATATTCTTAATTACTTTAACATTTTTAATCTGTCACGCAACGCGTATACATGTGACTGCAAATGTTAGCTGAATCGTTGTATCTTTCCATTTTTCAAAATCTCGCCATATATTCTTTTCTTGATAAAATATAGAAATCCAGTGGTAATTATACGAAAGGTAGTTTGATGCGGCAGGATATTTTGACGAGTTGTAATTGATGAAATCTGTAAAGCAGTAGAGGGGGAGGTTGGTACAAAGAGATGAGGCGGGGGGGGGGGGGGGTGTGGGGGTATTTGCTGGCTTAGGTTACGGTGGAAAAACGAGACTCAATGGCTTTAATCAGTAACACTTGATACTAACATAACGTTGTATTGTTTTTACAGCCGTCTTGTAGCTGTTTGGTTGAAGTGAATTACAGTTGGACTTCAGGCTGAGTAAGTCTTTGAGTATTATTATATTATACTAAGCTAACGAACTGCAATATCGAGTCACGTGCTCATCTTTCGCCATATTGGAGGATAGAAGATGACAGTGACGGGTTTATAAAATATGCTTTTTATCTAAGGGGGAAACCGTTTTTAAAATATCCACAGTTGTTTTCCAATACGGTGGTAAATGATCACGTGACGCGATAGTACATATTCCCGATTAATAGATCTCTTTACCTTGGATGTAATGTTTTCCCATTTCAGACCACGTGTCAATTCCAAGAGTATAATTTCTTTGTTTAACGATTGCGCATGACAAAACACATGGATACAAAGAATCTTATACCCATGGGAATGACACTTGGTTTGAAATGGGAAAACAATGCACCAATACGAACGTGGTCTATTAGTTAATGAATTTTAGAACAATTACCGGATTTTTTGGAAGGACACCAAATCCTACCACTTGGACATGTTTTTCAGTTCTGCGCCTTTCAAAGTTTAGGTCAAGACGCACAAAAATTCCTATTAACAGCGCGGTTATAAAATTGAAGAGATGCCAAACAGTGCTAAAAGGGGGTTACATGTGATTAGCACGCCCACAGTAATAGGTTTAGGGTCCGACCACAGTAATAGGTTCAGGGTCCGACCACAGTAATAGGTTTAGGGTCCGACCACAGTAATAGGTTCAGGGTCCGACCACAGTAATAGGTTTAGGGTCCGACCACAGTAATAGGTTTAGGGTCCGACCACAGTAATAGGTTTAGGGTCCGACCACAGTAATAGGTTTAGGGTCCGACCACAGTAATAGGTTTAGGGTCCGACCACAGTAATAGGTTTAGGGTCCGACCACAGTAATAGGTTTAGGGTCCGACCACAGTAATAGGTTTAGGGTCCGACCACAGTAATAGGTTTAGGGTCCGACCACAGTAATAGGTTTAGGGTCCGACCACAGTAATAGGTTTAGGGTCCGACCACAGTAATAGGTTTAGGGTCCGACCACAGTAATAGGTTTAGGGTCCGACCACAGTAATAGGTTTAGGGTCCGACCACAGTAATAGGTTTAGGGTCCGACCACAGCTGTTAATGAAATTACCTGGAAATATCGAAGAAATCCAATTGAACTTCTCGTTACACGGATCGGTTTCCTTATGGAAAAAACTGATGGGTCATAGTCTCAAATCAAGAATCATTTAATAGCATTCAACTCGCAACGCGGCTTATCGTTAAAGCATCGTCTCTTAGCCAAAAGAAGTTGGCAGTAATTCAGGTTCCATCATATTAATCAGCATGTGTCGCAATAAAGTCTCTTGTTTTTTCTTTTATTCGATCACAACTTTTCTAATTAATATTGTACATCGCCTTGGCTATTTTTAACATTCTAATAAACAAGCACGATCTTATTCCGAGAACTGCGATCTGATTGGCTTCTGAGGCCTCGCCTCCTGGTCGATGGGTGGCGCGGATGGCACAGGGTAGAGGTGATAGCTCGCCATCCCCTGGTACATCTTGGAATCATTTTTCTATTCGATAACCATATGTTTGTTGGCTCTCTCCTGTGCTTTTATGGCAAATTGTTTGTTTGAAACATTTGAGTTTTTATATTGGTTGTGATTTCAGTTTTCTAAAATGAGCATTAGATCGTATTAATAATTATTTTTTGTTCTTTAAATAGTGTTATTTTATTATTTATTATTTATCATCATCATTATTATTATTATCGCTATTAGATATTATAGTTTATTATTGTCATTATGCTTGTTATTCGTATTACTTTTTGGATGTTATTATTGTCTTAGAATTCTGCGGTTTTCCTCAATGCCCCCCTCCCCCCCCCAAGTTTTCCTCCCTCCCTCTATGTTCCAATATCTCGGATATTTCTGTCGCTACATGACAATCATAACAAAGCTGTCAACAGTTACCAACACCTAAAATGCATCAGCTACCAAAATCTGTGCTGATTGATAAGATAGTGAGAATAGTTCTACGTATCATTTCAATCTATATTCATGTACATTTGTGCTTGTACACTTCAAAGTTGATGGCATAGGCAAAACAGACACCTTGGAGTATCATTTATGGTGCTAGCGAGACGATTATTGAATATGTTCGTTCTTAGAATTGGCAAATAGTCTAGAACTGACCCAACAGTTGTCCTTACCAAATGTCGTGACATTCAAAGGAATTATTTACCTGATATATCATTCACCACTCTCTTGGTTTAAACTGTCAAAGATCATTAGACCTTCTTCGAAACCATCTTGACTACGACTGGGAGGAATATATAGACTAAATACCTTTCATTCCTACCAAAGAAAATACGATTTCTGTTGTATTTTCTTCAGTGTTATCTTCATTTTTTTCGTCTCCCAAGTTGGTGAGACATATTCTTCGCAACTAGTCTCTTAATTTTTAGAGCGCGAGTAAAGATGATAAGTGCGTAACTGTCATCGCAATATTGGGAACTGTAGTGTACATGTAGTGTAGGTTATCACAGTCTGGAACATCAAGGTTGGTTATGCTAAGAATTTTCTCGAAAAGGGCTATTACCTTAAATAGTGAGTGTCATATGGTCTGAAATATTGTAGCGTCAAAAGCATAGGTCCATGCAAAATATATTTTCACCCAGTTCTAAAACTTTTAAAACCATTTTAAAATCTGGTTAGATTAAGATTCTTTTGAGATACAAGTTTGGTTCGTCATTACTAATAAAGGAAGAAATAATGTTTAAGGGAATGGCATGTGGTCTGGACTCAGTCTACTATAGAAGAGGCATTGCGCCCATACTAAATGGGTCTTGAGTAAAGTTGAGTGCAATTCAATTAGCTTAACAAGTTGTGCACATTAAACACTTAAGATGAATAGACCCTTGTTCTTGAAGTCAAAACACTCTTATATAGGATTATAAGCATGAAGCAATCCATGTCATTAGGTCGGTAAATTGTTCAATACTTTTTATTGACGAGGCTTTGGAAACCGTCTTATTAAGTGTTGATTTTTTAATCACCATAGTACATTCAAAGAATGTCATTTGTTTTACGATAAATCTGAAATATCTTTAACATCCCCCCCTGAGGCAAATCTACTTCATCACCACTATAATGATTGTTTTCTTTTATTTTCCTCTAATCCAGTATAGACGACGTTTTTGCCTTGGGTGTAATGTTTTCCCATTTTAGACCACGTGTCATTCCCTAGAGTATCATTTCTCTGTTTAACCGATTGTGCATGAAAAGACACATGAATATGGGTACAACTCAAGCAAAGAATCTTATTCTCAAGAGAATGACACGTGGTCTAAAATGGGAAACATTGCGCCCAAGCCGAAAAGATTGTGGTTTCAATACTCCATCTGAAATTAAGAATTACTAATTCAATATACGTTTTGTTAGCGCATTTTTATCAGTGTTAACGGCCTAATGGAAAGGGGGAGGGGAGGGGTAGGAAGCTCCTTACACTTGCGGTACCCAGGGCAGAAAGGGGTTAACTTAATTACTCGTCATCTGACCTTAAATACTTGTTAATCAATTTTCGGCGGAGTTTGGCGAAAGAAGGAGCTGATTTGCAGTCACCAACTATATTTTATTTCCTTTCTTACGATAATTATCATGGCCTTGTGTGTGATAACCTGCCAAGGTCAAGGTCAGACGGAGACCCTCCTCTAGGCTGATGTGTCGTGGAATGTAATATAAATAGTGGTTGACTTGATAATGAAAATTAAAGGTAGCAGAATACGTTTCGGTTTCATTCTGATAATTATGCGCATACATCACTATATACTTTGTTTTCTGCTACCTTTATTGTTCATTATTAAATCAACATCACAGTCTTTGTTGATTAACTAGATTAATAAAATTAATTAATTAAAATTAACTAATTAATAAAAGGCGGATTTAAGAGATTAAATTCATAAAATTCCTTAATTAATAAAGGGCGGAGCTAGGGAAGGGGGGGGGGGGGGGGGTGGGGGAGGTGTCAGGCGACCCTGCCCAACTGACTCTCTTAACGTGAACATAGGTAACCTTGTGATATTCATACACAATTTATTAACCACGGATCAGACCAACATATATATATCCTACCAATATGTGGCTTCATAGCTCAGTTGGTGCATTGCACCGGTTCTGCAAAGGTCATGGGTTCAAATCCCGTTGAAGCTTCTATACTTGCAATTACTTAAATTGCTTTATACTCCGCGGCGATCATATTCATACACAATAGGTAACCTTATTCAAGACGTTTTGATGATATATTTTGCTTTTTGATATTTCTTGGTCCTTCCTTTTTGCTCTCTTTCTCATCGTGTTATGTGCGTGCTGCAGTCTTGCAGAAGAGGTTGGTGCATTGTTTTCCCATTTCAAACCAGGTGTCATTCCCATGGGTATAAGATTATTTGTATCCATATTCATGTGTTTTGTCATGCGCAATCGTTAAACAAAGAAATTATACTCTAGGGAATGACACGTGGTCTGAAAAAAGTTCCTGTTTTGAGGATCCTTACAGGAATCTCACCTGTGTATATATGAGCCTCGACTTCGTTAGACCAGATACATTCAATATGTTGATGATTTGACCTAGAATTTATCTACCGCGGATCGGCTAATAACTAGTGACGTAGCAAGGTCCACAGTTTTGAGTTGGAGGAATGAGGGCGTGCGGGTGCGTTTTGATACGAACGTTCCCGCTAAAAACACAGGATACCCATCAACATAATTGATTGAAAGAGCCAGTTACACGCAAAGGTCTTTTCTGTTATCTCAAAATTGAATATTATAGATTTTATCAAACATTAAAAATTTTTAGAAGGAGGTCACCCCTACCACCCCCCCCCCCCCCCCCCAAGCGGGTATTGGATAGTTCAGTGAGAATTTGGCCTCATACGATGTAATGTTCTTGGCTCGGTGACGATATAGTCGGATATTACGATAAACCCAACAAAGCCAGCGGCGATCAGGTCAAACGCCCTTCGTTGGCGCCTACAGTATTTTATGACCCTCCTAATTGGATTAGAGAAACAAAAATCGGCTTGTTCTTTTTTTACCATCCCGCTTTATTATTTTGGCAGCCTTTTATGAGTTGGTAGTATAATCTTACGAGAGGGTCTGGGACGAAGAATTCACAGAAAATTTATACATTCCATTTTAATTTGCCCTCCTTCACTTCGATTGGACGTTATGTTGTCATATACGTTTTGAAATTCAACAGCGCAAAACCCTAAAATTCTGCACGGGACTCTATTCTTTTATTAGCTTAATTAAAAGATCTTCTGAAAATATACGTAATATCATTTTTTTTTTTAAAAAGATAACTTTCTAACGTACGACAAAAAAAAAAAAAGATTTTCGTAAGCATTTTTGTTCGACTATGAGATTTTTTGAAAGCACTGAAAGGACGGAATATGACAAATATGACTTCTTTGTCTTTTATTCAAAAATATCCATGTGGTATTGTAGAAGGATTCACTAGCCGGCATTTGTGCATGATATAGTCTGAAAAAAACTATTATCGTATGAGCTGTAATCATTCCAGGTGACGCAATTTTTGCTTCAAAAGCTCGTGTAGGCATCCATTAAATGCTCGAAAACGAGTTCGGGACACCCCATTTTACTTTTCTTATTTCAGTTGGAATCGGCATTAAATTTCACTTTCACAAAAAATTTTTTTTTCCAAAAGTAGCCATTCGTCCATTCTCTTGAGTACTATTTTCTTATCTGGCAACCCATGAACATAAACGGCAAACAGCTAAGAATCTAAGTCATTGTAATAGGATTTTATGTCAAATATTTTCGCGTTTTTTTTCTATTTTTGCGAAGGTTTTAAAGTGATTCTAAAGAGTTCAGGTCATGATGCATATGTAATCCACGTATAACTCAAGTACTTTGCTCTTAAAATTAGTTAATTTTCTTGCTGACCTTCGCATTGCAACTGAGAATGTCAGATCTTAATAAGTGCACATTTGCAGCTCTTCAGTTAAAGCCTTTTAATATGACACTTGAACGTGAACACCACAAAAAATATATATATATCTGATTATGATGAGGTGTGGCTATTAAAGCGAATAAGCGACGAACTGGCTTGCAAATGCGTACTGTCAGTGAATTACATCTCATTGCAGTTGTAAAACGAATAAGAAGAGATAAAATTCTTTTGTTTTGTCCTCCAAATTGAGTTGCTTTGACGTCACGTGCAAGGGGTCTATGATTAGAGAAGCAGGTATCAAAGGTGTAACAAGAACTGATAGAATTGTGGCAGTTAAAAAATGGCTGAAGTTGTTTGTTGAATCCTTACTAAAAATAGCTATTTTCGGCATTCTTTAGCACTTCTATATACGCCAATATATTTGTTTATTTTACATCATAATTGCTTATTTAAGTCAAGTATACGACAACCTAGTCAAAATCAACGTCCGACAAAAGCGTACGTCGAAAAATGTTTAGTCTTGACTGGATAACCACTTAACCTTTTTTCGATATCAAAAACAACTATCATTACCCTTGCTTCGCTGTAATCAGAACTGATTTTGGATTCCAGATCGATTATGGAATAAGGGTCACAGCGGCTTGATGCGGCTTGATGGTTACATTGGTACATTCATAACCTGACTAAATATAAAGTACGTTTTCAGATCAGTCTCTTAGATCTCTATCCGGCGGAGACATGCGTTATCAGAGGGGGTTTTTAGCCTGGAGCAAAAGAACAACTCCCAAAATCCATGAAAAGATGAGTTATTTGAAACTGTAACCCATGCATATCTGTCTGCTCCACGCCCCGCCCTTTCCCACGAAGCAAAGATAATACACATGCTCGTTGAAGATTTTTAGAATTTCTAAAAGGATTTACATCTTAAACAAGCTAAGAGCCCTTGCACGTGACGTCAAAGCAGCTCAATTTGGAGGACACAACAAAAGATTTTCAATCTCCTGGAATTGGAAACCTATTGTCTTGTCCTCAAAATTGCGCTGCATTCCGACGTGCTGCAAGGGGTCTATATGAGCAATTCCCTATAACAAGTCACTACAAAACCACCATTAACTGTGCCATTTTGATGTTCAAATTTTCTTGTTAATGCAGTTTACAAATGTTCAATTATTATGAAAATTGTAATTCAACTTCATATTTTATTGATAGCATATGTAGGGATTAGTGTGCCAAATTTTAACATTTCTCTTAGACTTCTTGAAGCTAACATACACACAAATTGTTTTTCCTCGTTTTTCCAGACATTGAACTCAGAAGAGAAAATATTTACAACAGCTAATAATACCCGCGATTTTTTCCAGACATAGATAACGTTATCGATGATCTCTGCAAAAATATTAGGAGAATTCAACTCTGTCAATAATTTATCTTTGAGATGCGCTTTCAAAATAGCTAAAAATGACTGAAGTCTGTATTTTGAAGATCAGGTTAAGCTTAGTTGTACCGACAAAAGGGGTCGATCGACAGGATCTGATACTTGTGGGCCAGACTAAACTTGTCGGGGAACAGTTAAGGTCAGTTTGGTGACACTAGAATGCCTTGTATTTGAATGGTTGTCTGCTGGAGTTGAGTTGGTCTCGACTCACACAGCGAGAATATGTGTCATTCATTGTGGATACATAGTTTAACTTGTATCGTTTTTTTGACATGTCTTTCTTAGTACCGGATGGATTAAACGGACCACAAAGTGATTCGGGAAATTTCATAGCAAAAACATAAAAAAAGTCATCTAAGGTTTCTTCCACTGTCATAGTAACACTTTGACTTGATTGCAGAGTCCTTAGTTAGATGATACCATGGTACTCTTATTCTATGATAGT
Organism: Anthopleura sola; assembly: GCA_023349425.1. NCBI lineage: Eukaryota > Metazoa > Cnidaria > Anthozoa > Actiniaria > Actiniidae > Anthopleura > Anthopleura sola. The sequence continues at coordinate 6,267,271 of JALHLI010000013.1, forward strand.
GGTACATTTAAAAAAAACATTGATAAGTTTAGCGTTTAAATGTTGCATGCGCACTGACCCAATCTCACACACCGTGCCCAAATACTATTACCAGTAATTATGTTTATCAATTAATAAATAAATAATTAATTGATCTATTATTCCGTGCACCATTTTGCAAGGTAGTCGTGCCTTTGCATCGAAGCGAAACGAATGGAGGGCCTGCAACGATAGAGACCTTTTTTAAAAACCTTGGACAATTATTCACATGTCTCTATCATTGCAAGTTGACCTTCGATGCAAAGACACGGCTACCTTTCAAGATGGCGCAGGGAACTGTGAAGGGGGCTATTAGAGTTGTTCCGCACAAGAACGTTAGAAATGCAAATGTACAATTTGAGACCTTAGACATGTAAATTAATGCCGAAAGTGTAAAATATACGCGTGCAGCTTTCTTAGCACCTTCATTGCACAACTTTTCTTGTTTAGACTAATTGCGTCGGGAACAATTAATGTCAACAAGAAAATTGTGCAATGAAGGCGTTAAGAATTTAAAGCTAACGTTCTCTAACGTTTATGTGCGGAACAACTCTATTAATGGTTATACCATAAAAACCCTTCACACTCTCAGAGACTTCAAATGCCAACTTGCAAAGTCTATGCTATGCAGTTATCGATATAAAGAAGTAACTTTTGAGTTGAACTATTTTGTTCTTCAAAACCCGAGAAACTGTTGATTTTGATAGGTATGCAGTCGTGGGCAAGCAAGGGGGGCAGGGCATGACGCATGCATGTGCTAGACAAAAACAACACTTGCCGACATTTCATTGCGTGAGTTGTGGTTTGATACTTTCCGTCGCGTAGCGTCGTGTTTTTTCAGGGACTGGCTAGACTATCATCAGTTTGCATGTTAAACGATGGGGTTAACTTTGTACTTTAGGTCAACAAACCCACGCTAGGTATTGTTGTATTAAGCACGAGATATTTCGTACTTTAGAGTTACATTCAGGTTGTTCGTACTGTTTTCTCTTGAGGCAAGTGCGCTTTGACAAACCTAAGGTGTATGAAGTCATCTGGAAACAGCTTTCTGAATGTTGTGTTTGTTTGTATTGGGGTTTTGTGCTATTTGAGGATAATGTGCAAGGGAAAGACATTGCTATGAAGGAAGAATTGATACGAGAGTGAGAGAAAAGAACTAAAGACGGAGTTAGAAGTCATAGAGTTCAGATTTCATAGAGTTCAGAATGAAAGAAAAGTATGAAGAAAAAGAAAAGACCGAAGGAAGGAAAAATCCCCTTTTATCGAAATAATCCGCAAATCATTAACTAAACATCTAGCTTAATAATAGATGGAATTTTCCAGACAGCCGCAAATTGTGCCTCAATTCAAGACCTTGCACCTTCTCTTCAAGCTGATCAGACCCCTGACACACCAATAACAATTTAATAGATTAACTGCGTCTATAATTTCAATATCACAAACCTGATACCACCAATTAAGCACCGTTGCCATACAATATGGACCAACTCAACTCAACGTATAGACCCCTTTCACGTGACGTCAAAGCAGCTCAATTTGGAGAACAAAACAAAAGAATTCCAATCTCCTGAGAATTTGAACCTATTGTTTCGTCCTCCAAATTTAGCTGCATTCCAACGTGCTGCAAGGGGTCTATTTGGTGGACAAAACAAAAGAATTTCAAACTCCTGAGAATTGGAAACTTATTATATTATCCTCCAAATTGAGCTGCATTTCCGATGTGTTGCAAGGGGTCTGTAGTACGAGTTCTCATTCCCCAAAAACACTCCCAAGGAGTTCCGGAATAAGGTCAGATGATTCAAGTTCCGATAATCCATTATAGCTACTTTAAATCAGCATGAGCAAACAAATTCCGGATGCAATAATCCTAAAACAATAAATGTCTTTTAAAAACTTTCTTATTCCGATGTGCTTTTCATCACTTGGTAACGAAATATCGTGTTAATGACCGGGGTATCACTGACGTCTTGTTTTGTGATCTCGTATCCTTAGGTTTAAGATTTCTTCAGGATTTTAAATCAAATGTTTTTGCATTTATGAAGAATCAATCCTTTTAATTAATTTTCTTTATTTATTAGCATTAAACTGAAAGTCATGACGTAAGCCGATAACTGACATGGGGTGGGGCAAGTGGCCACGTACACTTTTGGAGCAACACCTTTTACTTGTTTCTTAGTGTAAAAACTTTCTTTCTTGAGATGAGAGTCCGGCAAGGGTGCCGTAGCGGTAGTGCACTCTCCTCAGAGAGTCTCAGTTTAGATTCCTTGATTTAGCATCACATATACATGAGTAGAGTTTGTTAGGTCTCTACTTTGATTCTCCGAATTCTCCGATTTTCGATCTGTGAGTTAACCGTGCCCTGACTTAGATTAGCCCAGAGGTTGTTTCAAGATTCGATCCGTGATGAGTTAGCAATCCCCTGTCTTAGATTAGCCCAGAGGTTGTTTCAAGATTCGATCCGCGATGAGTTAGCAATCCCCTGTCTTAGATTAGCCCAGAGGTTGTTTCAAGATTCGATCCGTGATGAGTTAGCAATCCCCTGACTTAGATCAGCCCAGAGGTTGTTTCAAGATTCGATCCGTGATGAGTTAGTAATGCCCTGACTTAGATTAGCCCAGAGGTTGTTTCAGGGTTTAATAAAACTGATGTTTCGTCGTTTTCTATCTGTAGGTCTTGTTATTTGATCATTTATCGTGGGCGATACCATATGGTGATTTTCTCCATGAACCTAGATATTTTTGCGTGACGTGCCTTTTACACTAACACATGTACATTATCTGGTCGTACCAAGAAACTCGAGAACCTGTCTAGAACTATTTACCAAGTGGTTATCATGATAATGCCTTATGTAAAACCTCAAGTCTAAAACCCCATAGTAATAAGGCCGATAAGACCAACTGCCAGATTGGTATTTTCTATTAATGTCACTCTTTCTGCAGTAATGACTCATTTAGGGGGGACATATGGTTGCCCTTCCGTGATTTCAATATTCTTTTTTTTGTTGGTCACATTATTTTACATATTTTTTTTTGTCTTTCGTCGGGGGATTTAAGGACTAGACATGTTTGCGCAGGAAAAAAAAAAACTCAGAAAAATTGTCCACACGAAGTTCTAATGCAGTAATATACGATATTAATGCTTTGGATTTCCCTTGTCTGGGGGGGGGGGGGGGGACTTAGTGGTGCATGTGAAATTCCAAAGGTTATATTTTACTAAATTTTATCTTGTACCTTCTCTGCCTTGATCTTAGTATAATTGTGCAGTTGGTTTTTAGAGAGGAAAACCGCAGAAAAACCCTTAAAGTGAAGGAGAAAATCAACAAGCAACTCTACTAACACGTGAAGGGGGGGGGGGGGGGGCTGTGGATTGTACTTATCATCACAGCGGTGAGAGGCAGCTCATTAACATCGTCCATGCTCCGTGCTCTATATCCAAACTTCTACCTTTTCCAGACATTAATAAATATATTAAAGAAGTACGACCAACCACTGTTATTCATAGATTATTTACGGATCATTTAAACGGAAGTAATGGAGATCAATTGAATCCCTCTTGACTCAGTAGGAGGTATATACTGTCAACGCCCGCCCGAGTTCGACTGAATCAAGGCTGTTCTGCTCATTACTATGACCTCACGAATCAGAAGTTGTTTCTGATGAATTGATTGATATCAATCAACTGAATGACTCTCGACAATATCATTACCAGCCTTCAGTAAAAGGCAAATACTGCCCGTCATGTGCTAATAACCAGAATATTCTATTGATTGATATCAATCAACTGATTGACTCTCGACAATATCATTACCAGCCTTCAGTGAATGCATTACAATGACAACTCGAGCCAGTTTTTTCCTTAACTTCGGAATGGCTTCAATGACGGGCAAACACTACCCTACATGCTCAAACATCCATGTACGTTTCTATTGAAAACTTGCCATTCAGCTGTTCAAACTTCCACGCGAGACCGGAAATGACGTCAATGATAGCAACTCATAATGTAACTGTTGTCTGCCATATTTTAAATTTCGGTTTCACTAGGACACGAATGGCTGTTCAGCTGAGTTTCCAAGCATTTTTGTGGTTGACTAGATAGCCCCTTGGCAAGCCAAGTGGTATGTGCTCTGACATACATGAAAATCTAAAATTTCGTTTTTTTTTCAGTGCGTTACATTGCACAATTCCTTCTATTCCTCAACGCTTAATTATAGTTAACATCTTTTTCCATCTTGGCTCTATTTCGTTGCGTCTCGACTCGTTTTCAATGTTTTCGCAAAGGTTAACCAGCTACACACACTACTAAGGGTCATTTATAGCACTAATTTTACATCAGGGACAACGGAGCTAATTTTACACCATTCGTTCCATTTCGTGCCTACAGCGGGTCGTATTCTCTTTCTCTAACTATAGACCAGAGAACCCGCCCAATCAAATAACGAGCTGACATCCAACATCTATCCAGACTAATGTTTATGTTAGAAGGCAAAAACGATTTAGACTGAATGTCAAGTTATGCTTTCAAGACTATTGAGTACTAAGTACTTGGCTGTAGTCAATAGGTATTGACAAGTATCATGCAAAAGAAGGCAACGATGTGTTACACCTTGTATTGTTTTCCCACTTCAGATCAGATTTCGTTCCCTAATAAAGCATTATCTGAGAACTGAGAAACATGAGTATGGATATAACTGAAACAAAGAATCTTATATTTAAAATTAATATCTTTTTAAATATTGGAACACCAGCGGTCATACAATTTTAATCTCCTCCTGACCTGAAGCATATTACTCTTACAGGCATTCATCCTTCAATTATTACGTCACTTAGGTGGTAAATAAATGACGTCATAGGTGTCCAAGGCTCAAAGTTTGTTCATTACAAGTTGCGTGTCTAATTTTCCCTATATAAATAATGAAGGGGGGGGGGGTAGGTTTTTGAATATACATGTCACTTCTTCCCCTTTGACTATATATACCTATTTCAAAAAAGGTTGTCATAGGCGATAGGAAATAGGTCATTTCAAGATCCAAGAATAGCTGGAATAACGTGTGTTTCTGCTTCTTATTCTTGTCAAGAGCACGGAGGTTAATGTTGAGATATTTCGTGTTGTTTGAAGTCCACGAAACCATTTTAAAAGCCTCGATTATTCGTGTTTAGTTGTATACCCATAACTCCTTTCCGTCTTGCAATGACCTATCGCCTGTCTCCTTTCGCCTATTAGGGCGATGGCAACATTTTTTGAAATAGGTGCATATGTCTACTGAATATTTTGGCATGCATCATGAAGCACATGGTTTTACAACGAGGCCATTTATAATGAGGTGTTTAACATTTAAGTCATAAAAAACATTCGTATTTAATCCAAATATGAGATATTTCAAGAATATCAAAAATAACCTGTTCATATTTTACCTAATTTAATGTGGACCTTGTGCGTGGAATTGTGAGAATTTCAAAGGCGCGCGCGTTGTGGTGCGCGAACAAAATTCATCTGGACGTTCATAGGCAGTGAACAGTTGGCTCACTCGATAGGAATGTGACTTTGACCAGGTTATGTTATTTGATCCCATAATACAATTTAAACCGCTAAGAGAGAATTTGGTCAAGTTTGGTGTGGGTCGCTGATTACTTACTCGCATACTGAACACGTGGACACAGCTTCTCGAATTTGTTATTCTGAACTGTCGCGGTTAGTTCGTGGCCCGAGATTTCGAAATTCCCCAGGCTTCATAATTTCAAACTGGGTTATTGTCTCCACATGATTCATAGACTAACTCTTTGAGAATTTCGAGAAAGGTTTGTATGTGTCCCAATGAATACATTTGCGACTCGATTGATACCGAAACCATACTTCAGTTATATATTTGAAGTATTGTCGTTTGCAATGTGAGCGTAAGTTATCGGGAATGCGAGACAAATGTAACCGAAGTTGACAATTCAGCCTCGGATAAGCGTAAGCACGCTAGTCTGGTGAAACTTAAACCGCTAGCAGTGTTTTCGGGTATATTGGATTGAAATTCACTTCATACTCAGTCGACTAACCCCTTGTCTTCTGGACTAGGTAGAGAGCAGCGACTGGAGAAGCTCCTGCTTCAAAGATGAGAATTCTCCATTCCTTGCCATCATTGTTGGTGGTCCTGCTTTGTTTACTTCTGTCTACAACTGAAGGTAATTCTTTAATTCATGATTTTATAGAACTCTCAAAGTTTGCGCACTTGAAATATTTTTTACCAATAGTTACATGTCTGGTTATCTAAGTGTGACTGAAGTCTTTCCACGACATTTTTGTTCATAGATAGGCAGATAAATTTTCTTTTCTTTTCGAAGTTCACTGCGAGTAATTTTTATTTGTTTCTTGTGAATTCTTTGTAGTAGTTGGCTGCGAAATATTTTTTTCTAGATTTCAGTGTGAGTTCTCGCTGTTAGCCTCGTCAAATGCACTTAAAAGTCGCTGCTGTTTCTCGCTGGCATTTAACCTCTGTGCCGGTAGTGTCTGAGCTCACCATAAACATAATCCCGTCTTGGTTTTCAAGGCTCTTTGTTTACAATGCCTCCATCATTTGAACTTCTCCTCGCCCATCGCAACACATGTAGCTCCACGTTCGTTCCCTTTACCTCGAAATTATAAAATATTTTCATTTGCGAGTTGTTTATCACCTCTGTTTGTAAACTAGCGTAAGTTTGATCTCTAAATGACATTTCAAAGTTAAAATTCCTCTTTACAAACTAACTGATATACATCAGTTAAAGCTGTTTTGATATTACGATTATTATGTCGTCGCGAATCCAACAATCGAGGAACTTTCTCCAGATTTATTTTCCAGAGCGGATTCTCCTCTAGTAATTCTCCTCAACGGATGTCAATAATAAGTCACTTAACCAAACCGGTTTTCCATAACACTTTTTTAAAAATTTATGTTCCTTTAATTTTAACAATATTTTTTCTTCAAATAGCTTTTAAATACTTCGTTCTTTAATTGAGATATCTTTGTAAATACTGAAATTAAGGAATATTTTGAAATCATTTTTTTAATGGGTCTAAAAGGTTGGAAGTTTTTGATGTGATGCATTCCATTGAGAAGTCCTAGACAGGCGCGGTACAGGAAAATCTTCTAACCGGAAATGTTATCGCAACAAATGTGTAATCAGTGAAAGCTATAATCAAGCTCTCCCATCGAAATTAATTCCTCAAATTTGATTTTTTTCCTCCTAAATTTTATAGAAAGATAGGAATATAATTTTTATGAAAGTACGAGTCACCATAATTAATCATGGGGAGGACATTTAATTTGTATTAAATTTGTAGTTTTTTGTTTCATATTTGACCTCGTTGAAGTTCATACTCAATCGTCATGATACTCGCTAGATTGGCCTACGAAGCTCGTACAACTTGAAACTTGTCTAGTTATTTTTAAATATTCGTTTAAAAAAATAAAGAAAAAACAGTGATGCGGTTAAATAGATATGTAACCTGTTAGATACACCAACATATGACATCATAGATTGAAGACAAATTTGCTCAAGGTATGTCTGAGACAAAGTCTGAGACTTGTTTGTGGGTTATATAGACCCTTTTGATAAATCCTACGATGCTTTATTTTCCACTTTTGACGTCAAATTTATTCTTTTCAATTTCATTCAAAAGAATAATACTGAAATTTCAAAAGAATAAATTTGACGTCTAACGCGGAAAATAAAGCTTTTTAGGATTTATTAAAAGAGTCTGTAGGATATGATAGAAACGGAATGTGATATGTTAGATAGATGTAATGGTATTGAAAATGAAGAAAAGGAAAGGAAAGAAAAGGGATACAAAGGAAAGGAAAGGAAGGGAAGGGAAGGATAAAGAATAGAAAGAAGAGGAATGAGAAGTAATGAAAATAATTGAAAAAGAAAAGAAAAGAAGCAGTACAGAAAAGGAAAAATCAGAGAGGAAAGAAGCAAAAGAAAGGCCAAATAAAAAGAAAATTTTATCAATTTTTTTATTGTTTATTTTAACTTAATTCCGATTCATTTCCGGTCATATGTGAAATAGAATACCTCTTCCAAACATGAATCATTGCACAGTGGTATCATCACATCACAGCAGTGAACAACGCAGAACGTTTTTGTAACTTTTTCGACATATCTTTTATCTTATAGATCGTTATAAATTTATTTATCTTAACTTAATTGTCGTCAACAAATTTTGCCAATTAACATTATTTATGATATCTGTCTTCTGAACTGTCAAATCGAGATCGCGTTTTGATACGAAAATAGTCAAGGATTTCACGATTTTATCTCGGGAAACCATCGACTGATAGCTTAATTTATTTCTTTGTTTTTTTCCATACAATATTCATATACTATTGCAGACCATTGCATTTAGAAAAGGAAACTAAAATGTAGTGCAGAAATGCTCGCAACAAATATACACTCGAAGTTCTCTTTCGCGGCCATCCGCGTTTAGTGTCAAGTAGCCGATAATGGAGGATGGCCGCTAAATAGAGGTTATAAATTAGTGCAAAAACTCTCTTTGGACTTAAACAACTGGGCGCTAAATAGAGGATGTTCGCGGCATAAGAGAGGTTCTCCTCTTGTTTTAAAACCAAGGGAAAAGGAAAAATATGAAACATCGGAATGAACGAAAAGTGTTGGAGGTTGATGTTAGTGAAGATGAAAGGGAAGAAAGAAAAGAAAGAGAAATAAGAACGAGGATAGGCAAAAATGTTTTTTTGGATGACGACAGAATATTCTTTCTTGCTGCTTATGATTTAAAACAAGGTTTTTAGTTTGTCGTGTTTAGCACAGTCTCTTGATTCAATGGTTTTCAATTTCTCCCGATTCTCCGACTTTCCTCCCTCCTCAAAACCAAAACTCGCTGAATTCCAAGGCCAATCTATGAGTTAGCTTTGCCATGACTTTGATCAGCCCATAGGTTCAGATTTCAGGGTTATTTTTAAGCAGATACGATTATAAGTCTACCAGTGTCATATAGGCTCAGATTTATGGGTGCGCATATCACATGAGAGGCTGGAACTTCAACAGTTGACTCAAAAAACACCTCGTGTACGTTAATCTGTTTTTACTTGTAATTTTCAAGTCATTCCCAGGATTACAATCAAACTTAGAATTTTCCAAATTCTCTCATCTTTGATTTCAAACACATATGCCGATGTCTGAAAAAAAATCTGGAACTAACTAGTGCCATTATAACAGACTTAGAACTTGGGTTTAAGCTATTAATTCATCATGAAGTTTTGAGTAAACTTTTTTTGAATTTGCTGACTTTTGTTCACTTGGTTCTTTACTTTGGAAAGTTACTCAAATATTATTATTACCTACGGCATTGTTTTGCCAATGGCGTGTGATTTTGTTTGCATCGGTTAAAAGGGGTCAATGACTCTCCAATCTTTTAATCTTCGGGTATAGATATTAAAAGGAAAGTGTTAACCAACTTTGGTTGATGTCACAGACGATTTGACGACAGAATAATGAATCATTTTCGAGTGATGAAACTCTCTTTTATTTTCGATGAATGTTATCTTTGATACATAGTAATAAAAGTTGAAAAATCCTTTTCGCACTTCTTTAATGTCCACATGGAGTTAATCCTTATAAACAAAATATGTAATTGTTACTTTTTAGAAGGATAAATTTTAGAGGCAGCGAATGTGGGTGGCCGATGCGTAGAGGCTACGGTTGTTTGTTCTCAAAACATGAACCAGCATTAGTGAACCACAAACAACGTAGATTTCTCAAACACACGAAATACAAAAGTTAATTCATGGCATAAACCTAAATTCGTTGTCTAGACGGTTAAGATTAAGCTTTAGCAAGGATATGCATATTTTCCAAGGTCATTTTTATTTCCGATTGTTTTGAAGAAAGTTTTTCATGTGACAAGATTCGAAGGGCATATGCGGTTGATTATCCACTTAACATTAACATCATAATAGTCACCTCGTTCTTCGTTTGCTGTTGATAAGTCACGCTAACCAAAGCTGCTCGCAATATCTTTTTATGGTACTTGAGCAAGCTCTCATTTTTATGTTCAAGAGGAAGGAAGGAGATATACTAGTTTATAAGGACAGGCCCTTTGAAAACTGAATGACGTTGAATAAATCACGCTAACCAATCCTATTCAAGATACCGTGTCTGACATGTTTAGGCAAGTTCTTTTTACATTTATCTGGTAAAGTCGATGTCACACGAGAAAATTTGCAACGACGATGTTTTGAGCAACCCTATTGCGCGAAAAGTTGATGCCGTGTAACATGCTAGACAAGAAGATTTTTAGAGCAATTTCGACTTCGGCTACACTTTGCGAGTTTTAGATCTCAAGTCACGAAAACAGCGCATCTCAAAGTGGCAAATGTTTCGCAGCGTTGAGCAAAAAATCGTCATTGTAAATCGTCTCGTGTAATATCGCCTTAAATACTCGGAAAGGAGAGTAAAAGGGAAAAAAGTTGATGTGGAAACGCAATTAAGAAGTCACGCTTAACAAAATTGTACGAAATACCTTGCGTGTTATGACTAATGTTTCGCAGCATTGCGCAAAAAAAAAACATCGTTGAAAATCGTCTCGTATAACATCGCCTTAAAGAGGAGAGAAAAAGGCATACAAGTTGATGTGGACACGCAATTAATAAGTCACGCTAACCAAAATTGCTCGAACGACCTTGCGTGCTGTGGCTTATGCCGTAAAGAGCAGGGAGGGGGTTTGTTGATTTATGTAATAGGAAGTGGGGGGCACGACTTTGAAGTATGGATTACACTTGATATAAAAGGACATCGTGTACATGGAGGTCTTCTCATTATTCTGCACGCGACATTAATCTTCTCTTCTCTTACGTGCTCCTTTCAAACAGGAGGGGAGGGGGAAGGCGGTGCTCCCAGCAGGGGAAGGGGGGAGGGAGGGGGGTTAGTTTGGAAGACAGAATCCCTCTTTTCGTCCCACTCAGTAAGGGTGGTGGGGTAAGGAGCTTACGAGCGTCTTCTCATTATTCTGCACGCGACATTGATCTTCTCTTCCACGCTCCTTTCAAACATGAGGGAGAGGAGGGGTGTTCACGCTTCCACGAGGGAAAGGGGGGGGGGGGGGGGGAGGAGGCTGAAAGACAGAAGCCCTCTTTTTGTCCCACTCGGTAAGGTTGCTGAGGTGAGCAGCGTACGGAATAGAAAAAGCACTTCACCAAAATAAATTATGTTAAAAAGTGGCTGCGTGTCATGTTTTCGATTATTTATCACGCTACACTTCTGAAAATTAATATTGGGAACGCAAATGTTAAAAAAACAAACTTGGAATGGTTTCGAAAATAAAAATGCAAAAAATGCATGACTTCCCAATAACTTTTCTAACATTAATCTATCAACCCAAAATCTAATATTTTCTCTCGCTTATACGTATTTTAATCATTGCACGCAGTTTCTTTTTGTTGCCGTTTTTGTGTTTCGAACAAACCTATGGAGTGGGGCATGTGCCCCCCTAAATTCTTTATCCACTATATTATTCTTAGTGCCTCGCTCCCCCCCCCCCCAATTGCTGGGTCCTCGCTACGCCGCTTGTGTTCAGCTAGTGTTAGAAAAATTTAGAAATAGCGTCGACTTTTCGTGCGGTTTCTTTAATGCACTCGCATACACAAAGCACGCATTTTTTCTTACACTGTAAAAACTGCCTGGTTAAAACAACCCAAAAACATTGGTAGAATTCATGCACCTGAGATAACCAGTTTTTTTTGGGTTGAAATAACCGTATTTAATGGTTATAAAAAAATTGGTTAATATAACCAAAAAAATATTGGTTATTATGAACAATTATAACAACCTCATTTTATTGGTTATAACAACCAAACGCATTGGTTAATGTAACCATAGTGATATTGGTTGTTATGAACTATAACCTTTAGGTTATAACAACCTTACGACATTGGTTATAATAACCAAATGCATTGGTTAATGTAACCATAGTGATATTGGTTGTTATGAACTATAACCTTTAGGTTATAACAACATTACGACATTGGTTATAATAACCAAACGCATTGGTTAATGTAACCATAGTGATATTGGTTGTTATGAACTATTACCTTTAGGTTATAACAACCTTACGACATTGGTTATAATAACCAGACGTATTGGTTAATATAACTAATTGTTTACTGTAAAGGCAATGCACCTGAGATAACCAGTTTTTTTTGGGTTACTTCCTGTCAATTCAACCAATTTCATCATGGTCAAAATTTAATTGGTAGTATGTACCATTAAAAAATGGTAGAAAATATCAATGCAAGGATCTTTGAGTATCAACACCAAAAACATGCAGTTCCAACTAAACAACATTTTTATTGACAATCCATTGGTTTCATTTCACAATATTAAATGGAAAATAAGTTTAACTTAAGCTTAACTTGTGCCAAGCATACAAATTTACAATAAACAACCCATCCTTGGATGTAACCGAGGATGTAAACAACCTAGTATTATTAAGAACTAATTCAATCTCTATGTTATCATATTAAAGACTATGGCTAAATGGCCAACTGCCTACCAATGTCTTCAAAATCCTAAATTGCAAGCATTCAAGCCTTTTTATTTATGTTCGAGCTATGAATAAAACCTATTGAATCCTAACTATACCCAAACATCATTCTGATGAGTGAAGGAAACCTAAAAAACCTCTGTAGATTATTTTTCAACTTTTTGTTGATGCTGCATATAGAATATGAAGGCAAGTTTGTAAAACTCTGACCAAAATCCCAAAATCCCCAGCAGTTTGAATTTGAATGACTGCAAATATTGAACATATTTCAACTGCATGGGGATTTGGAGATTTTGGATAATCATTACTAAGTGTCACAAAACTACCTTAATATTCTATTTCCAGTATAAACAAAAAGTAGAAAACAAAACCTAGAGGTTTTTGGGTTCGCTTAACCCATTTGAATAAAGTTTGGGTAGTTCAGATTCCATAGGTATTATCCATTGCTTGAATAGAAATAATACATTTTGGATTTGAGAAAGGATGTTAAGTGAGATGTGATGGGTACTCAGCTGATTTTCTTCTTAATTCGCTATACCAGTTCTTCAGTATTCAACTTATATCTGTAGAAGTAAAAAAACATAGCTCATCTTTAATAACAAGACTAGTACAGAAAGTTGAGTGTTCATTTAAGTTCTAATATCTGGAAATAGAAGAACTACAGTACTTCAGCAGTAGTTCAAATCTAAAAAATATTTCATCGATAAACTTTACTCTCTCAAACTAGTAACATTTCTTATATTAAGGTCCTCAAATAAGATCATACTATAAGAGATTATAATCTCTTATCTGAGGTTACTTATAATTTTGAGAGAATCATGTAGCTAGAGTGACTACTAACTCTGATGTAACGAAAGGCATTTATACGAGTAAAGAATTGCTTACCATTCGACTTGAAATGCGAAAAACCATCTCCAAGTCATCTAGAAGTACTCCACTGATAATCCAGGAGGTTTATACGTTCAAAAGGTGATAAAAATTAGAGAAAAGAGCTAGAACACAAGAGCACCAACGACCGTTGACCGTTGAAAAATGGCGGGCTTCTTGCTAGACGCGATGCATGATGGGTATTTAGCACTCGCAAGTAGTCATGGGACTCGTTCCCAGTTTCCTTCCAATCACCACTTAATTCGCTAAAATTACGCTAAAACCACAAAAATATACATATTTTCGTGTTTCTTTTCGTATAGTGCAGGAAATCGTTCCTTGGTTGAGATTATAGCCATAAAAGCGTGACATTTTAACGTAGTATATAATCGAGTTTTGGTAGGATACCCGTTCATTGAAAGGGCCCATGGAGGCAAATATTACATTTCAGTTTAGTACCGAAACTCAGTCGAAACTGCAGATATGTCTGATCTCGTTCACAAATAAAAATTCCGGAATGATTTGGTCGAGCTGACAACCCTGTCGTTGGCAATATTAACAACCCCTTACAATTGGTTGTTATGACCTATCTTCTTTGGGTTAAAAAACTAACCAATTTTTTTTTGGCTGTAACAACCATAAAGATCGTATGAAAGCAAAATACGTTTTTGAGGTGTTGTTTTTTATATAAAGAGAGCAAGTATCATAGTTTGTCTTGACCAAAATAGATCTGTTAATAACAACCATATTGCTTTTGGTCATCTTATCGACCAATAAAAAATCGGTCGTAATGACCGTTTCAATTGGTTATGAGTATGACGGTTGTTTCAACCAAAATAAATCTGGTAACAACAACCATATTGATTTTGGTTGTTTTCCCAACCAATAAGAAATTGGTTGAAATGACCGTTTCAATTGGTTATAACCATTCTTTTTGGTTGTTTCAACCAGGCAGTTTTTACAGTGTACAACGCGATTAATTCATACGAATGTCAATCAAGACAATTGCGTCGAATATTCACCGCATTCTAGGGAAACAATAGACAACGTTATTTTAGAAAACAATTACTTGAAATACTTTCGTGGAGTTAGAATGATAAGTATTGAAATCTTGAGGTCATTTCCATATTGCTTCAACTAGAGTCATGAACGAATATCAGGCAGTGGTTTCATAAAATTTGCTGTCGTTTTCAAACATGCTTCCATTGATCTAATATTGATGTCATTTTGGGTGAGTGAAATGCTTTCTTATTCGTATGTATCTCCATATCAATGATATCCGATGGCTTCTGTATATTATTTAGTTACTCGATAAAATAATTGATTCAAAGTATTCGTTTTGTGTCACCGTTAGCTTATTATTTTGACTTTGAGACGACTAGAAATTGTGGTTTTATGGTTACTACGTATGATTATTCGAATGTCCATCCTGAAAGAAGCGTATTCTGAATGTGAGGGAAGGTCAATGTGGAATAGAAACTCCTGTGTTTTTCACCCTTTATGAGTTTCTGTGTGAACAATATTGAACAGTATCTAATTTGGATAGATAAATGTAAATTACTTCATATAAACATGTCAGGTGTCCACAGCTTTCGTATTCAGCTATTTCAAAAACGATTCGTGAAAGTTTTGTTGCATGTTGCTTGTTGTATACCAAGCTTGAAATGTAATATATTCATATATAAATAATGTCAACATTGAATAAAATATGCTGGAAAATCCTGCAGACAAAGTTTGGGAAAATCCCATATTGTTGTGACCTTTCGCTTTTTGAATTCACATCACCCTTACTGCATTAGTATGCAACATGCGACCTGTAACATGCTACAAAACCTTCACCAACCTATTTTGAAATAGCTGTATTCAAATATTAGTCTGTCGTTGTATAGCCAATACTTACTTATTTCTACACCTGTTTGTCTGTCTGTCTTTCGTTGGTTCGTTGGTTCGTTCTGTCATTTTTTCCATTTCTTTCTTTCTTTCTTTCTTTCTTTCTTTTTTCTTTCTTTCTTTTTTCTTTCTTTCATTCCTTCATTCATTCATTCATTCTTTCTCACTCTTTTTCTTATAACAGATTATTATGTGTTTCTTTGTTTCTTTGTATGATTATTTTTAAATTTTTTTCAGTCTGTTTTGGAAACACTAATCATTTTATGTTCGATTTACAACAATTATCAAGTTTAATCTATATGAAACCTGAATTTTTCTACTTCTAATGTTAAGGTATTCCAAAGAGGTTTAGAAGACAACACAAAGGTAAAAAAAACAGCAGTAAACTTTATTACTTGTAAATGAATAACTATGATTATTGGTCTATTAGAAATCCTGCGCTCTTGATTGGCTGTGCTACTAGAGGTGTATTAGTGATATAACACTAGTAGCGAAAAGTGCAGCTTTTGAAAATCAAAACATTAATGGCGGCTAACTCATGTTTTTAACCTTCAAAATCGTTGTTTGTAGCTATAGTCTACTATATATAAATTATTATTATTATATTATCATTTTTATTATTGTTATTGATATTGTCATCATCATCATCATCATCATTTTTATTATTTTTATCATTATTATTATTATTATCATTATTATTGGGCACTGAAAGTATACTTCCCGCCATTCCTTGGTCATAGCCTTGTTGTATATTTTCAACTCTCCAGCCTACCTCTGCTTTTCCTTTTGTAAACTTCCAATATGGCAGTTGCTGTGAATGACATGCCATACCTTCAGTGCCCAGTCTCCCCACGGTATGAAAAAGGTATATTGTTAAACCCTTCCCCAACCCCCCTCCCCCCCCCCCCCCCCCCCACCACGCACACTAACATCCTTGGAAGTGCCTACTGTTGCTTTAGGTTTACTAACTTCCTTTTTTACCATAAAACAGCACTTTGTCCTCAGGGCTGGATACAGTTTGAAGGGTCATGTTATGTAACATTCGTAGATGGGAAAACATGGCAAGATTCAGAAAAAAACTGTCGCGAATTAGGAGGATACTTAGTATCTATACACTCTGAAAAAGAGGATACCTTTGTATCCAGAGAACTAGCACTACCCGAGCCTTTAGTGTGGATTGGTCTTAGAAGACCAGACTTGGAAAGTCCATTTTTATGGAGCGATGGATCGTCATCATCTTATTCAAAATGGGGTATAAAGGAACCTCGAGTAGACAATAATGACAGAAACTGTGTACAATTGTTCTCGGGAACTTTATTTGAATGGCAAACTGAACAGTGCTCCAGACCTCAGCCCTATGTATGCGAACGAGGTAAGTAGATTATTATGATATTATTAGAGTATTAATATGAAGATGCATGTTATAATATGCATGGATAATACTACTGAATCACATTTCTAATATATAGCTATTTCAAAAACGTTGAATACTGAATACTGCTTATTGAATAGTGCATTCCAAGACCGAAATGCATTTTGGGTCATGTAATATTGTCTAAAGTGAAATAAATAATAATTATTTATTTTATTTTTACTACATTCTATCTGAAACAATACATAAAGCATACAACAATACATACAACAATCTACATAAAGAGAGCAAATCACTGTATATTTACATTTTATTTCAAATTAATGAGACCCACAGTGCCCTTTGGTCTTGGAATGCACTATTCAGTATGCAGTATTCAGTATTCAACATTTTTTGAAAAAGCTGTACATCCAACAAATATGCTTCGTTTTGTATTTTCTGAATGTAATCGTACTAACCCTTTGGGGATATCAATTGCACCATTTTCGGGGAATCATATAATTTTACCAAATAAACCAAAATATTTTGTTTTTGAAGTGAAAGGGCGGTTCCCTGGTTCTAGCTCTAGTACGCCTCGTTCGTAGGTTATTTTAAGGCGAGAGCCTGTTCCCCAACGTCGCGGTCCTTCGTTGCCTAGAGTAACAAGGGGATGAACTAAGGACTGTTTGCTGGGTGGTTCATTATCAAGTATCGCAGTCCCAATTTCTTTAGTAAATATGCCATTCCATGCCATCGCTGCCCCCTCTTACATCTTGCTAACAGTTTCTCACACACATGAAACGTGTGCACATAGGTAATGGAGGTTTATTATGCAGTGGACGTTTAGACATTTGCATGTTCCGATCTCATTTTGATGTATCTTCGAATTGACCGATTAATTCGCATGGTCGCATGGCTTAGTGCATGGGATATTGTAGTGAGTTCCACATTTGCATGATTCAATCTCATTTTGATGTATTCGAATTGGCCATTAATTCGCATGATTTACTGGCATGGAATATTACAGTAAGTTCCGCATTTGCATGTTTCGATATCATTTTGATGTATCTTCGAATTGGCCCATTAACTCGCATGGTTAACTGACATGGAATATTACAGTAAGTTCTGCATTTGCATGTTTCGATATCATTTTGATGTATCTTCGAATTGACCGATAAATTCGCATGGTCGCATGGCTTCGTGCATGGGATATTGTAGTGAGCTACACATTTGCATGTTTCGACATCATTTTGATGTATCTTCGAATTGACCGATTATTTCGCATGGTTTAATGGCATGACATTATAGTGAGTTCAAAATTTGCATGTTTACATCAAGGTATACCGTGAAGTATTACCCGAATAGTTCGCATGATTTATTCGTTTCGTATCATGAAAAAGGTCAGTCAACTATCGTAACCAATTCGTGCCAAAAGACGCGTTATATATTCTTGACTATTCGAGTTTAAAAGTTGCTTCTGATCAAACCACGAAGTCCAAATATTGTATAGAGTTCAATAAAAGCCATTTTACAGAGACAGAAACGAGAGAAATGCCAACAACTGCGCCATCAAGAAGAAGATCTACTAATGCAACAGAGTTCGTTACACCTACTAATGAGACGTCGACATCAAAGGTTGCGGCGGAAACTACGACATCAACATCACGAAAATCAACTACTGAATCCGATGACATAGTTTTCCCAATACCTACTGAGGAACCTACGAAAAAAATTCAAGTAGACACTAACAGAACTTCTGGGACACCAACAACACAGCCTCAATATACAGAACAATCATCAACACGTGCACGGCAAACAGCTACAGAGAGCTCAACGACCGAACCCGATGACGTCATATTCCCGTATTTTACGGAGAAACCAACTGATATTTCGACGCATACCCGCGAACCAATTTCAGATGTTACGTCACAACATATTCCAGAATTTAATAGAACAATTACAGACGCATCAATTACAGAAGAAACGACAACTGCGCCAGAAATAGACAGTAAAATAATAGTTACTAATGAAAGTAAGAAATTACAACAAAGAACTACAAAAGCTCCAGAAATTACGAGCTCTACGTCGTCTGAGGGGATGGACACATCCACATTAATGACGACCTCGAGTTTACTAAAAACATCAAAATCAAGTCGTATCGATAAAAAACCTACCACTAAGCAAGTGACAACAACAGAAAGTGTTGACAATCTAACAGATTCTCAGCAAGTTGAAAAAACCACACAAGAAACGAAAACCAAATCTGTCAGCAACATAACAGAAACCGTTGGTTCTGCAACAACAACGAAACCTCCACCTGTAGAGAAAAGTACACCAGAAGATATTGAAATAACGCACCCAACAACACCTGTGACAACTGTTGGAGCTTTAGTAGAAGAAATCGCAACAACACCCTCAACGCAAACTACAGACGAGGTAGGTGTCGAACTGACTTCAGTACCAGCGGTGAAAACCGAAGAAACCTTGGTAGTAGTAGAAACATCAGGATCTCCAGATTTGACAAAGAAACCCTTCACCTCTTTACCAACAAGTGCAGCAACATCAGGCGAGTCCCCTGACGTTGTATTCCCAGACGGAGGAACAGAATTACCAGCGATACCAACATCAAATACTTCAGTAACAACGAGAAATCCTGAAGTAGTTGTGACTTCTGAAGCGATAGAAATGACGGGCACCACACCTCCTGTTATAAAAACTACGGCTGGTGAAAGAGAAGTGACAGAAGGGACAACAACAGCTGGTGAGACTATTGCGGTAAAGAGGACAGAGAGTCAAGGTCCAACCGATAGTACAGCGTCAGCTGAAGGAATGAAATCTACTACCATCTCGGCTGTGGAAGCAACTTCATCGAAAGTGATTGAGGTTACAGAAGCACCCACTGGCGTAACGATAGGTGATGGGCAGGTGAAGGTCACTCCAACTACCGGAGACGTAGAGCAATCTACAATGATAGTACCTGAAGTAACAAAAGAACCACCAAGGTCTACGAGCGTTCCACAGAAAACTGGAGAGAGAACAACAATACCTACAGATGCATCAGGTGCAGTAGGAGGAGCGATAACGGACGCCCCGACTACAAGTGGCAGAGAAAAGACCGAGAAAACACCAGTGTCAGTAGATGAGGTAAAAACAACAACGTCTGCTCCCATTGTCGAAAGAACCGATGCTCCTAGTCCAACGACTAAATATTCAGTGGAGGTGAGAACAGAGGTTGACGCTGATGGTTCAAGCGCTGCGCCACAAGTAGTTGCTACAACAAGAAAATCAGCAGGTGTTGATGTTTCTACGGGAAAGAGCTTGACAGACGCGCCTGTTGAAGCTACATCAGCCCCCATCAAGGTGCAGGAGAAAACAACGACAGTTGTAAAAGTTGTGAAAACTACAAGTGAAGATAAGGAAGTAACACAACTACCGATACATGTAACTACCGACAAAACTGTGGAAGAGGGAATGACAACCAAATCTTCAATGCAAACTACACAAGAAGGCGTCGATGTGACCTCAGCTCCAGCAGTAAAAACAGGAGAAACAACTGGAGTAGAAGGGACATCAGGAATTCCAGATGTGACGAAGAGGTCATTCACCTCTTTTCCAACAAGTGCAGCAACATCAGGCGAGTCCCCTGAAGTTGTATTTCCAGACGGAGTAACCGAATCCACAGTAAAGCCAACATCACAGGATGCAGTAAGAACGGGAAAGCCTGAAGTAGCTGTGACGTCTGAAGCGATAGAAATGACGGGAACCACAGCTTCAGTTAGGAGAAGGACTACAGCTGGTGAAAGAGAAGTGACAACAACAGCTGTTGAGAGTATTGCGGTAAAGGGGACAGAGAGTCAAGGTCCAACTGATACTACAGCGTCAGCTGAAGGAATGAAATCTACTACCATCTCGGCTGTGGAAGCAACTTCATCGAAAGTGATTGAGGTTACAGAAGCACCCACTGGCGTAACGATAGGAGATGGGCAGGTGAATGTCACTCCAACTACCGGAGACGTAGAGCAATCTACAATGATAGTACCTGAAGTAACAAAAGAGGCAGCAAGGTCTACGAGCGTTCCACAGAAAACTGGAGAGAGAACGACAATACCTACAGATGCATCAGGTGCAGTAGCAGGAGCGATAACCGACGCCCCGACTACAAGTGGCAGAGAAAAGACGGAGAAAACATCAGTGTCAGTAGATAAGGTAAAAACAACAACGTCTGCTCCCATTGTCGAAAGAACCGATGCTCCTAGTCCAACGACTACACATTCAGTGGAGGTGAAAACAGAGGTTGACGCTGATGGTTCAAGCGCTGCGCCACAAGTAGTTGCTACAACAAGAAAATCAGCAGGTGTTGATGTTTCTACGGGAAAGAGCCTGACAGACGCGCCTGTTGAAGCTACATCAGCCCCCATCAAGGTGCAGGAGAAAACAACGACAGCTGTAAAAGTTGTGAAAACTACAAGTGAAGATAAGGAAGTAACACAACTACCGATACATGTAACTACCGACAAAACTGTGGAAGAGGGAATGACAACCAAATCTTCAATGCAAACTACACAAGAAGGCGTCGATGTGACCTCAGCTCCAGCAGTAAAAACAGGAGAAACAACTGGAGTAGAAGGGACATCAGGAATTCCAGATGTGACGAAGAGGTCATTCACCTCTTTTCCAACAAGTGCAGCAACATCAGGCGAGTCCCCTGAAGTTGTATTTCCAGACGGAGTAACCGAATCCACAGTAAAGCCAACATCACAGGATGCAGTAAGAACGGGAAAGCCTGAAGTAGCTGTGACGTCTGAAGCGATGGAAATGACGGGCACCACACCTCCTGTTATAACAACTACAGTTGGTGAAAGAGAAGTGATAGAAGGGGCAACAACAGCTGGTGAGACTATTGCGGTAAAGAGGACAGAGAGTCAAGGTCCAACTGATACTACAGCGTCAGCTGAAGGAATGAAATCTACTACCATCTCGGCTGTGGAAGCAACTTCATCGAAAGTGATTGAGGTTACAGAAGCACCCACTGGCGTAACGATAGGAGATGGGCAGGTGAATGTCACTCCAACTACCGGAGACGTAGAGCAATCTACAATTATAGTACCTGAAGTAACAAAAGAGGCAGCAAGGTCTACGAGCGTTCCACACAAAACTGGAGAGAGAACGACAATACCTACAGATGCATCAGGTGCAGTAGCAGGAGCGATAACGGACGCCCCGACTACAAGTGGCAGAGAAAAGACGGAGAAAACATCAGTGTCAGTAGATAAGGTAAAAACAACGTCTGATCCCATTGTCGAAAGAACCGATGGTCCTAGTCCAAAGACTACACATTCAGTGGAGGTGAGAACAGAGGTTGACGCTGATGGATCAAGTACTGCGCCACAAGTAGTTGCAACAACAAGAAAATCACCAGGTGTTGATGTTTCTACGGGAAAGAGATTAACGGACGCGCCTGTTGAAGCTACATCAGTCCCCATCAAGGTCGAAGAGAAAACAACAAAAGCTGCAAAAGTTGTGAAAACTACAAGTGGAGATACTGAAGTAACACAACTACCGATACATGTAACTACCGACAAAACTATGGAAGAGGGAATGACAACCAAATCTTCAATGCAAACTACACAAGAAGGCGTCGATGTGACCTCAGCTCCAGCAGTAAAAACAGGAGAAACAACTGGAGTAGAAGGGACATCAGGAATTCCAGATGTGACGAAGAGGTCATTCACCTCTTTTCCAACAAGTGCAGCAACATCAGGCGAGTCCCCTGAAGTTGTATTTCCAGACGGAGTAACCGAATCCACAGTAAAGCCAACATCACAGGATGCAGTAAGAACGGGAAAGCCTGAAGTAGCTGTGACGTCTGAAGCGATAGAAATGACGGGAACCACAGCTTCAGTTAGGAGAAGGACTACAGCTGGTGAAAGAGAAGTGACAACAACAGCTGTTGAGAGTATTGCGGTAAAGGGGACAGAGAGTCAAGGTCCAACTGATACTACAGCGTCAGCTGAAGGAATGAAATCTACTACCATCTCGGCTGTGGAAGCAACTTCATCGAAAGTGATTGAGGTTACAGAAGCACCCACTGGCGTAACGATAGGAGATGGGCAGGTGAATGTCACTCCAACTACCGGAGACGTAGAGCAATCTACAATTATAGTACCTGAAGTAACAAAAGAGGCAGCAAGGTCTACGAGCGTTCCACAGAAAACTGGAGAGAGAACGACAATACCTACAGATGCATCAGGTGCAGTAGCAGGAGCGATAACGGACGCCCCGACTACAAGTGGCAGAGAAAAGACGGAGAAAACATCAGTGTCAGTAGATAAGGTAAAAACAACGTCTGATCCCATTGTCGAAAGAACCGATGGTCCTAGTCCAAAGACTACACATTCAGTGGAGGTGAGAACAGAGGTTGACGCTGATGGATCAAGTACTGCGCCACAAGTAGTTGCAACAACAAGAAAATCACCAGGTGTTGATGTTTCTACGGGAAAGAGATTAACGGACGCGCCTGTTGAAGCTACATCAGCCCCCATCAAGGTCGAAGAGAAAACAACAAAAGCTGCAAAAGTTGTGAAAACTACAAGTGGAGATACTGAAGTAACACAACTACCGATACATGTAACTTCCGACAAAACTATGGAAGAGGGAATGACAACCAAATCTTCAATGCAAACTACACAAGAAGGCGTCGATGTGACCTCAGCTCCAGCAGTAAGAACAGGAGAAACCACTGGAGTAGAAGGAACATCAGGAATTCCAGATGTGACGAAGAGGCCATTCACCTCTTTTCCAACAAGTGCACCAACATCAGGCGAGTCCCCTGAAGTTGTATTTCCAGACGGAGTAACCGAATCCACAGTAAAGCCAACATCACAGGATGCAGTAAGAACGGGAAAGCCTGAAGTAGCTGTGACGTCTGAAGCGATGGAAATGACGGGCACCACACCTCCTGTTATAACAACTACAGCTGGTGAAAGAGAAGTGACAGAAGGGGCAACAACAGCTGGTGAGACTATTGCGGTAAAGAGGACAGAGAGTCAAGGTCCAACTGATACTACAGCGTCACCTGAAGGAATGAAATCTACTACCATCTCGGCTGTGGAAGCAACTTCATCGAAAGTGATTGAGGTTACAGAAGCACCCACTGGCGTAACGATAGGAGATGGGCAGGTGAATGTCACTCCAACTACCGGAGACGTAGAGCAATCTACAATGATAGTACCTGAAGTAACAAAAGAGGCAGCAAGGTCTACGAGCGTTCCACAAAAAACTGGAGAGAGAACGACAATTCCTACAGATGGATCAAGTGCAGTAGCAGGAGCGATAACGGACGCCCCGACTACAAGTGGCAGAGAAAAGACGGAGAAAACATCAGTGTCAGTAGATAAGGTAAAAACAACAACGTCTGATCCCATTGTCGAAAGAACCGATGCTCCTAGTCCAACGACTACACATTCAGTGGAGGTGAAAACAGAGGTTGACGCTGATGGTTCAAGCGCTGCGCCACAAGTAGTTGCTACAACAAGAAAATCAGCAGGTGTTGATGTTTCTACGGGAAAGAGCTTGACAGACGCGCCTGTTGAAGCTACATCAGCCCCCATCAAGGTGCAGGAGAAAACAACGACAGCTGTAAAAGTTGTGAAAACTACAAGTGAAGATAAGGAAGTAACACAACTACCGATACATGTAACTACCGACAAAACTGTGGAAGAGGGAATGACAACCAAATCTTCAATGCAAACTACACAAGAAGGCGTCGATGTGACCTCAGCTCCAGCAGTAAAAACAGGAGAAACAACTGGAGTAGAAGGGACATCAGGAATTCCAGATGTGACGAAGAGGTCATTCACCTCTTTTCCAACAAGTGCACCAACATCAGGCGAGTCCCCTGAAGTTGTATTTCCAGACGGAGTAACCGAATCCACAGTAAAGCCAACATCACAGGATGCAGTAAGAACGGGAAAGCCTGAAGTAGCTGTGACGTCTGAAGCGATGGAAATGACGGGCACCACACCTCCTGTTATAACAACTACAGCTGGTGAAAGAGCAGTGACAGAAGGGGCAACAACAGCTGGTGAGACTATTGCGGTAAAGAGGACAGAGAGTCAAGGTCCAACTGATACTACAGCGTCAGCTGAAGGAATGAAATCTACTACCATCTCGGCTGTGGAAGCAACTTCATCGAAAGTGATTGAGGTTACAAAAGCACCCACTGGCGTAACGATAGGAGATGGGCAGGTGAATGTCACTCCAACTACCGGAGACGTAGAGCAATCTACAATGATAGTACCTGAAGTAACAAAAGAGCCAGCAAGGTCTACGAGCGTTCCACAGAAAACTGGAGAGAGAACGACAATACCTACAGATGCATCAGGTGCAGTAGCAGGAGCGATAACGGACGCCCCGACTACAAGTGGCAGAGAAAAGACGGAGAAAACATCAGTGTCAGTAGATAAGGTAAAAACAACGTCTGATCCCATTGTCGAAAGAACCGATGGTCCTAGTCCAAAGACTACACATTCAGTGGAGGTGAGAACAGAGGTTGACGCTGATGGATCAAGTACTGCGCCACAAGTAGTTGCAACAACAAGAAAATCACCAGGTGTTGATGTTTCTACGGGAAAGAGATTAACGGACGCGCCTGTTGAAGCTACATCAGTCCCCATCAAGGTCGAAGAGAAAACAACAAAAGCTGCAAAAGTTGTGAAAACTACAAGTGGAGATACTGAAGTAACACAACTACCGATACATGTAACTACCGACAAAACTATGGAAGAGGGAATGACAACCAAATCTTCAATGCAAACTACACAAGAAGGTGTCGATGTGACCTCAGCTCCAGCAGTAAGAACAGGAGAAACCACTGGAGTAGAAGGAACATCAGGAATTCCAGATGTGACGAAGAGGCCATTCACCTCTTTTCCAACAAGTGCAGCAACATCAGGCGAGTCCCCTGAAGTTGTATTTCCAGACGGAGTAACCGAATCCACAGTAAAGCCAACATCACAGGATGCAGTAAGAACGGGAAAGCCTGAAGTAGCTGTGACGTCTGAAGCGATGGAAATGACGGGCACCACACCTCCTGTTATAACAACTACAGTTGGTGAAAGAGAAGTGACAGAAGGGGCAACAACAGCTGGTGAGACTATTGCGGTAAAGAGGACAGAGAGTCAAGGTCCAACTGATACTACAGCGTCAGCTGAAGGAATGAAATCTACTACCATCTCGGCTGTGGAAGCAACTTCATCGAAAGTGATTGAGGTTACAAAAGCACCCACTGGCGTAACGATAGGAGATGGGCAGGTGAATGTCACTCCAACTACCGGAGACGTAGAGCAATCTACAATGATAGTACCTGAAGTAACAAAAGAGCCAGCAAGGTCTACGAGCGTTCCACAGAAAACTGGAGAGAGAACGACAATACCTACAGATGCATCAGGTGCAGTAGCAGGAGCGATAACGGACGCCCCGACTACAAGTGGCAGAGAAAAGACGGAGAAAACATCAGTGTCAGTAGATAAGGTAAAAACAACGTCTGATCCCATTGTCGAAAGAACCGATGGTCCTAGTCCAAAGACTACACATTCAGTGGAGGTGAGAACAGAGGTTGACGCTGATGGATCAAGTACTGCGCCACAAGTAGTTGCAACAACAAGAAAATCACCAGGTGTTGATGTTTCTACGGGAAAGAGATTAACGGACGCGCCTGTTGAAGCTACATCAGTCCCCATCAAGGTCGAAGAGAAAACAACAAAAGCTGCAAAAGTTGTGAAAACTACAAGTGGAGATACTGAAGTAACACAACTACCGATACATGTAACTACCGACAAAACTATGGAAGAGGGAATGACAACCAAATCTTCAATGCAAACTACACAAGAAGGTGTCGATGTGACCTCAGCTCCAGCAGTAAGAACAGGAGAAACCACTGGAGTAGAAGGAACATCAGGAATTCCAGATGTGACGAAGAGGCCATTCACCTCTTTTCCAACAAGTGCAGCAACATCAGGCGAGTCCCCTGAAGTTGTATTTCCAGACGGAGTAACCGAATCCACAGTAAAGCCAACATCACAGGATGCAGTAAGAACGGGAAAGCCTGAAGTAGCTGTGACGTCTGAAGCGATGGAAATGACGGGCACCACACCTCCTGTTATAACAACTACAGTTGGTGAAAGAGAAGTGACAGAAGGGGCAACAACAGCTGGTGAGACTATTGCGGTAAAGAGGACAGAGAGTCAAGGTCCAACTGATACTACAGCGTCAGCTGAAGGAATGAAATCTACTACCATCTCGGCTGTGGAAGCAACTTCATCGAAAGTGATTGAGGTTACAGAAGCACCCACTGGCGTAACGATAGGAGATGGGCAGGTGAATGTCACTCCAACTACCGGAGACGTAGAGCAATCTACAATTATAGTACCTGAAGTAACAAAAGAGGCAGCAAGGTCTACGAGCGTTCCACAGAAAACTGGAGAGAGAACGACAATACCTACAGATGCATCAGGTGCAGTAGCAGGAGCGATAACGGACGCCCCGACTACAAGTGGCAGAGAAAAGACGGAGAAAACATCAGTGTCAGTAGATAAGGTAAAAACAACGTCTGATCCCATTGTCGAAAGAACCGATGGTCCTAGTCCAAAGACTACACATTCAGTGGAGGTGAGAACAGAGGTTGACGCTGATGGATCAAGTACTGCGCCACAAGTAGTTGCAACAACAAGAAAATCACCAGGTGTTGATGTTTCTACGGGAAAGAGATTAACGGACGCGCCTGTTGAAGCTACATCAGCCCCCATCAAGGTCGAAGAGAAAACAACAAAAGCTGCAAAAGTTGTGAAAACTACAAGTGGAGATACTGAAGTAACACAACTACCGATACATGTAACTTCCGACAAAACTATGGAAGAGGGAATGACAACCAAATCTTCAATGCAAACTACACAAGAAGGCGTCGATGTGACCTCAGCTCCAGCAGTAAGAACAGGAGAAACCACTGGAGTAGAAGGAACATCAGGAATTCCAGATGTGACGAAGAGGCCATTCACCTCTTTTCCAACAAGTGCACCAACATCAGGCGAGTCCCCTGAAGTTGTATTTCCAGACGGAGTAACCGAATCCACAGTAAAGCCAACATCACAGGATGCAGTAAGAACGGGAAAGCCTGAAGTAGCTGTGACGTCTGAAGCGATGGAAATGACGGGCACCACACCTCCTGTTATAACAACTACAGCTGGTGAAAGAGAAGTGACAGAAGGGGCAACAACAGCTGGTGAGACTATTGCGGTAAAGAGGACAGAGAGTCAAGGTCCAACTGATACTACAGCGTCACCTGAAGGAATGAAATCTACTACCATCTCGGCTGTGGAAGCAACTTCATCGAAAGTGATTGAGGTTACAGAAGCACCCACTGGCGTAACGATAGGAGATGGGCAGGTGAATGTCACTCCAACTACCGGAGACGTAGAGCAATCTACAATTATAGTACCTGAAGTAACAAAAGAGGCAGCAAGGTCTACGAGCGTTCCACACAAAACTGGAGAGAGAACGACAATACCTACAGATGCATCAGGTGCAGTAGCAGGAGCGATAACGGACGCCCCGACTACAAGTGGCAGAGAAAAGACGGAGAAAACATCAGTGTCAGTAGATAAGGTAAAAACAACGTCTGATCCCATTGTCGAAAGAACCGATGGTCCTAGTCCAAAGACTACACATTCAGTGGAGGTGAGAACAGAGGTTGACGCTGATGGATCAAGTACTGCGCCACAAGTAGTTGCAACAACAAGAAAATCAGCAGGTGTTGATGTTTCTACGGGAAAGAGATTAACGGACGCGCCTGTTGAAGCTACATCAGTCCCCATCAAGGTCGAAGAGAAAACAACAAAAGCTGCAAAAGTTGTGAAAACTACAAGTGGAGATACTGAAGTAACACAACTACCGATACATGTAACTACCGACAAAACTATGGAAGAGGGAATGACAACCAAATCTTCAATGCAAACTACACAAGAAGGTGTCGATGTGACCTCAGCTCCAGCAGTAAGAACAAGAGAAACCACTGGAGTAGAAGGAACATCAGGAATTCCAGATGTGACGAAGAGGCCATTCACCTCTTTTCCAACAAGTGCACCAACATCAGGCGAGTCCCCTGAAGTTGTATTTCCAGACGGAGTAACCGAATCCACAGTAAAGCCAACATCACAGGATGCAGTAAGAACGGGAAAGCCTGAAGTAGCTGTGACGTCTGAAGCGATGGAAATGACGGGCACCACACCTCCTGTTATAACAACTACAGCTGGTGAAAGAGAAGTGACAGAAGGGGCAACAACAGCTGGTGAGACTATTGCGGTAAAGAGGACAGAGAGTCAAGGTCCAACTGATACTACAGCGTCAGCTGAAGGAATGAAATCTACTACCATCTCGGCTGTGGAAGCAACTTCATCGAAAGTGATTGAGGTTACTGATTCACCCACTGGCGTAACGATAGGAGATGGGCAGGTGAATGTCACTCCAACTACCGGAGACGTAGAGCAATCTACAATGATAGTACCTGAAGTAACAAAAGAGCCAGCAAGGTCTACGAGCGTTCCACAGAAAACTGGAGAGAGAACGACAATACCTACAGATGCATCAGGTGCAGTAGCAGGAGAGATAACGGACGCCCCGACTACAAGTGGCAGAGAAGAGACGGAGAAAACATCAGTGTCAGTAGATAAGGTAAAAACAACGTCTGCTCCCATTGTCGAAAGAACCGATGCTCCTAGTCCAAAGACTACACATTCAGTGGAGGTGAGAACAGAGGTTGACGCTGATGGTTCAAGCGCTGCGCCACAAGTAGTTGCAACAACAAGAAAATCACCAGGTGTTGATGTTTCTACGGGAAAGAGCTTGACAGACGCGCCTGTTGAAGCTACATCAGCCCCCATCAAGGTGCAGGAGAAAACAACGACAGCTGTAAAAGTTGTGAAAACTACAAGTGAAGATAAGGAAGTAACACAACCAATGATACATGTAACTACCGACAAAACTGTGGAAGAGGGAATGACAACCAAATCTTCAATGCAAACTACACAAGAAGGTGTCGATGTGACCTCAGCTCCAGCAGTAAAAACAGGAGAAACAACTGGAGTAGAAGGGACATCAGGAATTCCAGATGTGACGAAGAGGTCATTCACCTCTTTTCCAACAAGTGCAGCAACATCACGCGAGTCCCCTGAAGTTGTATTTCCAGACGGACGAACCGAATCCACAATAAAGCCAACATCACAGGATGCAGTAAGAACGGGAAAGCCTGATGAAGTTGTTACTTCTAAACCAATGAAAATGACGAGCACCACAGGTTCAGTTAGGAGAAGGACTACAGCTGGTGAAAGAGAAGTGACAGAAGGGACAACAACAGCTGGTGAGACTATTGCGGTAAAGGAGACAGAAAGTCAAGGTCCAACTGATACTACAGCGTCAGCTCAAGGAATGAAATCTACTACCATCTCGGCTGTGGAAGCGACTTCATCGAAAGTGATTGAGGTTACTGAAGCACCCACTGGCGTAATGACAGGTGATGGGCAGGTGAATGTCACTCCAACTACCGGAGACGTAGAGCAATCTACAATGATGGTACCTGAAGTAACAAAAGAGCCACCAAGGTCTACGAGCGTTCCA
The DNA here is from genome assembly GCA_023349425.1 of Anthopleura sola. Classification (NCBI taxonomy): domain Eukaryota; kingdom Metazoa; phylum Cnidaria; class Anthozoa; order Actiniaria; family Actiniidae; genus Anthopleura; species Anthopleura sola. The sequence continues at coordinate 6,297,587 of JALHLI010000013.1, forward strand.
CAGAAAACTGGAGAGAGAACGACAATTCCTACAGATGGATCAAGTGCAGTAGCAGGAGCGATAACAGACGCCCCGACTACAAGTGGCAGAGAAAAGACGGAGAAAAGAACACAGCCAGTGGATGAGGTAAAAAAGACTACGTCTGCTCCCAGTGTCGAAAGAACCGAAACTTCCAGTTCAATTACTCCACATTCAGTTGATGTGATAACAGATGGTTCAACTGCAGCACCGCAAGTAGTAGCAACAACAAGTAAATCACTAGAAGTTGATGTATCTACAGGAAGACCTTATACAGATTATTCTACTATAGTAACTGATACGGTTGGTGCTGGGGAAGGAGTAATAGATCCTACTTCTGTTACGCCATCGCGTTTTGCTGACTGTGTTGGAGATCGAAGATGTGACAGGAATGCGGATTGTGTGAAGGACAAGGATGGAAGGAAAAGATGCGAGTGTAGTGCTGGTTTCGAAGGAGATGGCATCATTTGTGCAGGTGAGGGAATTATTTAGATGTATTTTTTAGGGAATATAGTTGTAATTTTTTTTTGAAAAAAAGTGATTGTTTTCTCTTGTAACGGTTTTGCAATTTTTGAGGCGCAAGTAATAGCTTCCTGGTGTATTGTGTTTTTTAAAACAATTTTAAAAATTGTTAATTTAAAAATTATTTTGACCATGTCGGTCAAATTTCTTTTGTATTTATGAAATACAGAAGTGTGTATGTATTGGAAGGACCTACATGGGTAGACATATAAATATGGTTCAGTTTGGTCAACCTTGAATTGTTTTGTGTTTTATTGGTAGATATAAATGAATGTGACAATGGAAAGAATGACTGCCACGGAAATGCTAAATGTTCCAATGTTCCTGGTTCCTACACATGCCAATGTAAAGAGGGGTTTGTTGGCGATGGCCGACGATGTGATGGTACGTATCTCAGTGAACCCTGAAAATCATGGTTGAGTACCACTTTTTCAAGTTGATGTGTTTCCTCCTTAATCTAATGTATCTTCTGGGCTTTTTTTATGGTATGGATTACTCGACTTGCGTCCCCTAAAACGTATTTTTATGGTATGGATTACTCGACTTGCGGGTAATCTTAACGCGAGAGCAAATTGTGTGATACTGCAGGCAATGTTGCTGAAGTAAGATCGTTTCCTACTTCAGCAAAATTGCGCGCGACTAATTGGGTCGTGTGACATTGCTCGCAACATCGATTGCTAACAACATTGCGCGTAATATTGCACTGTGTGTCCGTTGCTTTATTCTCAAGAGAATGACACGTGGTAAAACATTACGCCCAGGATAAAGAGGTATATTTCGTTCTAAAAAGTTCTACCTTTAATTTTGTTACCATTCTATCTTTAAACTTGAAGGCGTATAGCCCAAAGTATTTTTTAGTGGCCACTTCTTTTCTCTTATTTTTCCTAATTTTCGTACGTCATCTGTGGTAAACGAGAGTGCAGATCATATAGAAATTACATCGATGTGTTCCTTTGATTTATTTTTTGATCTTTTTCTCAGCCTATGATGTCTCTTAATTGCTCAGTTTTCATTAATCACTTTATTTTTCTTTAGACGAGGATGAATGTAGTGACAAAACTGCTGATTGTGATGAAAATGCTCAATGTATAAACACCTTGGGCTCTTACCGCTGTTTGTGTAAGTCTGGGTACGCCGGTGATGGTAGAAGCTGCCAAGGTACGATTTACCTGGAACGTTCGCCCTACATGGCTGAAAAAAAGTCTCGTAATTGCATGCTACGTTATCCTCTGTATCCTGAGTTTGTTCTTCCCTATGGTGTTTGCAGTGCATGATTTACCGTCTACTATCGTACTTTAACAAAGTTAATCATGGGATTGTTGGTGTGTTATCTCGCATGCCGAAAACTGTTAACGTTGCTCAAATATAATGCTTGTTGACATTACTGGAACAATTACTAAAGTCACACCGAAGCCTGTGTCATACAAGGCTGGAGAACTCAAACCTACAATGGATATCCGACGGTGTACAGTGTCGATATTTCGTGCTACAGACGTTTCGCGGTTCCGGTTTCCCTCGCTTATCCGCTGTGTCTTGGGCTATGGATCCGAATGTTGTATTATTCTGAGCAATGTGTTGGAATTCGATCAAAGTATTGGGCTATTTTTACTGATCCTGGCAATTTTCCATTGAAACGAATTATGGCTTTTGGTTGCGGAAGTCGACTGACCTATACATACTTTTAATATTCATTGAATACATAGTTAGTTCTAAGCTGTCTGATGAAATTCAGATAAAAGTGCACGATGTCAAGCAGATTTTAATTAGCGAACAATCCTGGCATCGAGTTATAAAAACAAGCCTCGTTTCTATGTCTAACCGAGTGGAAATATTTAGGCCTAGAAACGAAACTAGCAATCATTAACTTTGGATAAGTAGCCTCGCTTCCATGTACGACCGAGAGTTAGTTTAAGGCCTGGTGCAAACACCTATCAATCATCAAATACATTCTGATGAGTGTCCCCAAAAATGTTTTACGTCGGTTGTTAAAATTAGCCTCGTTTCCATGTACGACCGAGGGTTTTTTGAGGTCTAGTACAAAAACTATCAATCAAAATACATTCTGATGACTTCCGGAAGTCTCCTACGTCGATTTTATCAAAACAGCCTCGTTTCCATGCAAGTCCGAGTAACATATTTCCTAGGACTTGAATTTAACCTGTGTCTAATTGAATCCATGTGTGAGATTACGAAAATTAGCCTCGTTCTGGTGTATTACCGATAATAGATATTTAGGCCAAGGAAATAATCTTTCTATCGCGGTGTCAAATACCTTGGTACAACGTTTTCGATTGAGCTGCCTGAGAAGCATTTGTTCTATATCGTATCTCTTTTGAATTACTGAATTTCTAGTTTCTTTTAGTAGACACCGAGTAGAGTAGAACCGAGAGAAAACGTTCACGAAGGTGTATGTTCAGTGTTTGTTTTCGGTTGTTAATTAGTATCTTGGCACGTTATCAGTGCTCATTATCAAATTGTGGGAAATGCCGGTCATTTTGTTTGACACAAGTCAAGAATTGAACGCTTAAACTAATTAAAGTTCAAGATAGGGCGACAATGTAATATTCTTTTAACTGAACATACTAAATGTTGTGTTTGCCGTTGATAGGCATAACGTATTCGGAAGAAATGTTACAAAGTTTAGAAAAAGACGATAAAGGTTTTACAAAAGTTGCATTATGTAACATCACTCGCAAGTTTTCTTGCAAAGCCTTTCCACATAACTTTCCGAAGAACATTTCAGCATGCTGCTCTTGATAATCCAATACCCATCAACAAATGCTGTCATATAAAAATACGTTTGAGTACTCGAATTTCAATTAAATTGAAGGATATTATGACAGTAGCGTCGACAATAGATTCTGATCTTTTCTTAGAAGACTTCTTGATACTATGCAGATAATATTGTGTTACTTGTCTTACTTATTCAAAGCACACTTGTCCACTAATCAATCTTGTTTTTATGATTGCATTTGAGACAACTGGTGCAGTTCCGATATTTTCGTTTATAGATCATGCAAATATTATCATCCAGACTCTGGAAAATTATTTTTTTTGTTTCTCCGGAGGCTCGCTTCTATCCTTTTTACCTATCTTCTGAACGTTACTGATAAAATAAGCACGAACGAACGAACGATTCAAAAGTTTGGAAGTCAATAAGTAGGAAAGTCGTGCAGCATGATGCGTAACATTGTTGACTGTGTCACCACTTCGCGATGGTACCCCCCTCCCCCGGGGATGGTATCATTCGATGTGATTTGGACCACTCTTGAACCAAGGACTTAAACCATCTAAGGATTCTTGAATCAGAGCGCGCCTCAGATATGAATCAGAAGTGTAAGATGAATAGAGATGCTCTTGAAGTTAATCCAGTAACAATTTTTTTTTCCTGTTCACAAAACACGAAGCAGCTTAATCAAACAGATACGATTCAAAAGTTCGAAATTAAGTCATTTATCTGTCAGCTTGCTTGGAATTAATCCAAAGTTTCATAATAGGAATAGTATCTTCTTGTCTAAGGGAAATGACCTCAGAAACGTAGACTAAACTCTTCGTCACACGACGTATACAAGCTAATCCCCTTTTTCTATTGACTTGTTTTTGTTTGATATCGTATTGCATGACTCCGTAAGCAAACTGATGGAGAATGAAGGAGGGCGGTGATGGTATGGCTGTACGCAGCAGGAAGTATGACTTGTGGATATTGTATTGCATGAGTTAGAAATAAAACTAATGAGGGGAAAAGAGTAGTGGTGATGGCTGCACACAGTAGGAACTCTGACTCATAATTGTATTGTATTGCATGACTCAAAAATGAAGCTAACTGGAGATAAAGTTTGGTGGTGATGGCTGTATAAGAAGTGTTCCTTCCCATAAATATTGTTAAAGTATTGCATGATTCAGTAATGCTACTAACCCATCCCTTGTCTTTGAAATATGGGCAATATAGGAGTTGTGGCGATGGCTATATACATGAAGTATGGCTATTAGTTAATTGATTGCCAGTGTACTAGTTTTCTTATTCTTGCTTCAGATTTGAACGAATGTGACAAGACACCATGCGATCTCAATGCTGTTTGTACCAACGTCTTCGGTTCGTTTAAATGCAAGTGTAATGCGGGATTTATTGGCGATGGTTTGAATTGTACAGGTGAGACTGCACACAGACACTCAATATTGCCTTTTTATGCAAAGTAATAGACCAAATCCTCTTTGACATAATATTTTCCCATTTCACGTTTCATTCCCTTGAGTAAAATCATTGATATTCTTTATTTGAGTGTCTTCATTGTCAATGCGGTAGACAAGAGTCGGTAGTACACAAAAAAATGATACTCAAGGAAATGGCATCATCATCATCATCGCCATCATCATCATCATCATCGCCATCATCATCATCATCATCATTGCCATCATCATTGCCATCATCATCATCATTGCCATCGTCATCATCATTGCCATCGTCATCATCATCATCGCCATCGTCATCATCATCACCATCATCATCGCCATCATGATCATTGCCATCATCATCATCATCATCATTGCCATCGTCATCATCATTGCCATCGTCATCATCATCATCGCCATCGTCATCATCATCACCATCATCATCGCCATCATGATCATTGCCATCATCATCATCATCATCATTGCCATCGTCATCATCATTGCCATCGTCATCATCATTGCCATCGTCATCATCATCATCATTGCCATCGTCATCATCATCATTGCTATCATCATCATCATTGCCATCATCACCTCCATTATCATCACCATTTTCACTACAATCATCACCATTTTCATCTTACATGGCTTACATCATCAACATAATCTTAATCATCATTCTTGTCGGTATCATTACTTTGTTTCATGTTTTTGGGTAGTTTAACCTATCACTTCTACTACTACCACAACTACATCTATAAATATTTCAAATCTTTCTAGATATCAATGAATGCACATCTGGTGCTGCTGATTGTGATGAAAATGCAGACTGCATCAACACCTTGGGATCTTTTACCTGTAAATGTAGACCAGGGTACACCGGGAATGGCTTCAACTGCAATGGTAAGTTTTGTAGCGATAAAACATCTACATGTAACGGCTTATCACTGTTTTTATATCTCTTGTCATTCCCTTGCCAAAGGAGAAAAATTGTCAAGGGAAACAATGACACGTGGTCAATATATCTCATTGGGCTGGGTGTAATGTTGTCCCATTTCAGACTACGTGTCAATCCCCAGAGTATCATTTCATTGTTTAACGGTTGCGCATGAGAAGACACATGAATATGGATACAACTCAAACAAAGAATTTTATTCTCAAGAGAATGACACGTGGTCTGAAATGGGACAACATTACCTCAAGCCGATGAGGTCTATTGCTAATCATGAAAACCAATTTTGAGATCTTTTAATCTCTTCCGTTAGATGTTGATGAGTGTACCCTCGGTATAACAACGTGTAGTTCAAATGCCACTTGCATTAATAATCCTCCTGGGTCCTACACATGTGATTGTAAAGATGGATTCATTGGCGATGGTAACTCTTGTGAAGGTATGTAAAATAGAGATCAAAGATCAAGCTATGAATTATAAACTTCCCCATTAGCGCAGCTGTTTGTTTTGTTCTTAATTGTAAGGAAACCAGAGATAAACAAAACAAACAAACAAAAACAAAGAACCAACCAAAAGAACGAACAAGCAAACAAACAAACAAACAAACAAACAAACAAACAAACAAACAAACAAACAAACAAATATATTTTTCTTTTGTCTAATCGTTCAATCGTTTTCGCACTAATTGGGGACACTTTTCGCTCACATATACTACCACTACATTCACTAATATTCTCTGCACACGACACTTAACTCAAACAAACACGAAGCGAGACATAATATAAGGTGACCTTGCAATGATAGAGACATATGGGAATGATTGTCCATAGCGCTTAGAACTCTGAAGGGGGCTAATCGAATATTGATCTTACATACTTACATACAAAGAATCGCGATACAAAACTTATTGCGATTTTGAGCCGCCAATATGGGTTTATATTGGCGGCTAGTTGGGAGAAAATATATTCCGTATTGGCCGTAGTCGAATTAGACGAAGGCCAATACGAAATATATTTTCTTCCAGCGCTGTGAAAATAATCCGTATTGGCGGCTCAAAATCGCAATAAGTTTTGTATCGCGATTCTCTTATCGCCCGGCAATTCTGAGCCAACAATACGGGTTTATATTGGCGGCTATCTCCCGATCAAACTTATAGGAGAATCGCAATGTAATGGAATTCGTTGTTCTTCTAGATTTTGATGAATGTGCTGGTGGGATAAGTGACTGTGACAACCAAGCTACCTGTATTAACACAATGGGCTCTTATAAATGTCAATGTAATCCTGGTTACATAGGAGATGGCGTTGTATGTAGAGGTGAGTTAATCAGTAGTAATAGTCCTATTCACTTTTCGTTCTCCATTTTGAAAAATACATGGAAATGAGGCTGAGGTTGAGTGACTCGACAGATCTATATAAATAAGAAGAGAAAAAAGAAATGTGAATAGGACCATTTTTGTGCCAGTATTTACTTGGTTAATGGCAGACGGTATGTCATACAGAGGTACTTTTGTACTTTGATAGACTATTTTCGAGATGCGCAAGCGCTTCCAAAAATAGTGCAGGCGCAGACATGAAAAAGAGGCATTTTCTAGTGCAGGGCAATATTACGCGCTCTATTGACACTCGAGGTCCTACTGCGCCTGCGATATTTTTGAAAGCGGTCGCGCGTCTCGAAAATCGTCGTCTATTCTCCGAATGCAAATGCCCAATTTAGTCTTCCGTTCTCAATGCTATTTTATCTCATAAATTTTCCAGTTCAAGGAACATGCATCCCTAAATGTGATTCTGCTGCTACTTGTGCAATCATTAGTGGAGTCAGCCGGTGCATTTGTAATGAAGGATATTCGGGCAACGGCATCACATGCTCAGGTAAGACTAGCTAGGGTACGATTGCATTGGTTGACTGAATAGACCAAATATTGATGGGGGAAATGTTGTCTAGTTCTTTGTTCTAGTGCAGCATTATTAACGGGATAGTGTACCCCTTCGTCTTGTTCGATGGATCTGATTGATACTAGTTCTGTGGGCCTGGGATTGAGATTAGAACTGGAACTAGGAGAGTAGGAATCAGACTGAACAGATCTGAGAGATTGGGATTGGTTGAGGGGTCCCTTGTTAGGGTCTGGAACAAAGATGGGAACTGGGGCTGAGACTGATACTTGGTTGGAGATTTCAATCGGGATTGGGTCCTAGAACATGGTTTGGGACTTCGAACGGGGTTCTCGTACAGTGACTACAGTTCTGGTTTGGACTGATATTCGTGGCTTTGTTCTGGAATTTCCATTTACTTGGTGAATGTTATTTAACTATAAAATATTTCTTTAAAACAGAAATCGACGAGTGCGAAGAAGATCTTGATGACTGTGATGATGAAAGAGCCAACTGTACCAATACTATTGGGTCGTTTAAATGCCAATGTAAAAATGGCTTCAGAGGAGATGGCATCGAGTGTGAAGGTACAGTCTGTTTTAGAGCAGATTTCGTATGATTGTGAAAAGCCACGGCACACGGCACGGTTACGGCGTGCGGTTAGACCTTTTAACAGTTTCTGTGGTTTGGTTATGCGCGGCAACTCAAACCTCGACTTGGAACTATTATTCGTGGTCACTGGAACGAAATTGTTACAAGGTCTATTCCTACACTTTGAAATTCCACGGACCTTCACATGAATATTCTACGCAAGATCGAGGCTAACCCTGAGCAACAGAGAACTCGAAACTGAGTATCATACATGTTTTAAACATCGATCATGTTTTTATTTCCAGATATCAATGAATGTGGTGCTATTCATGGCTGCGATTCAAATGCTCTCTGCAGCAATACCGAGGGATCCTATGTTTGTCGATGCTTGAGAGGATACTCTGGCGATGGAAAGACCTGCAATGGTAAATCCATTATTTTACTTATCCAAGACATTTTATGTTCATCATAGTCTTGCGCATTTCATTCTTTGTGCTTTTCCTTTCTTCATTTCAATGTCTTCAAGTTCCTTATTCCCAATCCCCCACCACCTTCCTCGAAGTGCCGGAAGCTCAGTCCTGATTTTATAAAATTGGTTGTCTGAAGCAATTTGACGCATTTTGTGAAGACATTTTTCTATATCGACTGCGTAAACATAGACTAGGCTTCAAGATGGATCCTATCTTAACCATAGAACTTTAACACAATCGATAAGATAAATCCTGGTTACACCTCCGTTTTCAAGGCGTTTTTTGTTTGTTTTATCAAACTAATTGGAGGGTTAGTATGTTTTTGAGGTGTGGCCATGCTAGCTTCCTCATTAGCTTCTCTTATTAGACATGGTTACCCAATATGGTGGCTGTTTCATTGTTATTTACGTCTCAAGAGAATTTGAGTCATGTGGTTGCACCCCAAGAACACACGGCGGCAAAAAACCTTTGTTTGGAACTTTCTGAAGCGCCTCCAAGCGAGGGCAAGGGGACCCAAGGGATTCAAAACCTATTGTTTCAACTAATATTTCAACCAACTGCTGCGTGATTAAAGCGAATACGACTTGCCAGCCAACTTTCCTTTATCATTACCTAATCATACGATTGTTTTTGTAATAGATATCGATGAGTGTCAAGCTCAAACTGATTTATGTCCACTGAACACGCTGTGCTCCAATACTCTTGGTTCCTATGTTTGTCGATGTCTTAAAGGTTTTACAGGAGATAACTGCGAAGGTAATGTGCCATTCTCTGAGCCAACTAGGGAGCACGACAATTAAACCACCTCGTTGGGCATATCTAGTGCTAGGAATTGCCTGTAATTTTAATCTAAAGAACTCGTCGTTCTCTGTTTTTCCTGCTGATATTCAAATTAAGAAAAAGTTTAAAAAGTTCTAAATGCGTTCCGTCAGCTTTCTTAGTAGCCAACGTTGTAGTTGAAGAAACCTGCGACGTCACGTATGGTTAGATTCAATCTTACCTTGAAATATATTTCCTATCCAGATGTGAACGAATGCACTAATGGGATGCACGACTGTGATGTCAACGCCCTTTGTACGAACACTCCAGGGTCTTATGTCTGTCGATGCTTGAAAGGATTTGACGGGGATGGAGTCACATCATGTAAAGGTATTGAAACCAACAGTACGATAAATCACTTCTTGCAAAGAATTTCCACATGAAAAAGACTGCCTACGAAAGTATTAAGTGTTAGCAAGTCAAAAGAGCAAAACTGGTATTAGAGATTTTTAAGCATTTTCTTCAAGTTCTTGCTCCGAAGTTCAAATCTTTACGGTAACAACAAAGCGAATTCACATGCAGATTTACAGATTCTTGCTTTCTGATTGGCTAACTTGTAAAAAAGTTTGTTGGGTGGCTACGGTAAGGCGCGTCGCGCTGTAACGGAAGCCAAAAACGACTTGCGTAATTATGGAAATGTAAACACCCTCATTGTAACCTTGGGGTTTAGGATTGAAATTACATGGAAAATCCTTGTGGTGTTGGATAGATGAGTGACTGAAAATTTGGTGTTTTCTTTTTTCTTTTTTTTTTTGGGGGGGGGGGGGTGGGGTGGGGGGGGGGGGGGGGGAGGAGGAGGATGGATGGAGGAAGATCAGGTGAAAGTCATTGGAAAGCTTTAGATGTATTAAACAACGAAAATGTTGAATCTATCCAAACTTAAGAAATGTTCCTCGAATCAGCCAAGCAATACCACAGCTAAAGTAGTATGAAGAGTGCAACTTACACGTTCTCTGTTGCGCAAATCTTACATTAGCATTTATTTCCCTAGACAAAAATGAGTGCCTACTTGAAGAGCAAGACTGTCACGTGGATGCTGAGTGTATCAATACAGAAGGCTCGTATAACTGTCGATGTATTCGTGGATACCAAGGCGATGGCAGGAACTGCACAGGTATATAATGAAGGGATATAAAACGTTTTTTTCTCACACATGCTAAAACCAATGCGTGATACCGATGCCCTGTCTTAGATCAGCCCAGAAGTTGATTCAGGGTTCGATAATATTAATGCTTAGTCCCTATAACTGTAGCTAAAAACCATCCACACCCCAATTCTATTGTTTTTAATTAGGTTTTGATATCCGGGGTAAGACCTTCATTCGTAAAGCCGGGGACGGCTTTGATTATCAGCAGGAAAGTGCGGGGCTGAATTAAAAACCCGGGCAAGGTTTTGAATTTAAAATTCAAGACCTGTCCCCGATTTTGAATTCAGTTCCGCTGTTATTGGTTTTTAAATCGGTTCAAACTCACGGGCTCAGGCTTTCATTGAAATTCAAGACCTTAGCCTCGGGCTGCGCCTTTGGCATCGGTCTCGAATTTCAATGAAAGCCCTCACCCTATAGTTTGAACCTTTATATGAGCTTATTTAAGGGGCACTTGGATGAAAACGCCCCCATTTTCGAAAGTCCGAATAATTCAAATATTTGAGGATAATATTACTCAATTATGATCAGGAAAACCAGATTTGCAAAAATCTTAGCCTGGGAGCCACTCGCAGTTGAGAAATTTTGGTTTAAAAACTAAAAGAACAATAGGTTTGAGTAAATGACGTCATCTACTCACAATTTTGATGCTGAAAAAAATGAACAATTTTTACCCACCACTTTTAACTGTGAAGAAAATATGTTGCTTGGATACTATTAGAGCCATATAGATAAGTTTAACTAAGTTTCAAGTCATTTCTAATTTTCATTGATTTTCGTCCAAGTGCCGCTTTAAGTTTACATCAATCATATATTCTTTATCTGGTTTAAGATATCAACGAATGCTTAACCTCACTGGGCAGTACTTGTCACGAAAACGCAGTGTGTATCAATACAGGAGGTTCATATGAGTGTCGATGTAAGAAGGGGTTCACTGGCGATGAAAGGACATGTTCTGGTTAGTACACAGGGAAAAAGTAACTTTGATATGATAATTGGCTATTCCTTGGCAATGTTCAAAATAGAGCAGTTTCGTATGATTGAAAAACTTACGGCACGGACCGAGCCTTGCCGTGACCGTGTCAGTGCTGTTTCGTAAAAGAAAATATTCGACATTCGGTGCTGCGCCCGCTCCTCTCCGCGCCGTAACCGTGCCGTGTACCGTAGGTGCCGTGACTTCTCACACTCATACGAAATCTGCTCAGTCTTATTAAAAACGCAACCAAAACTAACTTTCTTTTCATTTACTGTCATTCTCAATTAATAGATATCGACGAGTGTAACACTGGAACGCATGAATGTAGTCCGTATGCACAGTGTAGTAACACCGTGGGCTCACATACTTGCCGGTGTTTACCTGGTTTCCAAGGTGACGGCAGGAATTGTGTTGGTAAGTCTTCAGGTGTAATCTTCAATGAGTTGTGGAATCACAAGAAGTCATTTACGCAGGGTTAGCCTCGATTTTGGAAAGATTATTCATGAGTTCCATCGAGAGTTCGTGGAATTCCAAAATTTTTGTATTGTTGAAGTTGTGCATTCGTACTTTACTGTTGGTATTTGTGAATGTTCTGACACGGAAATGAGGCTAACCCTGTGAAAACTCAATGTGCACCAACACAAAGGGAGCATATGTTTGTCGATGTATGAAGGGATTCACTGGTGATGAAAGAACATGAACATGTATTTGCACTTTGTTCTGAAAGTTAATTAACTTGTCGCTCACTATGAGAGCCAGGACCGGTGTTCGAGGCAGTAAGCGAGCCGGGAATGGCGCTTTCCTGGCTATTACGGGTCAAACGAGGCATGACGAACAATCGGAGAAAATCCTCAAAGCTGTTTATACCTAAACGGCGGTGATGTACGTCAGCGATTCCAGGTCAAAATTGACGGCTCCAAGTTGGCAAAAATAAACCAAGGGGAGAAATGCCAATTGATGAAAGAGCAGATTAATGATCGAGCAAATCCCAGCAAGAGCAAAATATGGCGACCAAAGCAACCAGATCAAAATGCAAAGCAACCAAGCGAGCAAGCAAGCATGAACCACGAGGGCTAGTAAACCTGCGCATGCGCAACGACTGTCAAGATGACTGCTGACCACTCTCTCCCCGTTAACTTTGATTAATAAAGTAATCACATTTTCAAATTGCAAAATTTCTTTCATTTGCGATACTTTTTTTTAACAGATATTGAGGAATGTGAGACTGGGACGCATAATTGTAGCTCGAATGCGCTGTGCAGTAATACTTTTGGCTCACATATTTGTCGCTGTTTACGTGGTTTTGAAAGTGATGGCAAGACCTGCATTGGTAAGTCTGAAGACTGGTGACTTACTTTACTTTACGCGCTGTATCCAAAACTCTAGTATTTTTTTTTTCAATGTTGGTATCTCTATATCCTTTTTGTTTTTATTAAGTTCTTTTGTTCTAATTTCCTTCTATCAGATATCGATGAGTGCGCAGGACTGATTACCGAGTGCGATACGAATGCCGTGTGTTTGAATACTGAAGGGTCTTATTCATGTTCCTGTAAAGATGGCTTCAGCGGCGATGGAAGAACATGTACAGGTGTGTCATATGTTTCCGTTGCTTATCTTTCCTTCCTTCCTTCCTTCCTTCCTTCCTTCCTTCCTTCCTTCCTTCCTTCCTTCATTCCTTCTGTCTTCTCTTTCTTTCTTTGCCTGCTTCCCTTTCATCCCCTTATTTATAATTTTCATAATAACCTGAATTTCGTACAAAATTCATTGTTCCAGAGACTATAAGACGCTGCCTACCAAGTTGTACAGAGAATGAAAATTGTCTCAACCTCAATGGCACTTACCAGTGTGTGTGTAAGGAGGGCTTTGATAGACGAGAAGGAAAATGCAAAGGTAGTAGCAAATGAAAAAAAACGTCTTGAAGAAAACTTTTAGTCTTGTTTAATAATAAGTTATTGCTTGTAATTTTTAAGTTCTCATACATTGCTAACAGAAGAATCACTTGAATTTCCCCCCAGATATCAACGAATGTGAGTTTGCCGTTTCTCCGTGTAACGGTAATGCAGTTTGTGAAAACACGGCTGGTTCATATGTGTGCAAGTGCTTGAGTGGATTCAAAAAGGAAGGCGACGCCTGCATCGGTAAAACTTCAGAATTTTGTTAATTTTGATTGAATGTACAATGCTTTACCTTGTGTTACAAGTCTTTTACTCTTCCTGATCATGTTCTACAACCTGACAAAACTTGAAAAGCAAAACGAGGCAAAACAATGGACACGACATGAATATTTCATTTTTGATATCCATGATGGCTGGAACAGTAGATTTTTGACGGATTTGCTGAGTTTAATTTTACTACTCATCCAATCAGATTGCTCCAAAAAGGATTCTTTCACAGTAAAGGCACGGCACGGAACTTTCTTACCGTGAATCCTCACAGTCATACGAGGTCTGCAATTAGGCCCTGTCGTTACTCAGGCAAACGTTTTTAAGACGGCGATAGAAATAAATATGACCGAGGTAATAAGGTTTAAGAGTAAAAGTTGAGAATTTCAACACCAAAAGGGCCTTCTTTTTATTGACAGATATAAATGAGTGTTTGGACAAGAGCATTTGTCATGCTAATGCAACGTGTGCTAATTCTGTTGGATCTTACCGCTGTGAATGTAATGATGGGTTTACTGGTAACGGTATATCTTGTACAGGTAATGGGAAATATTTCATGATAAAGAGGGTGTTCGCGGGCAATTGAAGATATATCGTCAGTTTTATAAAACTTTGCACACAGTTATACTGTAAAAGTATTATACTGTGAAAGTACACAGTTATACTAAGAAAGAGCTAACACCCTCTTCCTTTCCCTTTCTCGGATAGCATTTTGTTGCAAAACGTGGATGTCTCTTTGCTATGTAACGTCCACATTTCGGAGCAAAATGCTGTTCGACAGAGTGAGAGAAACGGAGAGAGGGTGAACACATGCACACGTTTCGAGAAAAAGTTCTTTATGTGGACACCTGCCAAGAAACAGCGTACTGTTCAGCTAACGTTCATGTAAACTAATTGCAAATAACACATTTTTCATTTCCTAGCTTTAGAAATCTACACACCAACTCCAGCTGCAACTCAAAAACCTTTACCAGCAAATGTAACAAGCACCATTAAAGTAACCACGAAAAAAGATATAAAACTAACCACTCCTGCCACAATAGACAACGATGCACCAATCTCTACAATAGTGGTTCCTGAACAAACTACCACCCAAAGCATACTCGGTATCAAAACTACAACAGGAAAAGTAGTAACCAAAAAACCAATGACGAGTGAGAAGACTGATCAGCCTACCACAGGAGAAACGACAGGTCCAGTATCCGCTACTGTAGTACCTACAACTGGTGAGAAGACTGAACAGCCTACCACAGGAGAAAAGACAGGTCCAGTATCCGTTACTGTAGCACCTACAACTGGTGAGAAGACTGATCAGCCTACCACAGGAGAAACGACAGGTCCAGTATCCGCTACGGTAGTACCTACAACTTACGAGAAGACTGATCAGCCTATCACTGGAGAAGAAGAGACTGACAAGCCTACTACAGGCGAAAAGATAAGTCTAGTACCCGGTACTGTAGCACCTACAACTGGTGAGAAGACTGATCAGCCTATCACTGGAGAAGAAGAGACTGACAAGCCTACTACTGGAGAAAAGATAAGTCCAGTACCCGGTACTGTAGCACCTACGACTGGCGAAAAGACTGAACAGCCTATCACTGGAGAAGAAGAGACTGACAAGTCTACCACCGGAGAAAAGATAAGTCCAGTACCCGGTACAGTAGCACCTACAACTGGTGACAAGACTGAACAGCCCATCACTGGAGAAGAAGAGACTGACAAGCCTACCACTGGAGAAAAGATAAGTCCAGTACCCGGTACTGTAGCACCTACGACTGGCGAAAAGACTGAACAGCCTATCACTGGAGAAGAAGAGACTGACAAGCCTACCACCGGAGAAAAGATAAGTCCAGTACCCGGTACAGTAGCACCTACAACTGGTGACAAGACTGAACAGCCTATCACTGGAGAAGAAGAGACTGACAAGCCTACCACAGGAGAAAAGATAAGTCCAGTACCCGGTACTGTAGCACCTACAACTGGTGACAAGACTGAACAGCCTATCACTGGAGAAGAAGAGACTGACAAGCCTACCACTGGAGAAAAGATAAGTCCAGTACCCGCTACTGTAGCACCTACGACTGGTGACAAGACTGAACAGCCTATCACTGGAGAAGAAGAGACTGACAAGCCTACCACCGGAGAAAAGATAAGTCCAGTACCCGGTACAGTAGCACCTACAACTGGTGACAAGACTGAACGGCCCATCACTGGAGAAGAAGAGACTGACAAGCCTACCACTGGAGAAAAGATAAGTCCAGTACCCGCTACTGTAGCACCTACGACTGGTGACAAGACTGAACAGCCTATCACTGGAGAACAAGAGACTGACAAGCCTACCACAGGAGAAAAGATAAGTCCAGTACCCGCTACTGTAGCACCTACGACTGGTGACAAGACTGAACAGCCTATCACTAGAGAAGAAGACACTGACAAGCCTACCACTGGAGAAAAGATAAGTCCAGTACCCGCTACTGTAGCACCTACGACTGGTGACAAGACTGAACAGCCTATCACTGGAGAAGAAGAGACTGACAAGGCTACCACAGGAGAAAAGATAAGTCCAGTAACCGGTACTGCAGCACCTACAACTGGTGACAAGACTGAACAGCCTTTCACTAGAGAAGAAGAGACTGACAAGCCTACCACTGGAGAAGAGATAAGTCCAGTACCCGCTACTGTAGCACCTACGACTAGTGACAGGACCGAACAGCCTATCACCGGAGAAGAAGAGACTGAACAGCCTACCACAGGAGAAAAGATAAGTCCAGTACCCGGTACTGTAGCACCTACAACTGGTGACAAGACTGAACAACCTATCACTGGAGAAGAAGAGACTGACAAGCCTACCACTGGAGAAAAGATAAGTCCAGTACCCGGTACTGTAGCACCTACAACTGGTGACAAGACTGAACAGCCTATCACTGGAGAAGAAGAGACTGACAAGCCTACCACTGGAGAAAAGATAAGTCCAGTACCCGCTACTGTAGCACCTACGACTGGTGACAAGACTGAACAGCCTAACACTGGAGAAGAAGAGACTGAGAAGCCTACTACTGGAGAAAAGATAGGTCCAATGGAAACTGTAAAACCAACTACTGCTGAAGTAGTAACTGGAAAACCAACCACTGCTGAAGTAGTAACTGGAAAACCAACCACTGCTGTAATAACTGAGAGACCAACCACTGCTGAAGTTGTTTTGCCTGTGAACTTGTGTGCTGAAGGGAAACATGATTGTCATGGAAATGCGCAGTGTACGAGTACAGATGAATCATACATTTGCAAGTGCAAAGAAGGATTTGTTGGTGATGGAAAAGTTTGTGAAGGTAGAATCTGTGCGTTGTCTGTTTCTTAATTGATATTGTAGAACATTTTATGAGGGATATTTCGGGTGGTTTGTTATTAGTCAGGACTGACCAGTCAGACTAGTCCACTCATAAAGAGAATTCCGTTGTTAATCAGAACTGTCCAGCGAGATCAAGTAATTCCTAAAGTAGATCCACTATTCTGATGGAATGTATATATATATATATATAAAAAACTCTTTGGTTTTTATGAGGGTAGCACAAACCTGTGGCCCTTGTTCCATGATCGAATTGGAATTTAGAAGTTGATTTTTGTGGAGGGAGGAAAACAGGAGAAACTGGAGAAAAACTGTTGAATCACAGGAGAAAACCAACTAGAAACTCTACTCACATACAACACCGAGCCCGGCGGGACTCGAACTCGGGTCGCATTGGTGAGAGGCAAGCGCTCTCGCCGCTACGCCACCCGTGCTTCCCATCGTATATGAAAAAAATTAGGGTAAAATCTCGAAGAAAATAACTTCTCCTTTTAAAATTGACCAGTCTGGCCGGTCACGAGTAAAGCCTTTCGATTTATGAAGGAAATGTTTCTATTTTAGATGGTTTTTCCATAAATGTCAATAGCCTCCTGAACAATGTCTTTTTTTGGATATAAAATACCTCAATAGAATAATAGAATAACATTTCTTCACTTTGTCTGTAGATCGCGATGAATGTTCAGATGGTTCAAACCTTTGTTCAGATAATGCTCTGTGTACGAACACCTTAGGGTCATATGTTTGTCGGTGTATTAAGGGCTTTACTGGAGATGGAACAAACTGCGTAGGTATGTTCGAAACAAATGTACATAAAAGTTGACTCAAGAAGTTGTAGGTTACCGTTCATCGTCCACCACTAATCGACGCGTTTTACCGACACCTTATGTTACCGAACGTTTACCGCCACCAGCTGCTTACAAACAAAACGAGTGCAAAACGCACTGCGCTTGCTCTGAAGTTTGTCGTGTTTACAATGAAAACCATTAGGGATTTACCGGCGTTTAGCAAATATCTAAAGGCACTAACTTTCCACAAACGGCCTTAATTTTAGAGATTTACTAAACGCCGGTAAATTTTCAATGGATTTTTTGTAAACACGACGAACTTCCGAGGATGCGCAGTAAGTTTTTCACTCGTGTTGAAGTCTGGACTGTCCCTAGTTGCTGGTTTGTGATACTTTATTGCTAAATTATAACCTTTTTCACCAGACATTGATGAATGTAGTGCAGAAACACCTGTATGTAGTGCCAATGCTGAGTGTGTGAACACCTTGGGATCTTACGAATGCACATGTAAAAAAGGATTCCAGGCCAATGGAACAACATGCGAAGGTGATGAAAAAGAAGACATCTTTAACAAGCAATATTGCACCAAAACTGAGAGAATTTCTTTACCTTTTCAGATTTCAACGAATGTTTTAATGGAATTTCGTGTGATGCCAATGCGGACTGTACCAACACTATTGGTTCCTACGAGTGCAACTGTAAAGAGGGATATGAAGGAGATGGGTTAAACTGCAGAAGTAATGAAAGGATATTATTTTAATATATAATTATTACTTCCGCTTCAAATCCCTTGCAACTCCTTGGCATCCCCGATTCTGGATCACTGGCCTTTCCCTTGATCTCAATCAAACTTTTTCGTGTATCTGTTTTTGATCACGATAAGAAAAATAAATTGTGCAGTGAATGTGTTCCTTTTCACATTATATTCTAATTGCCTTTTATTTAGTATTTTGTTATTACGCAATTCAGCTATGCCAGTAATGTTGAATAATCTATCTATCTATCTAGAACTCGGTACTGACTGTGACCCAGAATGCATCGGTAATACTGTTTGCGTGAAGACTGGAAACATAAGTCAATGCCAGTGTAAACAGGGATATGTACAACAGGGATCAACATGTGTAGGTAAGTAAAACAAACAAACAATTATGCAAACAAATAAACAAATTATGAACGTCAGTCCATGCACCAACTGAAACTAACACATCCGTATTTTTAGATCGCAACGAATGTGAAGACGGTTCTTTCTCATGCTCAAGCTATGCCCTGTGTACGAACACAGAGGGCTCGTATGTTTGTCGCTGTCTTAGGGGTTACTCAGGAGACGGCAAGACCTGCGAAGGTATGTTCTTGTCAAATATACAGTGATCTACGAAACGAATTTATTTTACAGTGTCAAAGAAGATTACATATAGCCAGAGGTTTTGGCATTTTTTTGAGTTTATTATGATATCTAGATCTAGGGTTTCATGTAAGACACGTTGTGGAGCAGAAAAAATGCATGTCCCAAAACGAATTATTTCTTTTGCCGCAAAACATGGCTGCCATAAAACTCCTAAAAGTTTTTCTGCTAACTTTTCTTTTCTCTTACTAATGCCAAGACATCGACGAGTGTGTGGATGATGGGGTGTGTGGTTCGAATGCTCTCTGCACCAATACCGAGGGATCCTATGTTTGTCGATGCTTGAAAGGGTACACTGGTGATGGAAGCACTTGTATAGGTATAGTATTAGAAGGATTTTGAATGTTTTTGAACGATTCTCAGCCGATGATGAGATGGTGGATGATGCATTTAATCCTTTTTGCCTAGATCTTGATGAATGTGCAGAAGGAAATCATTCTTGTTCAGGTGATGCCTTATGTAGCAACACCCTTGGATCATATGTTTGTCGCTGTTCAAGGGGCTTCTCTGGAGATGGAGTAACCTGCAATGGTTTGTTCCTTAATTATTTATACTTTTGATAAACATTCGTGTTTCTGATTGCAAATGGAATACCATCCTTTCGAACTCCACTCTATTTTCTTTTGCAGACGTAGACGAGTGTTCTTCCGGTGACAACACATGTGATGCTAACGCACTGTGCTCGAATACCGCTGGATCGTATGTCTGCCGTTGCAAGAAAGGTTACGAGGGAGACGGACAAATATGCAAAGGTATTTGGCGTGCAACAAATTTTGTTATATTTTGCAACCAAATTACCTTGAAGGTTGGGTTTCAGTGGCAAAATCCACGAAATATAGAATTCAGTAGAACTGTTCCTATTTCCCCAGACAAAGATGAGTGCGTACTTGAAGAGCAAGACTGTCACGTGAATGCTGAGTGTATCAATACAGAAGGCTCGTATAACTGTCGATGTATTCCTGGATACGAAGGCGATGGCAGAACATGTACAGGTAATATAGATTTGGATGTGTGCACCAACGCAAGAATTAGTCAGCACATTCATTAACACAGACAAAGAGATACTATTAAATGGAAATACCACCACAAATTGTTTCAAAAACATAACCAAAGAATTGCTGAATCAAAACAATTATCTGAGTAAGAAAACATTCTTTGCAGAAGCACAAATCCCAGGATCTCTTGTCTTAAGGACGTTCACGGGCAAATGAAGCTGTGATGTCATTTTTATGAAACTTGGCACACGATTTCTTCATTGTATTAGAGTTCTAAAAATGGAATAAAAAATGGGGGTCACCTTCTTCATTTCAGAGCTACAACTCGAGCAAAATTTTAAATCGACTATTTCTAAGAAAACAGCGGAAACTTTTTTCGTTCAATACTGCTGAAAAAGGACGTATATCACTATATGACAAAAAATTGTAGTATACATTTAAAGAAAATTGAAGAATGAGTTATTTTTAATATGTTATCAAAATAGCGCTCAGAAAGAATACGCAGTAACAATGCCCGCGAACGTCCTTAGGAGCTTTTTGATATGGTTTCTCACGCAATCCCGCGTCGCCCAAGTTCGAGCGAATCCATCATGAACAACCTTGTTTAAATTAATTCTGATTTATTTTTCTCACCAAGACATAAACGAATGTGAATCAGTTGCTGTGGATGGGTGTCCCGAAAACTCAATGTGCACCAACACAGAGGGATCATATGTTTGCCGATGTATGAAGGGATTCACTGGCGATGGAAGGACATGTTCAGGTTAGTATATTTGGTAGTACTTCTCTTCAGAATAACCGTCACTTTCCAATGTTTTGAAGTTGTAATGGGACCAATGTTCCATACTTTCTTTTATTGGAAAATATTTTCTTATTAAAATATTTCTATATATCATTATTTTGCAGACATTAATGAGTGTACGAGTGAAGACAACGACTGCAGTCCTGATGCTCTTTGTACTAACACTCGTGGTTCATATATCTGTCGATGTAAACGAGATTTCACTGGAGACGGGAAAACATGTGTTTGTAAGACAACATGAAATCTATACTTTTTTACAGGGTAACCTGTGAATTCAATTTTGAAGTCAATTTTGAATACTCTAGGAAATAGGGATTGCTGTAAGAGGGGGGGGGACTTTATTTATGTCACCTGAGAGTACCAAGGCAAAAACAGATTGATACGAATGAAATGGGGTCAGAAAATGGGTCAGAAAATGGGATATTTCAGGTGCAGAGTCTTTCATTTCAATTCTGAATTGCTTTTCTCTATGAATAGTTGCTTCGTCAGCATGTTTCCCAGAGTGTGGTGAAAATGCCGAGTGCCAACTCCAAGATGGTCGTCCACAGTGTGTCTGTAAACAAGGCTTTCAAGGTCCATCTTGTACTGGTAAGTACTCTTAATAACAACCACCACCATCATCACCACTAGTAGTACAAAAACAGGAACAATGACAAAAAACGTACAACTTACATTTTTGTTCCATTTTTTACAATTATTTTTTCCCCAGATATTGATGAGTGTGCGAATGGAGACAACGACTGTAGTCCTAATGCTCTTTGTTCTAATATTCCTGGTTCGTACGTCTGTCGATGTTTACGAGGATTCACTGGAGACGGGAAAACTTGTGTTGGTAAGAAATACAATTACATAATTCAATTACATGATAAGAGAGGGAATGAAATACAGCAATAAAGAAGAACATGTTTATGTTGAACTGACTATCCAATCAAAAGCTAAATGCAGCATGCTACTGATCTTTCCACTTCACATTGATTCCAGTTTGTCACCTCATAACTAGTCCAACAATCCCCCTACTCCAACGTTCACATCGGGTTAAACTGAAATACAACATTTTTTGTAGCCATAACAGTTGTTACAGAAAAACCACCAACGAAGGAGGCACAAAAGAAGTCTACTGTACAACCAATAACTACCGAAGAAATAACTGAACAACCAACCACTCGGGAAGAAGAGACTGAAAAGCCAACAACAGGAGAAAAGATAGTTCCAGTACCCGCTACTGTAGCACCTACGACTGGTGAGAAGACTGAACAGCCTATCACTGGAGAAGAAGAGACTGAAAAACCTACGACAGGAGAAAAGATAGGTCCAGTACCCGGTACTGTAGCACCTACAACTGGTGAGACGACTGAACAGCCTATCACTGGAGAAGAAGAGACTGAAAAACCTACGACAGGAGAAAAGATAAGTCCAGTACCCGCTACGGTAGCACCTACGACTGGTGAGAGGACTGAACAGCCTATCACTGGAGAAGAAGAGACTGAAAAACCTACCACAGGCAAAACGATAAGTCCAGTTCCCGCTACTGTAGCACCTACAACTGGTGAGAGGACTGAACAGCCTATCACTAGAGAAGAAGAGACTGAACAACCTACCACAGGAGAAAAGATAAGTCCAGTACCCGCTACTGTAGCACCTACGACTGGTGACAAGACTGAACAGCCTATCACTGGAGAAGAAGAGACTGAAAAACCTACCACAGCAGAAAAGATAAGTCCAGTACCCGCTACTGTAGCACCTACAACTGGTGAGAAGACTGAACAGCCTATCACTGGAGAAGAAGAGACTGAAAAACCTACGACAGAAGAAAAGATAAGTCCAGTACCCGCTACTGTAGCACCTACAACTGGTGAGAAGACTGAACAGCCTATCACTGGAGAAGAAGAGACTGAAAAACCTACGACAGAAGAAAAGATAAGTCCAGTACCCGCTACTGTAGCACCTACAACTGGTGAGAAGACTGAACAGCCTATCACTAGAGAAGAAGAGACTGAAAAACCTACGACAGGAGAAAAGATAAGTCCAGTACCCGCTACTGTAGCACCTACAACTGGTGAGAGGACTGAACAGCCTATCACTGGAGAAGAACAGACTGAAAAACCTACGACAGGAGAAAAGATAAGTCCAGTACCCGCTACTGTAGCACCTACAACTGGTGAGAAGACTGAACAGCCTACCACTGGAGAAAAGACAAGTCCAGTACCCGGTACTGTAGTACCTACGACTGGTGACAAGACTGAACAGCCTATCACTAGAGAAGAAGAGACTGAAAAACCTACGACAGGAGAAAAGATAGGTCCAGTACCCGGTACTGTAGCACCTACAACTGGTGAGACGACTGAACAGCCTATCACTGGAGAAGAAGAGACTGAAAAACCTACGACAGGAGAAAAGATAAGTCCAGTACCCGCTACGGTAGCACCTACGACTGGTGAGAGGACTGAACAGCCTATCACTGGAGAAGAAGAGACTGACAAGCCTACCACAGGAGAAAAGATAAGTCCAGTACCCGCTACTGTAGCACCTACGACTGGTGACAAGACTGAACAGCCTATCACTGGAGAAGAAGAGACTGAAAAACCTACCACAGCAGAAAAGATAAGTCCAGTGCCCTCTACTGTAGCACCCATGACTGGTGAGAAGACTGAACAGCCTATCACTGGAGAAGAAGAGACTGAAAAACCTACGACAGAAGAAAAGATAAGTCCAGTACCCGCTACTGTAGCACCTACAACTGGTGAGAAGACTGAACAGCCTATCACTGGAGAAGAAGAGACTGAAAAACCTACGACAGAAGAAAAGATAAGTCCAGTACCCGCTACTGTAGCACCTACAACTGGTGAGAAGACTGAACAGCCTATCACTAGAGAAGAAGAGACTGAACAATCTACCACAGGAGAAAAGATAAGTCCAGTACCCGCTACTGTAGCACCTACAACTGGTGAGAGGACTGAACAGCCTATCACTGGAGAAGAACAGACTGAAAAACCTACGACAGGAGAAAAGATAAGTCCAGTACCCGCTACTGTAGCACCTACAACTGGTGAGAAGACTGAACAGCCTACCACTGGAGAAAAGACAAGTCCAGTACCCGGTACTGTAGTACCTACGACTGGTGAGAGGACTGAACAGCCTATCACTGGCGAAGAAGAGACTGACAAGCCTACCACAGGAGAAAAGATAAGTCCAGTACCCGCTACTGTAGCACCTACGACTGGTGACAAGACTGAACAGCCTATCACTGGAGAAGAAGAGACTGAACAACCTACCACAGGAGAAAAGATAAGTCCAGTACCCGCTACTGTAGCACATACAACTGGTGAGAGGACTGAACAGCCTATCACTGGCGAGGAAGAGACTGACAAGCCTACCACAGGAGAAAAGATAAGTCCAGTACCCGCTACTGTAGCACCTACGACTGGTGACAAGACTGAACAGCCTATCACTGGAGAAGAAGAGACTGAAAAACCTACCACAGCAGAAAAGATAAGTCCAGTAACCGGTACTGCAGCACCTACAACTGGCGAGAAGACTGAACAGCCTACAACTGGAGAAAAGACAAGTCCAGTACCCGGTACTGTAGTACCTACGACTGGTGACAAGACTGAACAGCCTACCACTGGAGAAAAGACAAGTCCAGTACCCGGTACTGCAGTACCTACAACTGGTGAGAGGACTGAACAGCCTATCACTGGAGAAGAAGAGACTGAAAAACCTACCACAGGAGAAAAGATAACTCCAGTTCCCGGTAGTGTAGCACCTACAACTGGTGAGAAGACTGAACAGCCTATCACTGGAGAAGAAGAGACTGAAAAACCTACCACAGGAGAAAAGATAAGTCCAGTACCCGCTACTGTAGCACCTACAACTGGTGAGAGGACTGAACAGCCTATCACTGGAGAAGAAGAAGCTGAAAAACCTACTACAGGAGTAACAACTGAGAGATCAACTACTGGTAAAGTTGTTTTGCCTGTGAACTTGTGTGCTGAAGGGAAACATGACTGTCACCCGAACGCCGATTGTTTTGTCCGGGATAATGGTTATGTTTGCCGTTGCAAGGAGGGTTTTTCTGGCAATGGCACTCAGTGCAAAGGTAAATAAAGTTTTTAAAAAGAGAGGAAAAAGTAAACATGTTTAAGATAATATAACTGATAAATTTGTTACATGAGAAAGTAAAAGCTCTAGACATTCATGCATGAAAAAATCTAATATTCATTTTTTTGGGGTATTGCGCTTTGCCTTTTCTTATTTTCTTATATATTTGGTGTCGTTTCCGAAATCGTCGTTAAGCTAAGGCTTCCTTCTGTTTTTTTCATTTTTAGATCAAGATGAATGCGCTGACTTTACCAATGACTGTGATGAAAATGCAAATTGCATGAACACTTTAGGATCATATCGTTGTACCTGTAAGGCTGGTTACTCTGGAAACGGCTTTGTTTGCAAAGGTAATATCACCGGTATACAAATATCTCGTATTGTCTATAAATAATATACTAGGGCGTATCCTGGTGGAAATATAGGGTGGGTAGTCTTCAGGGATTGCCTCGGTACTCGCCCGAAAACTTCCATATCAAAACTATTAGTTTTTTGCACAAGATACGTTAGTCATGTTGAACATATAGCACTTCAAGATCCTTTCTTCACCAGATATTGACGAATGCAGCGCAGAAACACCCGTATGTAATACCAATGCTGAGTGTGTGAACACCTTGGGATCTTACGAATGCACATGTAAAAAAGGATTCCAGGGCAATGGAACAACATGCGAAGGTGATGAAAAAAAAGACATCTTTAACAAGCAATATTGCACCAAAACTGAGAGAATTTCTTTAACTTTTCAGATTTCAACGAATGTTTTAATGGAATTTCTTGTGATATCAATGCGGTCTGTATCAACACTATTGGCTCCTACGAGTGCAACTGTAAAGAGGGCTATGAAGGAGATGGAATTAATTGCAGAGGTAACGAAATGATATATTTTCAATATTACTTATTTATTTTTATTAGTGACGTAGGAGAGGAAGGGATTAGGGAGGGTAAACTCTTATCTCCTCACATGCTCGTTTCTATTACTGGTAGTATTTTATTTCTGAGCTCATATTTCGTGTGGTTTCTAATGGAAAATTTATTTCAATTAAAATCTTCTACATTTATTTATTATTTATTTGATTTTTTTATATGTCTTTTATTTCATGTTAGGACAATATAAAACCCTGTGCGTCAAAGTATATTTTGTATTTTGAAATTTAAAGAAAAATTGTGTACTGAGATCCATGTTTTGTTTTTCAGAACTTGGCACTAACTGTGATCCAGAATGCATCGGTAATACTGTTTGCGTGAAGACTGGAAACATAAGTCAATGCCAGTGTAAACAGGGATATGTACAACAGGGATCAACATGTGTAGGTAAGTAAAACAAACAAACAATTATACAAACCAATAAACAAATTATGAACGTCAGTCCATGCACCAACTGAAACTAACACATCCGTATTTTTAGATCGCAACGAATGTGAAGACGGTTCTTTCTCATGCTCAAGCAATGCCTTGTGTACGAACACAGAGGGCTCGTATGTTTGTCGCTGTGTCAAGGGTTACACAGGAGACGGCAAGACCTGCCAAGGTATGTTGGGCATAAGGCTGATTTCATAAATTAAAAGCAGCATACTGAATCAGGCTTCGCCTTCAAAACCAAGGGTTTGAGTAGTAATTAGTAAGGGGAGGAGGACACGCTGAAACGCCTTGGTGCCTAAATGGCGAGGGTGGTATATAGTCGATGCCCGTTTTGAGGCCACTCTCGTAAGCAACCAGCTGTAGTTACGACCACGATTTTGAAACCCTGTTTGCATTGCAGCTTAGGGAGCAAACAATTTTCCAATTTCTCGAGGTGGTCTCTTACGAGAGCTTCGACTGTATATCCAGAGATTTGAGTTACCAAAGGAGTAGCCTTGAAATTCCTGATTTTGCCCCACAACCGACATGGCTGTTATGAAACATCCTTTAAGTTTTCGTGATCATTTTTCTTACTAACATTTTGTCTTTTTCGATCCAAAGACATCAACGAATGTGTGGATGATGGGGTGTGTGGTTCGAATGCTCTCTGCAGCAATACCGAGGGATCCTATGTTTGTCGATGCTTAAAAGGGTACACTGGTGATGGAAGCACTTGTATAGGTATTGTATTAGAAGACTGTTCGATGTTGTTGAACGATCTCAGTCCATGTGACATGGTCGAGTCGTCCCTAGATTAGCCATTACATTGCATGTCAAAGCTTGTTGATATATATTTACTGTTTTCCTAGATCGTGACGAATGCGGAGACGAAAGTCATTCTTGTTCAAGTGCTGCTTTATGTAGCAACACCCTTGGATCATATGTTTGTCGCTGTTTAAGGGGCTTCTCGGGAGATGGAGTAACCTGCAATGGTTCGTTATTTACTATTTATACTGTTGATAATCAGTTTTAAATCTAAAACGTTTCATTCTTGTTACTGATTGCAAATGGCGCAAAATCCTTCTTAACTCCACTCTATTTTCTTTTACAGACATAGACGAATGCTCTACCGGTGACAACACATGCGATACTAACGCATTCTGCTCGAATACCGCTGGATCGTATGTCTGCCGTTGCAAGAAAGGTTTCAAGGGAGACGGACAAATATGTCAAGGTATGGAGAGAGCATACCTTTTAAATGCTGCATTTCGGTAGCAAATGCGCGAAATCTGGAATTTAGTAGAACTGTTCATATTTTTCCCAGACAAAGATGAATGCGTACTGGAAGAGCAAGACTGTCATGAGAATGCTGAGTGTATCAATACAGAAGGCTCGTATAACTGTCGATGTATTCCTGGATACGAAGGCGATGGCAGAACATGTACAGGTATAATTTGGATAATTTTGACAAATCATTGGTAGGAAATTTCGGAATACCGTTGTGGTCATTGACTACAACATCTTTTTCTGTAGGTATTTAGGAAAACAAGTACTGCGGTATATCGGGTTTTTTGTTGGGTCTAATGATTCGAAGATTTTCTCTATTTTCTCCTTTTTTGGTTTCCTTTGTCAAGTATTGGTATGAGACAGAAATTTAGAAAAGCCCTTCGCATGAGTGACCACAAAACAATGGCTCCAAGTCGAGGTTGAACTTGATAAAAACAGTAAATGTATGAACACATCAAGTCCAACCTCGACTTGGAGCCATTGTTTTGCGGTCACTAACGCAAATTTCGGCATGGTTTTCCTTGAAAAAAAGACCTTCTTTACCCAAAGTCAACGACCTCTACTTTATGATTGAAAAAAATTCCTTATCACTCCAAAAACTTAAAAGAGTTTATCAAGGAGTTGCTCGCACAGTCGTTTCTTGTTCAAACCTGGCACACAATGCAAAGCTGCCAAGCAATTAAGAGTTTGAGCAAAATAATAGTAATTGTTAGCAATCCAACTTATTTAATTTCATCGTAAAACTGTTCCAAACCCAGACATAAACGAGTGTGAATCAGTTGCTGTGGATGGGTGTCCCGAAAACTCAATGTGCACCAACACAGAGGGATCATATGTTTGTCGATGTATGAAGGGATTCACTGGTGATGGAAGGACATGTTCAGGTTGGTATATTTGGTAGTACTTCTTTTCAGATCATGATCACTTTGCAATTTTTAAAGTACCTATGACACGTCTGACAATATTCTCGGTATATATTCTACCTGAGAAGAGTTGACCAAATAAAATTTAATAGTTTAGGTGACACGCCTTGAAGTTATAAAGGTTTATTCTTGTCGTATGCTAATGATTGTCACGTCAGTTAATATGGTACTTGCTTCCCATTGCAAAACTATTTTTGTTATACAGCTATGAACGTATCTTTGAAATACAATTGGCAATTGACTTTTTTCTTTAGACATTGATGAGTGTGAGAATGGAGACAACGGTTGCAGTCCTAAAGCACTTTGTACTAACACTCGTGGTTCGTTTATCTGTCGATGTTTACGAGGATTCACTGGAGACGGGAAAACATGTGTTTGTAAGAAAACAATAAATCTAGTATAAAGCAATTCATTATTATTCATGTCGCCATGCAACGGGGATGGAATATCCTCAATGTTATGCATGAAAAGAATTGGAACTGTTTTTTATTTTTTCGTCAACCTACCTTACCGAAGCGCGCCAAAAACGAACCAAAAAGTATAATTAAAATGCATGACAAAAGGTGATCTTTCATATTGGTGTTCTCTTTCAATATAGCTGCTTCGTCAGCATGTTTCCCACAGTGCGATGAAAATGCCGAGTGCCAACTCCAAGATGGTCGTCCACAATGTGTCTGCAAAAAAGGCTTCCAAGGTCCATCGTGCACTGGTACGTTTTTTCCTACTACCCATAAGAACTACAACTAGCAGCAGCAGCAGCGAGAACTACAACATCAGCTGCAGTAAAAGGAATAACAACAACAATAATAACCTTTATTAGTATAAAAAAAAACTTCCAGCAACAATAGTTTTTGATTTTATGTGATTTTTCTTCCATTCTATCATTTTTTTCAATTCCTTTTTTTTCCAGATATTGATGAGTGTGCGAATGGAGACAACGGTTGCAGTCCTAATGCTCTTTGTAGTAACACTCCTGGTTCGTTTATCTGTCGATGTTTACGAGGATTCACTGGAGACGGGAAAACATGTGTTGGTAAGAAATAAAATTACGTACTTCAACTGCATGATTAGAGATGGGAATGAAATAAAAAGGAAAAGCGAAAGACAAGGTTTTCTTAAATAAGCCAGCCATAGGAAGCAAGGAAAAAGGCATAGCTCTAATAAGATATTTATATAATCTTAAATACAACTCACAAGAAACGATGTGCTTATCTGGGCCAACATGCTAATAAATCTGTTCACTTCGGATAGGATCCAGATTCCTTCGTAAATCATTAACGTTGTACATCTAGTCCAGATAAACAAGTTCAATAAACTAATATAAGTTTATTTTTATAGAAATAATAGAAATTACAGAAAGACCGACGAAAGAAGCGCAAAAAAAGACTACTTCAAGACCAACCACTGGTGCAAAAATAACTGAATATCCTACCACAGGAGAAAAGACAGGTCCAGTACCCGGTACTGTAGCACCTACATCTGGTGAGAAGACGGAACAGCCTACCACTGGAGAAGTAGAGACTGAACAACCTACCACTGTAGAAAAGATGACTCCAGTACCCGATACTGTAGCACCTACGACTTCTGAGAAGAGAGAACAGCCTACCACTGGAGAAGAAGAGACTGAACAACCTACAACTGGAGAAAAGATAAGTCCAGTACCCGCTACTGTAGCACCTACAACTGGTGAGAAGACCGAACAGCCTATCACTGGAGAAGAAGAGACCGACAAGCCTACCACTGGAGAAAAGATAAGTCCAGTACCCGCTACTGTAGCACCTACAGCTGGTGAGAAGACAGAACAGCCTACCACTGGAGAAGAAGAGACAGAACAGCCTACCACTGGAGAAGAAGAGACTGAACAACCTACCACTGGAGAAAAGATAAGTCCAGTACCCGCTACTGTAGCACCTACAACTGATGAGAAGACTAAACAACCTACCACTGGAGAAGAAGAGACTGAAAAACCTACCACTGGAGAAAAGATAAGTCCAGTACCCGCTACTGTAGCACCTACAACTGGTGAGAAGACAGAACAGCCTACCACTGGAGAAAAGATAAGTCCAGTACCAGCTACTGTAGCACCTACAACTGGTGAGAAGACTGAACAGCCTATCACTGGAGAAGAAGAGACTGACATGCCTACCACAGGAGAAAAGATAAGTCCAGTACCCGGTACTGTACCACCTACGACTGGTGAAAAGACTGAACAGCCTACCACTGGAGAAGAAGAGACTGACAAGCCTACCACTGGAGAAAAGATAAGTCCAGTACCAGCTACTGGAGCACCTACTACTGGTGAGAAGACTGAACAGCCTATTACTGGAGAAGAAGAGACTGACAAGCCTACCACAGGAGAAAAGATAATTCCAGTACCCGGTACTGTAGCACCTACGACTGGTGAGAAGACAGAACAGCCTACCACTGGAGAAGAAGAGACTGAACAACCTACCACTGGGGAAAAGATAAGTCCAGTACCCGCTACTTTAGCACCTACAACTGGTGAGAAGACTGAACAGCCTACCACTGGAGAAGAAGAGACTGAACAACCTACCACTGGAGAAAAAATAAGTCCAGTACCCGCTACTGTAGCACCTACGACTGGTGAAAAGACTGAACAGCCTACCACTGGAGAAGAAGAGACTGACAAGCCTACCACTGGACAAAAGATAAGTCCAGTACCAGCTACTGTAGCACCTACTACTGGTGAGAAGACCGAACAGCCTGTCACTGGAGAAGAGACTGAAAAGCCTTCCACAGGAGACAAGATAAGTCCAGTACCCGCTACTGTAGTACCTACAACTGGTGAGAAGACCGAACAGCCTATCACTGGAGAAGAGACTGAAAAGCCTACCACAGGAGACAAGATAAGTCCAGTACCCGCTACTGTAGCACCTACAACTGGTGAGAAGACCGAGAAGCCTATCACTGGAGAAGAGACTGAAAAGCCTACCACAGGAGTAGTAATTGGGAAACCAACCACTTCTGAAGTAATAACTGAGAGACCAACCACTGGTAAAGTTGTTTTGCCTGTGAACTTGTGTGCTGAAGGGAAACATGATTGTCACCCGAACGCCGATTGTTTTGTCCGGGATAATGGTTATGTTTGCCGTTGTAAAGAGGGTTTTGCTGGCAATGGCACTCAGTGCAAAGGTAAATGAAATGTTTAAATGGTAAATGTTTAAGATAAGATAACTGATAAATTTGTTATACGAGAAAGTGAAAGCTCTAGACATTCAAGAACAAATCTGATATTCATTTTTTGGGGGTATTGCGCTTCGCTTTTTCTTAACATAAATGGAAGTTTTTACAACATTATTAAAAATTTATATTCAAAGTCATCATGCTACAATAAATTAGGTTGTAATCGCACAAAGACTTTTAAATATGCACGTGGCGTTCGTCAAGGCTGCATATTGAGTCCTTTACTTTTCAATCTCTATTTGAATGACTTATCTTTACTACTTGATGAGACATTTAGAACAGATCCAATTTTTTTACCAAATGGAAATAAGCTCACATCACTTATGTATGCTGATGATTTAGTATTATTATCAAAGTCGAAAGAAGGTTTGCAAAATTGCATTAATTCTGTAACAAGTTTTTGCACAAAATGGCAAATGACAATCAATGAGAAAAAATCAAAAGTTATGATTTTCTCTAAGAAAACTCTCAAAAAGTCTAAACAACACTCTTTCACGTTACAAAACAATCCACTCGAGACCGTCAAGGAATACACTTACTTAGGAGTTAAGTTAACTTCAACGGGTAACTTTGACGACGCTCATTTACTTCAATCGAGAGAAAACCTTTACATGCTTTCTTTAGGATCAATCGCACAGTTGATTTTACAAAACTTAAAGCACAACAGGCCAATAAACTTTTTGATTGTATGGTATCTCCAATCCTTACGTATGCTAGTGAAGTATGGGGAGTTTATCGAAAACATGAATTTGAGAAGTGGGAAAAAATTCAAACAGAAAAAGTAAATTTACGTTTTTGTAAATATTATTTAGGAGTTAGTAGTAAAGCTTCGAACATAGCCTGTCGGGCTGAATTAGGTAGATTTCCTTTAAAAATATTTATCGACAGATTGATACTTAAATATTTTAATCATCTAATTAGCTTGCCCGATTCTTCATTCGCTAAACAAGCGTTTTTCATGTCAAAATCTTTACACGAGAAACATAAACCTTGTTATCATACGCATCTACTTTCAATGTTAAGATCGTACAACATAGACGTTTCAAACAGACTGACTAATCCCATTACTAACGTCACTCTTCAACAATATAACGAATTAATGAAAAAACATTATATTAAGGCATGGAAATCTAATTTAGAAAAATCAAGAAAATTAGAAGTATATAATTCAATAAAGAAAACCTATGAAACAGAAGATTACTTAAATACTATACAAAACTTTGATCAGCGAAGATATTTCACAAAATTAAGAATTAGTAATCATAAATTAGCTATAGAGACAGGAAGATATGGAAAACAAAGGGTGGAAGTCGAACAGAGACTTTGCATCTTTTGTAATCATAATCAAATCGAAACAGAAGAACATATGCTATTAAAATGTTCTCTGTATTCAAATTTAAGATCAAATCTATGCAACAAGTTGACTGACCTAATAGATATAAATAATTTAGATATTTCAACTTTACTAAGTTCTAAAAATCAAGCTCTTTATTACGTGTCTAAATTCATTTTGAAAGCTTTTGAACTTAATAAATATAAAAAAAATAATATAATTTAATCAGAATTTATTCATGGTAAATATGATTAGTCCGAAGTTCAAAAGCAAAATCATATTGATATATTTTAGTCAACTATTGTAATTCAATCAATTTGTAATTATCTATAGAGTTAACGTTTATGTTATATCACAATACTTTAGCAATACCTGTAAATTCATAGGTCATGCCAATAAAGTTATCTATCTATTTTATTATATCTTTGGTGTCCTTTCCGAAATCGTTGTTAAGCTAAGGGCTCCTTCTGTTTTATTTATTTTTTAGATCAAGATGAATGCGCTGACTTTACCAATGACTGTGATGAAAATGCAAATTGCATGAACACTTTAGGATCATATCGTTGTACCTGTAAGGCTGGTTACTCTGGAAACGGCTTTGTTTGCAAAGGTAATATCACCGGTATACAAATATCTCGTATTGTCTATAAATAATATACAAGGGTGTATCCTGGTGGAAATATAGGGTGGGTGGTCTTCAGGGATTGCCTCGGTACTCGCCCGAAAACTTCCATATCAAAACTATTAGTTTTTTGCTCAAGTCATGTTGAACATATAGCACTTCAAGATCATTTCTTCACCAGATATCGATGAATGTAGTGCAGAAACACCTGTATGTAGTGCCAATGCTGAGTGTGTGAACACCTTGGGATCTTACGAATGCACATGTAAAAAAGGATTCCAGGCCAATGGAACAACATGCGAAGGTGATGAAAAAGAAGACATCTTTAACAAGCAATATTGCACCAAAACTGAGAGAATTTCTTTAACTTTTCAGATTTCAACGAATGTTTTAATGGAATTTCTTGTGATATCAATGCGGTCTGTATCAACACTATTGGCTCCTACGAGTGCAACTGTAAAGAGGGCTATGAAGGAGATGGAATTAATTGCAGAGGTAACGAAATGATATATTTTCAATATTACTTATTTATTTTTATTAGTGACGTAGGAGAGGAAGGGATTAGGGAGGGTAAACTCATCTCCTCACATGCTCGTTTCTATTACTGGTAGTATTTTATTTCTGAGCTCATATTTCGTGTGGTTCCTAATGGAAAATTTATTTCAATTAAAATCTTCTACATTTATTTATTATTTATTTGATTTTTTTATATGTCTTTTATTTCATGTTAGGACAATATAAAACCCTGTGCGTCAAAGTATATTTTGTATTTTGAAATTTAAAGAAAAATTGTGTACTGAGATCCATGTTTTGTTTCCAGAACTTGGCACTAACTGTGATCCAGAATGCATCGGTAATACTGTTTGCGTGAAGACTGGAAACATAAGTCGATGCCAGTGTAAACAGGGATATGTACAACAGGGATCAACATGTGTAGGTAAGTAAAACAAACAAACTTCGATTAAACAAACAAAGAAACAAATTATGAACGACAGTCCATACACCAGCTGAAACTAAGACATCCGTATTTTTAGATCAAAACGAATGTGAAGACGGTTCTTTCTCATGCTCAAGCAATGCCTTGTGTACGAACACAGAGGGCTCGTATGTTTGTCGCTGTGTCAAGGGTTACACAGGAGACGGCAAGACCTGCCAAGGTATGTTGGGCATAAGGCTGATTTCATAAATTAAAAGCAGCATACTGAATCAGGCTTCGCCTTCAAAACCAAGGGTTTGAGTAGTAATTAGTAAGGGGAGGAGGACACGCTGAAACGCCTTGGTGCCTAAATGGCGAGGGTGGTATATAGTCGATGCCCGTTTTGAGGCCACTCTCGTAAGCAACCAGCTGTAGTTACGACCACGATTTTGAAACCCTGTTTGCATTGCAGCTTAGGGAGCAAACAATTTTCCAATTTCTCGAGGTGGTCTCTTACGAGAGCTTCGACTGTATATCCAGAGATTTGAGTTACCAAAGGAGTAGCCTTGAAATTCCTGATTTTGCCCCACAACCGACATGGCTGTTATGAAACATCCTTTAAGTTTTCGTGATCATTTTTCTTACTAACATTTTGTCTTTTTCAATCCAAAGACATCAACGAATGTGTGGATGATGGGGTGTGTGGTTCGAATGCTCTCTGCAGCAATACCGAGGGATCCTATGTTTGTCGATGCTTAAAAGGGTACACTGGTGATGGAAGCACTTGTATAGGTATTGTATTAGAAGACTGTTCGATGTTGTTGAACGATCTCAGTCCATGTGACATGGTCGAGTCGTCCCTAGATTAGCCATTACATTGCATGTCAAAGCTTGTTGATATATATTTACTGTTTTCCTAGATCGTGACGAATGCGGAGACGAAAGTCATTCTTGTTCAAGTGCTGCTTTATGTAGCAACACCCTTGGATCATATGTTTGTCGCTGTTTAAGGGGCTTCTCGGGAGATGGAGTAACCTGCAATGGTTCGTTATTTACTATTTATACTGTTGATAATCAGTTTTAAATCTAAAACGTTTCATTCTTGTTACTGATTGCAAATGGCGCAAAATCCTTCTTAACTCCACTCTATTTTCTTTTACAGACATAGACGAATGCTCTACCGGTGACAACACATGCGATACTAACGCATTCTGCTCGAATACCGCTGGATCGTATGTCTGCCGTTGCAAGAAAGGTTTCAAGGGAGACGGACAAATATGTCAAGGTATGGAGAGAGCATACCTTTTAAATGCTGCATTTCGGTAGCAAATGCGCGAAATCTGGAATTTAGTAGAACTGTTCATATTTTTCCCAGACAAAGATGAATGCGTACTGGAAGAGCAAGACTGTCATGAGAATGCTGAGTGTATCAATACAGAAGGCTCGTATAACTGTCGATGTATTCGTGGATACGAAGGCGATGGCAGAACATGTACAGGTATAATTTGGATAATTTTGACAAATCATTGGTAGGAAATTTCGGAATACCGTTGTGGTCATTGACTACAACATCTTTTTCTGTAGGTATTTAGGAAAACAAATACTGCGGTATATCGGGTTTTTTGTTGGGTCTAATGATTCGAAGATTTTCTCTATTTTCTCCTTTTTTGGTTTCCTTTGTCAAGTATTGGTATGAGACAGAAATTTAGAAAAGCCCTTCGCATGAGTGACCACAAAACAATGGCTCCAAGTCGAGGTTGAACTTGATAAAAACAGTAAATGTATGAACACATCAAGTCCAACCTCGACTTGGAGCCATTGTTTTGCGGTCACTAACGCAAATTTCGGCATGGTTTTCCTTGAAAAAAAGACCTTCTTTACCCAAAGTCAACGACCTCTACTTTATGATTGAAAAAAATTCCTTATCACTCCAAAAACTTAAAAGAGTTTATCAAGGAGTTGCTCGCACAGTCGTTTCTTGTTCAAACCTGGCACACAATGCAAAGCTGCCAAGCAATTAAGAGTTTGAGCAAAATAATAGTAATTGTTAGCAATCCAACTTATTTAATTTCATCGTAAAACTGTTCCAAACCCAGACATAAACGAGTGTGAATCAGTTGCTGTGGATGGGTGTCCCGAAAACTCAATGTGCACCAACACAGAGGGATCATATGTTTGTCGATGTATGAAGGGATTCACTGGTGATGGAAGGACATGTTCAGGTTGGTATATTTGGTAGTACTTCTCTTCAGATCATGATCCCTTTGCAATTTTTAAAGTACCTATGACACATCTGACAATATTCTCGGTATATATTCTACCTGATAAGAGTTGACCAAATAAAATTTAATAGTGCAGGTGATACGCCTTGAAGTTATAAAGGTTTATTCTTGTCGTATGCTAATGATTGTCACGTCAGTTAATATGGTACTTGCTTCCCATTGCAAAACTATTTTTTTTTATACAGCTATGAACGTATCTTTGAAATACAATTGGCAATTGACTTTTTTCTTTAGACATTGATGAGTGTGCGAATGGAGACAACGGTTGCAGTCCTAAAGCACTTTGTACTAACACTCGTGGTTCGTTTATCTGTCGATGTTTACGAGGATTCACTGGAGACGGGAAAACATGTGTTTGTAAGAAAACAATAAATCTAGTATAAAGCAATTCATTATTATTCATGTCGCCATGCAACGGGGATAGAATTACCTTAATGTTATGCATGAAAAAAGCGCGCCAAAAACGAACCAAAATGTATGATTAAAGTAAAGTACATGACAAAAGGTGATCTTTCATATTGGTGTTCTCATTCAATATAGCTGCTTCGTCAGCATGTTTCCCACAGTGCGATGAAAATGCCGAGTGCCAACTCCAAGATGGTCGTCCACAATGTGTCTGCAAAAAAGGCTTCCAAGGTCCATCGTGCACTGGTACGTTTTTTCCTACTACCCATAAGAACTACAACTAGCAGCAGCAGCAGCGAGAACTACAACATCAGCTGCAGAAAAAGGAATAACAACAACAATAATAACCTTTATTAGTACAAAAAAAATTCCAACAACAATAGTTTTTGATTTTATGTGATTTTTCTTCCATTCTATCATTTTTTTCAATTCCTTTTTTCCAGATATTGATGAGTGTACGAGTGAAGGCAACGACTGCGGTCCTAATGCTCTTTGTTCTAACACTCCTGGTTCGTATATCTGTCGATGTTTACGAGGATTCACTGGAGACGGGAAAACATGTGTTGGTAAGTAATATAATTACGTACTTCAATTGCATGATTAGAGATGGGAATGAAATAAAGAGGAAAAAAGAAAAGGCACAGCTCTAATGAGATATTTATATAATCTTACTTCCAACCCACAAGAAACGATGTGGTTCGTTTTCAATAAACTAAGTACAAAATTATTTTTATAGAAATAATAGAAATTACCGAAAGACCCACGAAAGAAGCGCAAAAAAAGACTACTTCAAGACCAAC
The DNA here is from genome assembly GCA_023349425.1 of Anthopleura sola. NCBI lineage: Eukaryota > Metazoa > Cnidaria > Anthozoa > Actiniaria > Actiniidae > Anthopleura > Anthopleura sola. Next base: position 6,335,817 of record JALHLI010000013.1, read on the forward strand.
CACTGGTGCAAAAACAACTGAATATCCTACCACAGGAGAAAAGACAGGCCCAGTACCCGGTACTGTAGTACCTACAACTAGTGAGAAGACTGAACAGCCTATCACTGGAGAAGAAGAGACTGACAAGCCTACCACAGGAGAAAAGATAAGTCCAGTACCCGCTACTGTAGCACCTACAACTGGTGAGAAGACTGAACAGCCTATCACTGGAGAAGAAGAGACTGACAAGCCTACCACTGGAGAAAAGATAAGTCCAGTACCCGCTACTGTAGTACCTACAACTGGTGAGAAGACTGAACAGCCTATCACTGGAGAAGAAGAGACTGACGAGCCTACCACTGGAGAAAAGATAAGTCCAGTACCCGCTACTGTAGCACCTACAACTGGTGAGAAGACTGAACAGCCTATCACTGGAGAAGAAGAGACTGACAAGCCTACCACTGGAGAAGAAGAGACTGAGAAACCTACCACAGGAGAAAAGATAAGTCCAGTTCCCGCTACTGTAGCACCTACAACTGGTGAGAAGACTGAACAGCCTATCACTGGAGAAGAAGAGACTGAGAAGCCTACCACTGGAGAAAAGATAAGTCCAGTACCCGCTACTGTAGTACCTACAACTGGTGAGAAGACTGAACAGCCTATCACTGGAGAAGAAGAGACTGACGAGCCTACCACTGGAGAAAAGATAAGTCCAGTACCCGCTACTGTAGCACCTACAACTGGTGAGAAGACTGAACAGCCTATCACTGGAGAAGAAGAGACTGACAAGCCTACCACTGGAGAAGAAGAGACTGAGAAACCTACCACAGGAGAAAAGATAAGTCCAGTTCCCGCTACTGTAGCACCTACGACTGGTGAGAAGACTGAACAGCCTATCACTGGAGAAGAAGAGACTGACAAGCCTACCACAGGAGAAAAGATAAGTCCAGTACCCGCTACTGTAGCACCTACAACTGGTGAGAAGACTGAACAGCCTATCACTGGAGAAGAAGAGACTGACAAGCCTACAACAGGAGAAACGATAAGTCCAGTACCCGCTACTGTAGCACCTACAACTGGTGAGAAGACTGAACAGCCTATCACTGGAGAAGAAGAGACTGACAAGCCTACCACTGGAGAAAAGATAAGTCCAGTACCAGGTACTGTAGCACCTACAACTGGTGATAAGACCGAACAACCTACCACTGGAGAGAAGACAGGTCCAGTGCCCTCTACCGTAGCACCTACGACTGGTGAGAAGACTAAACAGCCTACAACTAGAGAAGAAGGGACTGAGAAGCCTAGCACTGGAGAAAAGATAAGTCCAGTACCCGCTACTGTAGCACCTACGACTGGTGACAAGACTGAGCAGCCTATCACTGGAGAAGAAGAGACTGAACAACCTACCACAGGAGAAAAGATAAGTCCAGTACCCGCTACTGTAGCACATACAACTGGTGAGAAGACTGAACAGCCTATCACTGGAGAAGAAGAGACTGAAATGCCTACCACAGGAGAAAAGATAAGTCCAGTACCAGGTACTGTAGCACCTACAACTGGTGATAAGACTGAACAGCCTATCACTGGAGAAGAAGAGACTGACAAGCCTACAACAGGAGAAAAGATAAGTCCAGTACCCGCTACTGTAGCACCTACAACTGGTGAGAAGACTGAACAGCCTATCACTGGAGACGAAGAGACTGACAAGCCTACCACTGAAGAAAAGATAAGTCCAGTACCCGCTACTGTAGCACCTACGACTGGTGAGAAGACTGAACAGCCTACCACTGGAGAAGAAGAGACTGAACAACCTACCACTGAAGAAAAGATAAGTCCAGTACCCGCTACTGTAGCACCTACAACTGGTGAGAAGACTGAACAGCCTATCACTGGAGAAGAAGAGACTGAACAGCCTACCACAGGAGAAAAGACAGGTCCAGTACCCGCTACTGTAGCACCTACAACTGGTGAGAAGACTGAACTGCCTTTAACTAGAGAGGAAGAGACTGACAAGCCTACCACTACAGAAACGATAAGTCCAGTACCCGCTACTGTAGCACCTACAACTGGTGAGAAGACTGAAGAGCCTATCACTGGAGAAGAAGAGACTGAACAACCTACAACGGGAGAAAAGATAAGTCCAGTACCCGCTACTGTAGCACCTACAACTGGTGAGAAGACTGAACAACCTGTAACTGGAGAACAAGAGACTGAACAACCTACAACGGGAGAAAAGATAAGTCCAGTACCCGCTACTGTAGCACCTACAACTGGTGAGAAGACTGAAGAGCCTATCACTGGAGAAAAGATAAGTCCAGTACCCGCTACTGTAGCACCTACAACTGGTGAGAAGACTGAAGAGCCTATCACTGGAGAAGAAGAGACTGAAGAACCTACAACGGGAGAAAAGATAAGTCCAGTACCCGCTACTGTAGCACCTACAACTGGTGAGAAGACTGAACAGCCTATCACTAGAGAAGAAGGGACTGAACAACCTACAACGGGAGAAAAGATAAGTCCAGTACCCGCTACTGTAGCACCTACAACTGGTGAGAAGACTGAAGAGCCTATCACTGGAGAAGAAGAGACTGAAGAACCTACAACGGGAGAAAAGATAAGTCCAGTACCCTCCACGACTGCTGAGAAGACCGAACAGACTCCCACGAAAACAATTAAGACTCCTAAAACAAGTAAGTTAATTGAAGTTTTTTTATGTTTTAGTATATATTTTGAAAAAGTTATCGACTTAATTTTAGTCTATTTTAGTAGTTTTCTTCGCAGAGATAAGGAATGTTTAATTCCACGTATTTCATTTAGGCATTATCACCGAAGGAACGCAAACACCTCCGCCCCAGAAAGAAGTAACTACAACCACAGTAACCGCAAAACCAATCACTGCTGAAGTAGAAACTGATAAACCAACCACTGCTGTAATAACTGAGAGACCAACCACTGGTAAAGTTGTTTTGCCTGTGAACTTGTGTGCTGAAGGGAAAAATGATTGTCACCCGAACGCCGATTGTTTTGTCCGGGATAATGGTTATGTTTGCCGTTGTAAAGAGGGTTTTGCTGGCAATGGCACTCATTGCAAGGGTAAAAGGACCTTCAGATTTTTATTAAAAGATATATGATAATATGATTCCCGTTGGATTTTGGTTTTTCACTGGCGCAAGTCAAAAACATAAAAGGTACCGACTGATTAGTTTTGATTGACGGCAGCGAAAAACCAATTTCACAATAAGCCTTTGAAATGTCTGATTTCGCAGAATAATGAGAATCGCAGTAACGTCTGTCATCGCGAATTTTATTTGGTATCCTTTATTATTGAATCACGAGAACATGGTCACGCTAATGCTTTCTTCTGTTTCTTTAGATCAAGATGAATGCGCTGACTTTACCAATGACTGTGATGAAAATGCAAAGTGCATGAACACTTTAGGATCATATCGCTGTACCTGTACGGCTGGTTACTTTGGCAACGGCTTTGTTTGTCAAGGTAATGTAATGGGTCATACCTCGTTTATACAAATAGTGCGTATGGGGTTTGATGAGAAAAGCTTATTATTCTCCTATCCCTATTTTACCTCGGTTATACAAATAGTGCGTATGGGGTTTGATGAGAAAGGCTTATTATTCTCCAATCCCTATTTTGTTTTTATATGATGACGCAGTGTTTCATTACGGAAAATCGCAAATATAAAGATATGTTCAAATCTCATATCAGGGATGGATCCAGGGTTTTGGTTGAGGGGGGGAGGGGGGTATATTCCGTCCAAAAAGAATATTAAAAAACCTCCATTCTAAAATTAATGCAATTTTTCACCAGATATCGATGAATGCCGCGCAGAAACACCCGTATGTAGTGCCAATGCTGAGTGTGTGAACACCTTGGGATCTTACGAATGCACATGTAAAAAAGGATTCCAGGGCAATGGAACAACATGCGAAGGTGATGTAAAAGAAGACATCTTTAACAAGCAATATTGCACCAAAACTGAGAGAATTTCTTTTACTTTTCAGATTTCAACGAATGTTTTAATGGCATTATGTGTGGTGTCAATGCGGTCTGTATCAACACTATTGGCTCCTACCAGTGCAACTGTAAAGAGGGATATGAAGGAGATGGAATAAACTGCAGAGGTAACGAAATGATATTGTAATTTTTGTATACATTATTTTAACTTCTGAGGTAACTGAGAGGTATTAGGAGGATGAACTTCCCTTTCATCAATTTCTGTTTCATTTCTATTTCATTATTGCCGGATTTCGAAACGAAATTGTATTATATGTTTGGTGAACAAAAATCATTTACGTTATTTTGTCGATGACGAACCCTGAATTTCGCGGGACATTCATCCAAAATAAGAGCATGGCCCCCTTCTTCCGCTGTTCTGGTTCTTTCGCCTCCCTCTTTCTCCTTCTTAATCCCCAAATCAAACTACCTCGTGCATTTTGTATTTTCAATAAGAGGAAAATGTTAAGTTAAATGTATTCTTTTCCAGAACTCAGTAGCGACTGTGACCCAGAATGCACCGGTAATACTGTTTGCGTGAAGACTGGAAACATAAGTCGATGCCAGTGTAAACAGGGATATGTACAACAGGGATCAACATGTGTAGGTAAGAAAAAAAAAAAACATACCAACACACAGACCTATTTGAGAACACTTTCAATAACACATCCCTATTTTTAGATCGCAACGAATGTGAAAACGGTACTCACTCATGTTCAAGAAATGCCATGTGTGCGAACACAGAGGGCTCGTATGTTTGTCGCTGTCTTAGGGGTTACTCAGGAGACGGCAAGACCTGCGAAGGTATCTTTTGGTTGTGTTAATTTTTCTCTCGACTTATTCTATTTTAAGTTAATCTTTTTGTTGTCTTTTCAATCCAAAGACATCGACGAGTGTGTAGATGATGGGGTGTGTGGTTCGAATGCTCTCTGCACCAATACCGAGGGATCCTATGTTTGTCGATGCTTGAAAGGGTACACTGGTGATGGAAGCACTTGTATAGGTATAGTATTAGAAGACTGTTCGATGTTACTGATCCATCTCATCCCAAAAGCCCATTTCCAACTTCGTTCTTCAATGTATTGCGTTGCACTCCAGTGATGTCATTCTCAGATTGTCTTTATTGATACTCAAATTTAGATTTTTGGAAACAGGTGGAAAAAGCCATTTGGGAGAGTCCCTACAAGGCTGACATCGTTGTGAGATTTGCCATGAGTGGATTCCTACTTGCCAATTCCCCACTAACATCAACAAATTATACTTCCTACCCACTGTTTCATCAAATGCACATTATCCTATTCGTCCTCTATGTATTCACCTTTCAAAGCTCTATCGTGATCGTACCACCCTACAGATAGGTAGCTAGAATGAAAAATCAAATTTCAATTCCCAGCGCTTTAATATATGCGAAATGTTTGTTACGTTACACTATGTTTACTCTTTTTTTTAGATCGTGACGAATGTGCAGACGGAACTCATTCTTGTTCAAGTTATGCCTTATGTAGCAACACCCTTGGATCATATGTTTGTCGCTGTTTAAGGGGCTTCTCGGGAGATGGAGTAACCTGCAATGGTTCGTTATTTACTATTTATACTATTGTGTTTTAAGTTAAGTTTATATAATCATTATCCGTGTGAATTGAAAATAAGGTATCATATTTTCATGCTTCATTATTTTATTTTTTTCTTTTGCAGACGTAGACGAGTGTTCTACCGGTGACAACACATGTGACACCAACGCATTCTGCTCGAATATCGCTGGATCGTATGTCTGCCGTTGCAAGAAAGGTTACGAGGGAGACGGACAAATATGTCAAGGTATGGAGAGAGCATACATTTTAAAGGCTGGATTTCAGTAGCAAATGCGCGAAATATGGAATTAAGTAGAATTGTTCATATTTTTCCCAGACAAAGATGAGTGCGTACTTGAAGAGCAAGAATGTCACGAGAATGCTGAGTGTATCAATACAGAAGGCTCGTATAACTGTCGATGTATTCCTGGATACGAAGGCGATGGCAGAACATGTACAGGTATAATTTGGTCCTGTACATATTCAGGGAATCAAGGGTGGTATAATAGCAGTACACTCACATGTCACATCTATTATTGCAATTCGTCCATTCGTGGCTGATCGAAAGACCCTACACAAACTTATTGTCTTCTACTTAATGTGTGTGAAAATTTCCTTCTCACCGCAAAAATACAAATATTTTTTTTATCAAAAAGTTTCATCAAGACGTTTGTCGTCCATCCCTGACAAAACACAAAGTCACTGCGCAAACCTTCGCGCAAAACAATAGTTACGCTAACCAATTCAATTTTTTTCCTATTATTTGAAAATACTTTCGAAATCCAGACATAAACGAGTGTGAATCAGCTGCTGTAGATGGGTGTCCCGAAAACTCAATGTGCACCAACACAGAGGGATCATATGTTTGTCGATGTATGAAGGGATTCACTGGTGATGGAAGGACATGTTCAGGTTAGTATATTTGGTAGTACTTCTTTTCAGAATTTTTGTCTCTTTCCCATGCTTCAAAGTTTTAATGTGGTACATATCTGATCTTTTCAATTTGTTCTAGTTTCTTTTTCATCTTGTAAAAGTATTGAAACGTTTTTGCCTTTTTCCCCAGACATTGATGAGTGTACGAGTGAAGACAACGACTGCAGTCCTAATGCTCTTTGTACTAACACCCTTGGTTCATATATCTGTCGATGTAAACGACTATTCACTGGAGACGGGAAAACATGTGTTGGTAAGATAACATTAAAGTCTTAATAGTTTCCATAGTCTAAATAATGTAAAGAACAATTCAGTAGTAATCATAACGATGCAGATAATTAAAGGGGTTCACGAAAGGAGATATATTTATCTTTGGTATTCTCTGTGAACAGATGCTTCCTCAGTATGTTTCCCAGAGTGTGGTGAAAATGCCGAATGCCAACTCCAAGATGGTCGTCCACAGTGTGTCTGTAAACAAGGCTTCCAAGGTCCATCCTGCACAGGTACGTTTTTTTCTCGTGCACCTAAAACCTGCAACTAGGAACAGCAGCAGCAGCAGTAGCAACGACAACAACATCACCCACAGCGGCAGCAGCAGAAGCAGCGACAACAACATCAGCCACAGCGGCAGCACCAGCAGCAGCGACAACAACATCAGCCACAGCGGCAGCAGCAACAGCAGTGACAACAACAACCACCCACAGCGGCAGAAGCAGCAGCAGCGACAACAACATCAGCCACAGCGGCAGCAGCAGCAGCGACAACAACATCAGCCACAGCGGCAGCAGCAGCAGCGACAACACCATCACCCACAGCGGCAGCAGCAGCAGTAGTGACAACAATCACAGCCATTAAAATTACAAGAACAACGAATGACAAAAAGTGTGACGACAACAACATCAACCACGACAACGATGACGAATTCTTTTTGTTTTTATGTGATTTTTCTTTCATTCTGTCATTTTTTTAAATTCCTTTTTTCCAGACATTAATGAGTGTACAAGTAGAGACAACGACTGTAGTCCTAATGCTCTTTGTAGTAACACTCCTGGCTCTTTTATCTGTCGATGTTTACGAGGATTCACTGGAGACGGGAAAACATGTGTTGGTAAGAAATATAATTACGTACTTCAATTGCATAATCAGAAAGGGAATGAAATAAAGAGGAAAAAAGAAAAGGCATAGCTCTAATGAGATATTTATATCATATTACATGCTCACAAGAAGCGATGTGCTTCTGATAGGATCCAGATTCCTTCGTAAATCACTAACGTTGTACAGCTAGTGCAGATAAACAAGTTCAATAAACTAAGTACAAAATTATTTTTATAGAAATAATAGAAATTACAGAAAGACCCACCAAAGAAGCGCAAAAAAAGACTACTTCACGGCCAACCACTGATGCAAAAATAACTGAATATCCTACCACAGGAGAAAAGACAGGTACAGTACCCGGTACTGTAGCACCAACAACTGGTGAGAAGACTGAACAGCCTATCACTGGAGAAGAAGAAACTGACAAGCCTACCACAGGAGAAAAGATAAGTCCAGTACCCGCTACTGTAGTACCTACAACTGGTGAGAAGACCGAACAGCCTACCACTGGAGAAGAAGAGACTGACAAACCTACCACTGCAGAAAAGATAAGTCCGGTACCCGCTACTGTAGTACCTACAACTGGTGAGAAGACTGAACAACCTGTAACTGGAGAACAAGAGACTGAACAACCTACAACGGGAGAAAAGATAAGTTCAGTACCCGCTACTGTAGCACCTACAACTGGTGAGAAGACTGAACAGCCTATCACAGGAGAAGAAACTGAAAAACCTACTACAGGAGAAAAGATAAGTCCAGTACCCGCTACTGTAGCACCTACAACTGGTGAGAAGACTGAACAGCCTATCACTAGAGAAGAAGAGACTGATAAGCCTACCACTAGAGAAAAGATAAGTCCAGTACCCGCTACTGTAGCACCTTCAACTGGTGAGAAGACTGAACAACCTGTAACTGGAGAACAAGATACTGAACAGCCTACAACGGGAGAAAAGATAAGTCCAGTACCCGCTACTGTAGCACCTACAACTGGTGAGAAGACTGAACAACCATTAACTGGAGAAGAAGAGACTGAACAACCTACAACAGGAGAAAAGATAATTCCAGTACCCGCCACTGTAGCACCTACAACTGGTGAGAAGACTGAACAGCCTATCACTACAGAAGAAGAGACTGATAAGCCTACCACAGGAGAAAAGATAAGTCCAGTACCCGCTACTGTAGTACCTACAACTGGTGAGAAGACCGAACAGCCTACCACTGGAGAAGAAGAGACTGACAAACCTACCACTGCAGAAAAGATAAGTCCGATACCCGCTACTGTAGCACCTACAACTGGTGAGAAGACTGAACAACCTGTAACTGGAGAACAAGAGACTGAACAACCTACAACGGGAGAAAAGATAAGTCCAGTACCCGCTACTGTAGCACCTACAACTGGTGAGAAGACTGAACAACCTGTAACTGGAGAACAAGAGACTGAACAACCTACAACAAGAGAAAAGATAAGTCCAGTACCCGCTACTGTAGCACCTACAACTGGTGAGAAGACTGAACAGCCTATCACTAGAGAAGAAGAGACTGACAAGCCTACCACAGGAGAAAAGATAAGTCCAGTACCCGCTACTGTAGTACCTACAACTGGTGAGAAGACCGAACAGCCTACCACTGGAGAAGAAGAGACTGACAAACCTACCACTGCAGAAAAGATAAGTCCGGTACCCGCTACTGTAGCACCTACAACTGGTGAGAAGACTGAACAACCTGTAACTGGAGAACAAGAGACTGAACAACCTACAACGGGAGAAAAGATAAGTCCAGTACCCGCTACTGTAGCACCTACAACTGGTGAGAAGACTGAACAACCTGTAACTGGAGAACAAGAGACTGACAAACCTACCACTGGAGAAAAGATAAGTCCAGTACCCGCTACTGTAGCACCTACAACTGGTGAAAAGACTGAACAGCCTATCACTAGAGAAGAAGAGACTGATAAGCCTACCACTGGAGAAAAGATAAGTCCAGTATCCGCTACTGTAGCACCTACAACTGGTGAGAAGACTGAACAACCTGTAACTGGAGAACAAGAGACTGAAGAACCTACAACGGGAGAAAAGATAAGTCCAGTACCCGCTACTGTAGTACCTACAGCTGGTGAGAAGACCGAACAGCCTACCACTGGAGAAGAAGAGACTGACAAACCTACCACTGCAGAAAAGATAAGTCCGATACCCGCTACTGTAGCACCTACAACTGGTGAGAAGACTGAACAGCCTATCACTACAGAAGAAGAGACTGATAAGCCTACCACAGGAGAAAAGATAAGTCCAGTACCCGCTACTGTAGTACCTACAACTGGTGAGAAGACCGAACAGCCTACCACTGGAGAAGAAGAGACTGACAAACCTACCACTGCAGAAAAGATAAGTCCGATACCCGCTACTGTAGCACCTACAACTGGTGAGAAGACTGAACAACCTGTAACTGGAGAACAAGAGACTGAACAACCTACAAGGGGAGAAAAGATAAGTCCAGTACCCGCTACTGTAGCACCTACAACTGGTGAGAAGACTGAACAACCTGTAACTGGAGAACAAGAGACTGAACAACCTACAACAAGAGAAAAGATAAGTCCAGTACCCGCTACTGTAGCACCTACAACTGGTGAGAAGACTGAACAGCCTATCACTAGAGAAGAAGAGACTGACAAGCCTACCACAGGAGAAAAGATAAGTCCAGTACCCGCTACTGTAGTACCTACAACTGGTGAGAAGACCGAACAGCCTACCACTGGAGAAGAAGAGACTGACAAACCTACCACTGCAGAAAAGATAAGTCCGGTACCCGCTACTGTAGCACCTACAACTGGTGAGAAGACTGAACAACCTGTAACTGGAGAACAAGAGACTGAACAACCTACAACGGGAGAAAAGATAAGTCAAGTACCCGCTACTGTAGCACCTACAACTGGTGAGAAGACTGAACAACCTGTAACTGGAGAACAAGAGACTGACAAACCTACCACTGGAGAAAAGATAAGTCCAGTACCCGCTACTGTAGCACCTACAACTGGTGAAAAGACTGAACAGCCTATCACTAGAGAAGAAGAGACTGATAAGCCTACCACTGGAGAAAAGATAAGTCCAGTATCCGCTACTGTAGCACCTACAACTGGTGAGAAGACTGAACAACCTGTAACTGGAGAACAAGAGACTGAAGAACCTACAACGGGAGAAAAGATAAGTCCAGTACCCGCTACTGTAGTACCTACAGCTGGTGAGAAGACCGAACAGCCTACCACTGGAGAAGAAGAGACTGACAAACCTACCACTGCAGAAAAGATACGTCCGATACCCGCTACTGTAGCACCTACAACTGGTGAGAAGACTGAACAACCTGTAACTGGAGAACAAGAGACTGAACAACCTACAACGGGAGAAAAGATAAGTCCAGTACCCGCTACTGTAGCACCTACGACTGGTGAGAAGACTGAAGAGCCTATCACTGGAGAAAAGATAAGTCCAGTACCCGCTACTGTAGCACCTACAACTGGTGAGAAGACTGAACAGCCTATCACAGGAGAAGAAACTGAAAAACCTACTACAGGAGAAAAGATAAGTCCAGTACCCGCTACTGTAGCACCTACAACTGGTGAGAAGACTGAACAGCCTATCACTAGAGAAGAAGAGACTGATAAGCCTACCACTAGAGAAAAGATAAGTCCAGTACCCGCTACTGTAGCACCTACAACTGGTGAGAAGACTGAACAACCTGTAACTGGAGAACAAGAGACTGAACAACCTACAACGGGAGAAAAGATAAGTCCAGTACCCGCTACTGTAGCACCTACAACTGGTGAAAAGACTGAACAGCCTATCACTAGAGAAGAAGAGACTGATAAGCCTACCACTGGAGAAAAGATAAGTCCAGTATCCGCTACTGTAGCACCTACAACTGGTGAGAAGACTGAACAACCTGTAACTGGAGAACAAGAGACTGAAGAACCTACAACGGGAGAAAAGATAAGTCCAGTACCCTCCACGACTGCTGAGAAGACCGAACAGACTCCCACGAAAACAATTAAGACTCCTAAAACAAGTAAGTTAATTGAAGTTTTTTTATATTCTAGCATGTACTTTGAAAAAGTTATTGACTTAATTTTAGTCTATTGTAGTAGTTTTCTTCGCATAGATAAGGAATGTTGTTTAATTCCACGTATTTCATTAGGCATTATCACCGAAGGAACGGAAACACCTCCGCCCCAGAAAGAAGTAACTACAACCACAGTAACCCCAAAACCAACCACTGCTCAAGTAGAAACTGGAAAACCAACCACTGCTCAAGTAGTAACTGCAAAACCAACCACTGCTGTAATAACTGAGAGACCAACCACTGGTAAAGTTGTTTTGCCTGTGAACTTGTGTGCTGAAGGGAAACATGATTGTCACCCGAACGCCGATTGTTTTGTCCGGGATAATGGTTATGTTTGCCGTTGTAAAGATGGTTTTGCTGGCAATGGCACTCATTGCAAGGGTAAAAGGACCTTCAGATTTTTATTAAAAGATATATGATAATATGATTCCCGTTGGATTTTGGTTTTTCACTGGCGCCAGTCAAAAGTATAAAAGGTACCGACTGATTAGTTTTGATTGACGGCAGCGAAAAACCAATTTCACAATAAGCCGTTGAAATGTCTGATTTCGCAGAATAACGAGAATCGCAGTAACGTCTGTCATCGCGAATTTTATTTGGTATCCTTTATTATTGAATCACGAGAACATGGTCACGCTAATGCTTTCTTCTGTTTCTTTAGATCAAGATGAATGCGCTGACTTTACCAATGACTGTGATGAAAATGCAAAGTGTATGAACACTTTAGGATCATATCGCTGTACCTGTACGGCTGGTTACTTTGGCAACGGCTTTGTTTGTCAAGGTAATATAATGGGTCATACCTCGGTTATACAAATAGTGCGTATGGTGTTTGATGAGAAAGGCTTATTATTCTCCAATCCCTATTTTGTTTTTATATGATGACGCAGTGTTTCATTACGGAAAATCGCAAATATAAAGATATGTTCAAATCTCATATCAGGGATGGATCCAGGGTTTTGGTTGAGGGGGTTAGTATATCCCGTCCAAAAAGAATATTAGAAAACCTCCATTCTAAAATTATTACTATTTTTCACCAGATATCGATGAATGCAGCGCAGAAACACCTGTATGTAGTGCCAATGCTGAGTGTGTGAACACCTTGGGATCTTACGAATGCACATGTAAAAAAGGATTCGAGGCCAATGGAACAACATGCGAAGGTGATGAAAAAAGAAGACATGTTTAACAAGCAATATTGCACCAAAACTGAGAGAATTTTTTTACTTTTCAGATGTCAACGAATGTTTTAATGGCATTATGTGTGGTGTCGATGCGGTCTGTACCAACACTATTGGCTCCTACGAGTGCAACTGTAAAGAGGGCTATGAAGGAGATGGAATAAACTGCAGAGGTAACGAAATGATATTATCATTTTTGATACATATTATTTTAACTTCTGAGGTAACTGAGAGGTATTAGGAGAGTGAGAGTCCCTTTCATCAATTTCTGTTTCATTTCTATTTAATTATTGCGGGAACTTTCATCCCAAATAAAAGCATGGCCCCCTTCTTCCGCTGTCCTGGTTCTCTCGCCTCCCTCTTCCTCCTTCTTAACCCCTAATCAAACTACATCGTGCATTTAGTATTTTCAATAAGAGGAAAATGTTAAGTTTAATGTATTCTTTTCTAGAACTTGGTACTGACTGTGATCCAGAATGCACCGGCAATACTGTTTGCGTGAAGACTGGAAACATAAGTCGATGCCAGTGTAAACAGGGATATGTACAACAGGGATCAACATGTGTAGGTTAGTAAAACAAACAAACATACCAACACACAGACCTATTTGAGAACACTTTCAATAACACATCCCTATATTTAGATCGCAACGAATGTGAAAACGGTACTCACTCATGTTCAAGAAATGCCATGTGTGCGAACACAGAGGGCTCGTATGTTTGTCGCTGTCTCAGGGGTTACTCAGGAGACGGCAAGACCTGCGAAGGTATCTTTTGGTTCTGTTAATTTTCTCTCAACTTATTCTATTTTAAGTTAATCTTTTTGTTGTCTTTTCAATCCAAAGACATCGACGAGTGTGTAGATGATGGGGTGTGTGGTTCGAATGCTCTCTGCACCAATACCGAGGGATCCTATGTTTGTCGATGCTTGAAAGGGTACACTGGTGATGGAAGCACTTGTATAGGTATAGTATTAGAAGACTGTTCGATGTTACTGATCCATCTCATCCCAAAAGCCCATTTCCAACTTCGTTCTTCAATGTATTGCGTTGCACTCCAGTGATGTCATTCTCAGATTGTCTTTATTGATACTCAAATTTAGATTTTTGGAAACAGGTGGAAAAAGCCCTTTGGGAGAGTCCCTACAAGGCTGACATCGTTGTGAGATTTGCCATGAGTGGATTCCTACTTGCCAATTCCCCACTAACATCAACAAATTATACTTCCTACCCACTGTTTCATCAAATGCACATTATCCTATTCGTCCTCTATGTATTCACCTTTCAAAGCTCTATCGTGATCGTACCGCCCTACAGCTAGGTAGCTAGAATGAAAAATCAAATTTCAATTCCCAGCGCTTTAATATATGCGACATTTTTGTTACGTTACACTATGTTTACTCTTTTTTTTAGATCGTGACGAATGTGCAGACGGAACTCATTCTTGTTCAAGTTATGCCTTATGTAGCAACACCCTTGGATCATATGTTTGTCGCTGTTTAAGGGGCTTCTCGGGAGATGGAGTAACCTGCAATGGTTCGTTATTTACTATTTATACTATTGTGCTTTAAATTCTGATAACCTTCCACTCTCATTATCCGTGTGAATTGAAAATAAGGTATCGTCTTTTCATGTTTCATTATTTTTTTTTTCTTTTGCAGACGTAGACGAGTGTTCTTCCGGTGACAACACATGTGATACCAACGCTCTCTGCTCGAATACCGCTGGATCGTATGTCTGCCGTTGCAAGAAAGGTTACAAGGGAGACGGACAAATATGTCAAGGTATGGGGAGGGTAACATGTTTTTGATAATTTGCACCCAATTTACCTTACATGTAAAGGCTGGATTTCAGTGGCAAATGTAAGAAATCTGGAATTTAGAAGAGCTGTTCATATTTTTCCTAGACAAAGATGAATGCGTACTTGAAGAGCAAGACTGTCACGAGAATGCTGAGTGTATCAATACAGAAGGCTCGTATAACTGTCGATGTATTCCTGGATACGAAGGCGATGGCAGAACATGTACAGGTATAATTTGGTCCTGTACATATTAAGGGGATCAAGGGTGGTATAATAGCAGTACACTCACATCTCACATCTAGGATCTCAGGTTTCGATTCCTGGACTCAGCAGCACATTTGAGTAGAGTTTGTTAAGACTTTCTTCGGACCTACGGTTTTCTTCCCTTCCAAAAGTGTTGTTGAGGGAGAATGGACGACTTGCACCAACAGGTCATGTGACCCCCTTAAAATGAACATCAGAAATGAAAAGAGCACCTCGTAGTATGGAGGCCAAAGGGAGCTTGCCACCCAACACTTTTCGCAGAAGCTTTATAAGATATTCGACTTTATGTGTAAATGCCATATTTCCTGTAGTCAGACATTATGGGCTGAAATGTCGCCTTCTTACTAATATCAAGGTACTTGTTTTATTTCTGATGTTCGTTTTGACACAACTGCTCTTTTTGAGGGTGGGTGTGGGGTTGGATCACGTGACCTATTATTGCAAGTCGTCCATTCGTGGCTGATCAAAAGACCCTACACTTCTACTTTATGTGTGCGCAAAATGGAAATACTTTTATTTATCAAGAAGTTTCATCAAGACGTTTGTCGTCCATCCCTGATACAACGCAAAGTCACTGCGCAAACGTTCGCGCAAAGCAATGGTTACGCTTACCAATTACACTTTTCTTCCTCTCATTTGAAAATACTTTCGAAATCCAGACATAAACGAGTGTGAATCAGCTGCTGTGGATGGGTGTCCCGAAAACTCAATGTGCACCAACACAGAGGGATCATATGTTTGTCGATGTATGAAGGGATTCACTGGTGATGGAAGGACATGTTCAGGTTAATATAATTGATTTTCCTTTTGTTCTAGTTTCTTTTTCATGTAAAAGTATTGAAACGTCTTTGCCATTTTTTTCCAGACATTGATGAGTGTACGAGTAGAGACAACGACTGTAGTCCTAATGCTCTTTGTACTAACACTCTTGGTTCATATATCTGTCGATGTTCACGAGGATTCACTGGAGACGGGAAAACATGTGTTGGTAAGATAACATTAAAGTCTTAACAGTTTTCATAGTCTAAATAATGTAAAGAACAATTCAGTAGTAAACATAACGATGCAGATGATTAAAGGGGTTCACGAAAGGAGATATTTATCTTTGGTATTCTCTGTGAACAGATGCTTCGTCAGCATGTTTCCCAGAGTGTGGTGAAAATGCCGAGTGCCAACTCCAAGATGGCCGTCCTCAGTGTGTCTGCAAACAAGGTTATCGAGGTCCATCCTGCACAGGTACGTTTTTTTCTCATGCACCTAAAAACTACAACTAGGAGCAGCAGCAGCAGCGACAACAACAATCACAGCCATTAAAATTACAAGAACATCGAATGACAATAAGAGTGACGACAACAACATCAACCACGACGACAATAAATTCTTTTTGTTTTTATGTGATTTTTCTTTCATTCTGTCATTTTTTTAAATTCCTTTTTTCCAGACATTAATGAGTGTACAAGTAGAGACAACGACTGTAGTCCTAATGCTCTTTGTACTAACACTCCTGGCTCTTTTATCTGTCGATGTTTACGAGGATTTACTGGAGACGGGAAAACATGTGTTGGTAAGAAACAGAATTACGTACTTCAATTGCATAATCAGAAAGGGAATGAAATAAAGAGGAAAAAAGAAAAGGCAAAGCTCTAATGAGATATTTATATAATCTTACATACAGCGATATGCTTCGCTGGGCCAACATGCTCATCAATCTGTTCACTTCTGATAGGATCCAGATTCCTTCGTAAATCACTAACGTTCTACAGCTAGTGCAGATAAACAAGTTCAATAAACTAAGTGCAAAATTATTTTTATAGAAATAATAGAAATTACAGAAAGACCAACGAAAGAAGCGCAAGAAAACACTACTTCACGACCAACCACTGGTGCAAAATTAACTGAATATCCTACCACAGGAGAAAAGATAAGTCCAGTACCCGGTACTGTAGCACCCATGACTGGTGAGAAGACTGAACAGCCTATCACTGAAGAAGAAGAGACTGACAAGCCTACCACAGGAGAAAAGACAGGTCCAGTGCCCTCTACTGTAGCACCTACGACTGGTGAGAAGACTGAACAGCCTACCACTGCAGAAGAAGAGACTGAACAACCTATCACAGCAGAAAAGACAGGTCCAGTGCCCTCTACTGTAGCACCCATGACTGGTGAGAAGACTGAACAGCCTATCACTGGAGAAGAAGAGACTGACAAGCCTACCACTGGAGAAAAGATAAGTCCAGTAACCGCTACTGTAGCACCTACAACTGGTGAGAAGACTGAACAGCCTATCACTGAAGAAGAAGAGACTGACAAGCCTACCACTGGAGAAAAGATAAGTCCAGTACCCGGTACTGTAGCACCTACAACTGGTGAGAAGACTGAACAGCCTATCACTGGAGAAGAAGTGACTGTCAAGCCTACCACAGGAGAAAAGATAAGTCCAGTACCCGCTACTGTAGCACCTACAACTGGTGAGAAGACTGAACAGCCTATCACTGAAGAAGAAGAGACTGACAAGCCTACCACTGGAGAAAAGATAAGTCCAGTACCCGGTACTGTAGCACCTACAACTAGTGAGAAGACCAAAGAGACTGATAAGCCTACCACTGGAGAAAAGATAAGTCCAGTACCCGCTACTGTAGCACCTACAACTGGTGAGAAGACCGAACAGCCTATCACTGGAGAAGATGAGACTGACAAGCCTACCACAGGGGAAAAGATAAGTCCAGTACCCGCTACTGTAGCACCTACAACTGGTGAGAAGACCGAAGACACTGCTAAGCCTACCACAGGAGAAAAGATAAGTCCAGTACCCGATACTGTAGCACCTACAACTGCTGAAGTACTAACTGAGAGACCAACCACGGGTAAAGTTGTTTTGCCTGTGAACTTGTGTGCTGAAGGGAAACATGATTGTCACCCGAACGCCGATTGTTTTGTCCGGGATAATGGTTATGTTTGCCGTTGCAAGGAGGGTTTTTCTGGCAATGGTACTCAGTGCAAAGGTAAAAGGACCTTCAGATATTGATTAAAAGACATTTGATAAATTTTTCTTATTTGAAAGTGGAAGGTCTAATGTTTGAACAAAAAATGTTATGATATAAAAGTTTGGTTCTAATCTCTTTTTTAAGTTTATTGGTATTCAATGCTGTCATTGAGAATTTTGCTTTCTTCTGTTTCTTTAGATCAAGATGAATGCGCTGACTTTACCAATGACTGTGATGAAAATGCAAATTGCATGAACACTTTAGGATCATATCGCTGTACCTGTAAGGCTGGTTACTCTGGAAACGGCTTTGTTTGTCAAGGTAAAGTCCTGGGTAATACCTGGTGCATACAAATATCGCGTAACGAGTTTTTTTTAATGTTCATATGTGATGACTCAGCGTTTAATATAGGAAAATCTTTATCATGTAAAATTTTGACCACCTTCTCTTTTAATTGGTATCGCGATTCTCCTATAAGTTTGATCGGGAGAGATCCGCTTATATAAACCCGTATTATCGGCTCAGAATTACCGAACGATAGGGCAATCGCGATACAAAACTTATTGTGATTTTGAGGCGCCAATACGGGTTTATATTGAAGGCGTTAGAAGAAAAAACATTCGGTCTTCGGTTTCGTCGCTTCGCGACTACGGCCAATACGGAATATATTTTTTCCCAACTAGCCGACAATATAAACCCGTATTGGCGCCTCAAATAATAAGTTCTAAATATGGTAGGCGGGTCCTGGGAAAAAGATCGGTGGGATCTTACGACATCATCTATTCCAAAATCAGTACTTCATTATCATACTTTTTCACAATATGAAATAGGAAAGAAATATATGTTCAAATTTGATATCGGGGATGGATGCAGGGTTTGGGTTAAGGGGGTTACATCTTCTCCCAAAGAGAATATCTGAAAACATCCATTCAAAATTTATTGCAATTTTTCACCAGACAATGACGAATGCCGCTCAGAAACACCTGTATGTAGTGCCAATGCTGAGTGTGTGAACACCTTAGGATCTTACGAATGTACATGTAAAAAAGGATTCCAGGGCAATGGAACAACATGCGAAGGTGATGAAAAAGAAGACATGTTTAACAAGCAATATTGCACCAAAACTGAGAGAATTTCTTTAACTTTTCAGATTTCAACGAATGTTTTAATGGAATTTCGTGTGATATCAATGCGGACTGTATCAACACTATTGGCTCCTACGAGTGCAACTGTAAAGAGGGCTATGAAGGAGATGGAATAAATTGCAAGGGTAACGGGATGATATAATAATTTTTGATATTTTAACTGCTGATGTAAGAGATAGAGGTATTATCGGGTTGCACGTCCCTTTCATCAATTTCTATTTCATTTATATTTATTGCCGGATTTCGAAACGAAATTGATCAAAAAATGCATAATTTGGCGGGAACTTTTATCCAAAATAAAACTCTGGCCCCCTTGGTCCGCTGTTCTGGTTCTTTCGCCTCCTCCTCCTCCCTCTTTCTTAACCCCTAAAATTGTGTAGTGAGATCCATGTTTTGTTTTTCAGAACTCGGTACTGACTGTGACCCAGAATGCATCGGTAATACTGTTTGCGTGAAGACTGGAAACATAAGTCAATGCCAGTGTAAACAGGGATATGTACAACAGGGATCAACATGTGTAGGTGAGTAAAACAAACAAACATACCAACACACAGACTTATTTGAGAACACTTTCAATAACACATCACTATATTTAGATCTCAACGAATGTGAAGACGGTACTCACTCGTGTTCAAGCAATGCCTTGTGTACGAACACAGATGGCTCGTATGTTTGTCGCTGTTTCAGGGGTTACACAGGAGACGGCAAGACATGCCAAGGTATGTTGGTTATGTTAATTTTTCTCCCTATTATTATATCAGCAATGTCTGTTTTTAATTTTTGTTGTTTTTTAAATCCAGGCATTAACGAATGTGATTAAATTTCCTCTTTCAATGTATTGCGTTGCACCGTTCGTGATATAATTCAAAAAATTCTGTGCTGTGATTCTGAGGTCGCCTCTTTTGATACTCAAATTTAGAATTTTAGAAACAGGTGGTAACAGCTCTATGGAGAATCCCTAGAAGGCTGAAATCGTCCCCATCAGAGGATTCATTCCCACTAGGACGCCAATTCCCCAGTAAAATCAACAAATTATACTTCCCACCCACTGTTTCATGAAATGCACATTATCCTATTCGTCCTCTATGTATTCACCTTTCAAAGCTCTATCATGATCGTACCGCCCTACAGCTAGGTAGCTAGAATGAAAAATCAAATTTCAATTCCCAGCGCTTTAATATATGCGACAGTTTCGTTACGTTACACTATCATGACCATATTTACTCTGTTTTCCTAGATCGTGACGAATGCGGAGACGGAACTCATTCTTGTTCAAGTGCTGCTTTATGTAGCAACACCCTTGGATCATATGTTTGTCGCTGTTCAAGGGGCTTCTCGGGAGATGGAGTAACCTGCAATGGTTCGTTATTTACTATTTATACTATTGTGTTTTAAATTCTGAAAACCTTCCACTCTCATTATCCGTGTGAATTGAAAATTAGGTATCATCTTTTCATGCTTCATTTTTTTTTCTTTTTTTGCAGACGTAGACGAGTGTTCTACCGGTGACAACACATGTGATACTAACGCACTCTGCTCTAATACCGCTGGATCGTATGTCTGCCGTTGCAAGAAAGGTTTCGAAGGAGACGGACAAATATGTCAAGGTATTTATATTTTGCATCCAAATTACCTTAAAGGCTGGATTTGAGTAGAAAATGCGTGAAATATGTACAACAGGTCACGTGACGAAACCCCCATTGAAAATAAGATCAGCAATAAAAAGAGCACCTCGTAGTATGGACGCCGAAGGGAGCTTCGCATCCAACACTTTTCTCAGAATCTTTATAAGATATTCGATTTCATGTTTAAATGCCATGTTTCCTCTAATCAGACATTATAGGCTGAAATGTCGCCTTCTTACTAATATCAAGGTGCTTGTTTCATTTCTGATGTTCGTTTTGACACAAATGCTCTTTATGAGGGTGGGTGTGGGGTTGGATCACGTGACCTATTATTGCAAGTCGTCCATTCGTGGCTGATCGAAAGACCCTACACAAACTAATTCTCTCCTACTTTATGTGTGTGAAATTTTCTTCTCACCGCAAAAATGGAATTAATTTTTTTTTATCAAGAAGTTTCATCCAGACTTTTGTCGTCCATCCCTGACACAACGCAAAGTCACTGCGCAAACGAATTCAACTTTTCTTCCTCTCATTTGAAAATTCTTTCGAAATCCAGACATAAACGAATGCGAATCAGTTGTTGTGGATGGGTGTCCCGAAAACTCAATGTGCACCAACACAGAGGGATCATATGTTTGTCGATGTATGAAGGGATTCACTGGTGATGGAAGGACATGTTCAGGTTAGTATATTTGGTAGTACTTCTTTTCAGAATTTTTGTCTCTTTTCAATTTGTTCCAGTTTTTCATCTTTTTTTTTTTTTTGTAAAAGTATTGAAACGTCTTTGCCATTTTTTTCCAGACATTGATGAGTGTACGAGTAGAGATAACGACTGTAGTCCTAATGCTCTCTGTTCTAACACTCCTGGTTCGTATGTCTGTCGATGTTCACGAGGATTCACTGGAGACGGGAAAACATGTGTTGGTAAGCAGGAAACCACACTTTGTTTATTAAAAGTACTTTTGTGAAGGTCTTAAAAAAAATGTATAATGCAAATTTTAAAAAGAGGGGAAAGGTGTAGGTGCTTATGAACGAAAACAAACAATTTAACAATAATTATAACAATGTTAGTAGCAAATATACAGCTATTTCAAAAAAGGTTGAAGGGGCCAAAGGCGATTGGTCATTGGTCATTGGTCATTGGTCATTGGTCATTGGTCATTGGTCATTGGTCATTGGTCATTGGTCATTGGTCATTGGTCATTGGTCATTGGTCATTGGTCATTGGTCATTGGTCATTGGTCATTGGTCATTGGTCATTGGTCATTGGTCATTGGTCATTGGTCATTGGTCATTGGTCATTGGTCATTGGTCATTGGTCATTGGTCATTGGTCATTGGTGAAATAACCAAGTAAGATAAGACCTTTACAATAGAAAATTCACAACATGAAATAGTCATACTACTTGCCATCTAAGGTCTTGGCTCAATGTTCCCGGTACTGGCATCGTTTAGGTATAAATATGATCACCATATTTATACCTACGACCATACGGCCGTCCAATCGCCGAATAACAACTTATTTTTTTATTATATCAAAGATATATTAATTACAAATGTCTTGTTAATTTGTAAGAAAAAAATGGCAATTCTAAAAAAGGCTATAAAAGCTTTCTTAAAGTTAAGAAACAAACACAAAAATTGCTTGAAATAGGTTTTCCTAGCATGTATGCAACACCAACATCGATCTACAATAACTGGTTTATACCAATATTTTAG
Source organism: Anthopleura sola (assembly GCA_023349425.1). NCBI lineage: Eukaryota > Metazoa > Cnidaria > Anthozoa > Actiniaria > Actiniidae > Anthopleura > Anthopleura sola. The sequence continues at coordinate 6,358,233 of JALHLI010000013.1, forward strand.
ACATCGCAGTAATAAATGAAATATATCACTAGTGGGATACAACTTCAGTAAATGAATACAGGTTTCCAATTTGGCCGACTCTCACTCACACACATTACCACTACATTATATATTCTATGCATACAACTCAACTGACATATTGATTTTATAATGACAGAAGAACCAACTACGAAGGTACCACAAAAAAAGACTACTGCAAGACCAACCACCTCTGAGAAAATAGATGAAAAACCAACAACGGGAAAAACTATAAGTCCAGTACCCGCTACTGTACCACCTACCACTGGTGAGAAGACTGAACAGCCTATCACTGGAGAAGAAGAGACTGACAAGCCTACCACAGGAGAAAAGATAAGTCCAGTACCCGCTACTGTACCACCTACCACTGATGAGAAGACTAAACAGCCTATCACTAGAAAAGAAGAGACTGACAAGCCTACCACAGGAAAGATAAGTCCAGTACCCGCTACTGTAGCACCTACCACTGGTGAGAAGACTGAACAGCCTATCACTGGAAAAGAAGAGACTGACAAGCCTACCAAAGGAAAGATAAGTCCAGTACCCGCTACTGTACCACCTACAACTGGTGAGAAGACTGAACAGCCTATCACTGGAGAAGAAGAGACTGACAAGCCTACCACTGGAGAAAAGATAAGTCCAGTACCCGCTACTGTAGCACCTACAACTGGTGAGAAGACTGAACAGCCTATCACTGAAGAAGAAGAGACTGATAAACCTACCACAGGAGAAAAGATAAGTCCAGTACCCGCTACTGTACCACCTACCACTGGTGAGAAGACTGAACAGCCTATCACTGGAGAAGAAGAGACTGACAAGCCTACCACAGGAGAAAAGATAAGTCCAGTACCCGCTACTGTACCACCTACCACTGGTGAGAAGACTGAACAGCCTATCACTAGAAAAGAAGAGACTGACAAGCCTACCACGGGAGAAAGGAAAAGTCCAGTACCCGCTACTGTAGCACCTACCACTGGTGAGAAGACTGAACAGCCTATCACTGGAAAAGAAGAGACTGACAAGCCTACCAAAGGAAAGATAAGTCCAGTACCCGCTACTGTACCACCTACAACTGGTGAGAAGACTGAACAGCCTATCACTGGAGAAGAAGAGACTGACAAGCCTACCACTGGAGAAAAGATAAGTCCAGTACCCGCTACTGTAGCACCTACAACTGGTGAGAAGACTGAACAGCCTATCACTGAAGAAGAAGAGACTGATAAACCTACCACAGGAGAAAAGATAAGTCCAGTACCCGCTACTGTACCACCTACCACTGGTGAGAAGACTGAACAGCCTATCACTGGAGAAGAAAAGACTGACAAGCCTACCACAGGAGAAAAGATAAGTCCAGTACCCGCTACTGTACCACCTACAACTGGTGAGAAGACTGAACAGCCTATCACTAGAAAAGAAGAGACTGACAAGCCTACCACAGGAAAGATAAGTCCAGTACCCGCTACTGTAGCACCTACCACTGGTGAGAAGACTGAACAGCCTATCACTGGAAAAGAAGAGACTGACAAGCCTACCAAAGGAAAGATAAGTCCAGTACCCGCTACTGTACCACCTACAACTGGTGAGAAGACTGAACAGCCTATCACTGAAGAAGAAGAGACTGATAAACCTACCACAGGAGAAAAGATAAGCCCAGTACCCGCTACTGTACCACCTACCACTGGTGAGAAGACTGAACAGCCTATCACTGGAGAAGAAGAGACTGACAAGCCTACCACTGGAGAAAAGATAAGTCCAGTACCCGCTACTGTAGCACCTACAACTGGTGAGAAGACTGAACAGCCTATCACTGGAGAAGAAGAGACTGACAAGCCTACCACTGGAGAAAAGATAAGTCCAGTACCCGCTACTGTAGCACCTACGGCTGGTGAGAAGACTGAACAGCCTACCACTGGAGAAGTAGAGACTGACAAGCCTACCACAGGAGAAAAGATAAGTCCAGTACCCGCTACTGTAGCACCTACAACTGGTGAGAAGACTGAACAGCCCATCACTGGAGAAGAAGAGACTGACAAGCCTACCACGGGAGAAAGGAAAAGTCCGGTACCCGCTACTGTAGCACCTACAACTAGTGAGAAGACTGAACAGCCTACCACTGGAGAAGAAGAGACTGACAAGCCTACCACGGGAGAAAGGAAAAGTCCAGTACCCGCTACTGTAGCACCTACAACTGGAGAGAAGACCGAACAGCCTACCACTGGAGAAGAAGAGACTGACGAGCCTACCACAGGAAAGATAAGTCCAGTACCCGCTACTGTAGCACCTACGACTGGTGAGAAGACCGAACAGCCTACCACTGGAGAAGAAAAGACTGACAAGCCTACCACAGGAGAAAAGATAAGTCCAGTACCCGCTACTGTAGCACCTACGACTGGTGACAAGACCGAACAGCCTACCACTAGAAAAGAAGAGACTGAGAAACCTATCACAGGAAAAATAAGTCCAGTACTATCTACTGTAGCACCTACGACTGGTGACAAGACTGATCAGCCTATCACTGGAGAAGAAGAGACTGACAAGCCTACGACAGGAAAGATAAGTCCAGTACCCGCTACTGTAGTATCTACAACTGGTGAGAAGACTGAACAGCCTATCACTAGAAAAGAAGAGACTGAGAAACCTACCACAGGAAAGATAAGTCCAGTACCCGCTACTGTAACACCTACGACTGGTGACAAGACTGATCAGCCTATCACTGGAGAAGAAGAGACTGACAAGCCTACGACAGGAAAAAAGACAAGTCAGGTACCCGCTACTGTAGCACCTACAACTGGTGGAAAGACTGAACAGCCTACCACTAGAGAAAAAGAGACTGAGAAACCTACCACAGGAGAAAAGATAAGTCCAGTACCCGCTACTGTAGCACCTACCACTGGTGAGAAGACTGAACAGCCTATCACTGGAGAAGAAGAGACTGACAAGCCTACCACAGGAGAAAAGATAAGTCCACTACCCGCTACTGTAGCACCTACGACTGGTGAGAAGACTGAACAGCCTATCACTGGAGAAGAAGAGACTGACAAGCCTACCACTGGAGAAGAAGAGACTGAGAAACCTACCACAGGAGAAAAGATAAGTCCAGTTCCCGCTACTGTAGCACCTACAACTGGTGAGAAGACTGAACAGCCTATCACTGGAGAAGAAGAGACTGAGAAGCCTACCACTGGAGAAAAGACAGGTCCAGTACCCGGTACTTTAGCACCTACGACTGGTGAGAAGACGGAACAGCCTACCACAAGTAAATTACGGACACCTAAGACAAGTAGGCTTCTTTGATTATATTTTTGTATTTGTTTTTATGATATTTGGATTCATGTTGAAAAGTTTAATTTAGCGCTTTTTGATGATTTTTATAAGGCTACATTGGTGTCGTTATGAGCAAATAATTGCTGATATATTTTTCCACCTATACATATTCACACTCTTTTCATGCACTCCTTCATTCTTGCATTTTGTTTTTTCGTTCTTTTTTTCCTGTATTTGTTTGTCAGTTTATTTGTTAACGTTACAGCTAGATATACCTAATTGAGGGCATAGTTAACAGAACAAGAGTCCCACATGTAAAGACTATCCTTCTATTTTTTTATTTAGGTGTTGTCACCGAAAAATCGGAAACACCTCGACCTCAAAAACAAGTAACTACTTCAGCAGTCAGCACTGAAAAACCAACCACTGCTGAAGAAGTAACTGGAAAACCAACCACTGCTGAGGTGGTAACTGCAAAACCAACCACTGCTGCAGTAGAAACTGCAAAACCAACCACTGCTGAAGTAGTAACTGCAAAACCAACCACTGCTGAAGTAGAAACTGCAAAACCAACCACTGCTGAAGTAGAAACTGCAAAACCAACCACTGCTGAAGTAGAAACTGCAAAACCAACCACTGCTGAAGTAGTAACTGCAAAACCAACCACTGCTGAGGTGGTAACTGCAAAACCAACCACTGCTGAAGTAGAAACTGCAAGACCAACCACTGCTGAAGTAGTAACTGCAAAACCAACCACTGCTGAAGTAATAACTGGAAAAACAACCACTGCTGAAGTAATAATTGGAAAACCAACCACTGCTGAAGTAATAACTGGAAAACCAACCACTGCTGAAGTAATAACTGGAAAACCAACCACTGCTGAAGTAATAACTGGAAAACCAACAACTGCTGAAGTAATAACTGGAAAACCAACCACTGCTGAAGTAATAACTGGAAAACCAACCACTGCTCAAGTAGTAACTGAGAGACCAACCACTGCTGAAGTAATAACTGAGAGACCAACCACTGGTAAAGTTGTTTTGCCTGTGAACTTGTGTGCTGAAGGGAAACATGATTGTCACCCGAACGCCGATTGTTTTGTCCGGGATAATGGTTATGTTTGCCGTTGTAAAGAGGGTTTTGCTGGCAATGGCACTCAATGCAAAGGTAAATTAACTATTTGAAAGGAATTGGAAGTTTGTAAATTTCGTGAAATAAAATTTGTTTGCAAATTATCTATAAGATTTTTACCTTTTCCATTGGTCATCTCGTATTTTTTTGGTATCCTTTTTATTAAACCTCTAAAGCATAATCATGCTTGTTCTGTTTCTTTAGATCAAGATGAATGCACTGAACTTACCAATGACTGTGATGAAAATGCAAATTGCATGAACACTTTAGGATCATATCGCTGTACCTGTAAGGCTGGTTACTCTGGAAACGGCTTTGTTTGCAAAGGTATGTCACGGGCAAACATGAGTATGAGGGTTTGGTGAGAAAGGCTCAATATTTGTTGTTATTTTTGGTTTAATTTTGTTTCTTTTTTATATTTTAATGCGATGACACAAATTCTAGTGTTTATATACCAAATGCTCATTACGTAATCCAACCCCCAATGTTGTAATAGCAATATTTATTACCCAAAAAAGGCTGTGTCCATGGCTGTTTAAAAAAATTAACAAAACGATTATGAGGTCACGATCGGGAGCCCTGTTGGAAACAAGTCCCATTGATTAAATAAACATAACCCTTCTTACAAAAACGTAATCATGTTAAAAATATCGCTTGTTTAGAGCGTACTGTAGCGCCCACAACTAGTGAGAAGACTGAGCAGCCTATCACTAGAGAAGAAGAGACTGACAAGCCTACCACAAGAGAAAAGATAAGTCCAGTACCCGCTACTGTAGCACCTACAACTGGTGAGAAGACAGAACAGCCTACCACTGGACAAGAAGAGACTGAAAAGCCTACCACAGGAGAAAAGATAAGTCCAGTACCCGCTACTGTAGCACCTACAACTGTTGAGAAGACAGAACAGCCTACCACTGGAGAGAAAGAGACTGACACGTCTACCACGGGAGAAAAGATAAGTCCAGTACCCGCTACTGTAGCACCTACAACTGGTGAGAAGACTGAACAGCCTATCACTGGAGAAGAAGAGACTGAACAACCTACCACAGGAGAAAAGATAAGTCCAGTACCCGCTACTGTAGCACCTACGACTGGTGAGAAGACTGAACAGCCTATCACTGGAGAAGAAGAGACTGACAAGCCTACCACGGGAGAAAAGATAAGTCCAGTACCCGCTACTGTAGCACCTACGACTGGTGAGAAGACTGAACAGCCTATCACTGGAGAAGAAGAGACTGACAAGCCTACCACAGGAGAAAAGATAAGTCCAGTACCCGCTACTGTAGCACCTACAACTGGTGAGAAGACTGAACAGCCTATCACTGGAGAAGAAGAGACCGACAAGCCTACCACAGTAGAAAAGATAAGTCCAATACCCGCTACTGTAACACCTACAACTGGTGAGAAGACTGAACAGCCTATCACTGGAGAAGAAGAGACTGACAAACCTACCACAGGAGAAAAGATTAGTCCAGTACCCGCTACTGTAGCAACTACAACTGGTGAGAAGACTGAACAGCCTACCACTGGAGAAGAAGAGACTGAAAAGCCTACCACAGGGGAAAAGATAAGTCCAGTACCCGCTACTGTAGCACCTACAACTGGTGAGAAGACTGAACAGCCTATCACTGGAGAAGAAGAGACTGACAAGCCTACCACAGGGGAAAAGATAAGTCCAGTACCCGCTACTGTAGCACCTACAACTGGTGAGAAGACTGAACAGCCTATCACTGGAGAAGAAGAGACTGACAAGCCTACCACAGGAGAAAAGATAAGTCCAGTACCCGCTACTGTAGCACCTACAACTGGTGAGAAGACTGAACAGCCTATCACTGGAGAAGAAGAGACCGACAAGCCTACTACAGGAGAAAAGATAAGTCCAATACCCGCTACTGTAACACCTACAACTGGTGAGAAGACTGAACAGCCTATCACTGGAGAAGAAGAGACTGACAAGCCTACCACTGGAGAAAAGATTAGTCCAGTACCCGCTACTGTAGCAACTACAACTGGTGAGAAGACTGAACAGCCTACCACTGGAGAAAAAGAGACTGACAAGCCTACCACTGGAGAAAAGATTAGTACAGTACCCGCAACTGTAGCAACTACAACTGGTGAGAAGACTGAACAGCCTACCACTGGAGAAAAAGAGACTGACAAGCCTACCACTGGAGAAAAGATTAGTCCAGTACCCGCAACTGTAGCACCTACAACTGGTGAGAAGACTGAACAGCCTACCACTGGAGAAGAAGAGACTGAACAGCCTACCACAGGGGAAAAGATAAGTCCAGTACCCGCTACTGTAGCACCTACAACTGGTGAGAAGACAGAACAGCCTACCACTGGAGAGAAAGAGACTGACACGCCTACCACAGGAGAAAAGATAAGTCCAGTACCCGCTACTGTAGCACCTACAACTGGTGAGAAGACTGAACAGCCTATCACGAAGACAACTAAGACTCCCAAAACAAGTAGGTTATTGTGTTTGGGTTTGTTTTTGGTTTCCTGTATTTAAATGTTTTCACCTTTACTACCGTCTATTGTTGTAGTTTTCTTTGCAGAGATAAGGAATGTTTAATTCCACGTATTTCATTTAGGCATTATCACCGAAGGAACGCAAACACCTCCGCCCCAGAAACAAGTAACTACAACCACAGTAACTCTAAAACCAACCACTGCTGAAGTAGAAACTGGAAAACCAACCACTGCTGAAGTAGAAACTGGAAAACCAACCACTGCTCAAGTAGAAACTGCAAAACCAACCACTGCTCAAGTAGAAACTGGAAAACCAACCACTGCTGTAATAACTGAGAGACCAACAACTGATAAAGCTGTTTTGCCTGTGAACTTGTGTGCTGAAGGGAAACATGATTGTCACCCGAACGCCGATTGTTTTGTCCGGGATAATGGTTATGTTTGTACTTGTAAAGATGGATTTACTGGTAATGGAACTTATTGCACAGGTGAATAAAACCCACATGGCGGACACAGCACGAAATTTGAATGTTTTCATACAGGGCACGGCACGGCACGGCACGGCACTGACACGTTCACGGCAAGGCGCGGTCCGTGCAGTTAGTTTTTCATAGTCATACGAAAACTGCTCTTTGGTTCTTTTATTCATTCCTTCCATGTATCCTCTTATTATTTATTGATTGTTTGTTTTATTTTTTTTTTTTATTATTTTTTGTTTATTACTATTTATTATTATTTGTCTTTTCTATTTAAGATCGCAATGAATGTGTCGATGGTTCCAACCTTTGCTCAGTTAATGCTCTGTGTACGAACACCTTAGGATCACATGTTTGTCGGTGTGTTAAGGGCTTTACTGGAGATGGAACAAACTGCCTAGGTATGTTGGAAGCAAATGTATATAAAAGTTGACTTATGCTAATTAAGGATGGTTTGGTCAGAGATCGACATGCTCTATCTGATATTTCCTAACCAAAAATTATTTTAATATAGCAACTTCTTTTCTGTAAGATCCCTTTTCCTGAGGTTGTTAGTTATACCCCTTTTCATTCTCAAAAATGGATTCTATATTTTATTCTATCTGCCCCAGATGCGATTCTCAATATTCTGAGAACTCAGAAATTTCAACGGCTTGTTGTGAAATAAGTTTTCAAATCAAATTTGGTGGTGTCTTTCATATTTTTGACTGGGGGCATTGAAAAACCAAATTCCAACGGGATATCGCAAATATCGAGTTCGCAGAATATTTAGAATCGTAGTATGTCTCGTTTTCTTTTTCCTCTATCGAGGAAGAAATTGCAGCTTACAATCCTTCCACTCACTGTGGTGAGTTGGTTGGCTTTTTTCCTATACTCATGCTGGTATATATCTTATTAGACATTGATGAATGCAGCGCAGAAACACCTGTATGTAGTGCCAATGCTGAGTGTGTGAACACCTTGGGATCTTACGAATGCACATGTAAAAAAGGATTCCAGGGCAATGGAACAACATGCGAAGGTGATGAAAAAAGAAGACATCTTTAACAAGCAATATTCCACCAAAACTGAGACAATTTCTTTTACTTTTCAGATTTCAACGAATGTTTTAATGGAATTGTGTGTGATATCAATGCGGTCTGTACCAACACTATTGGCTCCTACGAGTGCAACTGTAAAGAGGGCTATGAAGGAGATGGATTAAACTGCAAGGGTAACGAAATGATATAAAACTATTTTGTACTAATTATGTAGAAGATTGAGATACTCGAAGGATGAACGCCTCTATCAATATAAATCCTTGTTTCTACTAAGTATTATCCAAAATGGTTCTTTCGATGACTTCACAGGAAGCATGGGTTGCGATAAGAGAGCATGAATATTTATGCTCTCTTGGTGGCGTAGCTGGCGTAGCTCACCAATGCGACCCGGGTTCGAGTCTAGCTGGACTCGGTGCCGAATGTGGGTAGAGTTGCTTGTTGGTTCTCTCCTGTGCTTCGAGGGTTTTTTTCCAGGTTCACTGGTTTTCATGCTACCATAAAAATCAACTTCTAACTTCCAATTCGATCATGGAATGAGAGCTACCTTCGTAAAATCAAGGACTTCTTGTGCGTTTTATTTTTTGCATTTTGATAACAAAAGAAAAACTATTTTTCGAAGTAACAATATTTCTCGAAGAGACAATATTTGTATAATGATCATCCGGGTGGATGTAGTCCTGAGAAGGACTGTTTGATGTGACTGACGTCTCGACAACCTGTGCGGAAGTCATCTTCAGAGTCCAGTGAAGAAAAAGTCAGATATGGGTCTTATTTATACTTATACTTATACTTATACTTATACTTTATACTTATACTTATAAAAACTGTGCTATAAAAATTTTGTTTTTCAGAACTCGGTAGTGACTGTGACCCAGAATGCACTGGTAACACTGTTTGCGTGAAGAATGGAAACTTAAGTCGATGCCAGTGTAAACAGGGATATGTACAACAGGAGTCAACATGTGTAGGTGAGTCAAAAACAAACACCGATTATACAAAAAAATAAACAAATTATGAACGACAGTCCATGCACCAGCTGAAACTAACACATCTGTATTTTTAGATCGCAACGAATGTGAAGACGGTTCTTTCTCATGCTCAAACAATGCCTTGTGTACGAACACAGAGGGCTCGTATGTTTGTCGCTGTCTCAGGGGTTACTCAGGAGACGGCAAGACCTGCCAAGGTATGTAGAGTTTAAAACTTATTCACAACACAAAAGTGGCCTGCTTACGGTAGACAAGCTTGGCCTCCACAGCCAGGGGTTTGTGCTGTGCCAATAAGGGGGAGGGCGCAAGAGGGGGGAGGGGGGGGGGGAGATATCCAAATGCAATGGCCTCGCAGGCGTTTATAAATCATTTCATAGAGGCCTTGTATTGGAGCCATTTTCTGAGGCAAAAACTACGTAGCTCAAATCTTTTGTATTTTTCAATCCAAAGACATCAACGAGTGTGCGGATGATGGGGTGTGTGGTTCGAATGCTCTATGCACCAATACCGAGGGATCCTATGTTTGTCGATGCTTGAAAGGGTACACTGGTGATGGAAGGACTTGTATAGGTACTTTTGTCACTGAGGATAATACTCCAGTTTCACATTCGATGCAAACCGCTGTTTTTGAAGACCACGGACTCATTTGCACAGGCTTAGCCTCGTTTATAAGTCAGCTATTCAACGTCATCATTAAAAGTCCGTGAGATTTCAAAACATTGGTATTGTTCAACTCACACATTCTTTACATTGCAGTTGATTTTTGCAAATCATTAGCAACAGCCAACTGTTATGTAAAGAATGTGCAAGTTAAATAATACCAATCCCACGGACTTTTAATAGTGTATTTGAATAGATGACTTATAAACGAGGCTAAGTCTGTACAAATGAGTCTGTGTTCTTCAAAAACAGCGGTTTCCACCGAATGTGAAACTGGAGTATTTCCTAATTTCTTTCATTCTTGCTTTAATTTCTTTCATTCTTCCTCAATCCTTGCCTACTCTTTCAGCCCACTTGCCCATTTCTTCATATTGTTCCGCCACTTATTATCCAATTACTTTTCTGTTAGCTATTTCCATCATTTGTACATTCTTACTTTCATTCTTATTAATGATTGGCTCTTTCCTAGATCTTGATGAATGTGCAGACGGAACTCATTCTTGTTCAAGTTATGCCTTATGTAGCAACACCCTTGGATCATATGTTTGTCGCTGTTTAAGGGGCTTCTCGGGAGATGGAGTAACCTGCAATGGTTCGTTATTTACTATTTATACTTTTGATAATCATTTGGTTATTTATGGCAAATGGGGTATCATCCTTCCTAACTCCACCGTATTTTCTTTTTCAGACGTAGACGAGTGTTCTACCGGTGACAACACATGTGATACCAACGCACTCTGCTCGAATACCGCTGGATCGTATGTCTGCCGTTGCAAGAAAGGTTACAAGGGAGACGGACAAATATGCCAAGGTATGGTAATTAGTAAGACTTGATTTTAATTTTGGTCAAAATGGTGTGTTTTTTTTTTTTGCTTTAGCTCTCAAACATTTTTTCGAGTAGGTACACCTACTGCATGTTTCAGCCTGCTTGCAAAAAAATATGTCAAAACTGATTTTTCCCCCAGACAAAGATGAATGCGTACTCGAAGAGCAAGACTGTCACGAGGAAGCTGAGTGTATCAATACAGAAGGCTCGTATGACTGTCGATGTATTCCTGGATACGAAGGCGATGGCAGGAACTGCACAGGTAAGCACGTGAGGGAATTTTCCATTTCTATGAAATTTTCTTTTCACAGTGGGTTTATATATATATGTATATATATAAAATATATATATTTTATTATTAAAAAAATGTGATTGACACTGTACGATTTGATATCAAGGACTGCGATCTGATGGGATTTTCATATCGTTCATTACCCCTTCCCTCCAAAGGTAATTTTGGAGGGGAATTTCAAAATACTTGGAAACCTGGATCTGAACTACTCCAAGAGGGAGAATTTGACATTCATTAGATTCCAGGATCGAAATTTTACTACGGTGTTACTCAAATAGTTCCATAAACGTTTGTTGTTCTTCCTTTCTATTTCCAAGACATAAACGAATGTGAATCAGTTGCTGTGGATGGGTGTCCCGAAAACTCAATGTGCACCAACACAGAGGGATCATATGTTTGTCGATGTATGAAGGGATTCACTGGTGATGGAAGGACATGTTCAGGTTAGTAGGACTACGACTGCGAGATTTTGTTGCTAAAAATATTCCACTACCAACTCGTTGTCGTCCTCAGTTACGCACAACATACTTCACAGCAAGTTATTTGGTCTGCTACGTCTCTGCACAAAAGAGTTTAAAATACTTGTTCGAGATGTTGAGAGACGCTTTATAAATTTATAGCCGTGGCACAATGAGAAGGCGCGGTTGCGTTTCAAAATGGCACTCAAAAGAATGAGAAAACGTGCTTATTACAGATACTTCACCTGATGATAGTTATGGATTTTTCTTTCAATTTATCTGAACAATCTTTTTTAATAAATCCACAGACATCAATGAATGTGCCTCTGGGATGGATGATTGTAGCACATTTGCGCTGTGTACGAATACAGAAGGCTCATATATCTGCCGATGTCTGCGTGGATTTACTGGTGACGGCAAGACCTGCGTAGGTGAGTGACAAAGGGAGCCCGAAGCTTGATTTTTCGTTAGATGAAAACGGGGTCGCTTGTGAGTAGAATAGTTGGTCCTTACTGCTGTGCTTAGATGGCATTTCTCTGGGTTCTCCGGTTTTCCGAAAAGAAAGTTCTAAATTCTTTGTTGATTCGGTGCCACTCCGATACTGATAAAACCCTTTTTGATTTTACGCATTTTTTTATTTTACTTTTAAAAATAGACGCTACGTCCGTGTGTCTGCCGGAGTGTAGTGAAAATGCCGAGTGCAAACTCCAAAATGGTCGTCCTCAGTGTGTCTGTAAAAAAGGCTTTCAAGGTCCATCCTGTACTGGTAAGCTACTGCAGCTAGTTTGAACAATTTGAGAAACAACAACTTTGGCGCATTTGCGAAAATCGCGTTCACTTGGCCCGATAAAATAAAAGTCATAGCGGAAGCGCGCTCTTCTCTTACCTCTGCGGTGTTCGGATCCTGAGCTCGGCATCACATGTGAGTAGAGTTTGTTAGGTCTCTCATTTGATTCTAGGTTTTTTTTTCCAGGTTCGCTACTTATCCTCCCTCAACAAAACCCAGCGCGCTAAATCTAAATTCACTGTTCTGTGCGACAGTTCTGTGCGTTCCCTGACTTAGACCAGCAAAAAAAATGTATGCTACCGTTTAAAGTTTTTGATTTGTGAATTGGTGTTTTTTTCTTTTCCAGACCTTAATGAGTGTACGAGTGGAGACAACGATTGTAGTCCTAATGGTCTTTGTTCTAACACTCCTGGTTCGTACATCTGTCGATGTTTACGAGGATTCACTGGAGACGGGAAAACATGTGTTGGTAAGAATCCCCGTTCTTTCTAATTTTTATAAAGATTGTGCATCAGGAATCTTGAAAAAAAGTTAGCGGGTTTAAATCTTTAACCTACCTACTTACTCCCTAATTTCCATCGTCTAATTCTAAAAGTAATTACGGGTGCGAAGAAGACCCCGCAGCAGTTTTGGAGCGAAGAAATGCAAGACTCCCACCCCCTCCCCTCAATAGCTTGCCCATTAGTTATCTCCCTTTTTTTCTCGAAGTATCTCTTATCTTGACTTATCTTAAATTTTTGTTTAGGTTGGTGTTGTTATTTTGCTTAGACGTACATACTCATGTATACCCATTCCATTTCATTGCAACCTCCCCCTGCCTCCCTCCCACCCTCAATCCATCCGTCCGTCCGTCCGTCCATTACTTTATCAATAACACAATTGGTAATATATATATATATATATCCGCTGCCCATATACCTCATCCACATTTCTATCCACCCTGTCCTTTCTCTCAAAACTTTAATATAAAGTATAAATGTTGTACCGCATTTTCATCTTTTCAGACGTTGACGAATGTTCTCAACTTAACAACGATTGTGACATCAACGCTATTTGCACTAATACTCAAGGTTCTTATCAATGTACCTGCAAAGATGGATTCACAGGCGATGGAAGAACGTGCACAGGTACAAATCAATACATTAAACTGTTTTTCCTGAGAGTTTACTCGTGATACCTTCCTTCCATGGCTTCTTTCTTTCTTTCTTTCTTTCTTTCTTTCTTTCTTTCTTTCTTTCTTTCTTTCTTTCTTTCTTTCTTTCTTTCTTTCTTTCTTTCTTTCTTTCTTTCTTTCTTTCTTTCTTTCTTTCTTTCTTTCTTTCTTTCTTTCTTTCTTTCTTTCTTTCTTTCTTTCTTTCTTTCTTTCTTTCTTTCTTTCTTTCTTTCTTTCTTTCTTTCTTTCTTTCTTTCTTTCTTTCTTTCTTTCTTTCTTTCTTTCTTTCTTTCTTTCTTTCTTTCTTTCTTTCTTTCTTTCTTTCTTTCTTTCTTTCTTTCTTTCTTTCTTTCTTTCTTTCTTTCTTTCTTTCTTTCTTCAGTTCTTTCTTTCTTTCTTTCTTTGATTAAAATCGTTTTCACTCACGTGACCAGGCCATATTGATGTATCAGACAATAAATAAGTTTTTGCATAACAATATAGATTTCAATTCTAGGTATACCAGTATTATTTCACCGTTGTTCATGAGATAAATAATTTTCTTTTAAAGGGACAACTACTTCTCCGACCACAGATGTAGTGGAAACTACAAAATCAACCACTGCTGAAGTAGAAACTGTAGAACCAACCACTGCTGAAGTAGAAACTGTAGAACCAACGACTGAACAGCCTACCACTGGAGAAAAGATAAGTCCAGTACCCGCTACTGTAGCACCTACAACTGGTGAGAAGACTGAACAGCCTATCACTGGAGAAGAAGAGACTGACAAGCCTACCACAGGAGAAAAGATAAGTCCAGTACCCGCTACTGTAGCACCTACAACTGGTGAGAAGACCGAACAACCTACCACTGGAGAAGAAGAGACTGACAAGCCTACCACAGGAGAAAAGATAAGTCCAGTACCCGCTACTGTAGCACCTACGACTAGTGTGAAGACAGAACAGCCTGCCACTGGAGAAGAAGAGACTGAACAACCTACCACAGGAGAAAAGATAAGTCCAGTACCCGCTACTGTAGCACCTACTACTGGTGAGAAGACTGAACAGCCTACCACTGGAGAAGAAGAGACTGACAAGCCTACCACAGGAGAAAAGATAAGTCCAGTACCGGCTACTGTAGCACCTACAACTGGTGAGAAGACTGAACAGCCTATCACTGGAGAAGAAGAGACTGACAAGCCTACCACAGGAGAAAAGATAAGTCCAGTACCGGCTACTGTAGCACCTACAACTGGTGAGAAGACAGAACAGCCTATCACTAGAGAAGAAGAGACTGACAAGCCTACCACAGGAGAAAAGATAAGTCCAGTACCCGTTACTGTAGCACCTACAACTGGCGAGAAGACTGAACAGCCTATCACTGGAGAAGAAGAGACTGACAAGCCTACCACAGGAGAAAAGATAAGTCCAGTACCCGTTACTGTAGCACCTACAACTGGTGAGAAGACTGAACAGCCTATCACTGGAGAAGAAGAGACTGACAAGCCTACCACAGGAGAAAAGATAAGTCCAGTACCGGCTACTGTAGCACCTACAACTGGTGAGAAGACTGAACAGCCTACCACTGAAGAAGAAGAGACTGACAAGCCTACCACAGGAGAAAAGATAAGTCCAGTACCCGTTACTGTAGCACCTACAACTGGCGAGAAGACTGAACAGCCTATCACTGGAGAAGAAGAGACTGACAAGCCTACCACAGGAGAAAAGATAAGTCCAGTACCCGCTACTGTAGCACCTACAACTGGTGAGAGGACTGAACAGCCTATCACTGGAGAAGAAGAGACTGACAAGCCTACCACAGGAGAAAAGATAAGTCCAGTACCCGCTACTGTAGCACCTACAACTGGTGAGAAGACCGAACAACCTACCACTGGAGAAGAAGAGACTGACAAGCCTACCACAGGAGAAAAGATAAGTCCAGTACCCGCTACTGTAGCACCTACAACTGGTGTGAAGACAGAACAGCCTATCACTGAAGAAGAAGAGACTGAAAAACCTACCACAGGAGAAAAGATAAGTCCAGTACCCGCTACTGTAGCACCTACGACTGGTGAGAAGACTGAACAGCCTATCACTGGAGAAGAAGAGACTGAACAACCTACCACAGGAGAAAAGATAAGTCCAGTACCCGCTACTGTAGCACCTACGACTGGTGAGAAGACTGAACAGCCTATCACTGGAGAAGAAGAGACTGACAAGCCTACCACAGGAGAAAAGATAAGTCCAGTACCCGCTACTGTAACACCTACGACTGGTGAGAAGACTGAACAGCCTATCACTGGAGAAGAAGAGACTGACAAGCCTACCACAGGAGAAAAGATAAGTCCAGTACCCGCTACTGTAGCACCTACGACTGGTGAGAAGACTGAACAGCCTATCACTGGAGAAGAAGAGACTGACAAGCCTACGACAGGAGAAAAGATAAGTCCAGTACCCGCTACTGTAGCACCTACGACTGGTGAGAAGACTGAACAGCCTACCACTGGAGAAGAAGAGACTGACAAGCCTACCACAGGAGAAAAGATAAGTCCAGCACCCGCTACTGTAGCACCTACGACTGTTGAGAAGACTGAACAGCCTACCACGGTTGTAAAAGTTACTCCAAAAACAAGTATGTTGCTTCGAGTCTGTTCCTTATTATAGGAAATTAACGCGAATTTCAAAAATTGCGTCAATTTACGTTGACGTTTATTTCTTTTAATGTTATTTCCCAGATCATTAATAGGGTGAACGTTAATTTTCACGATTTCGATTTCTAGTAATTTTATCTTTAATGTACTTTTGAAAAATTATTTATTTTAAAACTGAACATTACAGGAAGTTACTTTTAACAACAACATTTCAGTTTTTGTCAGAAATTATATTTTCGTTTTTCTTTCTACAAGCTCTTTATTTCCACTCTTAGGATGAGTTATCTTTGTGTCCATTGCATTAATTTCATTTAAATGGGAATTTTGGCTTATCTCTTCTCGTTAATTTTAGTGATTTGAGAGTATTTTAACCCTTAATTGGCGTTAATTTAAGTAGCGCTAATTTCCAATACTTTAATTCCGTTGAGCGTTAATTTCCTATAATAATTTATATAGTCGTGTTTTCTCTTTTCGGATGTTGTTTTATTTTAGGATTTTTAGTTTTAGTGGTTGGGATAAAGTATATCCTTTTTGAATTAACTCAGAGAAATGAAACAATAATTTCACGTTTTCCGTTGTTACTGCAATAATGAACCTAGTAACCGGTTTTTGCGCATCAAACAGGAATAGTTACCGAAAAAACACAAACCCCACGGCCTCAGAAAATAGTAACCACATCATCCGTTACTGAAGAGAAACGAACTGATGAACCAACCACTGCTAAAGTAACAACTGCAAAGCCAACCACAGCTAAGGTGGTAACTGCAAAACCAACCACTGCTGAAGAAGTAGAAACTGATAAACCAACCACTGCTGAAGTGGTAGAAACTGGAAAACCAACCACTGCTGAAGTAGAAACTGCAAAACCAACCACTGCTGAAGTAGTAACTGATAAACCAACCACTGCTGAAGTAATAACTGGAAAACCAACCTCTGCTCAAGTAGTAACTGGAAAACCAACCTCTGCTCAAGTAGTAACTGGAAAACCAACCACTGCTGAAGTAGAAACTGATAAACCAACCACTGCTGAAGTAGAAACTGATAAACCAACCACTGCTGAAGTAGAAACTGATAAACCAACCACTGCTGAAGTAGAAACTGATAAACCAACCACTGCTGAAGTAGAAACTGATAAACCAACCACTACTGAAGTAGTAACTGATAAACCAACCACTGCTGAAGTAGAAACTGGAAAACCAACCACTGCTGTAAAAACTGAGAGACCAACCACTGGTAAAGTTGTTTTGCCTGTGAACTTGTGTGCTGAAGGGAAACATGATTGTCACCCGAACGCCGATTGTTTTGTCCGGGATAATGGTTATGTTTGCCGTTGTAAAGAGGGTTTTGCTGGCAATGGCACTCAGTGCAAAGGTAAATGAAGGTTTTTTTAAAAAGAGAGTTAAAAGTAGACATGTATAGATGTTGAAGGAAAGATAATTGATAAATTTAGTATACATAGCCATAGTGAAAGCTCTAAACTTCAAAAAAAGAATAATCTTACATTAATATTTTTGGTATTGCTATTCGCCTTTTCTTAATTTATGATGTCTTTGGTGTTCTTTCTTCTGAAATCGTTGTTAAGCTAAGGGCTTCTGTTTTATTTATTTTTTAGATCAAGATGAATGCGCTGACTTTACCAATGACTGTGATGGAAATGCAAACTGCATGAACACTTTAGGATCATATCGCTGTACCTGTACGGCTGGTTACTCTGGAAACGGCTTTGTTTGTCAAGGTAACGCTGTTTATCTAGTACCTACAACTAGTTCTGCAGTTGGGCAGACATTGAAACTCATAATGTATTTTTTGAAAGATCGCTTTCTAAATGAACATCAGAAATGCTTTCACATAGACAGAGAGAACTTTAAATTACTGTAAACTAGGGACCCAGCTGACGAACATTCTAAAAGATGTCATGTGAAACTAAGCAATTTTGTATTTCGGCAATATTTACTGATCATGAACTGAAGTAATGTCTTGTTTTTCCGTAGATATAAATGAGTGCGAAGGAGAAGATACTGACTGCCACCCGAATGCAACGTGTACTAATACTGAAGGGTCATACAAGTGTCAATGTAAACCAGGATTTATAGGCGATGGAGAAGTTTGTAACGGTACAAATAACACTTAACTCATTTTGTAGCATTGCAGAGACGAAACATTGTTCAAAAAATTGCGAAAACAAAGCAAGTACCTTTTCTTTGACTTGTTCTCGTATTGTCAACGGAGACAAGCTCACGTATAACTACATTCTTACCAGTTTTCTTCAGTTTTCCTTTCCGATTTAGTGTCATTCTTTGCCATTCTTTGCAAATCTTTCGCGACTTTACACTTGGATCCATTAAGTCTTGAGTATTCATTTTATTTACAGCCGCGGGCGCTTGCCCTCAAGGATGTGACGTCAATGCTGATTGCGTGATTGTGGATGACACAAGTCAGTGTATCTGCAGAAGAGGATACAGAGGAGATGGAGCTACTTGTACAGGTAAGTCCAAATGGCACAATTTATCAACTCACTACGCTTTTTTGTAGGAGCTCCATAGTTTGATTCTCAGTGACCTTACACAATTGTTTTGAGGAGAAAGTGTGGCTTGGTTGGTAAGTGTGCTTCCTGCTAAGCAAGAGGTCCATAGTTTGATCCTCAGTGACCTTACACACTTGTTTTGGGGAGAAAGTGTGACTTGGTTAGTTAGTGTGCTTCCTGCTAAGCAAGAGGTCCATGGTTTGATTCTCAGTGACCTTACACACTTGTTTTGAGGAGAAAGTGTGACTTGGTTGGTTAGTGTGCTTCCTGCTAAGCAAGAGGTCCATAGTTTGATCCTCAGTGACCTTACACACTTGTTTTAAGGAGCAAGTGTGGCTTGGATGGTGAGTGTGCTTCCTGCTAAGCAAGAGGTCCATAGTTTGATCCTCAGTGACCTCACACACTTGTTTTAAGGAGCAGGTGTGGCTTGGTTGGTTAGTCTGCTGCCTGCTAAACAAGAGGTCCATAGTTTACCTCAGTGACACGTTCTTTAATGCACAAGTATTAAACAAGTATTACACATGAATATTAATCGTTTCATATACATTTAAAATGAAGATATCGACGAATGTTCTGGTGAGAATGGTTGTCATTCCTATGCGTTGTGCACTAACACAGAAGGTTCATACATTTGCCGATGCGAGAAGGGTTACACTGGCGACGGAAAGACTTGTACAGGTATTTGATGTACTTTCTCCCTTTCCCCTCCTCCCCTTCCTTTCCCTCGCCCCCAACCTGCACCTCCACCTCGACCGTCGGCTCTTTCAGGAAGTATGCAAAGATTGGCCTTGAAATGATACTTGGATGAACGCTTAGAATAACGTCAAACGTCGTATTTTACATGAGCCGAACCTAATGACATCAAAAAAGACCACCTTATTATCCATTCTTTAAACGCGTTCGGCTAAAATGACCATTGTTTTATTTCTTCTTCAGATTATAATGAATGCTTAGATGGTACACATATTTGTTCAGACAATGCGTTATGTACGAACACAGATGGTTCTTATGTGTGCCGTTGTTTGAGAGGCTTCAGAGGAGATGGAACGACTTGTGAAGGTTTTATTTTTGGACTCGTTACATTCTTACGTAGTTGTATGTTATAACTTCCAGAACATCGCCAGTCGTTCGTTCGTTCTTGCTTGCGTGGTTGCTTGCTGGCTTGCACGCACGTTTCCTTCCTTCCTTCCTTCCTTCCTTCCTTCCTTCCTTCCTTCCTTCCTTCCTTCCTTCCTTCCTTCCTTCCTTCCTTCCTTCCTTCCTTCCTTCCTTCCTTCCTTCCTTCCTTCCTTCCTTCCTTCCTTCCTTCCTCCCTTCCATTCATTCATTCATTCATTCATTCATTCTTTTCCTTTTTCTTCCTTTTTTCCCTTTTCCCCGTTCTTTTGACGATAAACTAAAATATATTCCATTCTCAGATGTAAACGAGTGCGATTTTGACGTTTGTGATCAAAATGCACTGTGCACCAATACGAATGGATCATACGTCTGCCGCTGCAGGAAAGGCTTTGAAAGGGACGGACAAGTTTGCAAAGGTATATCCTTTGTCCCATAAGAATTTAATTCCAAAATGCCAAAATTCTTTGAATTAGCCGTGAACACTCTCCTCCCTGCAACCCGCGTTGTTTTGTCGATTTTGCGATACTTAAAGATAGATACTTTAAAAAGGCGCCATGAAAATGAAAAAGCAGCATGCGTTCCTTGAATTCACCCCCACATCCTGGCTGCCTTGGACTTACTCTATTTTGACGATAATGATCACGTGATCTGTTGGAGCATTTCACCAATCACATGCATTTTCTTTTTCTAGACAAAGATGAATGCGTACTTGAAGAGCATGACTGCAACGAGTTTGCCGACTGTAGCAATACAGAAGGCTCGTTTGACTGTCAATGTATTCCTGGATACGAAGGCGATGGCAGGAACTGTACAGGTAATACTTGTTGCTAGAAACCCCTGACGTTCTGCAAAAAAATAGCTGCAACGGGCATCACAGAAATCAAACACCAACGTAGTCTGTCCACCACATTATTCTGCAATGCAGTTGAATAAGATGTTGCATTTCAACAACGTTTTAGTGCCGGTGTTGGAAGTTCAGGAAAAACGTTGAGGAAATTTATGACATGTTTTATGGCAGCAGCCATGTGACGTTGTAGTACGAAAAGATTTTATACACCAAGGCAAAAATGTCTATCATCATGGCTGCGGTGAAACCCTCTGTTTCGTGCACGTGCAATTTACCAATCAACATTTGCACCCTGTGTTAGAACACTGGTAGATGCCTAGCTGGTAGTAGATACTATTAGATGCCTTCCTTCTAAAGTGTGTTAAATATTTTCTATAGATGTCGACGAATGCGAATCAGTGTCGTACAATGGGTGTCACGAAAAGTCTCTTTGCACGAACACCGAGGGATCTTATGTGTGTCGCTGTATCAAGGGTTACGATGGCGATGGCAAGAACTGCAACGGTTGGTGTTCAAACACAAGATTCTTTTCAGCTCGATCCATAAAAAAAAATATTTTGTTAATGGTTTTAAGGGGGTGGGGACATGACATTTTTTAGTTTTCGTGCAGACAAACTGAGTTGACCTTCAGAACAAACTAAAGGTCAACCAATCAGAACTAAGGATTCTACATCGTATTTTGATTAGTTTTTTCCATTCTTCCAATAGAAGTTATGAAATCAATCAATCAATCAATTTATTCCTCATCATTCTGTGAATAACATTTAGGAGTTACTCAACTCGAGTATACTAGACTTATCCAATATTAAATTAAATTAATCGTAAATGCTAGTCGAACTCATGGCGGAATTATATTTCAATCAACAAGAAAAGCCTACATCGTATACCCGGAAAATGCTCGAAAAATGATAACCAAAAATAGTGACCCATAATTCCTTGCGGGGAAGGCGATCAACTCAGCTGGTTCGGATGTGCGACATCCATCTTCAGTGTAAATAATAGAACAGAATATGCATGTGTTTATATCAGTAGTAAGTGAAATAAGCTAAACATAGGTCTAAGTATAACTACTAAGAGAGTACTACATTATGGTGTTCGACTTGCAAATATGTTTACCGTGGGTTGCTCCTCTTTTGTTAAATTTTAAAAGAAAAAAAAAATGCTCATTGTAATTGCTCATGGTCTGAATGAAAAAAAAAAGCAAAACGATAGACCTAAATATAACAGCGCTCTTCCTTTCCAGATGTCGATGAATGTGCAGGAGGGACGCATGACTGTAGCGAAAATGCGTTGTGCTCAAATACAGAAGGATCTTATGTCTGCCGATGCTTGCGCGGTTTCACTGGTGATGGAAAAACTTGTGAAGGTGGGTGTTAAAATTAAAAGTAAACAATTTCCCAAGGGTGGTCGCTTATTAGAACTATTAGAACTTATGTTTTGTCATTCTGTTACTTGGCTAATGACTAATGACGCATTTTGTCATTAAAAGGCGCAGTAAACCAGTGTCTGCCAAAGTGCGGTGAAAATGCAGAATGCCAACTGCAAGATGGTTCTCCACAATGTGTCTGTAAACAAGGTTATCAAGGTCCTAACTGTACCGGTATGTATACGCGCCCTTTCTTCCTCCCTCCCTTCCTTCCTTTTTTCCTTTCTTCCTTCCATTGACTCGCTTTTTTTTCTTTTCCAGATATTGATGAGTGTACGAGTGGAGGCAATGACTGCAGTCCTAATGCTCTTTGTAGTAACACTCTTGGCTCTTTTATCTGTCGATGTTTACGAGGATTCACAGGAGACGGGAAAACATGTGTTGGTAAGATAATGTTCCACAATAATCTTGTGTTTGTTTGTATACTGAACCATTTGCTTCAATTATTACCACGTGTATAGCCAAGTCTGGATGTGATTTCGATTGCGGAGAAAATGCAAGATGCATCAACGCTTCCAGCATAGATGATGTCACAGCGGATGAGCCTGGTCTTTTGATCTGTAAATGTAACGACGGTTTCGAGGGAAATGGCTTCCAATGCACAGGTATAGTATATAGTCAGTTTCTTTTCAATTTCAGACTACGAACTGTCTTGAGAATAAGATTCTTAGATTGACTTGCATCTATGTTCATGTCTTTTGATACATCATTAGTAAGTATGTAAGTGTGAAATGAAAAAAAAAATGCACAGAGTCAAGGGTCTATCACTTTTATAATCCTTTCTCTTTTCAAGCTAACGATAGAGCCATGCAAACATAAGCAAGCTGAAGCGCAGAAGCAAATCTTACTGTAAATGCTGGCTTTCCCTGAGAAGACCCTAGAGTCAGCGCAAATGAATGGAAAATGCCCCGTCTTTGCGAATGCATTGCACTTGCATCTACATCTAGGATTACTTTATTTTCTTGTTCTGAGGTATTCCCCTTCTTTTTTACTAATCTCTTCAGATATCAACGAGTGCGATCGAGGACTTCACTCGTGTCATGTAAATGGTCTCTGTACCAACACCGATGGAAGCTACGTGTGCCGTTGTCTGAAGGGATTTATTGGAGACGGCAGATCATGCAAAGGTTAGTATTTTGGATACGATTTGGCTCAAAGTTGTCCCATTTCAGAGCACTAGACCCATTCAGCTTGCTCAGTGTTGTCCCATTTCAGACCACATGACCATTCCCTTGAGTATTGTATAAGCAATAGAACCATTCATCTTGGCCCAGTGTTGTCCCATTTTAGACCACATGACTATTCCCTTGAGTATTGTATAAGCAATAGACCCATTCAGCTTGGCTCAAAGTTGTCCCATTTCAGACCACATGACCATTCCCTTGAGTATTGTATAAGCAATAGAACCATTCATCTTGGCCCAGTGTTGTCCCATTTTAGACCACATGACTATTCCCTTGCGTATTGTATAAGCAAAAGACCCATTTAGGTTGGCTCAAAGTTGTCTAGTGCTGGCAAACTGCTAAAACGTAATGAAGCTAATGTATTTGATATTATCTCATGAAGATGTGAACGAATGCAAGACCAAAGAATTCAAATGCAATAAAAACGAAGTCTGTGTGAATACCCAGGGCTCATACAAATGCGCATGCGCTGATGGCTACGAACTAGACGAGAAGAGAACTTGCATAGGTAAGAGAAAACTCATTCATTCGTCCAACTCCTTTGTCTGACTCACTCTCACACTTCCATTGCTCCTTATCACTCACAATCTCATCTCAAACAATTACTATACTTACCCACATTCCCAACCAATCACTTATCTTCTCCATCACTCAATACATCAATCGTTCACATATTTTATTTAAAATTAACAGACACTAACGAATGCAAAGATGAGTCGCATAGCTGCCACGTCAATGCTCTTTGTACTAATACTATTGGCTCGCACATTTGCCGCTGTAAGCGAGGTTTCTTTGGAGACGGCAGAACATGTATTGGTAAGATGTAATTGAAATGGAAATTCTTAAGTGATCAAGACAAAACTCTTAGTCAGGCAGACCAATAACTCACACAAAAAGTAGGGAAAAAAAGAAACAAAAATAGAAACTGACACTCCGAATGGCAGATGCGCTGCAGACCGAATATATAGAAAGACGATAAGCAAAGCAGATAGACCAATATCTAGACAAACAACAGACAGAAACAAGCCTAGAATCCAATGAAAACAATGAATTGTCTGTAACTGAGACTTTGTTCGATAGATGTCAACGAATGTTTTTCTATCAACGATTGTGACATCAACGCGAATTGCACCAATACTCAAGGTTCTTATCAGTGTACCTGCAAAGATGGATTCACAGGGAATGGAAGAACGTGCACAGGTAGAATTTCCATGATGGTATTAATGTCCACTTTATTCCACTCCATGTCACTTCTGAACACCACCTTATTCCGTTTTCCTTCATCGTGCTCAACTGCACACTACTCCACTCCACTTGCCCTTATCCCATCCGCATTACCCTTTTCTCATCCCACCCCAACTACTCCACTCCATCCCAATTAAGTCCATCCCAATCCAGGTGAGGTTTTTTTACCCCACTACCAAAAGCCACTCTTCACCATCTCCACTCTATCCCACCCAACTCCAATCCAACTATGTCGGTGGAGAGGGCGACCGGAACTAATGACTGCTGCGAAGGATAGTATCTCCATCCCAATTATCTTTCAAGTCACTCCAGTCCCACGCCACACCCCATTCCACACCTCTTCACTGCCTCACCCCCCCCCCCCCCCCAAGTGCAGCCCACTTGAAACCAGCCACACCCATTCAAACACCATTTGCTTCTAGATGTAATGTTTAATACATTGTTGATAATATTAATTACTTGAGCAGCAATGTATTATGATATAAAAAGAATATTAAATAATAAAAAATAATTATTATTTCTTGTTTTGTCAGAAATAGTAATACCTTGCAAACCTGGTTGTGCTGAAAATGAAAACTGCGTCAATGTAAACAATACGTTCCAGTGTCTCTGTAAGGAAGGCTATGACAAGAAAAATGGAAAGTGCCAAGGTAAGGTTGTCTTAAACACAGAGTTTAAGACTATGTATGTGTGCCTGGGCATTTAATGAGGGAGAGTGAAGTAGAAGTAGGTCATGGATCAAGATATGAGAACGAAAAAATGAGGGCGACTACCAGAAGCAGAAGAAGGAGAGGGATAATATGAGCCACAGAAGAAACAGAAGACGTGTTGATGTTGAGATTCAGATTTCAAGACAAAGGCTCTACTCATGGTCAAAGTTCACTGGTCACACACAAAGCATTCAATCGAGGCTGCATGGTAGTTTTAAAGGATTATTCAAATTTGAATGTTTCGTCTTTGACAAATTAACCGATGTGTGGAAAGTAGTGAATCATGTAAAGCTCACTTGAGATCACTTCAGAGATTGAAATACGGTTGGTTGTTATTCACAAACCAGAATAAAATCTTAATGTTCAGTTTAAACATCTTGTTTAACCTTATCCGATAACCGTTTGATGTCAACCAACAGATATCGATGAATGTGAAGACCCAAAAGTGAGCGAGTGTGCTCCAAAGGCTACGTGTAATAATACTGCTGGAAGCTTCATCTGTCGATGCATGGCAGGCTACATCGGTGATGGAAAACTTTGCTCTGGTAAAAGATTTTGCTTATCATTTGAAAATAACTATTCAAAGTTTCTTTTGATTTTTATCACAGATAGTTTAGTAACTCGTAAAGGTTTTGCCTTTGTCCATGCATTAGATGTTTGGAGCAAGCATGTTACCTGTCTATTTCTAACATACTTTTCATGAAACAGACAAGGATGAATGTTTTGAAGGCGCAGACGATTGTGATCTCAATGCTGATTGTGTAAACACTGAAGGATCCTACACTTGTAAATGCATGAAGGGATTTTTTGGAGACGGCAGGCGCTGCACAGGTATTTCACAACTGAATGAATGAATGAATGAATGAATGAATGAATGAATGAATGAATGAATGAATGAATGAATGAATGAATGAATGAATGAATGAATGAATGAATGAATGAATGAATGAATGATAGATTAAGGAAGGCATGAAGGAATGAATGTATAGTTTATATTTTTAAAAGGATTGATATTAAGAGCGAATAATAGGAAATGATACAAGGATAGATGAAAGTCTTTAAAACTGTATTCTCTTTTATGCAGAGATCATATCCACGACACAAACGCCAACAGATGTTCCAAGTACAAAGATCCTTACGACAGGCAAACCAACCACTGCTGAAGTAGAAACTACACAACCAACCACTGCTGAAGTAGAAACTGCAAAACCAACCACTGTTGTAGTAACAACTGCAAAACCAACCACTTCTGAAGTAACAACTGGAAAACCAACCACTGCTGAAGTAGAAACTGCAAAACCAACCACCGCTTCAACTGCAAAACCAACCACTGCTGAAGTAACAACTGCAAAACCAACCACTGCTGAAGTAGAAACTACAAAACCAACAACTGCTGAAGTAGAAACTACAAAACCAACCACCGCTGAAGTAGAAACTACAAAACCAACCACCGCTGAAGTAGAAACTACAAAACCAACCACTTTTGAAGTAACAACTGCAAAACCAACCACTGCTGAAGTAGAAACTGCAAAACCAACCACTGCTGAAGTAGAAACTACAAAACCAACCACTGCTGAAGTAGAAACTACAAAACCAACCACTGCTGAAGTAGAAACTACAAAACCAACCACTGCTGAAGTAGAAACTACAAAACCAACCACTGCTGAAGTAGAAACTACAAAACCAACCACTGCTGAAGTAGAAACTGCAAAACCAACCACTGCTGAAGTAGAAACTACAAAACCAACCACTGCTGAAGTAGAAACTGGAAAACCAACCACTGCTGAAGTAGAAACTACAAAACCAACCACTGCTGAAGTAGAAACTACAAAACCAACCACTGCTAAAGTAGAAACTACAAAACCAACCACTGCTGAAGTAGAAACTACAAAACCAACCACTGCTGAAGTAGAAACTACAAAACCAACCACTGCTGAAGTAGAAACTACAAAACCAACCACTTCTGAAGTAACAACTGCAAAACCAACCACTTCTGAAGTAACAACTGCAAAACCAACCACTGCTGCAGTAACAACTGGAAAACCAAAAACTGAGCTACCTCAGAGAAAGGTAACAACAGCTGGTACTACAACTTCTCCACTTACAACTGAGGCAGCTACACCTGTGCCAGCTACTACTGAGCCAGCTACTACTCTGGAACGTGAGACACCTACTATTTTCACCATCCAAACTCCCGTTCCTGTGGATGAATGTAGGGATGGAAGTGCTCGTTGTGGGGATAATGCACACTGTATAGACACTGAGGAAGGATATCGATGCGAATGTAACAATGGTTATCGTGGTAATGGCATAGTTTGTAAAGGCAAGTGTGAATTAACAAGGAATTTCTATCATATATTTTAGCTTATTTCGCTTTTTTTCCAGTTTACTGGTCTTGTTTGTTTGTTTGTATATCTTTCCTGTGACCGCAGTTGTGTTGAATCTGTTGTTCTCTTGCTTCTTCTTCTTCTTTATGTTCCATAGTATCCTCCGTTATATTGATTAAAGATCAACCCATTGTTATAAGATATTGTGAAAGATTTTAGGTTCTTGCTTAGGTACTATTAGTTATGAGCGTTTGCATGGTTCTTAGTAAGAGGGTTCGGTGGCTAACTGGCTGTAAATTCTAAATCTGGACTATAGACATAAACATAAGACCATAATAATCTTACCTTGTCTGACTGACTTTGCTGCAAATGTTTAAACCTTTTTTTAATTATCATGATTATTTTTTAATAGATGTGGACGAATGTAAGGAAAATCTTGATGACCGTTGTAATGGAAACGCTGTTTGCATCAACACCGAAGGATCATATGCATGTGAATGTATGCCTGGATTCGTTGGAGATGGCGAGTACTGCGAATGTAAGTTCACTATCATAGAAATCTTGAGAATGAAGCTCTTGTTCAAATCCAGCTGTTGGTGTTATTTCTGTATGAAAAATCGATCCAGTGATATTGGCGATCCAACCTGTTTTTTAGAACACTAATCAGGCACTTGCAGCGGCCAAAGAAATGCAATTATTTTGATTTCATCAGCTTTGTAACATAGAACTTGGTAGGCACGCCTAGCCAATTTCATGCGTCGCTACAAGGGAAGTCGCAACGTGTGACATTCCCTTAAAAACCCATCGTAAGCAATGTTGCAGTTATTTTGCATCGTGAGTCCGTGCTTTGTGTTGCAGGGTTACATACAAACAACGAATCCATTGTAGATAGAAGATGAAGAAACTTGGAAGAAATGATACAAAACTTATTCAGTAGTCACTAGCTTGTGCAGGGGTTCGGGGAAAACCCGTGACCTTCCGAGTACCGGTCGGATGGTCTACCATTGAGCTACAGGGAAATTCATGGGTTATGGTTACTTTACTGGGTTGAATCCATACTAAGTAGTGTTTACACAATAAAATTCCTTAGCAGCTTATTTGTAACAATGTATAATGTGTTTGTATTGCTTTTCAGCGGAGGGGATTCTAGGCCGAACCATCAATATGACACGTAAGAAAATACCTTTATAACATAATCAGGGGCTGCTCCCTAAACACTTGTAGGGCTGAAGCAAATGATGTTTAACTGACATTTGTCTGAAAATATGTTACATGTGGATTGGTGGAACATACACCTTGCTTTTTCTCTAGAAATTGCAGTGCAGTAAGAGACAACAACGTGTACGTGGACGTAGTTGCACACACCTTTAGATCAGTAAGAGTTGCAAATGATTGATAAAGATGGATGAAAGTGCGGATTCAGAAACTTACTACATGTAGATGCTTTATGATTCACTGACAGAAAAGGCCGTTTGCTAACCGGGCTTATTTCAAAAATTTCAAAAATGTTAAGAATACAAATCAGGTTAAAAAGTAGAATTGTTCACTATGTAGTCCCCTTCACATTTCCCTGCGCCATCTTGAAAGGTAGTCGAGCCTTTAAATCGAAGCGGGACGAACGTTGAGCTCGCAATGATAGAGACATGTGAATAATTAATTGTCCAAGGTGTTAAAAAAGGTCTGTCATTGCAAGGTCACCTTATATCTCACTTTGATGCAATGCTACCTATCACGATGGTGCAGGGAACCGTGAATTGAATGTCTCGTCTCCTTCACTTCATTAGGTATCAACGACAACATTGCCATCGGTTGCGGCAAGAAAGAGATGATGATCATCGTGCGCCAAGGATTCTTCATGGGCATGCGAAGAGAAGACTTAAACTTAATCGATCCCACATGCAAGCCAAAGCAAAATGGAACCCACTTCGTCTTCTCGACCGGTCTAACGGAGTGCGGCACAGAAATGACCCAGACACCTCATGCCTTTGTCTATAAGAATGTCATACGCGAGCGACCACCCAATCGTAACAGTATGATCACTCGATTACACGACATTGTTATACCCTTCCGATGTTTCTACACAAGACGGGGTGCCACTTCTGCTCTTGCTCTTGAGCCGAGTAGAAAAGTTATCAGAGCCAATGCCAGTGACTCGGGAATGTTTGCATTAAATATGGCTGTCTTTAAGGACTTCAGTTACTCAGTTCCTTACCCAGAACAAGACTTTCCCATCCCAGTGATGGTTAATCGTAGGATTTACTTCCAGCTTAGTGTGCAATCAATGGACAATAGACTTGCCGTGAGAGCTGATCGATGTCACGCAACGCCAGATCCTAATCGCAACAATAGGGTTCAGTACGATCTCATCCGTAATGGGTAAGATATCTGATATATCCTCCCTCCTTTCCTTTCCTTTCTTCCATCCATCCATCCGTCCATCCATCTTTCCTTTCAGCCAATCAGCCAGCCCTCCCCCCCTCCATTATGCATTACCACTCCTTATTATAGTTCTAACTTGTGATACTTATTTTTAGCTGCCCTATCGATCGAACAATCATCTACCACAAAACAGTCCTGAAACAGCAGCACCGATTCAGCCTCAAAGCCTTCCAGTTCGTGAATGTCAAAGACCCCACGTATGCCTACATTCATTGCACAGTTGTAGTCTGCAATGTGTCTGATGCCAATTCTCTCTGCAATAAAGAATGCAAGATAGACTTCCAAGCTCGTCGACATAGACGTTCTGTCAGTTACAGTCGCCCTGTTCATGTTGATGTTCTGTCCCAAGGGCCCATGATCAAACCAGAACCAAGAAGCACTATAGGTATGGATGTATTTTTAAAATTGTTGTTGTAATCCATCAAGTGTTGTTTTTTTTTTTTTTTTTTTTTTTTTTTGTATTTCTCTTTCATTCTCTTTCTTTGTTGCATTTCAATTTATATATTTTTTAATGCTGTTTCCCATTCCCCATTCATGCTCTACTTCCACTTCTATTTCTATTTCTCGTTCCTTTTCTATTTCAAGAGTAAACTTTCTCAATAAAATTTGCATGGAATATATTAGCTATAGACCCCTTTCACGTGACGTCAAAGCAGCTCAATTTGGAGGACAAAACAAGAATTTTGTCCAAATTGAGTTGCATTTCGACGAGCTGCAAGAGTTTTTTATTCTGACTGTTTCTGTCACTCCACAGATCTTCTACCATCATTCATTGCTATCACCACTACTCTGGCCATCATAGGTTTCGTTATCCTCCTAGTCTCAGTATTTATCATACGAAAAAAGGCACAACGTGAACTGGAGCAAGAGCATATACGTGAGCATCACGAAACAAGCCAGAGTAACAGTATAGCAAGCGTTTAGGAAAGGCTTTATTCTTTAATATATCTGTAAGTTAAAGGAGTCGAGGAAATATTGGAGATAACTATGAAAAAAGCAATTATTCTATGCAGAGAATATTCAATTATAAGCAATTTTAATTTTAAAAAGGAAAAACTGATGATCATATTCGGTTATCCTGACAAGCTGAGGTCAACGGATGTATCGTTATCCTCTAGTGCGTAAAGCAAGGCTGTGAGAATATCGTATAATATATTTTAGTTAGCGGGGTTAGAATTAATAGAAGATTTGGGGATTAACCGCCATTTATTATTTGCATGATCTGTCTTTTCATTTAGACTGCAACGTTCATATTTTAGGTACATATCAGGAAAAAATATGGCTTTGTTATGATGGATTCCTAAAAGGAAACAATTAGAAATAGGATTTACTTAAATTTTGTGCTAAATGTGGGTTTGACAAAGCTGAGTCTTTGATATTTCACTAGGAATAAGAAAAAATAAGGGATGTTTTTCCAAAATGCTTAAGACTGAATCAAAGCTAAAAAAGTAGGCGAAGACTTAGCCCCCCTCCGTGAAGCGGAGTTCGACTATATTTTATGAACACTAAAAGTTATCATAAGCTGAACACGCTGAATACCTATCTGTTTCTTTTAACAGAAAGGGAGATCTTAATGAAGGTCAGATATAGGAAAATGCTAGTAGGAAAAATCCTTGGAAAATACTTGCAATTGGGCGGATAAAGTACAAAGGGGAAATGAACAACACAGCAATATATAGCAAAAAAACAACAAAACACCACAACACAACACACACAGACATAAATATTTAGACTAGCTGTATTAGTGTTTTATCAAATTAGTTTGAAGTTTTATATATGCTGCCTTGCTTACAAGAATAAAATAATGATAGATTACATGTGTAGTTTGTGGAATAATTTTCCATACACCAAAACTTCTTTGAAATTCCAGGAATTTTCCAAAAGCAGGTGGGAAAAATATTTCAAATAACTTCTCTTTGACAAGCAGAACATTCTTAATTCCAGGAATAGTGGTAAAGGGAATACTCGCAAATGATGATGATGCATCAAGATGATACATGGTAATGATACATGATGATGCACCATGATGGTACATGGTGATGGTGCATCATGATACATGGTGATGATGCATGGTGATGATACATGATGATGATACATGGTGATGATACATGATGATGATACATGATGATGATACATGATGATGATACATGATGATGATACATGATGATGATGATGGATGTGGATGATGGTACCTGATGATGGTGATGATGATACATGATGATGATGGTACCTGATGATGGTGATGATGATACATGATGATGATACATGATGATGATGGTACCTGATGATGGTGATGATGTGGTTGATGGTACCTGATGATGGTGATGATACATAAATGATGGTGACAAGGAAAAACCAGCGCTATCCATGAAGTGTGTTATCTTTACTTTCCATTTATTAATCATCAAATCAATGCTCTTAATATATATCTAACAATCTTAGTAATCATAATTTCGTATAATATTCTGTGAAAAAATTCCTTGAATTATATAAAAATTATATGTAATAGTAGGTTATGTAATGCAGTTGTCATTTCTTTAAAAATAGCACATATGAATTATTTTATTTTGTTCACAAACTTCGAAAAATCTGAATTTGCTTGGCGCAGCGTTATGCGAGAGGAAAAAGTGGGAGATCCTCTTCAGAAGATATAAGAGATATAAGAGATCCTATATTAAGATATCCTCTTCAGGGGATCTGGAACCAGAGCTGAACAAGGGCAGTTTTCAAAAAAAAGATTCGTTATACTTGAGCGCACAGCAAATTGCAAGAATTCTACTCAATATCCTCAGTAATGTTGCGCTGTGAGTTTCCAGTAGTTCTTGCCGTTAATGATATTCTCCATTCACTGGTCACTAGTGCTTGTGAACAAGTGCAGTTGACTACAAACCGTGACATATCTATGGTAAAAACGATATGACCCGCAAGTTCCAAGATGGTGACAGACGAAGCAACTCTTCCTCGGTGCAATCTCGTGGATGTTAATACATCATACCAGATGGACCAGATGAGTCAGAGGCACACAACCCCAAACGGAGTAAAACTATTACTTAACTTATGCCATCACATCACAGAAGATAAGTGGGTGATATACGACAAAGAGAGTAAACGGCGCAAATAAGTATCGGTGGATAACTCGGATAGAAACTGCAGGCAGCACGCCCTCGTGGGCCTGCGACTGACTTCCAACGTGTTTGGCAACAAAGCGTATTAATCCCTTTGCAGTTAACTAAGAAATCTAATGTCGTAAGGAACAGTTTATAAGGTACACAAAAGGAACAGCATCCTTGCTACCAGGATTTACGTAAAAACATGCCGAGTAAAAATCTATTCATTTACAGCAACAAACAGGTTCTATATGGCATTGTCCGTGGTCGTAAATTAAACTAACCTTACGACTGGTCGCTAGTGACCTCTTTGTCTTGTTCAACGTTTTCTTTTATTTCAGAGTTACTTTCGATTGCTTCGGTTGTATTCTCTGCATTTGCACCAAACTCATCGTCTGTGATCTGTTTGTCTTCAACTTTTTCTTCTATTTCAGAGTCATTTGTTTGTTTCTCTGTAGTATTCTCTGCATTTGCGCCAGTATCATCATTTGTAACCTCTTTGTCTTGTTCAACGTTTTCTTTTATTTCAGAGTTATTTTCGATCGTTTCGGTTGTATTCTCTGCATTTGCACCAAAATCATCGTCTGTGATCTGTTTGTCTTCAACTTTTTCTTTTATTTCAGAGTCATAAGTTTGTTTCTCTTCTGTAATATTCTCTGCATTTGCGCCAGTATCATCATTTGTAACCTCTTTGTCTTGTTCAGCCATTTCATTCGATTCCGAGTCACAGCTTGCTTCGTTTTTTTCTGTTTGTTCCGTAACATTTTTGGTATTTTCGGCCTCTTTTGCAGCCTCATCGGACTTGTGGCCTTCGTCGTCGTCGGTTTTTGCTAGTATTTCACGTCCATCGTCATCATTCCTTGCAATATCTGTTTCGTTGGCTTTCTCGTTTGGTGTTCCATGGCTTTCACTTTGCGTTTCTTTTTTATCTTCATTCTCCAACAGCTCAGATTCCTCGATCATTGAATCTTTTTGCTTGTTCTCAGTTTCTACTTGAGTTGTCAAAGTTTCGTTGGTTGCTGTTATACTGTCCTCGCCTTTGATCGTATCTGAAGATTCCATCTCGTCAACCGCTATAGTAACACAGAAATCATTACTTGTGGTTTCATCTTGGTCACAGTTTTCCTCAAGTGTTGTTTCGTTTTCCAAGGTAGATGTGCTTCCTTCTCGAGATGAATTCGTAGTTACACTTTGACTGCTCGGTGCATTTGAAGATGCAACATTTTCTAACGATGAAGTCGGTTCATCTTCCGTCTTTGTCGCAGATTCTGAGTGATTTGGGTCTTCAAGCGAAGATTCCTTGCCTGGCAAATGTGAGTTGCCTTTTCCTGGTTCGGATTCGTTTCCTGCAGATGCCAGTCCAGCTTTATCCTCAGGCGATTCCAAACCATAAACAACTCTATTTTCTAGCGGAACAGAAGGAAAGCTACTATTTGTATTGGCATCATCTTCACTCCCCGCTACCCCTCTATCTGTCCTTCCAACGGATTCAGCTTGCAACGAAATATTATCGCCAATCGCATCAAGTTTATCAAAATTTACATTACTGTCGAAGTCCAAGTCTAAGTTACTCGCCGTGAGAGAAGTTTCGTCTTCTGTTGAAGAATCTGCACCAACACCAGCTTCTCTTTCTTGAAACTTTGCTATCACTGCTTCCATTCGCTTGCTCTTGCGTTTCTCGTGGATCTCGTCACTGATCACCTCGAGTGATTTTAAACACTTAGAATAGTTTTCTTTTGCGCCAGAAAGACCCAAGTGGATCGAGTCAACCCTCAGCTTAAGTTGCTAAAAGAAAAAATGATCAACAATTTTACGAAAACCCTTTGACTTTGAATATAATGTTGTTTTTTTCATTTCGAAACTTTTTGGCAAGAATTTGATTGTTTGAATTACATCAATGCAAGTGGATCTTCTCAAACAGGGACCGCGGAGCACCCTAAAAAGTGGTGGAGCTAAGATTGGAAAATTTAAGAGAAAAGGGAAAAAGCCCTACCAGCCCCAACCCCTCCGCGGTCACTGTCAAGCGCTACCGAATGTTAACCGACAAAAAAAAACAATACTCAAGGGAAAGTGTAAAATGGGAAAAATCACACCCAAAGCAAAAATCTATTGAAAAATCATTGGAGAAAATCTTTATATCATTTTGATGTTTTGGAAACACTGCATTTACTTTTGCTGTGCCCTACATGTCGGCTATGAACAGAAAGTATACGAGAATTGCATCCATGCAAGCCGAATTGCCCTAAAACTATGATGAAAAAGACAGTAGGTTTGAAATTTCTATGAGAACCATAAATCCTTACCCAAAGATGCCGGTCAAAATCCTTCTTCTGTTCAAAGTATGGTCTACAAGTAAAGAATCAAAACCATGATTTAATTTGGATTTTGTAACAATGCTTTTCTAGTTTGAAACTGTTTAGATGAGTGAAAATTAAGAATTGTTAAAACAATTTCACTTACTTCGCTTTTTCTACAGGATTTTTTAGCTTCTTGTACAACTGTTTAACTTTTGCCTCCAAGTCCCTGTAGGCAAGTAAATCTTCTTGATGCTTTTTCCAACTGTCTCTTTTCATCTTTTCTGCCTCATTCACCTAAATATTGGAAAATATTATTTTATGAATCTAGAATTATTGTATTATTGTGGTTAGTCCAGAGCTTGACCCTCTTTTATCAATGCATGGGCAGTGGAGATAAACTAACAGTAGAAATAGTTAATAATAATAACCATTTAAAAAGACAAACTTCTCTAGACCCACTTTTCTCAGTATTCTTTGTATTTTGTGTGCATGCAATGATTTTCTTTTATTGCAATATAGGTTAATTAGTTAGCAAGAAATGTGGGTCATGTAAAGTGTAATGGATAATATAGTTAAGAATTAAACTCCAAATTGTTGTGGGAAGGAAGTCAGGTGGCTATTGAGTCTGTAGATTGTAAGGAATGTTCATGATCCTGGTAATTCTTGGTAGGTTAATGGTAACGTCTTGGTTGACAAACTACTGACACTTGACTGATGACTAAGGAGTATGTATGAAATACGAATATTATGTCATAAACTTTAATAAATTTGAGCTAATATACCCCTTGCACATGACGTCAGAGCAGCTCGGACAATTTGGAGGAAAAACCAAAACAATTCTAATCTCCTGAGATTTGGGAGCTATTGTTTTGCCCTCCAAATTGAGCTGCATTACAGCGTGCTGCAAGGGGTCTATCAATTAAGTTGATTCTTCTAGTATGTTATTTACCTCTATTGTTGCTTGGTTGAGCATTTCTTGGAGAGCAGAATCAAATGCTCTTTTTGCACCTCCACCAAAGACCCTCCTCTCTGCCTCTCCAACCCTGTTCTTTGCTGCAATGTGCATGCCAGTAGCCCGCTCAAACTGATTTGTTGACCTTTGAAGCATGCCGTGAGACTAAAAGATAAATGGCACAAAAATGTAAAAGAAGAGAGAGGGAAAGGAAAGATGAGGAATGAAACTCATAATAAATGAATAAGAGCAGCTACTAGCTGATCTGAGAAAAAATATTAGCCAATGAGAATCGAGAAAATGTGCAAACTGAGGTGTCTTCCTTAGTAGTTGGCTACTTGGGAAATGCTTATTTCTTTATTTTATTTTTCCATTCAATAATGAATATCATAGTAAATGTATACAAAATATCAAAAACCTCGACTGAAAATCTAGATTTACCTCAAAATTAATATAACCTTTTATAATCTATTTTTTGCAGGCTTCATGACACCCCCATATTATTTATATTCCATTAAACTTGTTGGCATTTTCTCCCAACTAATTAATATTTCTCATTAAATATTTCAACCCCAACAACTAAAAGCTTTTTGCTGGACATAGTCTGGTTTGCTATCAAACAAAAGACATTGTCTTGCTAGCTAGCTATAGAGAGGCCAGGCTATGTAGCCCAAGATGGTAAGTATAAGTATGCATACCTGACGTAGTTGTCTGTAAGCTTCATAGAATGACCTAGACTTCTCAACACATTTTCCAAGTTTTTGAGCAACACCATTTAACTGGTAAGTAGCACCAGCTAACGTCTGGCGGAATACTGCACGGGCCTCCTAAAATTATGTCAAATGGGCTTGTATAACTACAGCGTAATCAATAGTATATATCCATGCATGTCTATAAGGCCCAGTTTAGACATCGAATTTCACATGTGCCGAATGTAATGCAATCATGTGCAAAACCTATCGTTTGAGTTCATTTGCATTAGATTCACCCATGTGAAATTCGACGTCTAGACTGGGCCTAAGATATTATGTAATATATACAATATGAGTGGCCATGTTGTATCAGATATACAACCACGAGCTGAAAATATTAACTAAGACTATTGTCCAAAAAAAAGTTGAGTGTCTTGGTCTTGCATTCATCCCTTTCAGTACTTCGGTTCACTGGTCAAACAAAGCATTCAGTCAATTACAAGGCTGCAAGGTTGAAATTAGAATAATCCTTTGAAACTACCTTAGTCAACTTAGTCTTGATTAAATACTTTGTCGTCTGTGACCAGTGAGCTGGTGTACATGGGAAATGGTGATCAATTATAGTCCCTTTCACAGCCATGCATCTTGAAAGGTACTGTACGTAGCTGTGCCTTTGCATCAAAGTGAGATGAACAGTGAGCTTGCATGTCTCTATCATTGCAAGGTAACCTCATGTCTCACTTAGATGCAAGGGCATGGCTACCTTTCAGGATGGCACAGGGAACTGTGAAAAGGACTATATTTGAGCAAGCTAATATACATGTAGCATATAAGCATTGGATTGTATATTAAGTCTTTCTGTTTGGTTTTAGACATTGGTTTCACGAAGTATATAAATTATAAATAACATTAAGTCTACAAAATTGGTTTCCAAATTATTGCTAATTATTTCAACAGATAAGAAAAACTAGAGCCAAAATCTTTGAAAAGCATTGTATTATTGTGCAAGCGTCTTAAAATATCCTAATCAAATAAGATACAGTACAAGTGCTGTAAATCAAACTTAGCTGTCGAATGTTTGGTTCCAAAACCTAATAAGCTTAAATCAGATTGCATGAAGCTTGCATAAACAAGATAAAGAGATATAGAATGTATATATATATATATACATGTATGTGTTATACTTAAGTTAAATAATATTGGCTTAAACATGTTTACAAGCTCATACATGTAAGCTATACTCACATCAAGCTCGGCTTCCAGATGATTTATGGAATTTGTGGCAGCATTCAGCTTCTCTAGCTCATCCTTTACATACAAATTAAGAAACGAGAATCCAAAACATTGTTAAATACTAATAACTCTGTGATGAGTAAAACTAAATTAAGCAATAATCTTGAGTGTTATGGGGAACTCCTTCAGGATCGAATGGTACCTGTATTCTTGGATCCAATTCTTCTTCTTCTTCGTCATCTGAATAGCTCTCATCACTGATCGAGTTATTCTCACTCATTTGAAAACAAAAATTAACAAAAAAAAGACAGAATAATTGAAAAGAAGTGAGATATTCACTGCCTTGGCTTTGATTCCATAAAATCCAGACTTAATGTTAAAGTTCGATCATCTTCGGCTTGACATCGGCTGCTCGAGCTATTTCAGAAACTTCTTAGCGACTTAGCGACAGCTAATCGATTGCTATTATGGAAATTATAAAAAGCAATTCTTCTCTTTTGAATCAAAAATAGTAATTTTTAAACTACTTTAACATCACAATTGCTCATTTTAAAATAAATTCAAAGGTAACATGAAATTCATGGCATTTCAAAAAGTCCAAATATGGCAGTCCTTCTAATCGATATCTTGTCGTTTATCTTCGTAGCCTCCGCTGACATTAACGAATGCCGTCGCAAGTGTAAATAACAACAACAAGAGTATGGCGAAACGTTTTTGATGTAGTTTCACATTTCCTCACAGAAGTCTCTTCTTAAATCCTTTCTATAATGGCTAGCGTTGGCAAATGGAAGGCATCGTACTACTGCGACTCAAAACGAACCTGGATTTACGGAGTTTTTCAAATTTCTCCTCAATTTGTTCGTTTTAATGAGGAAAATCCAAACAGTACAAATGACATCATCGACCTGACGATTTATTTTGATGAATTCGTAGAATTAAAGAAAGAAAAGACAGCAATATTTTATACTGCCTTGACTATACGATGTAGTAGTAATAACAAATACTGGTTTGCATCTTTTCCGAGTTGTACGCATGTTTACAATATCCTGGAGCATTTTTGGAGAGAACGATTATTATCAGGGTAGGTATATACAATTTTTTTAGCTTCTTGGTAAAGCCTAAGTGTAAGCTTATGTATGCTTTCGGGTTCATTAACATTGCAAGATGAATATTTAAGCTATATATCATTGATTTAAAGTGTCTTTATGGGATAACTGTAGAATACCCCCACAGAGTAAAAGTATTATACTGTGATTATAGTAGACTGCCTACAGCAATAATCTAAGCCGGTACAAGCCTAAAAATCCTACAAAGCCTATGTGCCTATACAGCCTACAAGCCTATGAAGCCTACGAGTAAACACAGTTATCCCTACAAAGTCTTCCCAAATATTATCCCTAAACCTAAATACCCAAAGGTACCTCACTTTGTAGGCATAGGCAGCCTACTATATCCATACTTTTACTCTGCTGGATATTCTATATTAGGAAAATCCTACTAATGGTCTATCACCAATCGAGCCCTGTGATTGGCTGAGCTACTAGGGGTCTATTAGTGATAGACCTCTAGTAGCGAAAAGCGCCGGTTTTGAAAACCAAAAAATATATATTTAAAGCAAAATCCAAAACTTTTTGCATCCTTTTATTGGACCGATTAGTAAGTTTTTACTAAAACAATTAGACCTCTCGCCCTCATGGCCTACGAGTCAATAGCCCATTCGGCCTTCGGCCTCATGGGCTATTAACTCGTAGACCATTCGGACTCGAGGACTAATTGTTAAGTAGTTGTACATGTACCATCTTCTTTAGGAGTGTGGACACAGCCTCCCCTCTTTCCCCACCACCAATGTGTGTCAATTAATTGTTTTACATTAGAGCGGTTTTTGTATGAGTGGTAAACATGTGGAACTGACTACAGTAGCCACTCTACTACTATAGATACAGTAAATACCCATTCTGACCAAGACTAATGTCATTGTTTACATTGTTTCCATAGCGACAGCTCTTCTGCACAACAAGAATCTGGTGGACAAAAACTTTTAGAAATTCTCCATGATTCTGCTGATTGTCTGTCTTCAACTTCAAAAACCCTTGAGAGGCAAGGAGAACAAATAGATAGTGCCTGTAGGACTATGAACAAGCTACATAATGATTTAGGAGTTGCAGAAACCATTATAAGTAGCATGGATTCATGGTTGAATCAATGGGATCTTCAAGTCCCAAACATTCGTATCGATGTTCCAAACCAAGGTACTGATATGGAGAAAACGGAACTTCCTGTATTGTATGGTGCTAGTGAAAAAGAAAAACACATCTCAGGCTCTTTGGTGCTTAGCAGTAAGACATTAGAGGTATTGGACATGCAGAGAAATCCAGTGTACAGTTTCACTATGAGAGAGGTCTCTGAAGGAAGAGTCCATACACCCTTCGAAATGACTCTCATTAAGAGTGAAATAGGAAAACCAGAAGTCTGTGTACATTTGATCTCGGCAAAACTTATCAATGTCATGCCTCAAGTTAATGTAATGCTTGGGCCAAAGTTGAATTTTGATGAGCCTCCAGATAGTATTGCCATGGCAACTGCTAGTTCACATAATGACATGGATGAGTTATCAGCAAATTTAAAGCTAGATGGTAAGTTTTATTGTAGGTGGGTTAGAAAATATTCCCTTGATTTCAATACTTACCGGTACCAGTATAACTTATTGCGATTTTGGAGTTGGAAGATAATATATTCCGCACTGGCCATAGTTGTGAAGGGACGAAGGCCAATATGGAATATATTTTCTTCTAACAGCGTCAATATAACCCATATTGGCAGCTCAAAATCGCAATAAGTTTTGTAACGAGATTTTCCTAATGCGCAATAATTCTGAGCCGACAATACGGGTTATATTATATTATCTTTATGTTTTCTAGAAATGGAAAAGCAAAAGAAACTACAGAAAGAAAAATCTGCAATGGGAAACAGAGGAGCTAAGACTGTGAGTGAAACAGAAGCAGCACAGATGTCAAAAGTTCTCCAGGACATGAAGTCAATGGCAGTTGGAATACAAGGCGAGCAGAACAGACAGTTGGGCATGTTAGACTTACTGTCAGATTCAGTTGATAAAGCTAATGAAAGGATAAGAAAAGATGCCAGAACTATTAAACGTTTAACTTAATTAGAGTACATTTACGATCATCACTCCCCCTAAGGGGAGGACTCAAAATTGTTTCATGTACAGGTAATGTGTTCAATGTGTTTGGACTGAAATGTCTGTGTATTTTCACTATGAAACCATTAAAATCCAATAACTCCATGGAAAGGAGTGAATTTACACATTTTTCAAGTTAAGACCCTTTTTGAATATGGCCTCTATGACATCAAACGAGGAGAATGAGAATGTCCTGGATGTCGAAACCCAATGATTTCCACTAGCTGTATTGATCCAGGACTAGAATGACCTGGATTTCAAAACACATTCATTATCACTCATAACATATGGGACATTGTAGGACTCCTCATTCATCATCCATTCCAATTTGCGTAACTCAAAGGGAGTCTTTTGTAGCTAGATAATGAGACTACGGACTGCTATATTGCATTTTTTTTCTGAGTTTATTATGATTGAGGTTTTTTATTGTTTTTATGTTATATTTAATTTATCATAGGTAAAATTGTGTATATGTACAAAATAGAGTAGTTTTACTTAACCCGTAAAACAAAAATAAACTTTCAAAGCATTTCTTTGCGTTTCAAACAGATATGCGCCTTTGAAAACTTTGTGTTTCATGCCAGGGATAATGAAATCAGTGCGTGGCCTACACTACTTACAGAATGCCATAGAA
The DNA here is from genome assembly GCA_023349425.1 of Anthopleura sola. Classification (NCBI taxonomy): domain Eukaryota; kingdom Metazoa; phylum Cnidaria; class Anthozoa; order Actiniaria; family Actiniidae; genus Anthopleura; species Anthopleura sola. The sequence goes on from JALHLI010000013.1 coordinate 6,400,364, forward strand.
ACATGATATTCTGTTTAATTAATATGCCCACCAAAACACCATAGCAAATGGTTGCTGTTTTATGCTATAAATGAGTGACTTTTTGTAATTGTTTCTAAGTTTTTCTTCATTACACCTCATCATCATTTAGAAGCATGTTGGGGATACCATTTTTGACTGGAAACTTTCTTCCTGATTCAGGACACACCAGATTTCCTTCCTGTACTTCAACCTGAAGAACAATAAAAAATTTTAAATATTGCTTTCAATTCATAAATTACTTTCCTTGATTACAGACTGTAATTTGACTTTTAGTTTTGGAGATATTTGAGGCTCATGAACAAATTCTTGGAGAAATATGAGATATGCTATGTTTGTCACCCATAAAGGTTTCAATGATGGGAGGCTCCATGCTAAATGCTCAGCACGGAGCCTCATACTGAAACCTTTGACCATGACCAGCAGAGCATATCTCAGAAGTCAGGGCTATTCTATTTACATCATTTTGTACCTTTAATTATTTAAGTGAACTTTTACATTTTATCTTAGAACTGTAGTACTTTACCTCCAGAAGGACGTGATGTGCTTTTTTGAGAAAGTCTTCATTGCTTCCATAATCTGCTATTAATGCTTCAGGAAGGTCCTGTCCATGGCCAATCTAAAGACCCCATCCCCCGTAAAGATGTATTAGTCAAATGTTTAGGGTCTTATGCAATCGCATAGAATATGACAGCAGCCATTACATTGAAAGATTTCAATTCTCCAGATACTACAGTACCTAACATGGCCATTTGCCATTGGATAAACAAAAGAGTGAACCACAGTTTTAATGACTTCAAAGGGAAGGGGAGTGATATAGCTAAGTTTGTATTTCTGATTTGAGTTGCATTTACTAGGATCTCACCCCCCCCCCCCCCCCCCCGGGCATGTACATCAACCTTGAAATGCAAGCATACAATATCTATAAGCAATGTTATTATAATAAGGTAAGCTCATATATTATACAAGTATCCATGTCCCTTACTACAGTCCTTATACTGTAAGCTACAATAACTATATTCCCCCTATACCTGTTTGGCAGCTTGTACAAGTGCTCCCCATTCCAGCTTAGGAATCATTCGACTGACAAATTCTGGGTTGAAATCCACAGTATTTACAACAACATTTTCTGGCTGAAAAAGAAAGATGTAGTTCGATCAATGACAAATGTGTCCATAGACGACAACAACACGTGTATAGTCCATGAGTTCATGATGAACTGAAGCTCACTGTAAAACCTAAAATATTGAAGCAATAAAGCAATGAATACCTCTATAGACAAGGGAAATCCATTCTTGACCCCTTTGACGTGAGATTTTAACATGTTATGAGTCAGTAGCCTCATGATGAGTAGTGTTTTCTAAAGAATTTTTTAGAAAGACTTCAGAATAGAACACTTCGTGAATGACGAAAGAGACTGAGGCGAATAACACAGGAACCCCAAAACAAGAAAAAGAAGAACATTTTACAAAACAGATAGTACAAACCAATAAATTGATTTTATTACCGGTATACTTTGATAATTCAATAGAACATTTTCCCCTTGATATATTGACAAAAGTTTGCAAGTGAGAGGTTTTTTTTAGATTTTTAGTCAATCGTTTACGTATAGGATTGGGAGCCCTGTGGTGTCAAACTGCCATTGCTTGAAATGCGATGCCAAAAAATCATTGTCCTCACAGCGAGATGAAAATTGTTTAGAAAAAAAAGCAAATCAAGAGAAGATTCCTCTCTAAAATGGCAAATATTGACGAAGTATTGAAGCTACTGTGCAGTCATGTGAAACTCGAAAGAGATCGCGGGATTTCTTCATTAGAAAAGTTGCTTTCTGAGGAAGAAGGCTTGAAAAATAATCCAGAACAAATCTCTTCGTTCTCAAAATCTCTTACTTCTTTAGTCGAATCTGCTGATAAAAACTGGGAAATAAGACATGGCGGACTTCTTGGAGCAAAGCTTGTTATACTGGCAAGAATTGCGGACGAGGAATTCCTTGAAAATATGAAAAAGAATGCTTTAATTTTGATCCATGATGAAGAATTTCGTGTGAGAATTTTGGCTGGTAAGTTTAAGTTTATAAGTCTTATTTGTCATTTTAATGCGCAATTATATAAGCCTAAGTACGAATAATTAAATAGAGAGGGAAATTAAATATTGCTTTAATGAATTAATAATGAAAATAAGGTGGGAAATTATATTGTTTTCAATTGGTGTGAGTTGGTTTTTTAAACATGTGCCCCTGTAAGCGAATTTTCAAATTCCTTTGCAGACGTCTTGTTTGCTGTTTTTCTTCTTGCTTGTGCAAATCTAATAAAAATCAACAACGAAACAATAAACTAGACATTATGAGGAGATTGTTTATGTACTCGTAGAAGAAGGAATTTGGTCAACTAGATGTACACTGTACAGGCCCATACCCATGGCCAGGATGTTTTCAAAACATGCTTGTGTCATCTGATCTGGCATTGCCATCCTTGCTCCAATCATGGATCTTAAGGTCCCTTTGTAGTGGTGTGCACATGAGACATTCTTACTATAATAATAAATATATTCGTATTTATGCAACCCTTGGTAGCATGCACAAGGTGAAATATATTATTCCAATGATTTCAGGTGAAGTCCTTGGTGCTCTTTGCCAAATCCAAGGGACAAAAGTCTATATCAGCTGTAAAGAAGAAATTCTTTCAAGTGTATCTGACAACTTGGAGCGACAATTGCCAGATGCACCACCATTTACAAATCAACTGCAGAATAAAATAAATGGAATTCAACCAGACAAGGCAACTGAGGTATGGTACAGTATATCCATCTCTGGTTTGCAATCATATGTCCAAGAGAATGAAATGACAACTTAATGATAGTTGCACCAGCAAAAGAAAAGTTTTCAAAGAACACTTTTTTATGTTTTTGCAACTTCCACATCTACAAGCCATAATCTGGGTTTTTGACTTCTGTCAATAGAGACCTTATATTTATGTATGCATGAAGACGGCACAGAATAACGACATGCTTGTGCTATAGTCATCAGCCTTGCTGTTCTTGCTAAAGCACCTATTGACCTTCTAGCGAGGACAGTAATACACATCACCAACACTCACTTGTATAATTAATATAGAAGATTTTCAATCCAAGAACAAATTACTTGAATTTCTCTTTTTGAACCAAACATGCTGCACCTGGAGTTCATCATCTCAGTTATTGTGTATACTTTATGACCACCCAATCTGGAGGTATCTGGGTCAAAGAAACATGAAAACTGTTGCATGTAAATTGTGACAGCAATACTTAGATTTGTCATGTTCTTTATCTAGGCAAACAAACCAGCAGATGCTGCCAAGATTTTCCATGATACTGCTGGATGGAAGAATCTAGAGACTAGCATGAGGTATGGTTGTTGGGTTCTAGCCAAAGACATGTTCTTGGAGATTTAAAATAAGTAGCTTACGTACAGTATATACATTAATTAAGCAAGGGCACTTAGGACAAAGCCATTGTGTGAATTTGATTTACTTGTTAAATTACTTACCAGTATCTAAATAATTTGTAAGGGGTTGTAGGCAATAAAGGCCTCTTCTATTGTCCTCTTGTCTGCTCTGATAATCCAATCATCTGGATATCAAGGGAGCAACTTGTTTGCACAACAATGACAGATTTGAATCTACCTAAAAGCGTGCAACATTGATTAACTTATTAATGAGTAATAACTAACTTTGGCTTCATTAAATTTTTTATAACCAGAGGTCTTCAGTCATTGATAGAGGGATGTGGTGAAGCCTTCAATGAACATATTTCACAGACTCTCCTTGATCTAATTTTCCAAGCACTCAACCACACTAACAGATTTGTTAGAGAAACTGGCTACCAAGTTTGTGGCTCTCTGGTCAGTCTGGGCAGACCACAAGGTGTGTTATAATTCAAGAATTGATATACAGTACTACTGTATAGTAAACATGCCATGTAAGATTTGCTTTTATCATTAATGTTTACTAACCTAAGGTCTATTATAATTACAAAATATTACACTAGATGAAAGTCTTGCAAGTACAGAAAGCAGCATATCTATTGAAAAGAATGCCATAGTACAACATGGGGATCAGTTCACTAGCTACCTTCAAAAGGGCCTGGCTGATAACTGGAGTCAGGTAATAATAATAATATTATTAAAATGTGTCATGTGATCTAGTATTAATACATAATTGCAAACTAATTGGAGACACCAATTAGGTATTGATGGAAATGATGGTTGCCAATTACTGTAGGTATGTGAGAAGACTTTCTGAGCTTTCATTTTACATGACTTCATGCAAAAATCTGGGTCCATGATGCTTAGTGAAATGTAGAATAATTGTCAATACCGTAAACCATGTGTAGGGCTCAAAATAATGGCCAGTCATATGCCGGTAAAGATGTCCAGCTTATGATATGATATTTTATTTTTTTCCAAATATGACCAGTCAACATGTCCGTTCAAAACAGTGTTCATAAGTTCAATAAAGTGTTTTGCTTCTTGAAGGTTCGCATGGCAGCATCAGTAGCAACAAGGCAGTTTCTCCAAACTCTACCCCCTCAAGCAAGAGAAAGGTTTTATCCTAAAATACTACCAGCAATGTGCTTGAATAGGTATGTAGATTGATGTGTAATGCCTAAATTCTTATATGAAAGTCAAACAAGTTGGGAGAGAGGAAGGAGCAGGGAATTCCATTGGTCACTGACAGTTGCTTTCATCCATCCATCCATCCATCCATCCATCCATCCATCCATCCATCCATCCATCCATCCATCCATCCATCCATCCATCCATCCATCCATCCATCCATCCATCCATCCATCCATCCATCCATCCATCCATCCATCCATCCATCCATCCATCCATCCATTTATTCATTCCATTGTATGATCATAGGTACTATGTCGCTGAAGGAGTAAGAATCTATTCCCAGAAAAGTTGGAAAATGGTGATGGGCAGTGAAGGAAAGGAATTGGTAGAAAAATACATCAAAGAAACGGTATGTAGAGAGAAAGATGGAGTCAATATTTCCAGATGACCACAGGTAAACCATCAAGAGTAAAGCCCCCCCCCCCAAAAAAAAAACAAAACAAAACAAAAAAAAAAAAAAACACAAGAACCTCTCAGGAAGTCCAGTTAAAAATTCTTGTATTTATTTATCTTTCATAAATTCAAGCTTTTATATATCGGGCTTCCTGTAGAAAGAACAGAAGGGAGAATGACTGGGAGTACATGTAGGAGGGAAGGTTGGGTTAATATTAGAGAGCCAAAATGATCATATTATCATAAGTAAAAGATTTACAGTTAGGTATTGAATCTTAGCAGCCTTGGGAGGAATTTACAATGCTTTTATTTGATTCTTTAGGTTGATTTTTACATCAGTCAAACTAAAGCTGATAACCATGCGGTGCGTGAAGCTGCATGTTCATGTATTGCTGAACTAGGACTCAAGGTAGGAATTCTTTTATCCTCTGCTCTCTCTTGCTGCATCTACTGTATAACCTTTTCTTTGGTATTACAAACTCTTTAAAGTAAACAATATGACCCCCAAATCAGTGTTGGTAGGAAATCACCAACTGACATCCTACTACTGCCACTTTAACAATATCAGCCTGGAAACCAACAACCTATTGTACCATCACTTTCAACATATTTTGCTGCTGGTAAACCTACAAAAAAGAACCGCTACCATCACCACCACCACAACCACCATTACCATCACTAGCATCACCACTAACCATTATTATTGTCATCACCATCATCTCTTTTCATTAACACCAGCATTAACCAGACATTACCACCATGATCATTATTTATTCTCTCTGAAAGTTATCATTACCGAATGAACTTAAAGTACCTACAGAAGCAACATGTCTTATTAGTGATTTTGTTGTTTCTATATTTTAAGGTCAACCCTGACTGTACTAGGGCATATGTGAAGGACCTCCTGGATGCTCTTATTGTTTGCTTCAAGGATGATAGCTGGCCTGTCAGAGATGGTAGGTCTTTAGACACTGGATATCTATATGCCAGAGATGGCACTCAGGTCATACATGAGCACCTGCATGCCCAAGAAGTTATTATGTATAGATCCATTCCAAAAATGGCCGCTTTAATTTACATACCGGTATTTTCTAAATTTAATGCCTCAAGAGAAACAAAACATGTCAATTGAAAGAAGATAATATAAATAAGGATTTTGTGAAAAATCTGTGACAAAAAGTAATTATTTTAGGAGTTACTGCAGTGTAAAGTGTGTAAATGACACCAAAGCAAGGCTAGTCAGTATTGATCAGCAAAATCTCATACTTATATCTGTAAATTCATTCCGTAATAACTTAAAAGAAAAAATGCCACTCCATTGAAATTTTCCCTGTTCACTCACTTCTGGATGATCTTTCAGGTAAGAGTGATATACTGATAAAATTTTTGATTGACGAAGTTCAAATAGAAAAGTGAAAAATCGCCATCTTTAGAATCGGTGTATGAAATTTGTCAAAAACACACTTAATGTAATGGCAAAAACACATCTACAGCATAGGCCAATTACAGCGAACCTTAAATGAGAGCTATGGTGTTACTGGTGGTGGTGTTAATATTATTTGTTTCAGTTTAACCTGATATTCTATATTTCATTTTCATAGCCGCTTGTGTTGCATGTGGTAACTTCATCCTTTGTTTTCCCGAAGAGTGCAAGTAAGTACCATCACAATACACATTACTTCGAAAAAAGATGAATTTGAAGACACATGTAACTGAACCTCTTTCAAACTGCCCGCAAGTTGAACTTTGAAGCTACTACTAATGGAGAAATAGAAAACGTGCGCACATCTTGTCTGCAGTTTAAAATCATACGCGGATTGGCAGGACACAAGAGAAGTGTTAGAAAAACCATGACGACCCTTTTAAAAAAATATAAATTAGAATAACCATTTTTTTGGACACAAATGAAGAAATAGATAGTGCGCACGTACTATGTGCTCTCACAATGCACATGCTCCCAACCAATCAGAACGCGAGGTTTATAACAGTTATTTTATAAATAAAATCTGTCTTTTTAGATCCCACATGGAAGAACTCTACCCACTGTTTTTTACCAATCTTGAAGATAACATCCCTTCGGTGCGACAAGGAGCAGCAATGTCCCTCGCAAACGTCGTTAAAGCATATGGTACGAGAACACTGTTTGTAGAGGATTTTGTTTTATTACTAGTTTTGATACCAATATGTCTGGCGGGGGAAAGCACGCTATTAGAGAGCTATTTTTTCTCCCACAAACGGCAAACGTGACCAAGTTTTCTTCGTTTTCCTTTATTTCACTTTACGTTTTGCAAACTTTCTTAACAAAAAGAAATATTATTTTGTTTATCTACGACTTGGAGATTTTTGCGATTCCTTTTAACTAGTTTTAAAGAACTTTTCAACTGACGTTTCAATGTTACGTTCGGCATGTTGCTCGACAAGTCGCACGAATTTGTTGCCCGTATTACCACATCTTTACAGCATAAACGGTATGCATGCTGTAAAATGTTGAAAAATGGCCTACTACAGTATAAGAACAGTACAACGGTACAGTATAGCAGACCCTGTACGTACCGTCTTTTCCCACTCATACAATAACAAATCTTATGGGAACCATTCCAATGTTACGGCATGTCGTACGTGTTGGTGCTGTAAATCACTCAAAGCCGCTCACATTTTTTCGCTATGAACATATCGCAGGTAAAGAAGAAACTGCCATCGTATTCCAGAAAGTTAAGAGCGGGCTGAAAGAAGTAGAAAACCAGAAAGAAAACACTGAAAAGTAAGTTCGTAGATCTCCTTAAACAACTTGTTGTAAAACTATTGGAATTTGGAATCCATTTTTAAAATCAATTGTTGAAAACCCTGGGCGGAAAAAAAGCCTAGATGAAGTTGTATGTCCTTTCACGTTGTAAACTGAATATTCAGTGTTGTCTTCTGAGGATGTACAGATCGTTGTATCTGGGTTTGGCTTGGAGAATGATGTTGTCAATTAATAATGCTATGAATTCTTAGGTACACTGGTCTAGATAAGGGTCCAGCCACGTTTGGCGTAGTAAAGAAATTAAGGGACAACGATATGGAACTACATACAAATAGACAGGTGATTAGAATGAGAAATATTATTCATCGTGGAAATGTAATCAGAAAGAAATGATACCTATTCGTTTGTCTCACGATTGAGGGTCATTTGTAGTGATTATTAAACAGGCAATCCACATTGAAAGACAAGAAATACATATTATAATGTAGGGTGTATACGAAAAGGCCCATTACGATGAAAAAAAATAACAAAACAGGAAGCAAAAAAGTACGTGTTCAAAACGTCAGGGCTGCTTTCTTATCAAAATATACTGACCAGAATCCTGACAGGATACAAAGTGAAAATAGAAAATAGAAAGAGAAAATAGGCTGAGGATGAGAATGAATAGATAATTTTAGGACATTTTCAACAAAAAAGGTGTATTGAGGAAAAAGTACTTTACATAACAAATGTCGTAAATCGTCAGTGCTTCATGATGGTCACTACCCCCACAGAGCACACGCGCGCTTTTGCTGTTGGTTTTTTGTTTGTTTGTTTGTTTGTTTCTTTGTTTCTTTGTTTCTTTGTTTGTTTCTTTCTTTCTTTCTTTCTTCCTTCTATTTTAAAGAAAAAAATCAGTCTTCCCATAGCCTTTGCCTTCGCCCACGCAACCTTGAGAATTTAATATTGATTTTTGTAGATGTATTCATGTGGTTCTTTGGCCCCGAAAATGGGACGAGGAGGAGGATGCATGGATCATTTATTTAAAAGACCACCCGAGCCATGGGAAATCACCGATGGGTGAGTATTCTGTCATCAGAATGATAACAAATGGATTTGACCACTATAGTCAAATGTGTCAGCAAAAAGATTGTGCATTTTTGAGTACAAGCACCAAACTTTGCCCTAAACACACTTAAGGGTGAGTACCAAAAAATGGTGGTCAGGGGGAGGCACGCTGCACTCAACTAAGCAGATAAACGTTATCAAAATTTATTTGAAAAGAAAAACTTTCCTTCCAGTTTTAATGCTAAGGATGGAAGAACTGGCATTTACAGTTTCTTGATATCTCTTTGTTGCAGAGATATCAAACATTTTCTAAATATGCAAATTAGCAACTGTTGGTTGTGCTGATTGGTTGATTTGCTTTATTTACCTAAAAGGAGCAAAAGGCCAACTAACCGTCTTGTTTCTGTTTTTCTTATAAGGTGTATATGTCTAGTAGTTGAGCTGGCTGACAATGCTAAGAACCACCAAGAAATAGTGGAGGCGTTACCTTTGATAGCTAAAGCTGCAGGATTCAGGCAGTATACACAGCATCCATATTTACTAGAGAATGTGTGTAAGCAGGTAGGTGTGGTACTAGATATCAGACAGTATACTCATCATCCATATTTACTAGAGACTGTGTAAGCAGGTAGGTGTGGTACTAGATATCAGACAGTACACTCATCATCCATATTTACTAGAGACTGTGTGTAAGCAGGTAGGTGTGGTACTAGATATCAGACAGTACACTCATCATCCATATTTACTAGAGACTGTGTGTAAGCAGGTAGGTGTGGTACTAGATATCAGACAGTACACTCATCATCCATATTTACTAGAGACTGTGTGTAAGCAGGTAGGTATGGTACTAGATATCAGACAGTACACTCATCCATATTTACTAGAGAATGTGTGTAAGCAGGTAGGTGTGGTACTAGATATCAGACAGTACACTCATCATCCATATTTACTAGAGACTGTGTGTAAGCAGGTAGGTGTGGTACTAGATATCAGACAGTATACTCATCATCCATATTTACTAGAGACTATGTGTAAGCAGGTAGGTGTGGTACTAGATATCAGACAGTACACTCATCATCCATATTTACTAGAGACTGTGTGTAAGCAGGTAGGTGTGGTACTAGACAGTACATTCATTTCTCTTATCTCCTACCATTTTTTAAAGTTTTTCCTTTCATATTCTTCTGTCCTGCTGCCCTTTACCTCTTGCTCTCATGCCAAAGTGTGTATTTTTGCCATATTTTTCCATTCCTTTTCCCTTTTAATTTTTCAGTTATATTTTTTTCTTCTTTCTCACCGTTTCGTGTCACTTGATATCATACTATGTTTCTTAATTTTTTCATTTATATTTCTTTCCTTTTTCTCTTTCTCACTCTAACCATACATTACCTTGCGGTCCAAGGTTCATTTATGTTTTCGTTCCGGCGTTTTGGCGCGCCTCTGGCGCTCTCAATCCTACCCGAAGCGAAATTGAACCTCTGGAGCCCAGGGTAACCATACATTTAATTCTATCCCTAATTTATGTTCTTTGTGTTTTGTTGTTTTAGTTGCCAATTCTCGCTAAAAGGCTCGGCAAGAGGATGTTCAAACAATACTTGGAATTGTTTTTCGAATCGATATTTTACAGCGTTGTAAGTTTGGCTACATATTTTATAATTTTAGTGTATTGTTCGTTAATATATGGCAAGGTAATTTCACGCGCTATGATTGGTCAATTTGCGGTCCATAACTTACGGTACGGACCTCGCACTCGGTTAATAAGAGCTATTTATGTTGGGGACTAACTTTCTCCTCCGCTATTCACACGAAAATCAATAGAGCGGTTTTCGTATAAGTGGGAAACGATACGACAAATTTGTAGTCGTGTAGCCGTATGCTGTATCTTATTACCGAAGCCGTAACTACCTATTGTGGTTGGATGAATTACTGGAAGGCAATGGGAAGCCACGTACCGTGTACTTACTAGAATATTTCGCAGCTTCCAATAGTTGTCTGTCCGACACAGGTCCCAGCGAAATTTGCGGGTGTGCCACAGTTTCTTGCGCCTGCGACAGCGTATTTTGCGTGTAAGAACTCTCTAAATGTGCGCACACACGATCACACAAAAATATTGATTTTTGTCGTTTTTTTAGACCAGCGACAATAATTTGACATCGGATGCTGCGAGTGAATGTCTTACGCTACTTGGTCAGTTTCTTGGTCCCTCCATATTGAGGGGACGAGTGGAAATGTACAATCCAAGGTATGCCTTCGTTAGAATGGATTTTGAAAGAAGAATTCCTTCCACCCTCCGTTCTTTTAAGCCAGTTAAAACTAGCTCTCTTTATTTTTTTCTTTCCGCCCTCTCACCCTTCTGTTCCTGTTCCAAATGTTCCTCCCTCTCTCCCTCCCTCTCTCCCTCCCTCTTTCATTTGCGGTTTTTTCTTTCCTCCCCTCCTTCCTTCCCTTGCCTTTCTCTCTTTTTCTTTTCTTTTTTTTCCTTTTTTTTTCTTTGTTGCTAGCCTTAGTTTTTTCTTTCTGTCTTTCCTCATTTCTTTCTTCGTTGATTCATCTCTAACATTCCGCAATCCGTCTTCCTCTTTCCTCGCAGGTTCCTGACTCTTCTAGACCAAAGCATACGTCGTGGTCCCCCAATGTAAAAGAGTCTAAAAGCTGTTAGAAATCTTTGATGAAACACGATTGAAAATTAGTTAAAGTATAAATGTAACGGGAGAGCCCTGGTTTCAAAAGCAACAGGCTTTAATCTAACAAGGCTTTAAAACTAAACCATGGCAAGACAAGCTAAAAATTTAGTGACTGATATAATATATACTAATATGACATACCCATGATTCGCTTGCATTTTCTAGTATATGAACCATCATAAATACTCCAGTTTCACATTCGATGGAAACCGCTGTTTTTGAAGACCACAGACTCATTTGTACAGGCTTAGCCTCGTTTATAAGTCATCTATTCAAAGGCACCTTTAAAAGTCCGTGGGATTGGTATTATTCAACTTGCACATTCTTTACATTACAGTTGGCTGTTGCTAATGATTTGCAAAAGTCAACCGTAATGTAAAGAATGTGTAAGTTGAACAATACCAATGTTTTGAAATAGCTGACTTATAAGCGAGGCTAAGCCTGTACAAATGAGTCTGTGGTCTTCAAAAACAGCGGTTTCCATCGAATGTGAAACTGGATTATTGTGTTTATTAAGAAAGTAAAAGTGGTATATTCCAAACATCGCATAACTATTTTATCTCACACCATTAAAAATAACTAGACTTATAGTTGTGTATGATTATGATCGTCGCGGAGTATTAAGCAACTTCAGCCCTAACAAATGTCGGGACTTCAACGGGAGTTGCCACCGGGAAAAGCCACCGCAAAAACTGAGCCGTACTAGTGATTCAGAACAGTTCTCGACTTTTTTGAAATATCGTGCCAAAGGGAAGACAAATTTTAAGATTCCTTATGAACAGGAGAAATGAGTCCCATTTTCCCATACACAATCTCGGTCCTAGTGCACTGCCCAGTGACTTCCCAGTATGGTTATGCTTTGCTAGCTTCGTGCGGCTCCGTTAGTCAGCGGTATCTCGGCGAGTCCCCTGCTCGTTAGCATAACACGAGTATAATTCGTCCTTCAAAACTCGTTTCCTTTCTTTTTTCTCTGGATAAAAACAATAGTTGAATGGAGAATCATTCAGGCCTGATGCTAAGACTCTTTGGCTCCTATTATTTCTATTCTTGCTGTAGTTTAGGCTTAAAATACGGTCAACATGAAGGAACTTTTACTTGACTAGAAGAAATCTAATACAACAGTCATTATCTCTGTATATTGCTACAGAACTGAGAAGAAGGTAGATCAAGTGGACACTATAACAGGCGAGTTTGATATTATCTGGTAACATATATATAGTGTAATTTTGTTTCTTATGAAATTATAATATAAGCCAGATCAAAGTTTAAGAATCGTTTTCAGTGCAGCATGCGATTTTATCCCGAATTTCTCACCTTTTGTTTCAACCTTCTTTTGTTTTTAATTAAACAAAATAAGGTGAGAAATTCGGGATAAAATCGCATGAACTACACACAGAACTTGTTTATAACAAGCTTTTAAAAATGTTATCATAAATATTCATGAAAAATGCATGCCAAACTCAATACTTTCATAAATTCAAAATCTTCAGCTTAATTTATTTTACTTTATTTACTTTATGCCAGGCATTTTATAATTTGGTTTACTATAAAGATTTTATCTTTCTTATAATGTGTATAAACGGTAAATATTAAATTTGATTATTCTCCACCTGGTGTTCTGGTACATCTAGTGGTCATGTTCATCCTAGACTGAAGTGGTATTGATGTGAGGTGGTGTACATGTTGGGTTCTGGTTACTATCTCCACCTGGTGTTCTGGTACATCTAGTGTTGATGTTCATCCTAGACTGAAGTGGTATTGATGTAAGGTGGTGTACATGTTGGGTACTGGTTACTATCTCCACCTGGTGTTCTGGTACATCTAGTGGTCATGTTCATCCTAGACTGAAGTGGTATTGATGTGAGGTGGTGTACATGTTGGGTTCTGGTTACTATCTCCACCTGGTGTTCTGGTGCATCTAGCGTTCATGTTCATCCTAGACAGAAGTGGTATTGATGTGAGGTGGTGTACATGTTGGGTTCTGGTTACTATCTCCACCTGGTGTTCTGGTGCATCTAGCGTTCATGTTCATCCTAGACAGAAGTGGTATTGATGTGAGGTGGTGTACATGTTGGGTCCTGGTTACTATCTCCACCCGGTGTTCTGGTGCATCTAGTGTCGATGTTCATCCTAGACTGAAGTGGTATTGATGTGAGGTGGTGTACATGTTGGGTCCTGGTTACTATCTCCACCTGGTGTTCTGGTGCATCTAGCGTTCATGTTCATCCTAGACAGAAGTGGTATTGATGTGAGGTGGTGTACATGTTGGGTCCTGGTTACTATCTCCACCCGGTGTTCTGGTGCATCTAGTGTCGATGTTCATCCTAGACTGAAGTGGTATTGATGTGAGGTGGTGTACATGTTGCGTCCTGGTTACTATCTCCACCTGGTGTTCTGGTGCATCTAGTGTTGATGTTCATCCTAGACTGAAGTGGTATTGATGTGAGGTGGTGTACATGTTGCGTCCTGGTTATTATCTCCACCTGGTGTTCTGGTGCGTCTAGTGTTGATGTTCATCCTAGAGTGAAGTGGTGATGAATTGAGGTTGCATAATTCCTATATTCGTCCTAGGAGAGGTGGATATGATTTGACGCGAGTGGTCCTGGTTACGATCTCCACCTGGTGCTACAGTGCTTGCACAACATACACATAACGTAGATGTCTGTTCGTTTCCTGATGCAGTTTTCCTGCAGCAAAGTCTTTTCAGTCCTTGTCTAAAGTCTCTCAGAAACACAAAATAGATGCAGGGATTGATTGCCGCTTGAAGAAACCAGAGATAGAGAACCGCAAAACGCATTTTTAGAAGTGTGCTTGAAGGATGGTGAATCCATAACAAATGCGCGACAAATAAAGGACACCAACACATGATTAACATCAAAATTATAGTTATTGACATACTGAATATTCTTCTGTTTTTCCGCTGTCGTGAACGAATCGTTTCTCTTTCAATCAACTCCATGACATTGTTCAGACTTTTACGTAGTTTATAGTGTATGATGGTATAGAAGATTATTATTACGAAAAACGGAATGATGAAGCCCACTGTTACAGCTATAGAAATAAATGTCATCTGAGCTGTCCAATACTCAAATGCCGGTGACCAAGAGAAGCTGCACATCGTGTAGCCCCAATTCTTTTTCAGACGCCAGGTGTAAAAGGCTTGAAAGTAGAGGACCATGCCTACGATCCATGGGAAAGAGATCAGAATCCATCCTTTTTTAGAAGTTAAAATCTGTCTTCGAGTTGGATAAACAACAGCCATAAATCTTTGGAAAGCAATGATGGCAAGATTGATAGATGATACGTATGGTGATATATTAGAGAGGAAAGGAACCAGTTTACACAGTGCCTCACCGAGGGGACCATCCACTAACCACTCAAGGTAACGTAATAACTCGTCTGAAATCAGCTTTGGCACTGCTATCAAGGGAACGAGCAAGTCTGATACAGCCATATTGACAATCAAATAGTTCATATTTGTCCTCAAGTTTTGATTGCAATACACGACAGCGATGACGAGTATGTTACCAAGTAGAGACCAGACAAGTAGAATAGACCACAAGATTACTTTAGTATGAACTGCAAGTCCTAGTGTCCATAGCAGTGTTGCATTAGCATGAGATGAATTGCTCAGGTTCATTTCAAATACTTTTGAAGGTGTCTGGAAAATAATTATAAAAACCATAATAAAAACCTAAAAAAAACTTGGGTTTGAAAGTTACAAGCAAAAATACATCTTTTCCGGCACTTCATATAATGGGAAAAGAAACTTTTGATATACAGATTAAAAAAGGAAAAGAAAAATAATAACCAACAAACGAAAAATATTTTCAGAAGAAAGTTAATAACAATGACGTCGACTCGCAAAAAAAACGTGAAAAAAAAAACAGAAAATCAACGAGCATTTTATTTTTTTTGCTTGTGCTAGTTTACCTTTTTTATTCCAGTAGGTTTGTGCTCGGACGTACACAATTTGTACAATTGCCAACGCCCTGTTGAGGTTTCAGAAAGAAACTTCTAGCTGCTCTCCCACACCTGATGATCTTGATGACCAATAGTACTATGATATTATTAGTGCAGTAGGTTTGTGCTCGTACACAACTTGTACAATGATCAACGTTAAGGTTTCAGAAGGTAATTTCTAGCTGCTCTCCCACACCTGATGATCTTGATGACCAATAGTACTATGATATTATTAGTGCAGTAGGTTTTTGCTGGTATGCATCTTGTGCAATGACCAACTGCAATTGGTCAACACTAACTTTTCACAAGGTAATGTCTAGCTTAACTTCTCTCCCGGAACCTGATGTTAAAGAAAAAACTGGCTTAAACATTAACTGTTTTCGCTTGCCGATTTCTCAGAGTTTTTACGTCTGCCTCCAGTCACATAAAACTTAAAGTCATCATATGTTTGTTGATTGCTCTTTTTAAATAATAATTTCAAAGACCCTCTCGAGGCTTATTTGAATGAACTTTAAATGGCTCTTTGAAGTCTATAGAGATTGAAGAACATGAGTTCGTAATGTTTGAGACTGAGTAAAGCTATCAATATGGGGCACTAAAGAAACCGAGAAAATTTCCAAGACCCTATTGTGCCTATTTGATTGAAATTGACGAGCTTTGAAATCTACCCACTTAAAAACTAAATTTCATCATAGGTTTGGGAAATTTGAAACCATGAGTAAGGGTTCACTTTACAAACCCACTATATAAATATAGACTGTATTGAAACGTATTTGAATCAACATTGTTTTATTGGAAGAGGATTTTCGCAGCTGTTTTTCATCTTGATGTCAAAACGGTGGATTTGAGTTGAGCAGGAAGCTGCAACGAGAATTTTATAACAAAGATTTTCGATTTCTTGTAGTATATGAAAAAATACGATTTCCAAGGTGGAAAAAGTTAAGGGTCCAAGAAGAAAAAAACGAAAAAAAAAGGGAAAAAACAGAAAAAGAAAAAGAGAACAACAGTACTGAAAAAGGGAAAAAGAAAGCGAGCCCTTAATTTAAACATTTTAAAAGTGAGTTACAAAATGTCAGAAGGGATCAAAATATTTCAGAATCACTTTTTCGTTTTTCAATTGAATGTTACAATTTTAAAGCGTTATTTTTTCCTTTTCATCATGATGTACATTATTGATAAATATGTAAAAGAGAGACAGAGAAGAAAGTGAGTTATTGTGTGGAATAGTTAGCCGCGAAACTCAGAAAGATCTTATTTTATTTATAAATCGCTATTAGTATTACCCAAGATGTGCTGGTTGTCACGGAGTGACTTGCACCCTCCAGCTATAGCTAATTACATGCATAATAAGATCGAGTCTTAGAAAATTGAATCCTGTCGCACTGTATTCCTACATGATATATATTCAATTTCTTTATCATTGCGCAATAATATGGTTTACACAAATAGTTAGAATATTTTGCAAATTATGGCTCATAAGTAATGTTTATTTTTTAAATAATCTATTTACCTTATCCAAGTATAATATGGACATACTAGTGTACCTCTTTGTAGAGTGGTTTTCGTAAACCCGTGAAATACACTTTAGCATATTTAACAAAACTTCTCTCTAATTCTTTTGTTTTCTATTGTGTTTATCTGACTATTACACTTTAATAAGCACACTTTCTTTCACGGGTTTATGAAAACCACTCTACAACGAATTTTACACTTCAATAACTTATGGAATATTTAATTGTAAAATTTTACTTTTTGTTAATACCACTAACATTTTCACCATGTGATTAAACAGAAGAATACATACATACACCTGTGTATTTCATTTTACATTTTCGCAGGATAAATATGTACTATTAATTTCCCGACTATAATCCTAGCGATTATTAATGTTTAATTTAAACCTACAAGTAGGTCGCCTATTTACAAATCCTGCGCTCTGATTGGCCGAGCTACTATTGGTTTATTAGTGATAGACCACTAGTAGTGAAAAGTTCCGGTTTTGAAATTGCGGCTAACTCGCGTTTTCAACTTCATTTCGAAATTGTTTGTATATATATTTGAGTGATTAGTAGTTAATAACAAAACACAACAATAACAAAACACCTCTCGTCCCAATGGTCCGGTTTACGAGCCAATAGGCCTTTCGCCTCATGGGCTCTTGACTCGTAGATCAGGCATCAGTTCTAATAGAATAGTTCTGCACTGAACATGGTCATTGAAGTTGAGCTTAGCAGTGTGACTGTAGGAAATAACCACACATGGCGACTCTCCCTGCGTGTGCCTTTGAGCATCTGACCGGCATCCGAAGGGTCGTGGCCGTTTCCATTATGGCCTTCTCTACAGCCCCTCTTATGGTCGAATGACTGTTCACTAGCTTGAACGATACATTAGTTTTCAAATGTTTAGTTTAAACGTTCAATATAGATTGCATGGCGTTGACGGATTGACTTAATTCTTCTTTTCTTTTTGTGTTTTGGCTGTTATCTCCAGCTGGTGTTTAGGCGGATCCAGGATTTTGTCCAGGGAGGGATGCAACCCTCGCAATCATAGAACTGAAAGAAAACATTAATTTGTATTGGTTTTCTTCAAAATAGGGGCACAAGTAGTGCTTTCCACGGATGACGTCACGATGATGCAAATGCATACAAGTCCAGCCCAAAACACATGCTAATATGGTGCAACAATGTTTTCTTGTCTTGTTGTTTCTAATTCATGGAAAACTATGGTTTTTCGACTGATATTGTTTTTTTTTCCTGTAAACTAAGCATTTTTTACGATGTTTGTCCGCATTTCGATCCCACAATGCTTTGCGATATCTATTTTTAGTAACCGAGAAAAATGCTATTCGATCCAGAGGGTGCGCAACCCCTTCCCCTGGATCCGCCCCTGGGCATCAGCTGTGCGTCATCTCCTGGTGTTCTGGTGCATCTAGTGTTGATGTTCATCCTAGACTGAAGTGGTATTGATGTGAGGTGGTGTACATGTTGGGTGCTGGTTACTATCTCCACCTGGTGTTCTGGTGCATCTAGTGGTGATGTTCATCCTAGACTGAAGTGGTATTGATGTGAGGTGGTGTACATGTTGGGTCCTGGTTACTATCTCCACTTGGTGTTCTGGTACATCTAGTGTTGATGAACATCCTAGACTGTAGTGGTATTGATGTGAGGTGGTGTACATGTTGGGTCCTGGTTACTATCTCCACTTGGTGTTCTGGTACATCTAGTGTTGATGAACATCCTAGACTGTAGTGGTATTGATGTGAGGTGGTGTACATGTTGGGTCCTGGTTACTATCTCCAATTGGTGTTCTGGTACATCTAGTGTTGATGTTCATCCTAGACTGAAGTGGTATTGATGTGAGGTGGTGTACATGTTGGGTCTTGGTTACTATCTCCACCTGGTGTTCTGGTGCATCTAGTGTTGATGTTCATCCTAGACTGTAGTGGTATAGATGAGAGATGCATGGTGTGCATGTGGAGTACGTCCTGGTTCCTGATCTCCAACTGTTGCCACAGTGTTTGCACAACATACACATAAAGTATATGTTTGTTCATTTGCAGCTTTTCTACAGGAAAGTATTTTGATGATTCCTTGTCTAAAGTCTCTCAGAAACAAAAAATAGATGCAAGGATTGATTGCCGCAAGAAGGCACCACAGATATATAAACGCAAAATGCAAGTTCATTGTCATGACTGGAGGACGGTGGAACAAAAACAACAATTTCAGCACACCTAAAGGAGACCAACCGATGGTAAACACTATGATTATAGTTATTGACATGTTGAATATTCTTCTGTTTCTTCGCTGTCGTGAACGAATCGTTTCTCTTTGAATCAACTCCATGACATTGTTCAGACTTTTACGTATTTGATATTGTATGATGGTATACAAGATTATGATGGTGATCAAAGGAATGATAAAGCCCACTGTTGCAATTATAAAAAGGAATGTCATTTGAGCTGTCCAATACTCAAATGCCGGTGACCAAGAGTAGTAGCACATCGTGTAGCCCCATTCATTTGTCAGACGATAGGTGTAAAAGTATGGAGAGAAGAGAGCCATGGCCACGATCCAAGGGAAAAAGATCAGAATCCATCTTGTTTTAGGAGTTAAAATCTGTCTTCGAGTTGGGTAAACGACAGCGATAAACCTTTGGAAGGCAATGATGGCAAGATTGATAGACGATACGTATGGTGATATATCAGAGAGGAAATGAACCAGTTTACACAGTGCCTCACCGAGGGGACCCTCCACTAACCACTCGTCTGGCCGTACTATCTGACCTGAAACCATCCGTGGCATTGCTATCAAGGGAACGAGCAAGTCTGATACAGCCATATTGACAATCAAGTAGTTCATATTTGTCCTCATGTTTTGATTGCAATACACGACAGCGATGACGAGTACGTTACCAAGCAGAGACCAGACAAGTAGAATAGAATAAAAGGTTATTTGAGTATGAACTGCCAGTCCTGATGTCCATTCCAGTGTCTCATTAGCATGTGATGAATTGTTCATTGTCAAAACTTCTTTTTTTAACGGTGTCTGGAAAATAATCATGAATTATATTATTTATGATGTTAAGTTGAGATTAGCTTAAGAAAAATTTAATTCATTATTTTCAAATATAGTTCATCTTTCTGCTCGTACACAACTTGTACCATAATCAACGTTTCCGTACTTGTTTGTTTAAAAAACAGTCCTTGTTTTTACGAGGATAGCACTCATAATAGCCAGTGGCTAACAAACCTGTGAGCCTCGTTCCATAAACGAATTGAAATTTAGAATACGAAAGGTAATTATTGATATAGCTTCTCTCCCACACCTGATGATCTTGATGACCAATAGTACTATGATATTATTAGTGCAGTAGGTTTGTGCTCGTACACAACTTGTACAATGATCAACGTTAAGGTTTCAGAAGGTAATTTCTAGCTGCTCTCCCACACCTGATGATCTTGATGACCAATGGTACTATGATATAAGTTTGCACAATTTATAATATATAAAATAATATAAAATATTTATGGTTGACCAGCAGAATAATATGCTTCTAACTGAATTACAATACTTGTAATTCAATGTCTCAGACTTCAAATTATTTTCAATTCTTAATAAAATAAAAGTCTCTGACGATCAGCCGTATTAACTCGAAGTAAGGTTAATATATACAAGTATAGCTCGTAGCTACATATTGAATATTATATATGAATACCTATTGTAGAACATTGTAAAGAATAAAAAGAGGTTAAGCAAAAGCTTCAAACGAGTAAAAAGCAGTTGGGCGTGTCCGTGTTCTTAAACCTAACAGAACTCTAATCTTATCTTAAATTTGTTTAACTGATGAACTGAATTCGTATTCATAAAGTTTGTTTAGTTTCGGATAAGGGTAATAATTAATCAGATAGAACTGAGGGGATTGAAATTTTTTGGTCCTTTTTTAGTATTTTCTTCTCGCATCCTTTTTTCTTGTCATGATACTGCTCTCTAACGAACCCCCAAGTCCGATGACCATTTATTTGATATATTTCTATTGATTAATGATTTATAAACCGCTGCTGGACGTGTGTAAGATAAACAACGGAAGTCGAATTGTAATTTTAATTTAATCGGATTTTTCTAGAACATTTCTTTCGCTATTTCACAATATTCCTTTAGGGGGCTATGTAGCTAATAACATGAAGAAACAAGCATATCAAGCCATATGGCAAGGACTTCCTATGTCTAGCACATTTTAATGACATGAAGTGGAACTTCTTTTTTGCATAAATTAAATACGAGGTTGTATTTAGAAGCACGGTTTTCTTGTAAACAACTATTAAGACTAGTACGAAAATCGCTCAAAATCTAATTCGGCTGAAACTTTCCTGGAATAATCTTAAGGGTCTAATAAAAACTGGCTAAAGTTTTTTCTTGATATTCCGATGGGAAGTGTTATATTTTTGCGAATTTTTAAAGGGTTAGTGACGTCATTTACTGAACACCATACATCGCTCCATACATTTCCCTTTATTTTGTGATCAAAATATTCGCTCGTTTCATACTCAATACTGAAAAACGAGACTTAGAAATAAATCGCAATCACGATAAATACCAGTAAAGTCTTTCAGCTAAACTTTGGGCTTCATAGAAATAAAATAAATCAAGAAGTTATTTACAAAGAAATCTATAGTAAGAGGGGAGTATGTATGCATGCGAGGTGGACGATAGAAAGGGTATTGGGTAGGTCTGAAGAGGAAGTTCATATTACAATAACAGGGCGCCACGAGCATTAAACAGGTGTCCATACGATAAGTTCGACTGAACCACAGTGTTGAAACAGCTCTCATTAAAGTTCATAATGATATACTGCGTTCTATCGATGAAAACAGAGCTGTCTTTCTTATCTTACTTGACCTGTCAGCAGCCTTCGATACTGTAAATCATGGAATCCTGTTAAATAGACTTAAAACTGTTTTTGGGATTGGAGGCTCAGCACTGAAATGGTTTCAGTCATATCTTGAAAGTAGAACCTTTTTTGTTTCTGTTGAAGGAGGCAAGTCTTCACATCGCTCATTTGATTGTGGTGTTCCTCAAGGGTCAGTTCTAGGACCAATCTTATTTCTTCTGTACACTTCTCCTTTAGTAGATATTATCCTTTCTCACGGTTTAGACTTTCATTTGTACGCTGATGATACTCAGCTTTACATTTCTTTTTCTGATTCTTCAAATGATGAAGTGGCAATTGCTAAACTTAAGGTTGAAGTATGTACTAGAGAGATTTACAAGTGGATGCATGATAATAAGTTAAAACTTAATAGTGACAAGACCGAAATAGCTGTTCTTTCAGCTACTCATCGTGCTTCCCCCTGTGTTGATTCTGATATTTCTGGCTTTGATGTTGCTCCTTCTTCCTCTGTTCGTAACATTGGTGTAATTTTTGATTCGAATCTATCTCTTGATTCTCATATAACATCTGTTTGTAAATCATGTTTTTTTCACTTACATAATATCTGGAAAATTCGTAAATCCCTTAGTCTTGCTGCTTGCGAAACCCTAGTTCATGCGTTCGTTTCTTCAAAGCTTGATTTTTGTAATTCTCTGTTGTATGGCCTTCCCCTAAATTCTATTCGAAAGCTTCAACTGGTACAAAATGCTGCAGCAAGACTTGTCACTTACTCTCGAAAGCAGGAGCACATTACACCTATTCTTAAATCTCTTCACTGGTTACCTGTGGAGCAACGGATTCAGTACAAAATTCTTCTTATTACTTTTAAATCTCTGCAAGGACTGGCTCCTTCTTATCTATCTAACCTTTTAAATTCTTACATTCCTGCTCGTTCTCTGAGATCTTCTTCGTCAAACCTCTTGCAAAGGTCTACCTTTAATCTCAAAACATATGGTAAAAGATCCTTTTCAGTCGCTGCTCCGTTTTTATGGAATTCCCTTCCAGAGGATATTAGAAAAATTTCTTCTATAGATATTTTTAAAAAACATTTAAAAACTCATCTTTTTAATATAGCATATTCTTAAAACTCATCTTTTTAATATAGCATATTCTTAAAAACTGAAATGTTTTAATTTATATAGTTATTATAATCTATGTGTACTCTTACTTCAAGTAATGTATGAATTAATAAAATATATATGATATATATACAAAAAAGTAAATGTATAAAATGTAATTGTGTTTTTCATGTTTTTGATATTTTGTCTTTTTTGATTTCTGAAGTGTAAAGCGCCGATGAGCTCAAGGATATCGGCGCTATATAAATGATAATTATTATTATTATTATTTATAGACACACCGTATACGCACGCAAAATCTCGGATTCAAAATGTTTTTACGATTGACTCAAAATCGGTCAGATAAAATTTTCTAGTTTTTAGATATTTTGTTTGCCATACACCATAGTTTAACAGAATAGGGTT
Organism: Anthopleura sola; assembly: GCA_023349425.1. Classification (NCBI taxonomy): domain Eukaryota; kingdom Metazoa; phylum Cnidaria; class Anthozoa; order Actiniaria; family Actiniidae; genus Anthopleura; species Anthopleura sola. The sequence continues at coordinate 6,423,776 of JALHLI010000013.1, forward strand.
TTTTTTTTAGGTACCGTCGTAATCGCTTAGAATTTAGGCTTAGCTGAATTCAAATATTCTTGTTTATCGCCGCTATCTTATCGTAAATTTGCTTAAATTTTACATTCTTATAAACTTCAATCTAAGCAAGACATCTTGTATGAATTTCATAATAATCGAACTACGGAAAGTTAGTTTAACGGCCGCTCAAAAATGTTCGGTGAGGTTGTTTGAAAACAGGAGGGAAACGCCTTAAAACTTAATTTAAAATAAGAATTTGAAAAAAGGAATCTTCCTACTAAATTGTTATTAACGTCTGCTTTTTCAAAAGTGCAACAAGAAAGTGTTTTCTTTTTTCGCGCGTGTGTTTTTTCTTCAGGTTGTTGTTGTTGTTTGTTAATAGTTTTGTTGTTTTAAATAAGCGGCCGCCGGCTGATGTATGATCCCTATTATCATTACTATCGATAGTGAAATAAGAGAATTGATGCTTGTCATATTCATATTGATTGAAATAGTTGGGTCAGAGAGAATTACACTTGATTAGACCTTGTATTAGAAATTTTATTTTACACCGCCATAATTAGAAGCTTTTTGGCATAAATTACTCGCATCCTGCTGCTCAACTCATATTCACCTTTTTAAATATCAAGATGGAATACAGCTGTAGAAAATCCTCTTTCCACCCAGTTTTGGTGAGCTTTTTTAATTACTTTTTTCAAAAACGGCGCAATAGCTTTTTGAAATTTTTCTTTTTTTTTATTTCTTTTTTTTTTGGGGGGGGGGGGGGGCGGATTTTTGGCTATCCGGCAAAACATGGAATGGAGTTGGTAGACTGCTGTTTTCTAGGTCGTGACATATGCCAACTTATGCTTTTGTAGTCCTGATAATATACTAGCAGCCATGGTTATAAGAAATCACACTGTTAGAGTTTTTCAACATCTGGTGTCATCTATCGATATATTTCCTATTCCATTATTTTCTTTCAAAAATGAATCCTCTTTTTTTATTTAGACAAGAGCAAAGGCTCATCGAGGGCGCTCACTAGAAAAAAAAAATAATTCAAAGTTTTTCTTTTTTATTGTTATTACTGGACTATTTTCTCCCGTCTTTCTTGCAAATAAACTGAACTACTCGTGCATCATAACATAAAGTTAATCCTTTAATTAAGGCTCGGTGGTCATGTTTTTTTTCTGTCTTGTAGCTAACATCCTATCTGTCTATGACATAATAAAGACAACATGCTGTGCTCTATTCACATCACAGAATTTAAAAAAATAGTCTTTCATTTTGGAGAAACATCATCATCATCATCATCATCATCATCATCATCATCACCATCATCATCATCATCATCATCATCATCATCATCATCATCACCATCATCACCATCATCATCATCACCATCATCATCATCATCATCATCATCATCATCATCATCATCATCACCATCATCATCATCACCATCATCATCATCATCATCATCATCATCATCATCATCATCACCATCATCACCATCATCATCATCACCATCATCATCATCATCATCATCATCATCACCATCATCATCATCACCATCATCATCATCACCATCATCATCATCATCATCATCATCATCATCATCATCATCATCATCATCATCATCATCATCATCACCATCATCATCATCATCATCATCATCATCATCATCATCATCATCATCACCATCATCATCATCATCATCATCATCATCATCATCATCATCATCATCATCATCATCATCATCATCATCATCATCATCACCATCATCATCATCATCATCATCACCATCATCATCATCATCATCATCATCATCATCATCATCATCATCATCATCATCATCATCACCATCATCACCATCATCATCATCATCATCATCACCATCATCACCATCATCATCATCACCATCATCATCATCATCATCATCATCATCACCATCATCATCATCACCATCATCATCATCACCATCATCATCATCATCATCATCATCATCATCATCATCATCATCATCACCATCACCATCATCATCACCATCATCATCATCACCATCATCATCATCATCATCATCACCATCATCATCATCATCATCATCATCATCATCATCATCACCATCATCATCATCACCATCATCATCATCACCATCATCATCATCATCATCATCATCATCATCATCATCATCATCATCATCATCATCATCACCATCATCATCATCACCATCATCATCATCATCATCATCATCATCATCATCATCATCATCACCATCATCATCACCATTGTATCACCCATAAATGTAATAACAACCATAAATGTAATAATTGTTTGGTTAGTCAGTGTACTGAAGGTCAACACCGGATCACATGACATTTCGTATCTATCCTTCACCGGTATGTGTCTAGAAGTAATTATATGTCAATCACGTGACGACATGACGTCATTAACATAAGGGAATATCTTGGTCTTTTTTTGTGACCCGAGTAAAAAGTAAGGTTTTCTTCCAATTTCAAAGGATGATGATGGCAAAGAAAAAGAAGAGAATTTGATTTCATTCTTTAAGAATAAACAAATAATGATATCTGAAATTTTACCGAGGCAAATGCCTCGTTTGCCTCATCGTAGCTACGGCCCTGATGGGTGGTGTGTTGGGTAGCATATGTAATGTATGGGGTAGCATCTTAGATGATGTATGGGGTGGTTGATAAGCCGATGAGGTACCACGGTTGATCAAGAGGTACTCTCGGGGATTTATGAGGTGTTCTTAGTGGTGTATGGAGTGGCATGGATGATTATGGGGAGTAGGATAGCAGTAGGGAGTAGGTGTATTGGGTGTTATAAATGAATATAAGGAATAATGTTCAATGTTTTTGGGGTGTCAGTTGTATATTGGATTTATCAAACATTTGCTTCATCTAATCCTGGTATGAATCTTCTTTTCTAAAGATTTTTCATGATGGTGAAGGGCTGTGTAACAAGCTTTAGGGGCCAGGATATAAGTACGAAGAGTCGTCTAACTGTATGGTAATGAATTTCAAAGGCAAAAACCCTAACGATGAAGTTAGAAACATTTGAATAACAAAGTCTCCACGGTAACAATGATTCAAGTCCTTCTTAGGCGAGAGTCTTGAAAAAACTACTTGAAAATAAAGTTTTTTCAAGTACTTAAAAAGACCTAAAATTATACAATATATCATTAAAAATACAATAAGAGCATTGAAAACCCGGCGAGTTTTTTTGTATCTGAAGGCTTTATTCCTTCAAATCATATCGATATATATCCTAAAACAGGTCAAAGTCAGGGCACACCTAACTCACGGATCAACTTGGAATTTAGCAGTTTTGCGGAGGGAGACCCCAGAGTAAAACCCTCGAATCAAGGGAGAGATCGCACAAACTCTACTCACAGTAGTGATGTTTTTCATATGTTTTGCCATATTGCAATAATTACTAGTCATGCGGTCTTAGTTGCCAAGGTGCAAACACCGAAGAAAAAAACTTCGACGAGTACTACAAGAACTAGTAGAGGAGAACCTCGCCTTTTTATTGTTGTCTTGTTTTCAGTTTTAAAAGACATTGATTATATATTATCTGCTTATAAAATTTAAATTATTAAAATATTATAAAATTTACCGCGATCTTTCGAACTGTTTTCCCTGCCTATAGTAGATTAACACGTACCCTAGACAACGTCTTTAAGCCCCAAGAACTCGATACATGCTCCAAGTCTTGCTCGCTCTATAAATTTTCCCGTTGTTAAGTCGGAACGACTTCGACACGTATACTTCCGGTTACGACAGCATTCCGAAGTTTTTGGCGGGAAATGAAAATTCATGAAAATTCAATATTAGTATCTGATTGGCTAGTACAGACAATAAGAACAATAGCGGAATAAATTAGAATTAATTAACCTGATGATCTTGATGACCAATAGTACTATGATATTATTAGTGCAGTAGGTTTGTGCTCGTACACAACTTGTACAATGATCAACGTTAAGGTTTCAGAAGGTAATTTCTAGCTGCTCTCCCACACCTGATGATCTTGATGACCAATAGTACTATGATATTATTAGTGCAGTAGGTTTGTGCTCGTACACAACTTGTACAATGATCAACGTTAATGTTTCAGAAGGTAATTTCTAGCTGCTCTCCCACACCTGATGATCTTGATGACCAATAGTACTATGATATTATTAGTAGAGTAGGTTTGTTCTCGTACACAACTTGTACAATGATCAACGTTAAGGTTTCAGAAGGTAATTTCTAGCTGCTCTCCCACACCCTTCATCTTGATGTCAAAACGGTGGATTTGAGTTGAGCAGGAAGCTGCAACGAGAATTTCATAACAAAGATTTTCGATTTCTTGTAGTATATGAAAAAATACGATTTCCAAGGTGGAAAAAGTTAAGGGTCCAAGAAAAAAAAAAACGAAAAAAAAAAGGGAAAAAACAGAAAAAGAAAAAGAGAACAACAGTACTGAAAAAGGGAAAAAGAAAGCGAGCCCTTAATTTAAACATTTTAAAAGTGAGTTACAAAATGTCAGAAGAGATCAAAATATTTCAGAATCACTTTTTCGTTTTTCAATTAAATGTTACAATTTTAAAGCTTTATTTTTTCCTCTTCATCATGATGTACATTATTGATAAATATGTAAAAGGGAGACAGAGAAGAAAGTGAGTTATTGCATGGAATAGTTAGCCGCGAAACTCAGAAAGATCTTATTTTATTTATAAATCGTTATTAGTATTACCCAAGATGTGCTGGTTGTCACGGAGTGACTTGCACCCTCCAGCTATAGCTAATTACATGCATAATAAGATCGAGTCTTAGAAAATTGAATCCTGTCGCACTGTATTCCTACATGATATATATTCAATTTCTTTATCATTGCGCAATAATATGGTTTACACAAATAGTTAGAATATTTTGCAAATTATGGCTCATAAGTAATGTTTATTTTTTAAATAATCTATTTACCTTATCCAAGTATAATATGGACATACTAGTGTACCTCTTTGTAGAGTGGTTTTCATAAACCCGTGAAATACACTTTAGCATATTTAGCAAAACTCCTCTCTAATTCTTTTGTTTTTTATTATGTTTATCTGACTATTACACTTTAATTAGTACACTTTCTTTCACGGGTTTATGAAAACCACTCTACAACGAATTTTACACTTCAATAACTTATGGAATATTTAATTGTAAAATTTTACTTTTTGTTAATACCACTAACATTTTCACCATGTGATTCAACAGAAGAATACATACATACACCTGTGTATTTCATTTTACATTTTCGCAGGATAAATATGTACTATTAATTTCCCGACTATAATCCTAGCGATTATTAATGTTTAATTTAAACCTACAAGTAGGTCGCCTATTTACAAATCCTGCGCTCTGATTGGCCGAGCTACTATTGGTTTATTAGTGATATACCACTAGTAGTGAAAAGTTCCGGTTTTGAAATTGCGGCTAACTCGCGTTTTCAACTTCATTTCGAAATTGTTTGTATATATATTTGAGTGATTAGTAGTTAATAACAAAACACCTCTCGTCCCAATGGTCCGGTTTACGAGCCAATAGGCCTTTCGCCTCATGGGCTCTTGACTCGTAGATCAGGCATCAGTTCTAATAGAATAGTTCTGCACTGAACATGGTCATTGAAGTTGAGCTTAGCAGTGTGACTATAGGAAATAACCACACATGGCGACTCTACCTGCATGTGGCTTTGAGCATCTGACCGGCATCCGAAGGGTCGTGGCCGTTTCCATTATGGCCTTCTCTACAGCGCCTCTTATGGTCGAATGACTGATCAGTTGAACGATACATTAGTTTTCAAATGTTTAGTTTAAACGTTCAATATAGATTGCATGGTGTTGACGGATTGACTTTGTTCTTCTTCTCTTTTTGTGTTTTGGCTGTTATCTCCAGCTGGTGTTCAGGCGGATCCAGGATTTTGTCCAGGGAGGGATGCAACCCTCACAATCATAGAACTGAAAGAAAACATTAATTTGCATTGGTTTTCTTCAAAATAGGGGCACAAATAGCGCTTCCCACGGATGACGTCACGATGATGCAAATGCGGACAAGCCGAGCCCAAAACACATGCTAATATGCTGGAACAATGTTTTCTTGTCTTGTTGTTCCTAATTCATGGAAAACTATGGTTTTTCGACTGATATTGTTGTTTTTTTTCCTTTAAACTAAGTCTTTTTCCAATGTTTGTCCACATTTCGATCCCACAATGCTTTGCGATATCTATTTTTAGTAACCGTGAAAAATGCTATTCGATCCAGAGGGTGCGCAACCCCTGCACCCTTCCCTTGGATCCGCCCCTGGGCATCAGCTGTAGGTCAAGTGTTGATGATAATACTAAACTGCAGTGGTATATAGATGTAAAATGTTCGGTCCTGGTTACCATCTTCACCTGGTGTTCTGGTGCATCTAGTGTTGATGTTCATCCTAGACTGAAGTGGTATAGATGTGAGGGGGTGTACATGTTGGGTCCTGGTTACTATCTCCACCTGGTGTTCTGGTGCATCTAGTGTTGATGTTCATTCTAGACTGAAGTGGTATTGATGTGAGGTGGTGTGCATGTTGGGTCCTGGTTACCATCTTCACCTGGTGTTCTGGTGCATCTAGTGTTGATGTTCATCCTAGACTGAAGTGGTATGGATGTGAGGTGGTGTACATGTTGGGTGCTGGTTACTATCTCCACCTGGTGTTCTGGTGCATCTAGTGTTGATGTTCATCCTAGGAGAGGTGGATATGACATGAGGCGGGGGGTCCTGGTTACTGTCTCCACCTGGTGCTACAGTGTTTATACAACATACACATAACTTAGATATCTGTTCATTTCCTGATGTAGTTTTCCTGCAGCAAAATATTTTCAGTCCTCGTCTAAAGTCTCTCAAAAACACAAAATATATGCAGGGATTGATTGCTGTTTGAGCATAGAGAAGAAAGAATGATACGAAATTTACGTCAAGAAGTGTTGCAATGTCATGGTTGAATAATTCCAATGGAGAACCATAGAAAATAACCCACAGTTGTAGAAAAGACAACGGACACCAACCGATTATGAAAGTCATGATTATACTTAGAGACATGCTGAATATACGTCTGTTTGTCTGCTGTCGTGAACGAATCACTTGCCTTGCAACCAATTCTAAAATGTTTTTCAAGTTTGTTCGTAGTTTATGAAAAATGAGGGAATACAAGACTATGATTGTAATTAACGGAATCACAAGTCCAACCACTATTTTAAACAAAATAAATATCATTAGCGCTGTCTTTCGGTCAAATGCCGGTAACCAAGAATAGCCGCATATCTTGTAGCTTCGTGTTTTTGTCAGACGATAGGTGTACAAGTCTGGAGAGAGGAGAGCCATGGCTACGATCCAAGGTAAAGACATTAGAATCCATCTTGTTTTACGAATCAAAATCTGTCTTCGAGTTGGATAAACAACAACAATAAATCTTTGGAAAGCAATGATGATCAGACTGATAGATGATACAAATGGGGACATATCAGAGAAAAAATGCACCAGTTTACAAAGTGCATCTCCAAGGGGACCTTCCACTAACCACTCCCTCTTTCTACTTTTAAGAATGTATATTCTCAACGGTAGCCTCATGAGAGGAATGAGCAAGTCTGATACAGCCATATTGACAATCAAGTAGTTCATATTTGTCCTCAAGTTTTGATTGCAATACACGACAGCGATGACGAGTACGTTACCAAGTAGAGACCAGACAAGTAGAATAGAATACAAGGTTATTTGAGTATGAGCAGTTATTCCTTGTGTTATAGTAATCCTATTTTGCATTCTCGGATAAGCTTGTGTTGAGTTATTGAAGTCCATTGAAGGTTTGTTGACGATGCCTGCAAAATAATTTCAAAACATGACTATAAGGTTAAATGTTTATTAGCTGAACGATTAACGTTTCTATCAAAATCTGCCTGCAGTGTCGCGAAAGTTTTGCAGAACGTTTTAAAGTAATTAGTCACAAAGAGTTAAGTAAAAGGCTTTATCTTCCTTTTGAAAAACAGCAGAAGTTTACATAAAAATCTTGGCTTACCTATAGTTTATATTTATTGTTAGACGTTTCAGTGAGTTGTGCTTCTACACAACTTGCACAGTGATCAATGTTTAGGCTTCAGAAATTAATTTCTAGCTGCTCTCCCACACCTGATGATCTTGATGACCAATAGTACTATGATATTATTAGTGCAGTAGATTTGTGCTCGTACACAACTTGCACAGTGATCAATGTTAAGGTTTCAGAAATTAATTTCTAGCTGCTCTCCCACACCTGATGATCTTGATGACCAATCGTACTATGATATTATTAGTGCAGTAGGTTTGTGCTCGTACACAACTTGCACAGTGATCAATGTTTAGGCTTCAGAAATTAATTTCTAGCTGCTCTCCCACACCTGATGATCTTGATGACCAATAGTACTATGATATTATTAGTGCAGTAGGTTTGTGCTCGTACACAACTTGCACAGTGATCAATGTTAAGGTTTCAGAAGGTAATTTCTACCTGCTCTCCCACACTTGATGATCTTGATGACCAATGGTACAATGATATAAGTTTGCACAATTTATAATGCATGAATAACAGCTTTTACAAGCAGTTGTCAATAAAACGTCTGTTGTAAAGTATTGTAAGATTATGGTTGACCAACAGAATAATATGCTTCTAACTGAATTACATTACTTGTAATTCAATGTCTCAGACTTCAAATTATTTTCAATTCTTAATAAAATAAAAGTCTCTGACGATCAGCCGTAACTAAAAGTAAGGTTAATATATACAAATATAGGTCGTATCTACATATTGAATATTATAAATAAATACCTATTGTAGAACATTGTAAAAAATAAAAGGAGGTTAAGCAAAAGCTTCAAACGAGTAAAAAGCAGTTGGGCGTGTCCGTGTTCTTAAACCTAACAGAACTCTAATCTTATCTTAATATTTGTTTAACTGATGAACTAAATTCGAATTTATAAAGTTTGTTTAGGTTCGGATAAGGGATAATAATTAATCAGATAGAACTGATGGGATTGAAACTTTCTATTCATTTTTTAGTATTTTCTTCTCGCATCCTTTTTTCTTGTCATGATACTGCTCTCTAACGAACCCCCAAATCCAATGACCATTTATTTAATATATTTCTATTGATTAATGATTTATAAACTGCTGCTGGACGTGTGTAAGATGAAAAACGGAAGTCGAATTGTAATTTTAATTTAATCGGATTTTTCTAGAACATTTCTTTCGCTATTTCACAATATTCCTTTAGGGGGCTATGTAGCTAATAACATGAAGCTACAAGCATATCAAGCCATATGGCAAGGACTTCCTATGTCTAGCACATTTTTTTATTTACAAAGAAATCTATAGTAAGAGGGGAGTATGTATGCATGCGAGATGGACGATAGAAAGTTTCTGTATATTAATAGGGTATCGTTTGGATAGGTCTGAAGAGGAAGTTCATATTACAATAACAGGGCGCCACGAGCATTAAACAGGTGTCCATACGATAAGTTCGACTGAATTTATAGACAAACCGTATACGCACGCAAAATTTCGGATTCAAAATGTTTTTACGATTGACTCAAAATCGGTCAGTTAAATTTTGCTAGTTTTTAGATATTTTGTTTGCCATACACCATAGTTTAACAGAATAGGGTTTTTTTTAGGTACCGTCGTAATCGCTTAGAATTTAGGCTTAGCTGAATTCAAATATTCTTGTTTATCGCCGCTATCTTATCGTAAATTTGCTTAAATTTTACATTTTTATAAACTTCAATCTAAGCAAGACATCTTGTATGAATTTCATAATAATCGAACTACGGAAAGTTAGTTTAACGGCCGCTCAAAAATGTTCGGTGAGGTTGTTTGAAAACAGGAGGGAAACGCCTTAAAACTTAATTTAAAATAAGAATTTGAAAAAGGGAATCTTCTTTCTACTAAATTGTTATTAACGCCTGCTTACAAGAAAGTGTTTTCTTTTTTTAAAGTGTTTTTCTTCAGGTGGTTATTGTTGTTTGTTAATTGTTTTGTTGTTTTAAATAAGCGGCTGATGTATGATCCCTATTATCATTATTATCGATAATATACTAGTGAAATAAGAGAATTGATGCTTGTCATATTCATATTGATTGAAATAGTTGGGTCAGAGAGAATTACACTTGATTAGACCTTGTATTAGAAATTTTATTTTTCACCGCCATAATTAGAAGCTTTTTGGCATAAATTACTCGCATCCTGCGGCTTAACTCATATTCACCTTTTTTATTATCAAGATGGAATACAGCTGCAGAAAATCCTCTTCCAACTCAGTTTTAAGAGCTTTTTTAAAATTTATTCAAAAACGGCGCAATAGCTTCATTCATTCATTCATTCATTCATTCATTCATTCATTCATTCATTCATTCATTCATTCATTCATTCATTCGTTTGTTTGTTTGTTTGTTTGTTTGTTTGTTTTTTTGTTTGTTTGTTTGTTTGTTTGTTTGTTTGTTTGTTTGTTTGTTTGCTTACTTATTTTAATCTTTGGCTATCCGACAAAACATGGAATGGAGTTGGTAGACTGCTGTTTTCTAGGTCGTGACATATGCCAACTTATGCTTTTGTAGACATAATAATATACTAGCAGCCATGGTTATAAGAAGACAGACTGTTAGAGTTTTTCAACATCTGATGTCATCTATCGAAGATACATGATATATTTTATTTATTTTCTATTTTATATCTTTTATATTTTATTGCATTGTATATATTTTTTATATTTTGATCACTGAATTTTCTTATATTTATCTATTTAGTTATTATTATTATTATTATTATTATTATTATTATTATTATTATTATTATTATTTTCTTTCTAAAATTAATCTTTTTTTTATTTAGACACATATATTCTCCAGTTTGCCCCAAGAGCAAAGGCTCATCGAGGGCGCTCACTAGAAAAAAAAAATAATTCAAAGTTTTTCTTTTTTATTGTTATTACTGGACTATTTTCTCCCGTCTTTCTTGCAAATAAACTGAACTACTTGTGCATCATAGCATAAAGTTAATCCTTTAATTAAGGCTCGGTGGACTCATGTTTTTTTTCTGTCTTGTAGCTAACATCCTATACGTCTATGACATAATAAAAACAACATGCTGTGCTCTATTCACATCACAGAATTTTTTTAAAAAATTCATTTTGGGGGAAAACATTGTACTTTCCTAGATCACGTGGTCTCTATAAACGATGCTGATTATGATGATTAAAACAAGAAAAGATATTGCTCCGTACTTAGAAAAACAAAAGTTTGAAGTTTTAATTTTGCCCTGTCACGTGATGATTGGAAAGAATTTAGAAAAAACAAATTCCCCAATCATAATGTTTGTATGAGAATTTTTCATGAACCATAAATATAAAGAAAACTTTGTTTTTTCTGGATTAACAATAACTATTAACATTTTAGGACTCGATTATGGCTCCATTGATAGTCTGCAAGTAGTTTTTCCAAAGTTATCTTAATTTTAAAGGCTGTCTCATCATTCCAATCATTCCCATCATCATCAGCTCATCATCATCATCATCATCATCCCCATCATCATCATCATCATTTTATTTATCTATTTTTCAAAATATGCATAATATTTGACGTTTTTTTTATCCTTCTTGTTTCTTGTCGGCAAAAAGTGAAATTTCTGACGCCTTCTTGCGTTATTTTTTTCTCCCTGAAAACTTAGTCTAAGTACTTCGTTAGACTTCCATTCTCTGGTAATGAGCTTTACTATTTTGATTGTATTGATGGTAATTAAAATTGTCTTGATTTTTTCAATCAGTCTATTCCAAAAGCGTTTGATGAAAAAGATAATAGCACGACTTTAATACTGAGTTTTGTTTTTCAGCTTTTCCAAGTTGAGAGGGAGTTTGTTATCATTCATTCGGCCATCGACGGGGAAAAAATGTTTTCTAGTATTTCATTGGTGGCAATTCTGAGCATCTATCTTGTATCTGTAGATTCAGGCACTGTTCAGAGGTGTCTGGAAGGTAATGACCACAAGAAGACTCCTTCACCAGAGGGACCTGGCTTTGTAGCATGTTTGGCCTGGAAAGACAAGGCTTGTTGTTTGCCTGAGACAACTGTGGAGCTACAGAAATATGAAGGAAAACATGTGGACCACATGGACTGGGATTACTGTGGTCGCTTAAGTGAGGTAAATAGAAAAGAAATGAAAGGACGGAAGAAACGAACGAACGAACGTAGGTTGAAATAAAAAAGGATAAAATAAGGGAAAGTAGGAATTTGAAGAAGAAGGGAAGAAAAGAGTGAAACTGTAAGAGGTTATAGCCTATTCATGTTTCTAAAGAAATCATAAAAGACAGAGACGGAATCTAACTAGAAAAAAGGTTGTTCCCGTGGATAATTTCGAGGGGTTTTCTCTGGTGTTTCCTCTCTCTGCAAAAATCAACTTCTAAATTCCAATTCCCAATCCAGTAGAAGAAGAGCCACTCTGTAAAACCACAGTTAATTCCCATTCATTCATTCCTTCCTTCCTTCCTTCCTTCCTTCCTTCCTTCCTTCCTTCCTTCCTTTATTTATTTATTTATTTATTTATTTATTTATTTATTTATTTATTTATTTATTTATTTATTTATTTATTTATTTATTTATTTATTTATTTATTTATTTATTTATTTATTTATTTATTTATTTATTTATTTATTTATTTATTTATTTATTTATTTATTTATTTATTTATTTATTTATTTATTTATTTATTTATTTATTTATTTATTTATTTATTTATTTATTTATTTATTTATTTATTTATTTATTTATTTATTTATTTATTTATTTATTTATTTATTTATTTATTTATTTATTTATTTATTTATTTATTTATTTATTTATTTATTTATTTATTTATTTATTTATTTATTTATTTATTTATTTATTTATTTATTTATTTATTTATTTATTTATTTATTTATTTCAATCATATTTAGTCATGCAGAAGGTACATGATGAACCAAGAATGTTTTTATTACTGTGAACCGAATCTCTTCAAATGGCAGGTAGCCGAAAAATCTGGTCAGTACTTTGAAAGAGTACCCATTTGTAGTGAGTACTGCAATCAATGGTTTGAAGCCTGCAAGAACGACATGACCTACTCTGAGAATTGGTTTGATACTTTCGTTTTGCACCATTCAGAAAAAGGCCCAATCAAACCTAAAACACCATGCCGCACCTTTGCCGAGGTAAGTGTAAGTTACATAACGAAGCTGCACGGCTATTGGTTAGAATGGGTGACATAAGCAGGGCCGTAGCCAGACTGAAAAGTATACCGAGGCAATCGACTGCTATAGGTGGGAGTAACTAGGGGGTTAGGGGACATGCTTCCCCGAAAATGTTTGAAATTCAGACCCTCGGAAATAGGATTTCCAGCGTCTTGAGAGGCATTTGCGACATATTCATTGTGCTAAAGTTATGACAATTTTGCAATTTTGCCAAGAAAAAGAAGAGAATTTGATTTCATTCTTTAAGAATAAACAAATAATAATAATATCTGAAATTTTACCGAGGCCGATGCCTCGCTCGCCTCATGGTAGCTACGACCCTGATGGGTGGTGTGTTGGATAGAATATGTAATGTATGGGGTAGCATCTTAGATGATGTATGGGGTGGTTGATAAGCCGATGAGGTACCATGGTTCATCAAGAGGTACTATCGGGGATTTATGAGGTGTTCTTAGTGGTGTATGGAGTGGCATGGATGATTATGGGGAGTAGGATAGCAGTAGGGAGTAGGTGTATTGGGTGTTATAAATGACTATAA